>HG992044.1:6250000-7500000 GCA_905220475.3 Ennomos fuscantarius
CGTTGGTCAGTTCGTACATTAAAAAAAAATGTAACTAATCTTTCACAAAAATTGGTGGCAAACGTAAAGTGTCATCTTCGGTAAATTCTAGAAACCTTTTAATTTAAATCTGAGCTTATGAAACAAACGGGAAAAATCGTCCACTGGTCTCTATCGCGAAATGTCCGATTTCGTCAATGTCAGCAGCATAAATATTGAGGACGCCTTTTCGCCTTAATGTTTATTTAATTTTTATTCTGCATTTAAATGTTAATATTGTTAACAGTATGGTTTCGTTTGACCTAGAAAGAACTGGTCAAATTCCACAACAAACTTGGATACAATTTTAGTTCGTAGGTAACCTAATAATCAAATTAAGACAGCGTGTTGAAAGAGAATTCTTCTTCCAAGTTCCAAAGGCTTCCTACTAAATAAGTGTTGTTGGGTAGCCGGGAACCCAGTTTCTATGTACATCCAGTCATCCAGTACAAGCTAAGCTGGACAGTTCTGTTACCACTTCAACCACAGAATAGATAAATAGGTACCAAAATGTTACGTAAGAAAGGTACGTTCTCACTTCAAGTTACTACTACGAGGTAGTCCAACCTTAGTGCTGTTATTTCGACAGACAGCATAAAATAGGTATTACCTTTACCAAGTTACCTTTAAAAGAAAGAAAAATTAAGTTTCCATGATAAGACTAAATTGCAGGTAGAAGGTGCCTTACCTTAAACCACTGGGCGTCTCTTAAATAAGTTAAACCAACTGACACGAAGTCATTAAATTTTAATATAGGTTGAAGTAAGATGAAGTTTAGCCCTGCTGCACCTATAAGACCAGGAAAAGAGATTTGTTTTGAAGGCCCAAGCCAGGCACGAGTATGAAACCAAGTCACCAGGAAGTGGTACCGCAGCAATGGATGTTTAATTAAATTATTGTTACATTCTTGAGGTTGCAGCGTTGCGTAACAAGCAATTAACGACTAAGGTGTTTATTGTGCCGGCTTTTAATTTCATTATGTAACTTGAATATTGGCACTGGATGCGTGGACGAAGTTTGTTATGTGACTCTGCGCTGAAAAATATTGCATCAGCTGATTTACCTTATTGAAGTTAAGCTTCTTTACGCACGCTTGATTTGGGGAACTTGCAAGCTGGTGAACGCAAGGCGAACGGAAGTTGGCGTTGGTTCACGTAGATCTCCGTTGGCAAGATAACAAAGTTAAACAATTGTATCATTATGTTGGTATGTCTGGTAAAATTACAATCTACAATTGTTGAGATGGCGACATTAACATTAAACAAAGCAAAAACAAAGTTATACTATACTGGCCGATAGATGGAGCTAAACTAAAGAAGTTTTACTTCAGTCATGTGGTCTAAAACACACTCTTTTTTTATTTTGATGCAGCTTTTATGGCTACTAGTTGCGTCCTGCAGTTTCACTAGGTTGAACAAGGCTAGGTAGATCTATTTCACAGGAACCGCTCTTCTTAGTGAATGATGTGACGAGCTAGTCGTTTACCTGATGTTAAGCGACATAGACGCCCATAGCAGAACGGTGTCACTCGGAACTCCAAAATATAAAGTTTCGCATGACCCTGCACTGCGCACATCATCCTGAGACATCAGCATCAGATCATAAAGTCTCATTTGCCCAGAGAGTTCACTAGCTACATTCTTGCCCTTCAAACCGGAACACAGTAGTGCTTGCACACTACTGCTTGTCGGTAGAATAACTGGCAAAGCTGCAGTACCTACCCAGACGATACCTACAGAGAACTGCTTATTTTTTTCATACTCATATATTGTAATGTGCTTGCTATATGTATTATTTGACAATAAGCACTTTGTAATTTTATATGCTTAGTGAAATAACTTAATTTTAAGTTACCTAATATAATTTTGACTTGTAAAAGTGCTAAAAATAGCCTATTTGCAATAAATCTTTTGACTTTGACTTTGACAAACTATGCAAAAAAGTCCTACCACCTCGTAAATCTTTCCGGGATTTATCAACAACCGAAAGGCGTCCGTCCACTGCTGAAAGAACATAGGCCTGATACTGATATAAATCATAACTCTTTGGGTAATTGATTCACAAATCAAGCAAAGCTACAATGTTATTATCAAACTAAATCATTAACAGAACAAGACATTCAGGTGCGGCGTAAAATTGAACACTTTGCGACACTTTCAAAGTAGGTACTTGTCAGATTATAATTGAGCCAGATATCTAATTCACTGCAATAATTCTGACACCGAACATTTTCGTTTGATGCGTTTTTTGCTAGCACCCATCTTCGCTCCAATGAATCCAAGGAATCGGACGAAACTAGACTTTATTACAATTCATGAAGTGATAGGTAATAGAAGTTCTGCTGTTCATGTAAAGCCGCGCCCTGATTGAAAGTGACGCGACCGGTTATACCGAAATCCTCCTAAAATTCGACACCGTCGACAATTTTCTCCTATCTACCTCTATCGAAGTACTAAAAATTTGGACTTAATTATGTTTGACAATAAGAATACATTATTCCTCTTAGCCAAATCAGTTTGGCAATCTAGTTCGGCCACGAGGAAACACTATAATATACGAGTACTATCTTCATAATTATGTATCTCCCTAAGTAGAGTAGATATAGGCTAGCCTATAAAAACACAGCTTCGGTATCTAAGGTCCGTATTGCAGAACGATGCTCAGTCATCGATCGGTGCTCAAGCAGAAATTTCATTCATAAAGTGATCAATTAGTGAATGAAATATCTACTAGAGCACCGATCGATGACTGAGCATCGTCCTGTAATACGGACCTCGGGTCCGTATATTACAGAACGATGCTCAAGCAGAGATTTCTTTCATAAAGTGATCAATTAGTGAATGAAATCTCTGCTTGAGCATCATTCTGTAATACGGACCTTACTGTCTCACGCATAAAATCATTATGGATTCTCGTTAAACTTTAAATGGGTAAGCGTCTATCTATATGAATAGAGGAACAAAAACAGTTACATTCGCGTATTGTACAGATACGCAGTGCGAAATTTACTTGCTGATTTCTGCTGATCGCTACGAAATTCGAACCTTGAACAAAACCGTTACACCAAAGAATTTAAATACTTTTAGGATGTCACAATTTAGACGCAGATTAGGGTGTCTATTGATTATTCAAGAATTTTGCCGTTTTCTGTATGAATGTAAAATAGGCTCGATGGAGCGTAGAGAGGTGTTTCTGTTCTTCCGAATATCGAGGCCGCTCTATGAGATGTTACGGTGACCAAATGTTCTTGATACTGTAGAATTGTTTTATATGAATAATCTGTACACATACCTATTTTTGCACAGCGACAGTTCCAGTTCCCAGTTCACTAGCTATTTCAACTTGAAACTGAAATGACAACTATTAAAAATTAGATAAAACGGTAGTGATTGTATCCATTAATTTTTGACGTGATAACGTCTTATAATCGCCGCAGAGGTGGTAGACGTTATAATTTTCTCTCAACAAATAAAATAGTATATTAATGTTAACAGTGATTATTGATGTGATTTGAGTGTCAAAAACCACGTAGTGCAGTGCAGTTGACAGTTTAATGATATTGGAGTATTCGGTATTTCCTCCGAGGCGACAATATTTTCAAAAATCCTTGCGCAACTGAGGGTGTTTTGTCAGCTCAAACGTGCACGGTGTTGACACTGTGACAGCAGGAAACACATCGGGGCCCGTGTCGTTACTGTGTCGACCGGCCGAACGCGAGCGGCTCGACTACTGCTACGTAATCTGGAGCGCTCTCGCAGTCAAGTCACAGATGACAATAGCAGTTAGTACGCACGAATAAACAAACATCTATTAACCTGGAGAAAAAAGTTTTCCCTGCTGCTAATAAATTGTAATTAAATTGTAATATAATAATTATTATATAGTTGGTTGGCAACTTCGTGTTGAAGTTATAAAGATTTTTTATCAGTGACATCATGTCCTCAACTTGTGCAGGATGTCATAATGAGATCAAGACCAAAGAATTGATGATATGCTCCATATGCAAAATGAAATTTGATCTAGAATGTTGCAATATCACCGCAAAGCGTTTTGGTAATTTCTCGGCGGATAAGAAAAAAAATTGGAAGTGCCCCGGTTGTTCTAGTAAACAGCCAAAAACCGACAACACGAATACGCCTGTTAGATCTTTGACTCAAGCAATAACTGAGTCAGAAAATATTACCCTACGCAATGTGTCCAAGAAAAATCCGCGTCGTATGTCGTCTGAGGATTCCCCTACTGAGGTTCTTGACTCAAGTGATAGGGGCGAGAGCGATAAAGATATTCGCACCATCATAAGGGAAGAGATGACTCTGGCGATGAGAGCCTTCACCAAGGAGTTACAAAATGTTGCGGAGAAGGTTTCTTCATTCGAACAGTCATTGATGTTTTTCAATACAGGCTTTGAAGAGTTAAAGAAGAGCCTAGATGAGAAATCTGCCGTTATCGATCAGCTTCAAAAAAGCAACGATGAATTGAAATCTAAGGTTACCGAGCTTGAAAAGGGCTTCACCAGTCGTTTGAATTTAATAGAGCAGCATCAGCGCGAGTGCAACGTGGAGATAAATGGGATACCGGAACACCGCTCAGAAAACGTTCTCAACATAATTGAGCAACTTGCTATAAAGACAGAATGCACTATTGCCGAAACCGACATCATTCATGTATCGAGAGTAGCTAAGTTAAATAAGGAGAGCGATAGACCGCGAACAATAATCTTGAAGCTACGAACCCGACTTCTGCGTGACAACTTCCTTGCTGCGGTACAGAGGTTCAATAAGCGCAATACTCGCGACAAGCTAAACTCGCACCACCTAGGACTCGGCGGAAACTGTGTTCCTATTTATGTTTCTGAGCACTTGAGTCCCGCGAATAAGTCGCTTCATGCTGCTGTGAAGCGAAAGAGTTGGGATATAAGTTTGTCTGGGTCCGTGACGGTCGGATCTACGCCAGGAAGGACGAAACCAACCCAGCGCTCCAAATACGAACCATGGACAGTCTGTTTTTTTTAATGTCCCGTCCATAAATTATTGATTTGATATTATTTGATATTTATATTTCGGTAAATAAAATGTATAAAAATGGCTACTATCTACTATCAAAATGTGCGTGGTGTTAGAACGAAGACAAATGATATTTTACATAATGTATTGCAAAGTTCTTATGATGTTTTGGCTTTTACCGAAACTTGGTTGAACTCGAGCGTGTATAACAGTGAAATTATAGACTCGCGCTATGTCGTGTACCGACGTGACCGTACGTGTTCTGGCTCTGCTCCTCATATTAAAAAGGACGGAGGAGGGGTGTTGATAGCAGTCTCACGCAATCTTGTATCAACTCGCTTGCAAGCCTGGGAGTCAAGTTGTGAGGACATTTGGGTAATGGTTGAAATGCGTGCAGGAAAGAATATAAAGAAAGTTGCTATCTGTACTGTCTACATTCCTCCTCCTGTAAAACTGGAAACATTAAATGTATTTTTGGATAATGCCAACAACCTTGTAAATCTAGTCGACGAAGTTGTGTTGCTTGGAGATTTTAATCTACCTTTTATAAGTTGGTCCAAATGTAACAATTTCACAACACCAAGTAACTTCAGCAACTCATTAGGCAATGCTTTAATTGACTTTATCTCTCTATCGAACATGTACCAATTTAACGGCATACGTAACGAGGATGATAAAACATTGGATCTTGCTATTAGTACTATAAAGGACATTTCTTTAACAGCACCCCTTGGCCATTTGAGTAAACTAGACAATAAGCACCCTCCTATATTACTTACATTACCTAGCAATGATCTCAAATATTTACGTCCCAAATCGGCAACTGAGCTAAATTTTTATAAAGCAGACTTTAATAGCATCTCCTTACAACTAAAAAATACTGATTGGAATGCTATTTTTAATGAATGTGATTCAGTAAATGAAATGATTTCATCCTTTTACATAATAATAAAAAAATGTATTGATGAATTGGTTCCTAAACACAAATTTAATAGAAAATTATTCCCCCCTTGGTTTAATAAGTCTTTGGTAAAGTCACTTGCAGAAAAAGAAAAGCTTAGATTAAAGTATCGTATGTATAAAAACCCTCGCGACTTATTTGAATTTAACATATTGAGAGAACGTTGCCATAAGCTTTTTGACATACTTTACTCAAATTATATTAAAAAAACCGAAGAAAGTATTGCTAAAAATCCAAAAGAATTTTGGCGCTATGTGAAAGATAAAAAAAAGACACGGTCTTCGCTTCCGGCAGAAATGCGCATGGGAGAGCACATTGTTAGCACTGGGAGGGACATAGCCAATATGTTTGCTAAAAATTTTTCTTGCACTTTTTCTACAAGTATCAACAATACTTCGACCGGATATGACGTGATACGCACACGTCATGATAATACACAGCATAATTGCATCGGCAAAGTAAGCTTTACTGAACGTGAAGTCCTGAAAAGAATAAAGCAATTAGATATCCACAAAGGTCCTGACGGGATTCCGCCGCTTTTAGTCAAGCGTTGTGGTTCTGAACTGGCACTGCCTCTATCACTCATAATGAATCGGTCTTTGTCTTCGGGAGAATTTCCCGACGAATGGAAAAAAGCTAAAATTATACCTCTTCACAAAAAAGGCAACGTAGATGATGTAAAAAACTATAGACCGATTTCGATTTTGTCCTGTTTTTCTAAATTATTTGAAGCGCTCATATGTCCAATAATTTCTCGTCATTCTTGTCACCTCCTGTCGGAAGAACAACATGGTTTTAAGAAAGGTCGCTCTGTTGAAACTAACCTTGTGGGCTTTGTATCTGAATTGTGTCATGACGTTGATAAAGGTCGTCAAATCGATGCCGTGTATACTGATTTTAGCAGTGCGTTCGATAAAGTAAACCATATATTGTTAGTTAAAAAGTTAGAACTAATCGGTATACATGGGTCATTTTTAAATTGGTTTCGGTCCTATCTTACAAAAAGGGAACAAGTAGTATTTGCTAATGGATATGAGTCGAATAGATATTTTGTGGAGTCAGGAGTTCCACAGGGGTCTCATTTGGGCCCAGTTCTCTTTTCAATATTTATCAATGACATCGGCACTCACATAAAGCATTGCAATTATAAATTATTCGCGGATGATCTTAAAATTTATAAAGTGGTCAATAGTAACGAAGATGTAAATCTTATACAGAGTGACATTAACAATATTAACGAATGGTGTGATATTAATCAAATGCACCTCAATGTACAAAAATGTTTTTATATTAAATACACACGCAAGAAAAACTCTTTAAACTCTGCATATAGGCTGAAAAATACATGCCTGCAGGAGGTGCAAGAAATACGGGACCTAGGAGTTTTAATCGATAGCCAATTATCTTTTAGAGCTCATATTGACTCAGTGGTCAAGAAGGCGACTCAGCAGCTTGGCTTCATTAGACGGAACTCCAAAAGTTTTAAATTATCTCAGACCAAAATTTTACTTTATAACTCTATGGTACGCAGCTGTTTGGAATTTTCTAGCGTGGCGTGGAGCCCCTTCTACGCGGCGCACTCTCAACGCATTGAAGGCATACAACGAGCATTCACAAGATCTTTGGCATTTGCTAGTCCAGGAATTTCACATAGAAGTCCATATGCAAATCGCTTATCTTTCTTTAAAATGGATAATTTGCGGGTCAGAAGAAAAATTCGAGACCTTGCATTTCTTCACAAAGTAATTCACAGCCTTACTGATTGTCCTTCAATTCTTGATGAAATTTCCCTAAGCATTCCTTGCCATTATCCGCGTCATAGAATATCAAGAATTCTTCATGTTGCACGCGCTAAAACAAACTTAGCTTATAACTCTCCTCTGCCAAGAATATGCCGCACGTATAATGAATTAAATGCATCCATGAGTGATCTTGATATCTTTCACGACTCGTTGAGCGCATTCAAGAATAATGTAGCAAAGTTCTTGAATGTAAACAACGTGTCATGTAAATAAACATTAATGTTTCTTTTTTTTTAATTTTATGTCAAACCTGTATTTTAATATTATTATTATTTTCTTACCATTAATTATATTGTATGTATTTTTTTTTTCATGTATTTATCATTATATAGATGTATATGCTGTTGTAGTATTTATCTATTGTTTAACTTTTTTTTTTGTCTTACCACAATATATGCTAATGTTGTAAGCACCTGTTAAGGGTATATATATCAGAAAAAATGTATTAGTTTAAGATCTATTATAGATAATATTAAATATATATACTGTTGGTGTTTCATAATAAATAAATAAATCGATGAACGCCGGTTGCACGCACGAAAAGTTGTCACGTTTCGCCTGAGCCGAGCGTGCAAGCGAGAGCGCAGAACAAGCGATAGAGAGGCACGATCGTCCTACGTGTTTTCTTATGACGTCATCACGTAAAATTATCGTCCGTAAACCGACTTTACAGACAACCATTTTTGTACTACTCATAGTATCGGCATAGATTTGTCAACCATTTCATTACAATATCTTGCAGGGATTGATTTTATTGTAATCCGCCATTAGTACTAACATTTTTTTTTAATTGTTTATAAACAAAGGGCTTTTTGTCTTTGATTGGGTTTTGGTGCCATGTTTTTGTACGCCTTGTCCGGTGAAAGAAGGGAGATGGAGGAATAAGATCATGTAATTCCTTCTCACACTCCAAAATATGGGCTATAAAAGCCGATAAACTGTCACCTTTACGTCGGCACTCTAAGTTGTGGAGCTTAGCTTCCACCAACGCAGCATTATTAATGAGTCTTTCACGCCCACTGACGCTGTAAAGGTCGGTAGAGAACAACAGCATTAGCCCGTAAAAAAAAATACCAATGAGTTTTTTTCGTTCGTCTTGCAACAGAGACCAACGTTCTATGACGTTGCTTCTGCAATGCATTTAGTTAGTTAGGTCCTAAAGAGTGCGAACTTAAGGGCTGTCAAATTTTAGTCAAATGCTAGTGTTACTTCCAGTTTTTCCCTGATAATAAGTATAATAATAGTATAATATATATAAATATATATATATATATAATTACGTCCAAGTTTTCGGCCGATTAAGTAGGTATACTTACCTATGTACAATATTACAAACCGCCTGTACGGTTGCTTACTCGTTTATGTCTGATGTCAGTGCATAAATTATAAGGAGGAATCAACTCAAATCGACTCAACCAAGTATCAAGTAACTTGCTCCGGCTATCAACAAAGTAAAGGTGAGTTCTGCGCGGGCGCAGCGTGTGACGTGTCTCTTCTCGGTTCTTTTACTTCAGTGAACCGCGAACCGTCTTACAAGGCGGCCGTATTGTTGCCACTGCCCACGACAAATACTATAATCATTGCTAATTGGTGCATTATTGATCCAGTATCAGTTTGCGCGTTCTCTAACCGATAACCAAATAAAGAATAAACGCGGACGTTCGGCTCGCTCTATGCGAAGACTATTCGAAAGTTTTACCGTTTAAAAGTTTGTTTTTCAACTGCAAGGACAGTGTTACGAAAGTTTTTTACTGCTAGCACGAGAATACAGTGAATTTTGTAAAGATTTGATAATTCCGGGATTGATGCGTGTCTAACACACGAGAGGTAAGTGTTACTTGGATTTTTAAATTAATTGGCGGCTTGTCAGGAGATATCGAAGTTTGAATCGAACAAAATCGTTTCAGGTACTTCTACATATAAAATTGATTTAGGTTTGTTCGAATTGAATGAATGAAAACTTAAGAGATACTCGCAAAGTAAGTTTAAATTTACTTCTTAGTTACTAAGTAGGTTTCAAGCACAGATTTGGTTTTCTTTAAAAAAAAATATTTTTACATGACTACTGTGGTTTCAAGTTCAAGCATTTGAATAGCTATATTTTGTAAATTCTGTTTTCGGGCACCTTACTTCTCAAAGTTGACCTTTCCATTAACAATTAAAAATTAAAGATCATTTTAATTAAATGTCTTTAATTGACGGCAAACAAATTATTCATGGACTGCCAAGGATGACGAGATTATATTTAAATACATACTTGAGTAAGTATAATATTAACACCAGGTTTTAAGTTTTGAGTTTGACCTTGTTAAAATTCCGACCAAACATTAGCTTCTTCATTGTTTTCAGAATAATAAATCCTCAAATAATATATACGAATATATAATACCGACATACTCGCTTATAAACAAAACAAGTCATGTTATACCACTGGGTCATTTGTACACAATTACGTTATATTGCACATTCTGATAAAATTAGGTCTTTTTAAGGCATAAGTAGGCATATTAGTAGGTTAGTAAACTTTCCTATAAAAATAATGTCATCATTTAGGTACCTACTTACTAATCGTTCTATCAAATTGTAGACTTAATGGCTGAAGCAATAAGGTTGTATTGAATGTTTACAACATTATAAACTAATTATCCAGTCTGCATAGGGTAAAGATCATGATTAAAGTGTAAAATCATGTTAGCCGCCGCCAATGGACGCTATTTTCGCAATTTCGGACGGCTTTGTACTTAGGTAGGTACGTGGTTAATTAAAATTCCATTTTCCAGATGTAAACAGACTGATTAGTGCTAACGAGTTATTTTTTTATTGCCTTAAACGGTGACATTTGACTATTGCCGCAAGGCATTAAAAAAATGCAATGGCATAAAAAGGGCCAAGGTCATTCTTTAGTGAATTTTGTTCCAATAAAAGAAATGGTACCTAATTTACTTTTTCGTCCTATAACATACGTGCTTATTTTATTAGCTTACCTTTTTTATATCAGTATTATTTAGTACTTAAGTACTTTATACTTATTGTAAAAAGTATGTTGAAAGTAACCTATTTGCAATAACTTTTAGGATTAATTTATACAGAAGAAAAGAAGCTATACCTTAAAAGATACAATAATGACACCATAGAACTTACGTGCCTCGAAAACAACTGAAATGGCCGGGTCAATGTGACCTCAGCTCATTAATCTTATTGGAAAACTATAAAATTCAAAGCAGGCGTTACGGCAAATAAAGTGATGCTATATAACCTCTGCATAAATTTACACGTCGGCATTGCCTAAATTAGCGTTAGCAGCGTAGGATCCAATACTGACGTCATCCTTACTTTTAACTAAACGATACTATAAAATAAGTATTAATACACGAATTTATGCTTATCGCTGTGAAAAGAATGTATATAAATACGTAGCTTTTTCAACAGTTACATCTTTTAATGTGCAATTAAAGAATCATACTTTAGTTTAATACAGACAAATTACAAGTATTACTACTACCCATATGAAGAAAGGAGTACAGTATGTTCAATCAAGTTTGAACTTTTGTTTGTATAAAACATTATAATTATGTAAGTAGGTACCTATATTATATTATTTGTATTATTAAGTATATATATGTAATATTTTTATTATTTATTCTTATTTTATCTGAATATCAATTTTACTTTTATATGCTTAGTGAAATAACTTAATTTTAAGTACCTAATAGAATTTTGACTTGTAAAAGTGCTAAAATTAGCCTATTTGCAATAAATATTTTGACTTTGACTACACCGCTACTATTTTATATTATTGCACATCCAGGTTGGCAGTTGGCATTATATCATATTATAAAAATAATAAAAGGAGTTAATTAACTCCTTTTATTTATTTATTTTTTTTATAATATAAGGAGTTAATTAACTCCTTTTATTATTTTTTTGTGCGAAAGTAAATAAATAAATTGTATAGTTATCTTTCTCTACATCGAAATAAGCTGACGAATGTTTAAACAATACAATAATGTAGTTTATATATGTATGTACATATATGTATTTATGTTACA
Source organism: Ennomos fuscantarius (assembly GCA_905220475.3). Taxonomy (NCBI): domain Eukaryota; kingdom Metazoa; phylum Arthropoda; class Insecta; order Lepidoptera; family Geometridae; genus Ennomos; species Ennomos fuscantarius. Next base: position 6,261,834 of record HG992044.1, read on the forward strand.
TAATATCATTTATATACTAAACCTGATTCGTAATCGGGCTAATATAAAATATTGGACTATTATTAAAAGGTAAATTTATGTATATATACTTGCATAAGTATTTTTTTATATAAGTAGGCCTATAATTATTAGGAAAAAAGCTATTTTACATTTATAGGGCTACATTACATTTTTTTTCTTATATTTGACGTAAAATGTATCTGGTTTTATATGTTTTTGTCCGTGTGTACAAGTTAGTGTGTCATTCAAAGAATTTCAAATACTAAAATATTATTATTCAAATATGTTTGACAACTTAGCATATTTTTTTGCATTCCTCGCCCTCAAGCCGACCGCGTCGCACTTGACCGGTCCAATAAAAATATTCAACCTGTATCCGAGAATGAAAGTAGCTGCTAAACATGTGGGCGAAATTTCATTTCCCAAAACGCGCCCACTTTTGAGACAAGGTGAGATGATATGATAATTCGTTGTGAGAGAACTTTTGAACTGTCAAGAAAAGTAATTCAAAATGGCGGCTGTGAATTCGGCGCAAAACGCTGCGCAGTAACAAAAATTAGATTTCCGCAGGCAGCGGAAAGCGTTGAGCGCATAGTGCAGCGCACTTAACAGCCGCCATCAAGTTTGAATTTTTCTTCAATCACTCTACCTAACTACAAGCAAGGCCGGCCGTTGTTAAATATTTAAAACTAGAATACCGTGTAGTTCCCGATTGTAATATACTTATACTGCCGTCATAAGGAAAAAAGGCGCATCTGACATATTTGTCAAAAATGAGTTGGATATATATTCTGGATCAGCAAAAAAGACGAATCGGCCAATATTTTTTTATTTCTGAAAACCAACCAGAACCCTAATTTTCGCATTGTCCAAAAAGACGCATCTGCGGTATAAAAGTATGTTTACTAACTAAAAAAGACATTTCTGATGAATACTACGTTGAAATAACACATCTAAGTAGAAGCGTCAAATTTATTTAGATAATATGTACTAAGTCATACGTTGAAATGACGTTTCTGACTACTGCTATTGAAAAAAGACGGTTCTGCGTAGAAGTGCCTTTTCATCTTTTTAAACTATTCAACACAAAACATTTTTTTTCTCCATTAAAAAAATACGCATAAACGTCTTTTCTCCTTATGACGGTTAGTGCTGAGCCGAGTAATATTGTTTGGTACCTGCTGTGCAAGACTGGGACCAAAGCCCACTACACCGGATGTGTATTTGGAGGTATCATGATACATCAATGGGCATCTACCACGCGCCCTTTACTTAAAAGATATACAATAAGTACGTTGGCACTAAAAAGGTCTAACTGTCGTCGCTTCGACGAAGTACTCCGTTGATGTCTTTTGTTCGAATGCTTCGAGTAACTTTCGTTTATCATAAACAGTTAAGTCAATGTTGAATATGAACAAGCATTTTTATTTCATATGCTTTAGTTTGTTATTAAATGTCACTTTCTATCGGATAAGGTCAGCTTTAAGAAGACTTGTCGTATTCTTTTAACTTTTTTTGGTCAGGGTGGCGGCGGTGTCGGTTTCTTGTCTCAAACTGATATTATGTTCTAGACATGCACGCATTATTTTTCGTTTAATTTAAATTGTTCAATAAATTCTAAGACATTTATTAATTAAAGGTGTCTACTGTATTCTATACGTTCTTAATTGTTTTTGGAAAAATTGAGCTAACCTGTTTTCGTCATTCATTTTAAATGACTTAAACAACCATTTATTATCATTTTTTCCAGTGACGAATAAAAAATCTGACTCCGTAGTACCTATACAGTATCTAATCTGAGTTCAGGCAAATGGTACCTACCTACAGCATATTGTTTTGTCATTTCCACAATTACGAGGAAGATCTTATGGGAGCTTCCGTGACACTACACTGCGCACTCTTTACTATTAAGTATTCTGTGCCAGTAACTAATGATAGGATAATAATTTGTCCAATTTAATGAAAAGTAAGCTGCCATTGTAATAAACTACAAAACATTTTGTTTTTTTATCAGTCAACAAGCAACCTTGTTTGTTGTTACAAATACATTTTTAATGAGATAAACAAACAACGAACAATGGATGTTCCTTGTTTATTTGCCTACATGCATGGTAGATATAAGGCTCAATAGCGTGGCGTCAACACAAATGACTGTAACTTAGGCTTCAACGTAGATTCACGAACAATCTAGAAATAATAAAAGCGATTGACCTTGCTAACTATAGTATATGAGAGTGCGAATCAGGTGCATCTCTGTTAAATAATCAACAAATATTTGTGGACATTTTAGCGCCATATAATCCCAAAAAAGCAAAGCTTGTGCTATGGGAAGATAACTAAATAATTAGATACCTTTTGTTTGTAAATACATACATAGCACAATATAACACCCAGAGAGAGAACAAACATCGTTGTTCATCACACAATACAGTTCAGAAGGCAGAGCAACTACCAACTGGGAGGTGATCACGAAACTTGAATCGAAATGCAACAGGAGAAATTTCCATACTAACTATGCACATAAACTGCGTATTCAGACTGTCAAATCCATACAAATTTATATTTCTATTGGTTGCAATCGAGTTACGTGATCGCCTAGCAGAGCTATCAGGCCAATCTATGACATAAGGAACTCCCATTTCATACAAAAAAAAAAATAACTGTGCTCTTTTTCAAATAATAAACAAAAGACAATTCTAGTTTCCAAATTCGTGATGTACACTCAAATAGCAATCAAGCGAGTACTTAATTATAATTACTTTAGCCTTGAGATGATATTTAACTAAGCCTGCATTTTCTCAACTCTTTGCCAATCATTTCCAGAATTGAATCGATGCATTCACGGTAAAATGACAGACGTGCCGAAATCATTGCACCATTTCACTGTTCATTATGTACGTATCCTCATGCTTTGACAGAGATGGATAGCTAAATAATATAGAAATAATAAGCGACAGTTCGACCACCCAGCCAAACGATTACCATTCCATAAAATCTTCACCACAGTTAACTCGCTTTTGTCTCAATCATAACAAAAAGATTTATATCGAATTTTAGAATAAATCAAAAGTAACTTTAATTCATTGAATTATGATACACAATTGCATGATAAATACTATGAATTCAATAGAGAAGATTGCGGGTAAAAAATGTCGCTACACTTGATGCGTTCTGCTTTGTATTCTAATGGCAATAATTCAAAGCTTACTTTTCATTGTTTCTGAGCGGCATAGCTATAGAAAAATACGTTGTAAAAAACTGAAGATTTGTTAGCGAGGCTGCGGCTGGAGAATGATTCTTTGAAGCCATTAACAAGACAGGCACGACAGAGTTTGTATTGTTTGATCTTCATAGATTATATCTGTGCATTTTGCATGTTTCACGTAGCCAAAGTTCTTTCATAGTACCTATCATAGACAATGCCCTGTCTGTGCTTTTTTTTTTTTTTCTTCAAACTTGTCTAGCATTTGACCACGCTCTCACCTGATGGGAAGTGACGATGCGATCGAAGGTGTAGCATGCTAGCCAAGTAAATACCTATTCACTCTTCTCTTGAACACGCCCGGGTTATATTTCGCCGGAAACAGACGCTGGCAGGGCATTCCATTCCTTAGCCGTTCTAATTAAGAACGTTGAGTCAAATCGCTTGGTACGGATGGGTGGTATTTCGACTACGAAAGGATGGCGCTTAGCCGAGCGTCTAGTAGTCCGGTAGTGGAATGGTGATGGGAGAATGAGATCATGCAGTTCTTGAGCGCATTCACCGTGGTGTATTCTGTAAAAGACCGACAGACTTGCCACCTTACGTCGATGTGCAAGGCTTAGGAGCCTTTTACCAACCAAAGTGTCGTCGTCAATGAGCCTTTTGGCACGCCGTTCAATCGAGTCCAGAGCCTCAAGCTGGTACTTGGCAGACCCGTCCCACAAGTGGCAGCAGTACTCCATACACGATCGGACTTGTGCTTGATACAGATTTAGAAGCTGTCCAGGTGTGAAGAACCGCCTTACCTTGGACAATATGCCGAGTTTTTTTGAAGCTACTTTGGCTTTAGACTCGATGTAGGATCCAAAGTTTAGGTTTGACGTGAGATCAACACCCAAAAGTTCAAGATGGTTTCCTAAACTTACAGATACTAAAGCTAGTTGCTAAAGTTAGTTCCCGAGTTCTCACTTATTGCTTTGTGACATACCCAAATAACTGCAAGAGGCAAGTCATAGAGGGATAAGGGGCCATCTAAAAATTACGTCACACGTTATTTAAGGGGGTGGGAGTGGAGGTCAATGAAGTGTGACAAGAGGGGTCCTAAATTTTCCGAGAAAAATTTTTTTACAAAATATAATATTTTATATCTAAGTATTACAATAATAAATTTTTAATTTCATAAATTTCTTAATGTACAATTTGCATAACATGTGACGTTACACTACGTTGGTGGGGTCTCACAAATGTGACCAGCTGTGACAAGGACGGGGGTCAAAAAATCATGAAATTCATGTGACGTAATTTATGGATGACCCCTAAGTACGAACTTAAGAGCTGTCTAACTTTAATACAGAAGGCATAAAACTAATAATATAAGGTCTTTAATTACAGACAGCCTCTGTGGTGTGGTGGTTGAGCAGGTTGGCTCATAGCCCAGAGGAGACGGGTTCGATTCCCGCGACAGGCGATAATTTTAACACAGAAAAATGTGCAAGTACTTGTTCTGAGTCTTGTTGTGAGAGCATGGTCCTCGTAGTACAAAGTTCTTATTGTTAGGGTTCAGGATATATGTATGTGATCGTTGGCTTATCTATTAATTACATACAATTTATTGCCGTAAAAACTTGTTAAACTGTACAAAACTATGTATAAACTGCACTGTATTAGAGACGGTATACAATGGAACTTGTTCCTTACCATTCATGATTCTTACCATTCCATGGTTATACATAGTTTGCTTTTAGATTTTCCGCGGTTTTACCCGCAGATAAGTATACTATGCGTTAATCCAGCGTATAAATTACCTGCATTCCAAATTTCATCAAAATTGGTTCTGTAGGTACGGAGATTAATGGTAACAAACACACACACTCACACACACTCACACACACAAAGTCTTATACACACACACACACACACACACACACACACACACACACACACACACACACACACACAAAGTCATACACGCACGCACGCACACAATTTCACTGTCAAATTAACAAAATGATCTGTGGTGCGAAAGTGTAAATCCCTACCCAATAATTTCGCATGTGTAAACGCGCTACCTACTCAATTATATAAATCACAGACTTTGTAGTTTATCTAGCTGTAATTACATCAAAATGGCAAGTAGGTTTATATTTCACATTTTTATTACAACATCAACTTTATCTCATGATGTTAAGGTTTATAATTTGTAATATTAAAATCTACGCGTTCATTATCTGAAGCAAGGGTGTTGTGTAATCGCATTTCATGTTCATATCACTTTGGAAATGTCTCAGACTTTGCGTTTGATTAAACATGTTGATGTTTATCTGCTCTTATTTGAAACGTCAGTTCTCTTTATGCTACGTGAGTGTGATCTAACTCTTGCTGTGGCTGCTTTCGAATGGGATATGATATAATTAGTTGCTTTATCTTTCAATATCAACAAAACAGGAAGTTAAGTGTATACTCCAAAACCAATGCGATGTATAGGGTTAGTAGTAAAAAGTCTTACTGTCTCTCGTATTAGATAATAATAATAACGCCCAACGATCACATACATAGATCCTGGACCCTTACTAGGATTCCCTGTGTCTAGGGACCCAGGAACGACGAAGTTTATGGTCCCACAACACCCAGACTCAGCACAAGTAATTGCGCTTTTTTCTGTGCAGAAATATTTGTCCTGCCGCGGGATCAGACCCGCCGCCTCCGGGTTATGAGCCGACTTGCTCAACTACCACATCACAGAGGCTGTGAAATAAATAAATATTGGTGGACATTTCACACAGCGCCGTCTATCCCTAAACTAAACAAAGCCTGTACTATGGGAAACAGATAACTCATACCATACTTTCTTGTTTATAAACATATACAAAGAATAAAATATAACACCCAGGCATAGAAACATCTATGCTAATCAAAAAAATGTTTGTCCTGCCAACTGAGCTCTCAGGCCAGTCAAATATTGTAGTAATTAAATATTGTAGCAATGTGACTTCCTTATGCATGAAAACAATTCTAAATGACGATTTTATAACTACCTAGTAGATTAGTGTGACGTACCTATTTACTTATCAAATGTTTTGTTAATCTACAATAACTCCTGCCCATTCATATACTATACATACAGGTACCAACAATTTTAATGGAAGGTCTGTGTAGTGATTTATCTTTATAATTGTGTAGGACCTAGTCGTTAGCCTGATGTTAAACGATACGACTGCCCATATCACTTGCAGTGTCACTCGGAACTCTATAGTTTCGCGGGACGTTGCCCTACGCACGTCATCCTGAGACATCAGCAGTTTAGTAATAAGATTATTAGACTGTGAGATCAGGTCATAAAGTCTCATATGCCCAGTAATTTCACTTACTACCCCCCCTGCCCTTCAAACCGGAACAGTATTGCTTGCACTTACTAAGAAGACAGGTAAAATGGTATAGAATAGGCCTCGTAGTTAAAAGCAGAATCCAAAAGCCTCCGTCCAGCCGTATGAATATTGGAAAGTATCCGATGGTTCATAACTACGGTGTTGATAGTCGTTGCTTGTTGCATAACCAGCCCTCTCTCTCACTACAGACATGAGTAAAGAATGCCTTTATATTGTCTTGATACTTACTCACTACACTACTCACTTATTAAGTCGGAGAAAAGGTTTCTTCGTTTCTACACAGAACACTTAATAGTTCGTATTTTGTTCGAGGGCTCTGTAGAATATCTCAAGCTGTTGAAGTTAAAATTTTCCGGACTGTATGTTGACTGAACGTTTTGCACTCTCATTAACTCTACATATTAATGGCCAGTAAAACGAAACGCATATTTATATTACAAGCCACAACTGTGTTTTATATTTTAAAAACCATAAAACAATAATACCGATTGTTTTAAGTGATAATTTTCGCTTAATTTCAAAAACGGAGTAATGGAAATTAAGCGAAAAATATTTTTTACTATTAGGATACTAATGGAGAATTTTTCAAATGGGTCTAATAGTTTCAATGCAAACAAACAATCAAATCTTTCCTCTTTATAATATTAGCTTAGATATATTGTACTTATTGCTGTAAATTGACTTCTAATGATATCCAAACCAGCCAGGTACAAAACAGTACATCCAAAGAAATTCGAAATCAATATCATACTTAGAATACAAAAAAATATTTTCTTCGGGTATTGTATTTGTACCTCTATTTTGACAGTAATGGCGTTTGAGAAAAGGTTTGGTTTGTTGGTAATGCCACAGATAATATGATAAGTAACCAAATATTTTACAGTCTTGACTCTTGATTAGCGATTGACACACACCGGTCGAGTTATTCGACTGCATATCGTGAGTGTTAGCCGTGTACTAGTTGTAGTTGATTGACATTATGTCCAAACCCTTTCCAACATTTAAATTTTAGAGGAAAGCCATGTATTTCTATCATAAAATTTTTAGGCCATAGACATTTTTATTTTCCACAAGAACATAACACCATTTCAAAATGGTTTCAAACAAAAATATCTAGAAGTTTCTATTTTACATGTGGAAATTTGGTTCATGAATATGTATATCGTTTAATTATGCTGAAAAAAGTTGGAGATTGTTACAGATATTTCAGAGCTGGCTAGCATTTGTCCAGCAAACGCGCGATCTCACTTGATGATAAGTGAGAATAACTGTAAGAAGACTAGGCTGTTTGGTAGGTTTTATAGAATGTCTAGATTTATCCCAGATAAACCGAAACGTACTCAACGAGTTTTACGATCTCTAAATTTGTTCAAAATATCCAGATGATCCACTGTATTATAGTCAAAATTTGTAAGCGTCAAAACTTCCAAAACATGGACGGAATGTTTGAAAGTCACAAATCAAGTAATGTGACAAATTGTGTAAATGTCAAAATGCGTTTGGGACAAAATGTATTGATTGACTAAATTATCAAAATAAAATAAAAATACATAACACTTAACGATCACATACACTATGTATCTAGGAACCCAGGAATTACGAGGACCATGGTCCCACAACACCCAGACTCAGTACAAGTATTCGCGTTTTTTTTCTGTACTTTTTTGTGAGTCGAACCTGAGGTTATGAGCCGACCTGCTCAACCACCACACCACAAAGGCTATCTAGTTATTACATTTTGCTAGGCCAGGCTTATAGGATCAGGCTTGTAATGTAATGAGAAAGCTCGGGTCTAAAGCGAAACGAGGAAGCAACTACCTATTCACTGTTAATAGCCAGCGCTATCGCCGGCTATAAATCTAAGTTCATCGATCGGACGACTAGGAAACCCAGGAAGTAGGTAAACCTATTAGGTCGGTAACCTAACTGTGTAGGCCACCTACGAGATTTTAGATGTCTTTAGTGCGAGATTATTTAATGCGCTGAATAGATTCACGTTTTTATTTTTAATTTATAGTAACCTTGATTTTGATACCTATAAAAATAATACAATAGCCTTTTGCGATCTGAAGTTTTTGGTATTAAATAAATTAAAGAATTATTTTATGCGCTTTCCATTCTCGCCATTTTATCAACAACACTTGTGAAGTAAATTTTGGTATATTTAAAAAAAACTTGATTTGAAATCTAATGATTTTTCGTATAGACAGTCCCATCATTTTCATTGATATTATCATAGGATTGCGCAATCATTTTTTATATTTAATTCGCTATTGCCCATTAAGTCTTGGCTACAGAAATATTGTATTTAATAAAATTATAAATTACACAAACACTAACTAAATTCCACGCAATAGTAAAAATATTCGTAGCTTAGGTATGTAGGTACCTACAGTAAGTTTAAAGTAAAAAAACAAATGACGACACAACTATTAACGAACTGTGTAACCGTAAATTATAGCAGAGTTGTAGACAGTTAATAGACACCTACTGAAATTGACCGTCTCAGTAACTGTTAAATATTCTGTGACCGGAGGCAGTTGGGGTGAGTGGCCACGCTAAATATAGAACTCAGGCTCTGGAATTGCGTTATAGTGCTCCCGAACGTGTCTTCGAATTTAAATTGACAGTCGGTGATAGCTTTGATATAAAAACTCTTTTAAAAGAAGTCATTGTAGATAAACTTTTTGCTACAGAGGCATAAGATGAACGCAGTGCAGCAGCATTCTCACATATATCGATTACCAATTTGCGAAGCACATTGTATTGTGCTTTGGAACATACAATACAATAAACGTATGACAAATAGATACGTATATATTTGAGATTAGGGCTCTTTTCTCCTTTGTATAATACTTATTGGGCTTAAAACTAGATTACGACCGTAATCGAACAAAAATTAATACGGCCTTTAGAATTTGGTCACTTCACATTGACTTTGACAAATTGACTATAGTTAGTCTGAGTCAATAGCCGACTGCGAATTGAACTCAACAACTCAATGAAATTATATCGAAAGCTTCCCAATCGAATAAAAAATGAACAGCGAAAATTGGTTCAGCACCTCGGAATAGGTATTAAGGAGTTGAAAAGGAACTTCTTTTTGGAATTGTTAAAAAGAGTTTGAATTACGTGATTAATTTGACAGCATCTGTGGTGTGTTGGTTGAGCAGGTCGGTTCATAACCCGGAGGTGGCGGGTTCGATTTCCGTGGCAGGACAAGTACTCGAGCGAAGAAAAAAAAGCGGAAATAATTGTTCTGTGTTTGACTGTTGTGGCACCATTGTCCTTGTAGTTCCTGGGTCCCTAGATACAGACAATCCTAGTTAGGGTCCAAGATCTATGTATGTGATGGTAAGGCAAAAAAAATGTAAATTGTCATTTTACCGGATAAACCAACATAATAATACAATTTTTTACTTTGTTATGTTGGCAATGGAGATCGACGTTAACCAACAACATTTAACTTCCGTTCGCCTCGTTACGCATTCACCAGCTTACTCCCCAAGTCAAATGTGCGTAAAGAAGTTTTACTTCAAAAACTCAGTTTGGGTAGGTTTGTAAAGTATGTCATGTTAGATTTTTGCTTCTGCAGTTCGTTTGGGCATGTCACGGTTTGTGAAGACGATGAGTCATATCCTCAGATCCTCTTCACAAATAGATCACTAAGCACAGAGTCGCAATAACTCCAGAAAAGGCTCGCCCGATACCTCCAGTATTCAGGTCCACACATAACAGTTCTTGCGCCGCGCAGTGCCGGATGCGCGTGCGACGGTGGAATATGGACGCATCCGGGGCAGTCAGGACTTCAAGGCAATGTCAATGAAATACAGACTTTAAAATGTTAGGAGTATGGTTTCTAATAATTTTCCGCCAGACCCCTGGTCTAAGGTCATCATGCTTAGACTCTAAAGAACTGTAGGTCTTAACTCTTGGAGACATGGCTTAAATTTTAATGCGATAGCTTTGAGCTTTGATTATGTTTGAAAAGATTATTTTGAATTTTAATCCCTTGAAATAAGTGTTTGTTTTTTGCCTACCATTCTACGAAGACTTCTTTGTTGTCACGTTTATGGTAAACACGAATGGTTTTAAATCATGGTAATTGTGATTACATTTTTTGAATAATAAATTGGTGTTTATTTTTGAGGGATGGAGTGTTTGTTGATGATGCCAATCATTTATTCAAATTGATAAATCATGTTTAACCACTACTTCTACGTCTATAACCACTACTTCACTGTTCAAAATTAAATCGCGAACTGAAAACAATATGTATGTATATATAATATGTATTATATTTGTATTATTATCTGTATGTAATTTCATGTATTTTTTTATATTAGTGAATGATGTAACGAGCTAGTCGTTCACTTGATGTTAAGCGACACGGCCGCCCATAACAGAACAGTGTCATTTATTATGGTGTTATTTATACTCTCACCATTTTAGACTTATAGTTAAGTAGTTGTTTTTCTTTTATGTCCCATTAAATTGGAAGATAATGCTCTATAGCATTAAGTTTGCCTATGTACCTACAGTTTACTGTTGTTTGTGCAATAAAAAATTCTATCTATATACATATATGTGTGTTTTTACGATGACGCGTCAATGTCACGGTAAAAAGTAACACAATAAGATGCAAATCTCTTGGATTTAGGCTTGCTTTTTACGTTTTACTTTCTACGCGTCGTCTAGGTAAATGGCTAATGAATGGATCAGTTATCTTGGTGTTGGATGTCGTCCCGTTCCGCTCCACAAATCTAGCAAACTACCAAATTGTAGACAATTTGTGATTTAGGTCTTCGGACTGTGATGGAAAAAAGTGTCTTTGGCAAAGCTGCGTTTATTTTCCACGTCCACTTTGAGCTATTTTTCAACCGACCGCAAAAAAGTAGGAGACTTTCAATTTAGTTGTATTTTTTTTTAATTCAGAACTGACATTTATTAAACGATCTAGTGTTTTTTATTTATTTAAGACAATATTCTTACATATTTATTCAACAAAAATAATATGTACATGGACTCTTTAAATAAAAATTTACAAAAAGGGTTCCCACAATACTGGCAGCATTACCTCACTGAATTAGAAGACTCAGGTCCGTATTACAGAACGATGCTCAGTCATTGATCGGTGCTCAAGCAGAGATTTCATACACTAATTGATCACTTTATGCACTGCAATGAGCATCGTTCTGTAATACGGAGCTTAGCTTCTGAGCGAAGTATGTGCCAGCTATGGGATCCCCCGAAGCGAGAACTAATCAATAATAAATCTGAAATAATAAATAATCAAATCAATATAAGTTAGAACAGAATATACTTTTCTGTTCTAGTTTTGTGGCTAGAACTGAGTAAAGTATTTTTTATTATTAGCAGTAGTAGCAAACAAGGTATACAGTACTATTGACTACCATATATACCTTGCTTGCTCCTATTTGCTAATGTAGGTACCTATTTTAGTGAGTTGAATGTAAATAAAACTATCAAATCAATATTGGTTATATTGACCCCTTAGAAAATTCATCAACATTAGTTCTGTAGTTTGGTTGGTGGTTGATATATATAATAAATGGGAAAAAATTCATCAAAGAGCTAATCAGTAGGTATGAAATGAAGGCGATTAGTCGGTTGTAACGTATCAGCCACAAAGCCCATTGATTATGTTTAAATAAAAGTAATTTTAACCCCCTTTTAAAGTTATATTACTAACCAATCGACATTTTCTTTTTCATTTTATCTATCTGTAATATTGCTTGACCTCTATTCAGTACCAGTCTTGAGGACATTAAGGAGGATTAAGAGGTTATTCAATTAAAAAGAGAAGTATTTAATATACTTAAAATTTGGTAGCCAACTTTCACGTACTTTCATTTATTCTGACCTTTTCCTGATTCTTACTTAGCGGGACAAGGACTTAATTTATAGTCAAATTGAATTATTAGTTAATTTTTCTTGCACTTTGCTATAGTTACTCAATCCTATTTGAGATACTCGTAGGCGAGCGACTTGAAGAAATAATTGAAAATGTAAACTGCCTACTTTCTGATATTCACTAGGACTTTTGCATTTCGTCTAGGTAGGTCATATCTTTTTTAGGCATAGCAAATTGTGCATAGTATCTAATTTAATCGGACCATTTTCGAGAAGCTAGTTAGTAGTGCCATTATTGTTTTCCTTATTTATTAAAACACTTGTTTTTCAAATTTGAAGTTAAAGACAACAATTTGAAAACCCTCAATCAAAAGTTTATAAGAACTGTTCTCTCAACAGTACTTAGATACCTACTTAGTCTACTTAATGTTCACTGTTTACCCACCATGACAGAGACGAGCCTAGTATTTAGGGGTGACACAATCTTTGATGCAAAAATTAACATATTTTTTTATAATCTCAAATTGGCTCATAACCTGGAGCTGGTAAGTTTGATTTCCGCGACAGGTGAAGTATTTTTACTAGGTGGTAGGACTTTGTTGCAAAGTTCGTCTAGGTAGGTAACACCGCTTTGCCAGTTATTCTGCCGCCAAGCAGTAGTGTGCAAGCACTACTGTGTTCCGGTTTGAAGGGCACTGTAGCTAGTGAAATTACTGGGCAATTGAGACTTTATGATCTGATCTCACAGTCGAGTAATCTTATTACCAGTCTGTGCTGATGTCTCAGGATGATGTGCGCAGTGCAGTGTCGCTTGAAACTCCATGTTTTAAGGTTCCGAGTGACACTGTTCTGTTATGGGCGGCCGTGTCGCTTAACATCAGGTGAACGACTAGCTCGTCACATCATGCAATAACATAAAAAAAAAAACAGGAAAAAGCGCAACTACTTGTTCTGTAACTGTGTTGTGGAAACATGGTTCTCGTAGTTCGTGGTTCCCTAGATACAGGGAATGAGTCCAGGATCTATGTATGTGATCTTTGGGCGTTGGACGTTATAAACCGCCACGTGTGTGAGGATAGGTGCCTACAATGTCAAGTTACGTAAGCCAGAATGTTCTAACTCGGCCATTAAATATCGAAGAAAGTAACCAAACCGTATTATTAATCCCACGCAATGTCTAATACGTCATCATATACCTAATGTAGGGTTGTCAACAAAGATGCCGGACAGATTTGTAAGCTGCTAGCTAGAGATTATAATAAAGAACGGTATTATGGGGCTGACATAGTAGTAAGACGAGACAAACCCCTAAAAAATTTGATTAAAAAAGAACAGTAGTTCAACGTAGAAACAGCCATTATTTAGTTAAAATATTTTTTGCGTAAGTAGGGACTAAATTCGATTTAAGACACTATTTATTATATCTACATTCGCTCCAATTGTGTATCAGCTGCTCCGCGGTTTTACGTCCAATTTACCCGTTTTCTTGAAAGAAATCTTAATTCTTCAGTATAAAAGTATCTTAGGCGTAGTATTGGTGGTGTAACCTTGCAAAATTTTAGCGAAATCCATACAGCAGTATTGTCGTGAAAGCCGTACAAACATATTTACAAACTTTTCGCTAAAATATAAATATAGCCGAACATAACCAAAAGTTCGACTAAGTTAAAATTAAGAGTGGTAACCCTATCCCCATCAAATTGATCTTTAAATTGAAGTTCAATAACTCGATTCTAGTAAACGTTATAAATTGATAGAGTTAATCGAGATTGGGTGTGCCTTAGACGAGTACAGAATATATGAAAGTTGTAATGCTTTCACCTGTCGGAGTCGCCAACGTAACAATCGCGGTTTTAGACTTGGAGAAGTTCGTACGCTTTATATTACAGTAACGGCTTCATCTATGATCTATATACAGGGTTACAGGAAAAATCATGCTAGATCCGTTAAGGACGTGGAGTACCCATAATTTATGACTTATTTCACTATGAAACACCCTGAGAAAGGGGTAAAAAGTTTTAAGTAGGAGGCTAAAATTGTTTTTTTTTTAATATTTGTATTTTTCTTTTGCAGATTACCTTATCTTTACCGAACCTCTGAACTTGGTAAGTTTTTATTTTTATTGTTATTATTTTTTTTATGCTAAAATACTATTATTACCTGCCTATTTACTCATTAGTGACTTTTGAAATGTTAATTGTTTTTCAAAAGAGGCAGCAATATCTAATAATTCACTCGTTAAAATTGAGCAAACGTACCTATAGTTGCTTCATTGTAATTTGTATTTATTGCTCTTTTCATCTCTAAAGGCGGACGCGCATTTGTCTGTATGAACGTGACGCTCTAAACGCATATATCAATGCGTTAAGCGCGTCTTATACACATACGTCACGAGGTAATAGAATGCATATGTATACGAACTTAAAATCAAATCAAATGTGGACCCAAAATGGGTTCGTCAAACTCCAAAATAAAACTGCAAAATATTCAGTTCAATTGAATTAACGGGATATTTACCATGTCATTTATTGGTTTCGAGTTGCCGATGTTTTGGTGCTGATGCACCGAATAAATTACATGGTAAATGTTTCGTAAATAAACAATGTTTTAGAAATGTTAGTGATAATGAAAGTTTAAAATCTTATATAAATTTTATTAAAGATGGTGAATGACTAACTCAAAATTTCTGAGGTTCCCGTTTGTGTTTATTCATGATTTTTTTATGTTCCATAGAGAAAGCTTTCGAAGCTTCTTATAAAATTTTCGTAGTTAACTAAATGTGTGCAACTTTTTCATTGAATCCAACTAAAATATTAGTAAAGGCGATGATTTTAACGCGGTCGCCGTGCGTACTGTGCGAATAAGTGTGGGTCAACCTTAACTTCTATATATTGATGACCTTTAAATACTTTATGTTGCGGTCTGTATTGATTCATTAGTATGCCACCAATTTGTTTACGAAACAGTAATTAAATTGAAATCATTAGAATCTAATAATAGTTTGTAATAATTATTACGTTTTGTTAAATCACTTTTGTATATTATTAATTACTTCGACTAGGTAGGTACCTACTTATATTAATGTTTTTAGTTCATGAATGTCAAAACAAACGACTTTGAAAGTTTAGATTACTAAATGGTTATTTTGGCATTGAATCGAATAATCCAATTGTATTGTCATAAAAAAAATGATCTGGCTAAAGCATTCGAAATATTTGTTGTATGATTTTATTCGACATATTTTTTGTTAATTGAAATATGATTCTCAGAACACAAACGATCAAACAGAACAAACGACCTTAGTTTTTTATGTAGATAAGTTACGTAAAGTACCCAAATAATATGTAGGGGCCTACATCATTAAGTAATTCTGTAAGCATTTAAAAAAGAAATCTCAATTACATGGTATGGCATTGCCTCGTAAACAGATGACTGCACAAATTATTATTTGTAGCTGTAATAAAATTATATCACAAGCGTTCCGCGTAAACAGGTTTACTTTACGTTCGAAAACGTGTGAAATATAAACAGTGTGAAAGCTGCCTTCGGGTTTACAAGTATGTGTTGACGCAGTTAATGCAGAATAGTTGTTCATGAAACTCCGCTTTCATTTCCGTATGGAGGAGTCTCAAGCCGCCGCGCAAAGACAAATAAAAAAAACACTGCCGGGCTTTTTTGACAGATCTGTGTCAGCTGTCAATGATGCACATAATACAGGTACATCACTTAATTTTTTTTTATGTTTGGGCTCCACAAATCCGTGTATTTAGCTAGTGTCAAGTAATTGATAATTTATCAAGTTAATGATATTTCACGCAAATATGTGTCAAGTCACTGTCGAAGTCATCAAGTCAAGTCATAGTCTAGTCAAAGTCATACTCCTAGTAAAGTGGTGGCAACTTTACCTGAAGCTTCTATGGAGTTTTGGAAACAACAAGAAAAGAAACGTTTCACCATCATTATACCATTTTCCCACACTCACGCCTGTAATCCAGCACTTAAAGAATAGAATGCCACCAATTTTATGCACTAACACTGAAAATAACACAAGTTATGGAAAATAATACAATGCGGTGACGCAATCTTTTTCGCGTTCCCGCCAAAACTCCCTCTTAATAATTCCATGCTTTACTTGCAGATAGTAGGTATTGCTATATCCAAGTGCAAAAAATTACGTCTTTACTTACTTCATCCTATCTTTCACGAATCTTCTTCTCCATTGGATAGTTGACTAGAATTGATTTAAGTTACGCTTTTATTGTGTTTCTAAATTAACCAAAAAAGCATACGCAAAAAAGTACAAAATATGAGGTGTTAAACTGAAAAGAAATTTAATCAATGTTTTTTTCCAACTGAGGCTAAACTGTCTAATAAGAGAGGTATAGAATAAGCATGCACAAATGTTAATCGATTCCCCACATCACCATTATTATTTGTCAGCTTTAAATTCCGATTTTTTGTAATGTTATCGACCCGTACCACCCGCAGAGGAGTATTGGCGGGAAAACGAAAAAGATCGCGTCACCGCAATTTATTATTTCCTTAAACTTGTGTTATTTTCAGTGTTAGTGCATAAAATCGGTCGCATTTTATTCGTTAAATGCTGGATTACAGGCATGAGTGTGGAAAAGTGGTATAATGATGGTGAAACGTTTCTTTTCGTGTTGTTTCCAAAACTCCATAGAAGCTTCTGATAAAGTTACCACCACTTTACTAGGAGTATGACTTGACTAGACTATGACTTGACTTAATGACTTGGACTGTGAGTGGACTTGATACATTTATAATATAATATTAATTAACTTGAGAAATTATCAATTACTTCACACTGGCTAAATACACAAAAGTGTGGAGCCAAAACAAAAACAAAAAATAAAACACCCGCAGACCCCGCCAACCTTCTACACTTG
Organism: Ennomos fuscantarius; assembly: GCA_905220475.3. NCBI lineage: Eukaryota > Metazoa > Arthropoda > Insecta > Lepidoptera > Geometridae > Ennomos > Ennomos fuscantarius. Next base: position 6,279,206 of record HG992044.1, read on the forward strand.
TCATATTAAATTAACTACTTCTTAATCACGCATTATAATCGCTGTGGCTTTTATTTTCATGATCATTGCTGAATTTACTGCCAAATTGACGATTGTAAGTACCTTGGCACCGTTGACAGTGTTTGCTACCACAGCAAAATGTCATCGAAACAACCTTGTTCAAGTTTGTTGTTTAAGATTTTAAATGGAATCCACAGAATTCGCCCTACAAAGTCTATGATGGACTATAGAATAATAATCTTAACAATTTAATCTAAAGATGAGGAGTGTACTTTTTCGATGGATTTTGAATAACCTTCTACTATCAACAGCAGCACAGTAAATAGCCTATCTTTTAATCTGAAATTTAAGTAAACAAAAATAACGTCGAAAAACTCATTCACTTTGTTTGGTCAACTTGTGTGTCAGTTGAACTTCGCATGCCGCACAAGTGGTAAAAAGAATTTTGAATTGGGTCGCAGAAATTTTATTTAGATAAAGAAACATTATTATTTACTGCCCCATGCGAAAACTTTTTGTACGTTACTTTGAGGAATGCATATTTTTCATAATATATACGCTGATTATCCTTTTCACCCCCTTAGGGGCTGAATTATCCAAAATCCCGTCTTAGTGCACCCCTACGCTATATAATGAATGTATCTTTGAAACATTTTAGCTTCAGCTGTTTCGGCTGTGAGATCGTCTTACCAACACGGAACCGTTTCTTTGGATTTCTTGGTACAAGCCATATTTTAGATACTGTGACACTGGTTCACCTACTCCTAGGTGAACCTACTCCTAGTGTGGAATGTAGGGCCTCCTCCACCAGGTGAACCTACTCCTAGTGTGGAATGTAAGGCCTCCTCCACCAGGTGAACCTACTCCTAGTGTGGAATGTAGGGCCTCCTCCACCAGGTGAACCTACTCCTAGTGTGGAATGTAGGGCCTCCTCCACCAGGTGAACCTACTCCTAGAGTGGAATATAGGGCCTCCTCCACCAGGTGAAACTACTCCTAGTGTGAAATGTAGGGCCTCCTCCACCAGGTGAACCTACTCCTAGTGTGGAATGTAGGGCCTCCTCCACCAGGTGAACCTACTCCTAGTGTGAAATGTAAGGCCTCCTCCACCAGGTGAACCTACTCCTAGTGTGGAATGTAGGGCCTCCTCCACCAGGTGAACCTACTCCTAGTGTGGAATGTAGGGCCTCCTCCACCAGGTGAACCTACTCCTAGTGTGGAATGTAGGGCCTCCTCCACCAGGTGAACCTACTCCTAGTGTGGAATGTAGGGCCTCCTCCACCAGGTGAACCTACTCCTAGTGTGGAATGTAGGGCCTCCTCCACCAGGTGAACCTACTCCTAGAGTGGAATATAGGGCCTCCTCCACCAGGTGAAACTACTCCTAGTGTGAAATGTAGGGCCTCCTCCACCAGGTGAAACTACTCCTAGTGTGGAATGTAGGGCCTCCTCCACCAGGTGAACCTACTCCTAGTGTGGAATGTAGGGCCTCCTCCACCAGGTGAACCTACTCCTAGTGTGGAATGTAGGGCCTCCTCCACCAGGTGAACCTACTCCTAGTGTGGAATGTAGGGCCTCCTCCACCAGGTGAACCTACTCCTAGTGTGGAATGTAGGGCCTCCTCCACCAGGTGAACCTACTCCTAGTGTGGAATGTAGGGCCTCCTCCACCAGGTGAACCTACTCCTAGTGTGGAATGTAGGGCCTCCTCCACCAGGTGAACCTACTCCTAGTGTGGAATGTAGGGCCTCCTCCACCAGGTGAACCTACTCCTAGAGTGGAATATAGGGCCTACTCCACCAGGTGAAACTACTCCTAGTGTGAAATGTAGGGCCTCCTCCACCAGGTGAAACTACTCCTAGTGTGGAATGTAGGGCCTCCTCCACCAGGTGAACCTACTCCTAGTGTGGAATGTAGGGCCTCCTCCACCAGGTGAACCTACTCCTAGTGTGGAATGTAGGGCCTCCTCCACCAGGTGAAACTACTCCTAGTGTGAAATGTAGGGCCTCCTCCACCAGGTGAAACTACTCCTAGTGTGGAATGTAGGGCCTCCTCCACCAGGTGAACCTACTCCTAGTGAGGAATGTAGGGCCACCTCCACCAGGTGAACCTACTCCTAGTGTGGAATGTAGGGCCTCCTCCACCAGGTGAAACTACTCCTAGTGTGAAATGTAGGGCTCCAAAAATGTAATGTTCTCCTTAAGATGTACTCTGTAATAGATCCTTTTTAATAACATTCTGCCTGCTTGTGTAATAAATATTAGATAGAAAATTCTAAATTCAATCTACATAAACCTCTCAAAAACTGTTTTCTACGGCTTTTATTCAAGCGCACTACTAATCCCTGTAACTACAGCTATTATCAGTAATCAAGATAACATCTTATAACCTTCTCAGTATGATTAAACCTAAGAGGATGCCAAGGTGGGTTGAGATCATCGCCCGGCATAATATCCTTGTGTATGGCTTGTTGATTTGGAGTGAGATCATTTCTTTTTCGGACACCGTGCAGCTTCAAAAACTGTTAATGCTTAATCATCCTAAATTAATAAAAATAATTTCTCACAAAATCACACTATCACACTAATATTATAAAGGCGAAAGTTTGTATGTGTGTATGTGTGTTTGTGTGTATGTGTGTTTCTGTGTATGTGTGTATGTTTGTTACTTCTTTACGCTCAAACCTGAATGGATTTGGATGAAATTCGCTACAAGATAGCTTATACACTGGATTAACGTATAGGCTACATTTTATCCCGGAAAAGTGAAATTTTCCCGTGGGAGGAGCTAATAATGAAAATACTTTTTATCCGCGGGTGAAACCGCGGGGCGTAACTAGTCGGTTCATAAATGATAGAGCTATTGGTAACAAATATTTGAAAAATTATACTATTAAATTGAGAACGTACTATCTGAAGTCAACTGGAAAAGGAACATGCAAACATTCACGATGGACAACACGACATTTGTGCGTTGGCATCGCATACCGTTTCTAATTACTAAAACCTTAAATTAATTGCCTTATTTAAAGTTCCTGTTTCCTGTGTAGCATAGGAAATTCACTAATTGATTTTACTGAACCGGATGCTTTATAGTAAACTAGTTGCGCCCCACGGTTTCACCCGCGGACAGAAAGTATTTTAATTTTTTTTTAATTTTTAAATAAAAAAAATTATAATTTTAAATTTTAATTTTAGGTACCGAATTTCATCCAAATCCATTCAGCCGTTTGAGCGTGAAGGAGTAACAAACATACACACAAACACACATACAAACTTTCGCCTTTATAATATTAGTGTGATGTGAAGTGTGATATAGAAACTTCTTTTTTTATTTCAAGGGATATATTTCCAGATTGGTCCTAATTACCAAAAATCTTTGCTGAAGCCAATGATAAAATCGTTCAAGTATTTCTCAGTATGCAATTAAAGTCAGCTTAACCCATAGACTGTAGAGAGAAGTGAAAATACTCTAGATATGTGGTTTAACCCTTTTTAGAAGAGTATTAATAATAATACCCTTCATTCATAATACAATACAATACAAAATGCTTTATTGACACCAAAAATAAACATGTAGAAAATAGAATCACATAATAAGATAGGTACAATGGGCGGTCTTATCACTAAGAGCGATCTCTTCCAGACAACCTTTGGATGGACAGAGGTATGAGACACTATGAGCGAGGACGGCGGTGCAAATAAATACTATATACTAACCTATACTCAAATAATATAATACATAAGAATAAATAATAATAATATACATATACCTAAATCATTGATATATAATATATACACAACACACATACACACATAATTAATATGATTTACTATTATTATTATTAAGAAGATTATTATTCTATTCACGTTTGTAAATTCAATTTTACATATTACGAAAGTATGTTTATAAGGACAGTAGTCTTTTTTCTGACGTTCGGAAAATAGTTCTGCAGTGTTTGTAAGTATTTCCCATTCCAAAGTTAGGTAAAACTATAATACCTACTAATATAATTTTAAAGGGCTAATCATATAAATATTCTATAATAATTGAAGGGGTGAGAACAAAAAGGGTTTAACTGATTTTTTTCACAAAATGACTTATGGGTCTCGTTGGATTCAGCGTGAAATTATCTACAATAATACATTCTCAAAATTCCCAAATTAGGTTTAAATCTCGAGATTTTGAGTCAAAAAACGGTTTATCTGTCACAGGAATACAGTTCGCTTAGCATAAAAACATTATTATATTTATTTTATTATATTATATTTTTACAGTAATTGTATGAATTAGTACTATATTTAGTATTTTAAAATAGAATTAAACATTTTCTGGCAACTGAAATACATAAACCTTTTCTATTACCTTATAAGCACTCTACATTAAAATGACGCCGTTGAAGTTTAAAGTCAATTTTCTCGAAACTATCAATTTGACAGTTAAACCCTTTTTGTTCTCAACCCTTCAATTAATATTTTGTGTCTATAAAGACAAGAGTAGAAAATGTACTATAAAGTACATTTTCTACCCTCTTTCGTGTAACTGTCACTTATGGTATAGTAATAAAAAAAGGTGCCAACCTGCCAACGTAAATTTAGAACAAAAACATTAAAACACCATGTTATTAAGTTCTTGCCTCAATATCTACTTGTTACCTTATTGTTTATTCTTGCACATTTTCCTTTTGCCGGTCAAGGCTTGAACGTGTCATATCTACAAGCTTTACTCGTGTTGTTGATCTTTGTTCACTTTCATTTGTTTTCAACGTTTTTTGTTTGTTTGTTTTGGCTCTACACTTTTGTGTATTTAGCCAGTGTCAAGTTATTGATAATGGAACCATTAACGTGTATAAAACCCTTTTATGTCAATAAATGATTCTTTGAATTGATTTGCTATTTCACTACTATTGGGGATGTATTCGAAAGACTAAAATATGTTGCACTAGGCAGAAAAACTTCTTCTAGCTCCGTCTCTTTTGCTCCTACAGTAATATACGAAACTAACTCTTTTTTATCTTCAGTTAGAAAGGGATAAGTATATTCTAAATTAAAAATTATAATATTGAAATTAGTATCTAAATTCTGTGTTTTATTTATGACCCCCTTTTTACCTACAATATTACTTTTTCTTCAATTATTATTTAAGTTCTTATGTATAGTTTAGTTTTTTTTCTTTCTCCTAAGTTCAATTATATAGACGAGATTATTATTATCAGAAATAAGTAGTATATTCTAACATAAATAGTCGTAAAAAAAGAAGTTACTTGGGGGTAAGCTGGTGAGACGAACGGAAGTTGAGAGGGAAATATATTTATCTCCAAGCGTGCGTAAAGAAGTTTTACTTCAAAAGTACTTATCTGTAATTAGTGATTTATTTATTCATTTAGTTATCATCATATTTGTTCATGAATTAGACTTAACCATTCATAGCATTTACCTAATTACCAGCGTCACCATATTCCTTTTACTATTCATGTGCTGAGGTGAAAACAATCTGCCCGCGTTGTATTATGTATGTGTGCGAACGCTTTCACGACTGCAGAGGAATTTCTTCGCGTATCTGGCCCGTTGTTGAATCCTGGTGCGCGAAAACGGATGCGTCATAGAACGTCACTTGATGTGTAAAAATAGTTCTATAGAATGATATGAGTGTGAAGCTCGCATTGCAAAGGTAAGGAAGGATTATTTTGAATCGAAATTATGGTCAAATTGAAAAAAAAGCGAGTGTGCTTTAGACTACACGACACGGCTGACGTAAAACTTCTTTAGTTTAGCTCCATCTATCGGCCGGTATAACTATGTTTTTGCTTAGTTTAATGTTAATGTCGCCAGCTTGACAATTGTAATTATTGTCATTATACCGAACATACCAACATAATAATACAAATTTTTAACTTTGTTATGTTGAAAATGGAGATCTACGTGAACCAATTTCCACTTCTGTTCGCCTGCCATTTACCAGCTTATTCTCCAAGTCAAGCGTGCGTAAAGAAGTTTTACATCAAAAATATTAAGTACTTAATAAATTATGAAGCTCTGCTCATTGTTCGTTTGCAAATATTATTTAACTATGTTTGCGCCAGTCATAACTGCTTATTAATTTTCTAGCATCACATTATTAATATTTTTCGATGACTATCTCTGTCACTTACGCCGCGGATGCTCGAAACAATTGCTTGTAATTGTACAAGCAGTCTGCGATCAACCCTCATTCGCGGCTGTCGCTACTAGCGAGTAGCGACAGCTGCGAATGAGGCTGGAAAATCAGGAAACACTCCCGAGTTCAGAGCGCTGAACTCGGGAGTGTTTCCTGATTTTCCATTCTTTGGGCTGATCAGCTGAAGAAGCTGCGTACAAACAGCTTCTACCGCGCCGCGCTTTACAGTCCACTACCATTTGAATATTGAAGGCCGCAAATTGTAATTTTTCTTGCAGTGAGAAATGAATTAATTTTGAAAATATTAAAGATTCTTTAATCGTAACTATAATGTAGCTATTTGGTAAAGTGATCATTACAGTTAGGCATGCATATCATTATGCGGCTGAATATCTAGTTTTATAATAATGCGAAATAGTCAATCAATTTATTATGGTTTTTAACTCAATTAATACTTAACTACATTATTTCCTACTTAGGAGATTATGTGTGAAACATATTGTTTGGTCAATGTTCAATTTATATAAAATTATGCACACACGATATCAGGGCTCGTACCGTGAGCTCTTAGCGGGAGTCTGAATTGGACCGCGTTGACCTTTGACTCAATTTTTCTCCAGCTGAGAGAACAAGACAAAAGTCAAAGCGATTCAGTTCAGGCTCGCGCTAAGAGCTCACGGTACGGGCCCTGTACCCGCGTTTGAACAAAAATAATAAGATACTAATTACATACGTTTTCCTTAGTTTGGCCAAAGTCCTTTACGCACCATACAATAGGGCGTACTTACGTTTTGTCAACTCACACAGTCAAATCGCGTGGAGGCGTGTTGCGATTGACTGCGATTCCAGCAGATCGCGTGGCAGATTGGATGATGTGGGTGTGTGTAGATGCCTTTAGTACATGAAATTTATAAGTCAACTATTCCACACAAAGAGATTTATAAACCTTTACAACTCTACATGACTGCAGCCTTCATAAAACAAATAATAGTGCGGAAGAGCAAAACACATTAATACCAATGGATAGTGTATTGTAATGGCGATTAAAGCGATAAAATAAGCTTTGATATAAAATTACGAGTCTTTGTTTTGATTACCCTTGGAGTAAAATGGAATGCATTTAATCTTATATCATCATTCAAATATTCTTATAAATGTTATCTTATAATAAAAGATATGTAATTTTTTTATGTTAGTGAATGATGTGACGAGCTAGTCGTTCGCCTGATGTCAAGCGTCACTTCTGCCCATAACAGATTGCAGTATCACTCGGAACTCTAAATTATAAAGTGCATTGCGCACGTCATCTATCACACAGTCTAGTAATAGATTAATATTTGCGGGTGCAGTTATCCGTTGTCGTCACTGCAGAAAAGTTGTCACTAAAAATACTGGGGATTAATTTCATTATTCACCCTCATAATCATCATTATCTTACTGATCTGATAGCTCAGTTGGTAAATAGCTCTGCCTTTTGAACTGTAGATTCGATTCTAGATTCGATTCCCTTAAATTTTAATCTTGTTAAATATTTACAAACAAAAAGTATCTAAGTATTGTATCAGTTATTTGGCTCACATAGTATAAGCTTTGCTTAGTTTAGAGTTGTGTGAAATGTGCACACATATTAATTAATTAATTTATTTATTATTATCATTCAGCATAATTATCAGCGCACTCTAATCCACTGCTTAATGTCGAACGTTGAACGGTAATGCACCACAAAATTTAATCCTCATTGATGGGGATTTTTAAATTTATTTGAACTATAATCGCAAGCCCCCATATCCAGATCACTAATCTAACACTGTGTTCTCTATTCTAGTCTCATTATACAGGTGAAAGTTTCCTTTGTTGTTGCTAACCTAACCTACCTGCCTAAGAGATTTATAGCTAAACGAGCTTCTGCCCGCAGCTTCCCCGTGGCGTGGCCTATGGGAAAATAATTCCACCACCCATTTCACCCTCTTAAGGGTGGAATTTCGAAAAATCCTTGCTTACCGGATGCCTACATCAACATCTACCTGCATGCCAAATTTCAGCCCGATCCGTCCAGTGGTTTGGTCTGTGCGTTGATAGATCACTGTCAGTCACCTTTGAGTTATATATATTTAGATCATATACAAGTTTTCTTTTTAATGTAGATAACATAATTGTACAGTTAAAAATAATCAGTATGGACACCTGCTCGAATGTGTGTGATTAAAAGAGTGTTTAATTTCTGACCCAATAGATTGCTATTGGATTGCAAATTCTAGCACTAAAGTTCTTCTTATGACGTTAATTACTCGTATACATACAGATACGTCAAAGTTACCACCATCAGTTACTGTTATTCTTTGTCAAATACAATTAAATTTAACCACTCTCTAAAGTTTAATTTTCTAATCAGGCTCGAGACCATACCTACTGTAAAATTGCTTTCCATTACATATACATTTCTAAATCAAAGAATTCTACTTATATATCTTTTAGTTTTAATAAACAGACAGACACATATTGACCTTTGAGTGGCAGCATTGTGCAATTCGTTGAAGACACGTAGTAATGAACTGCGTGACATGAATGTGACAGTTTCTACGCATCACTCTTACTGTTAATACATTTCACTTACTTGGCAGCTGATGAGAACTTTCCTTTGTAGGCTGACCGTTCTCGGAGTTGATTAATTATTTATAAATTGCGGCGCGTTAATTGGTTGATTAAATGCGTGAATAATGGAAGGTTGATCGCTAAGTATAGGCAGACAGCTAATGGATAATAGATAAATGCAACCAGAAGGTAATTATACCTTTAGTAGACTTTTTCTAACTCCTTTCTGTTACAACACTTATTTACTAGCATAGAAAGAAGTCTCACTTATGGGAATACTTTCCTAAACCATGTTTATTTCTATATTTGCCATTTTTAATGTCCCTCAAAAAGGGGTTTTATTTAAACTGACTGCAATCGCATTAATTCCATATTGAGAGTTACTTCCATGACATATATTTTCCAGTTAACTTTTAATTTTTTATATTAAAAATAATAATACTGTAGTAAACTATACCTAAAAACTTAAATTAGATAAAACTAAAAAAATATGTTTACAGTTACCCGTTGGTGGAGAGAATGCTGGCAGCTCTACCACGTCTAATTTCAATGCTTATTTTTTGTAAAAAATAAAAGCCAGCATTTATTTTATATAACTTTTTTTTAGATAGATAGATAAATCAACACTATTGTACACCGTAAAAAAGAAAATAATTTACAAAAAGAAATACTTACATAATAAACTAGTACTAGTACAATAGGCGGTCTTATCGCTTAGAGCGATCTCTTCCAGACAACCTTTGAATCGGAGGAATCTGTAGCTTAGAATTTTGGGCTTTGGTGTACAGGTAAAACAAAATGAACTAAAAACTATTACAATAAGTTTTATTTACAATTAAAACGTATCATCGGCTAGGGTACCCAAGAGGCAGTATGTAAGCTATGCAATATTGTTTCGTAAGAATCTGTGATACCTCCTAAAAGCTTCCAGCATCCACTTGGTATCCAGGCAGAATATCTGTAATGGTGATACAAGTATTTTTGAGAGAACGTACAAAGTATTGGGTATCGAAAAGTACTCATAGATATAACTGATGTAGACTAAATTATCCGAATGTCAACTTTAATGACGAAACGATAAGAATTATAGTAGCTTGAGAATGTAGCACTATGTGCAGTCACGCGATTTTACCGTAAAAGGTTAAATCGCTTTTAATCATGCAATGGCGAATGTTCTAATGAAGTATGTAAGGACGTTATGCACAGCATTTTTGCCTTAACGCATTTCTGAGAAACTGCGTAATGGTTTACGCAAAAATGCATTGGTATATCTCACCAGAATGTCTTGAGAAAGTATTTTGATTAGCCTGATTAGGTCACTATTAAAATAACTTAACGACATTGGTTTGCCTGCGTACTGAGTGGTTTTTGAAGTGAAACTTCTTTATTGAAATAAATATTTTTTACATGCTTAACTTGGTGAGTAAGCTGGTGAATGCTTTATTGAAATAAATCTTCATAGATTGTGGGTTCGATTCCGACCCAGTGCAAACATTTGTGTGATGAACATCGATGTTTGTTCAGTGTCTGGGTGTTATATGGTATTCTAAGTATATATTTACGAACAAAAGCTATCTAGGTAAGGTATAGTATCAGTTATCTGGTTTCCATAGTACAACCTTTGCTTAGTTTGGGCCTAGGTGGTGCTGTGTGACACAATCATTTATAGAACCATAAGATATATATATAAGACACAGTGAAAGGTTTGCGAAAGTATTTATTTAACAAAACTGACCTCGTCACGTATATACCTACTATTTATTATATATACTATACTATTATTATATAGAATGGCCACTGAGAGTTGCTAACCAAAACCTCCAAAATTTTCCACCAATGAGGAACCTTTAGTGGATTTTTGTTTCTTATTTACTAAGTAAAAAGTTATGCTCGTTTGTTTGGTTCAACTTTCTTTCTTTTCCTATCTTCGAAGTTTTGTTTAGTGCGTAAGGTTGATAAATGCATACATTTTAGTGTGTGTTATGTAGTCATTATCTCAAATCTTACCGGCCCGTGCAGGCGTGTAGTCGTAACTAGCTTGGCTCCTTTTTTGTACAAGCACGCACAAAAGTATTAATAATATAATAAATAAAATATTTGTGGACATATCACGCAGTGCCATCTAGACCCAAACTAAGGAAATCTTGTATTATGGGAACCAGATAACTGATACAATACTTAGATACTTTTTGTTTGTAAATATATACATATAATACAATATAACACCATACACAGAACAGACATCGATGTTCATAAGTGTTTGTCTTGGGTGACGTGAATCGAACCCACAACCTACAGATCAGAAGGCAGCAGTGGGTTAGCTATTAATTTGTTCAATACTAGCGGGCCGTCCCGGCTTCGCACAGGTGGATATTTATTTTTTATAATTTTGCCATAATCATTTTTCCTTGCAATTAAAATAGCCTATATTAATCAGTGATAATGTAGCATTCAAATAGTGAAAGAATTTTTAAAATCGGTCCAGTACTTTTTGAGCCAATTCGTTACAAACATACTTATATACAAATCTTACTCTTTATAATATTAGATTATTCAATATAAAATACCTAAATACTAACCACATTTGTTTCTGCATACTGTGGTATTGGGCTCGATTTCACTGTCATATATAATAAATTAATTAAGTTAGGTAATAGGTATATGCTATTTTGGATGCTAGCTAGGCTAGCTTTGGATCTTTGATATTATGCGATCGCTAAATCATATTCACGTATCATATTTTAAGCTTCGATTAGCAGTTGATCCTGAAAACACTCGGGAAAAAGTCCAACATTCTATTTAATCTATGAACACAAGTCAAGCATTTTTGTAGATGATGATACTATGGGGTTACTTATTCGATACAGGTAGGTGTGTCTGCGTTAATGGTATAGGTTCGATTCCCGCTCGCGTGCCGGGTTTGGTATTTTAAAACCTTTTTTTTATCTGCCGGATCGGGTACAACCTTTGTAGAGATTAGAGGATTTTTTCTTAAGATCGTGATAGAATACCTGTTTAAAAGATTTTGGGGTAAGCGTGTCGAATTACGGTAGAAGATTTTATTTTATTTGTTAAGTATTTTTATTTATGATGGTATATTTTATACCTAGAGGCATTTCAATACATTATATATTATATTATTTGTTGATAATAATATCATATTCGGTGATGTATTACAAGTTCTAGAGAGACTTATGGCACTCTAAAACATCATTCGCGTCGGTTGAGCCAATAATAGAGCTACTTGTGTATACAATTTCTAAACCACAGACTGAAACGCACCGAAAACATTTTTAGTTACGCCCCGCTGATAAGAGTATACTATTTTAAGTCCAGCGCAGGTATAAGCTGTTTCTTTTTAAATTTTATTCAGATCCGTTCAGTTGTTGCGACTTGAAAAGGAAATAAACACACATACACACACTCACCATAAACACGCGCGTGTGAGCGCTCAAACACACACACACACACACACACACGCACACATACACACGCACACGCACACACGCTAAGCAGTGGACGTCTTCCGTGGCTGTGTACAATAAACGAAAAAACGAAAACAATACAACGGTAAAATTGTCCATAGCCCTCTTACACGTCGGTGCAAAATATTTATACTTAGCTCCATGCTAGTAACCTTTCATAATCATAAAAGAACTAACTTGTGCCGGAATCATATCTCAAGACTCGACCTCTTGCCTGCTTTATCGGTGAAAGCCTGACCAAGGTTAAGGTGGGGCACACTAGTATGTAGTATTACTTTTTGTTACTAACCGCCACAGCCTGTTGAGGTGAAATTTTAATAGTTCGCTTAAATTTATTGCATGAAATATAAATTAAAAGTGAGGATAATATAGGATCATATTGTTTTTATAGTAACCAAAGCGTAAATCCAAAGCTTTTGAGATGTGAGGTCCATATTCTAAACTACCGTTTCACCGCTTGGACAATGATCTATAATATATTACAATATATATACATGTAATATACTTAATATAATATCTATAGTATACGTTTCACCCGCAGATAAAAGTATTTTAATTATTTACTCATCCCACGGGAAAATTTCACTTATCCGGGATAAATTGTAGCCTATATGTTAATCTAGTGTATAAGCTATCTTTGTACCGAATTTCATCCAAATTCATTCAGCCGGTTGAGCGTGAAAGAGTAACAAACATAACACATACACACAAACACACATACAAACTTTCGCCTATATAATATTAGTGTGAAGTGTGATTTTACGGTATGATCTAAAGTACACACTATAACATTCGCATTATAATATTAGTGGGATAGGATTTAGAATAGGATGTAGTAACTTTAGCTTATCTTTAATGATTTTGTTTTACGGAATCACACAGTGCTACTAACAAATTAGTTCTCAATTCTATTCACACACGATTGAGGACGATCAAATGGCAAAGAACTTACAACGAATGATATCATCCTTTAAACGTATTTGAAAATAAACTGGTAAATGTACAGGAAACGGTAACTATTAAGATAGCGATCGTGCTGGTGATAATTACTGAATACATTATGGTGTTTTTTTAAAGGTATTGAATGTTTTTTGCGTTTACAAAGCAAGAGGCAGTAGCTCTAGAAGTACTCCTACTGTTCATACAGATGGCGAAGCGACTAGGTTATATCTACACGTCATTTACTTCTTTTGACAGTTTCTGTTGTGTGGTTGGTTGGTGAGCAGGTCGGCTGAGAACCCGTAGGTGTCGGGTTCGTTTCCCGCGGCAAGACACAGAAAAAGTGCAAATACTTGCTTTGTGTGACTGTTGTGGGACCATGGTCCTGGTAGATCCTGGGTAGATAGATACAGGGAATCCTAGTTAGGGTATAGGATCAATGTATGTGATCGTTGGGCGTTATATTTTATTCTAGCTTTATAGCGGTGTCATTATTGCACTTCTACATGTATAAAAATGTTAGTATATATAGTTGCAGCTTGGTATTTTATTGTTAACTAGTTGCGCCCCGCGGTTTCACCCGCGGATAAAAGTATTTTAATTATTCGCTCATCCCACGGGAAAATTTCACTTTTCCGGATAAAATGTAGCCTACATGTTAGTCCAGTGTATAAGCTATCTTGGTATCATATTTCATCCAAATCCATTCAGTCGTTTGAGCGTGAAGGAGTAACAAACATACACACAAACACATAAAAACTTTCGCCTTTATAATATTAGTGTGATAGTGTAATGAGTTTGTTTGTTTCTCGCCGACTAGTTTCCACGTTGATAAGCTTCAATATCTTCACACATAGGTCAGCTTCAATTTCCAATTCTATAATACGTTGGCTCTCACACCTAGTTGACCATTGTCTAGGAGCAAGCGAGCGGGCGCCCTCCGTTCAAGGTTGGCGACTGACCGGTCGCATTCCATAGGTTCACTGATTATTTTTGTATGCCACAGAGTTGCGTGGCTCGTTCCTGTTTATAAACATTTTTTGGAATCAACAACGTGATGGTTTTTGTTTTGGATTTCTTTTGTTGTTGTTTGTTTCAGTAAATTCCGGATATATTGATAAACATCCTCTTTTAACTGTGTGTAAAAAGATGTTTTAATTAAACGTGCTTTTTTTTAAATTCACAATGTGCGCAATCTAGATAAAAAAACATGTGCTATTTTTTGTTTAAATTCATCTGATGCTATAGAGTATAGGTTTATTAATAACTAGCTTCTGCTCACAGCTTCGCCCGCGTGGCCTAAAGGAAACGAAGAAGAAAATATTTCATAGATAATTCAACCACCCATTTAGAGGTGGAATTTCGAAAAACCCTTTCTTAGTGGATACCTACAGTTTACAAAGAACACACCCTCCAAATTTCAAGTCTCTAGGACCAGCGGTTTAGGCTGTGCGTATATATTCCTATGAAATTGCCGTTTTGTTTGAAAAAAGTTAAAGTATTTTTTTTTCCCGCTAAAAAGTTGTCCAAATTTTGGAAAAAGTAATAGTCAGTAGGCGCAAGATCTGGTGAGTATGGCGGATGAGGGAGAGCTTCCAAACCCAACTCATGCAGCTTAGAGACGGTCTGTTGTGCAGTATGGGGTCGCGCGTTGTCGTGAAGTAGCAGTGGAGACGACCGATTGACCAAAGCTGGTTGCAGACGTGCGAGTTTCGCCATCATTGTGGTCAGTTCTTCAATGTACACATCTGCAGTAATGCTCTCGCCGTTTTGTAAAAAGCTATGATGAATCACACCAGCACTAGACCACCAAACTGTGACCATCACCTTTCTAGGGGTCATTTTTCGTTTTGCACATTGCTTTGGTACCGAACCAGGATCTAACCAACTTGCTGAGCGCTTTCGATTGTCAAAAAGAATCCATTTTACGTCGCACGTAACAATTCGGTTAAAAATTCCTTCATTTCTGTGCCTGTTAAGCAGCGCAAGGCAAGTCTCGACGCGTACGTTGCGCTGGCGACCAAAGTTTCCGGACGACCACGAGGTTCATTTTTCAAGTCAAAATTCCCAGAACGGGACCGAGCAAACCAATAACGGGTTGTACGTTCGTTTGTACAGTTCTCTCCGTAAACGTCGTTGATGTTACGTGTCGTTTGTGCCGCGTTGGTGCCACGACGGAACTCATATTCCATAATTACACGAAATTTCAAAGTATCCATTATGAGGAAAAATGTTGAAATGTAATGAAAATACAACGCTAATCAATAAACAAAAGACTTATATTGTAAATAGAATGTCATATTTTTAAAACAAAATTAATTTGAATTTAGAATTCATAGCCAATCAAAACTTTTTTTTGTTTGAAAAAGTCTGTACTGCAATACGGCAATTTCATAGGTAAAGACCTATTATAAGTCAGTCAGTCAGTCAGTCAAGACTTTGAATTTTATATGTATAGATAGAAGATAGATTATATATTAGAAGATATATTAAAGCGGGTAGTCGCTAAATCAACAACTCAAAATTTTCAGATATATAAATTTATTAATTAAAAATACTTACAAGTGTTTATCAGTGTTAAATCAAATGGAATATTATTATAGCACCATAAACTTCACTGGTATGATATAAGCATCCATTTGTTCTTACTTTAGCCACAAACACTATCACTTTATTTTCATAACCTCATCACTGTGGTTTGATTAGAAGCTAATATGCCTTTGGAAAAAAAGAAGCCCACTGTTTACACTACGGATCCTTTGGCTGCAATCAAGGAGCTTGATAGTAAGCTTGATGATTGTGTGGCATCCTTTGAGGCTCGTCTGAAAGGCTCTTCTTCACCATCACAATTACCAGCACAATCCTCTATAGAACAGCTGGCTGGAGACCTCAAGCAGTTCAAGGTTTGCATGAAGCTTGCTATTGATCTTCTACGCTCCCAGGTTACTCAGGTAATGTCTGCTGTTGATGATATAGAAAACAGGAGCAGGCGCAAATTCCTCTTGTTTCGTGGTATACCAGAAGCTAAAGATGAAAATTTACACAGCATCTTGGTTGATATTATGACCAGCCAGCTCAAGTTATCTGATTTTAGTTCTGATCAAGTACGTTTCTGCTATCGCTTAGGTAAAGATACAACTAACGGTGGAAAAAGGCCTATACTTGTAAAATTTCAAAGCCTTGATGTTCGCTCTCGCATTTGGAATAGCAAAAAACAGCTCAAAGGTGCTGGAGTCTCTATGGCCGAATATCTCACTGCTACAAGGAGGGTTGTTTTTAATGAAGCACGCAAGATATACGGTGTTCATAAATGCTGGTCACAGGACGGATGTGTTTATCTTTTGACTTCGGATGGGGCCAAACATAGATTGGTATCGCAAGTCCAACTGAAAGAGATAGCTCAGAAGTTTCCGCCAGTTCCAACGACAGCGGCGGCCCCCAAGGCAGCAGTTACGGCGCCAGCAACTCGATCAAAAACAGCAAAAAATGTTAATAAATGAGGTGACCCCGTATGATTCGGATACACAAACCAAGTAGGGGATATTACGTATTATCAGATAATGTCGGTAGACACAATAACTATTCTCCCATTTGTAAATTACTTTTTTCTGTACACCTTACATATGTATGGGTTTTTTACTTTGTTATAAAAAGGTAGTACTCAGTGATTTTGTTCTCAACTTTTTTTTTACTTTACTAAAATGACTGATTACTATTGTTTGACACCGACATTGCCATGACATTGACATCTGACAGTGACTGAAAGGTGTTAAAAGCAATTTTTTTTTTCTTTCTTCTTTGTGTGGCTCCAGTAGTAACTATTCTTATTTCTTTTTTTTTATATTCTGATATTATTACACATAGATAATTTGAACATGGAGAGGAGGGAAAATTGCCTTTAATTAAAATAACCCATGTTACTGAACCTCCAAAAATGATTACATGTATTGCAGTAGCCCTAAGCCCTAGAGAAAATGGTTTTTAAACACAGTGTTATTTCTATATACCTACTTTATTTGTTATTCTTTATGTTTACAGTATTTCTTTAAGTATGTGCGACGGGATAGTTTTGATTTTCCATGCCATACTTGCACATTTGCGGAAGGAGAAGATCAAAAGATATTCGAGATTACATGGCTATCTATTCCTCTTATCTTTTTTTATTTCCTACTATCTATCTTTTTCTTTTGGCAAGTGTGCATGTGTGGCCCTTTTTTAAATTGATTTTGTAATCATTGTTATTTTATTTGTGGATCTTAGTATCTATCTAAGGATTATACCCTATCGATTGTGTTTGTGGCTATACATGAAAACTATTTTTTTAATTTTATTTTATTATTTATATTATACATTGATTTGAGTTTTATAAATATATATTTAATTATTAGCTATTCTTATATATAATATTTTATGGATTGTTCAATTTCGTCTGATTTATTTCTATCAGTGGATTCCGACAACTTTTCTGATGCCCTTGATGATAGCCTTGATGACACTCCGTTAAATGATCTTTTACATCAATCTTTTTCTGGTCATAAAAAGAATTTTAACATTTGTCATATCAATGCTCAAAGCCTTCCAGCACACTTTACAGAACTTCTTGCGACTTTTACCAGTAAAAATGTTCACGCATGTTTAATCTCTGAAAGTTTCTTGAAACCCTCACTTCCTTCTAAATCTTTTGTCCTTCCTGGCTTTGTGCTCATAAGAAATGATCGCACCGGCAAGGGTGGTGGTGGAGTAGCGATATACCTGCGCTCAGAGTTAAAGTTCAGGGTAATTTCCAAATCACCTTCTCACTACTCTAGCTCAATGGAGCATCTATTTATTGAAGTTACCTTGAAAACAACTGTGAAATTTCTACTTGGTGTTATTTACTCTCCTCCCACTGTCAACTACTTTGATACATTGGAGCATCTCCTTGATTTGCATTTACCACAGTATGACAATTTTGCAATCATGGGTGATTTTAACACTTGTTTGCTACGCAATGATAGCAGGTCTAAAAAACTTTTAAACATTATCTCCTCGCTAGACTTGACATTGTTGGACCTAAACCCTACCTATCACACGACAGATAATCATTCCAAACTAGATCTTATACTCACACGGGATACTAATAGAGTTGCTGTATGTGGTCAGTTTCCAGCACCTGGGTTTTCGCACCATGACCTCATATTTGCATCATATAAAATCAAAGTCCCCAAGATCAAACCTAAGATTATCCTCCAAAGAAATCTGGCAGCCATAAACAGGGAGAGTCTATGTATCGATGCTAGTGCCCTAGACTGGGCCCAGCTACTAAATGCTACTGACATTAATGAGAAAGTCCAAATCCTAAACACTTTATTAACTACTCTTTACGATACTCATGCGCCTATCAAACCATGTAGAATGAAACGGCCCGCAGCTCCATGGCTTACTGAAGAAATTCGTAAGCTGATGGCAAGGCGTGACTACTTGTATAGAAAGTATAGGAAGGACAAAACTGAGAACAATTTTGCCAAATATAAAAAGGCCAGAAACCGCTGTAACCAAGCTGTCAGAAATGCGAAGCGGCGGCATATATTCACTGCCATAAACAATAGCACCCCTAACAACATATGGAAAGTGCTCCGTGAGTTGGGCTTTGGCAAAAGAAACACTTTCACTGTCCCCTCAGTAGACGTAAATGCCTTAAATCGGCATTTCGCGCAGGTTCCTTGTAGTATAGATGCTGCAGTCAAGGCACTTACTACTGCAAACCTTAATATGACGGCCAGCATGCACTTGGAAAGTCTCCAATTTAATGCAGTAAATGACAAAGTAGTGCAGCGTATTATAACTAGTATTTCGAGTAAAGCAGTGGGGCATGATGGCATTGGGCGTGAATTAGTTACTCCCATTCTCCATATTATTGTACCATACATCACCCATATCATAAATTATTCAATAACATCAAACAGTTTTCCCAATGCGTGGAAATATGCCTACATAATCCCCATACCCAAAAAATCTGCGTCCTCTGTTTTAAAAGATTATCGCCCTATCTCGATTCTCCCCTTTTTCTCAAAAGTGTTAGAACGAGTCATTCATCACCAGCTTACTAATTATCTTCAATCTTATAATCTTCTCTCTCCGTTTCAATCTGGCTTTCGTCCTGCTCACAGTACCTGTACTGCTCTCGTAAAAATAACGGATGACATTAGGTCTTCCATTGATGATCGCAAACTGACACTCCTTACTTTGTTAGATTTTAGTAATGCGTTCAACTGTGTCGATCACGAAATCCTTCTTGCTATTATGCACTCTCTCAATCTATCCCATTCTGCCATTGACTGGTTTTCTTCTTATCTCAGTGGACGCCAGCAGCGTATACGAATCGATGACGTCTTTTCTGACTGGTGTAACGTCGATACTGGTGTACCACAAGGCGGTGTCCTCTCTCCTCTTCTTTTCTCTATTTTTATTAACACTCTTGTCTCTAAACTTCGATTCTCCTCTTATCATCTTTATGCTGATGACGTTCAGCTATATCTTGCCTTCAAACCTGAAGAAGTAACTACAGCTATCGATCAGCTCAATGAAGACCTCAATTCTGTGTACGAATGGGCGCAGAGTTTTGGTCTCCTTATCAACACGAATAAAACTCAGGTAATGATAGCTGGCAGTAGTAAGCTCTTGTCTAAGTTAGACCTCTCAGCAATTCCTCCAGCTGTCTATAATGGCACTACTCTCAAATACTGTAAAGAAGTGAAAAACCTTGGTCTTCATATATCTCACACTTTGTCTTGGGACAACCAGGTTACGGAGATAAGTAAACGAATGTATGGTTCTCTGCATAGTTTGAAAAGGTTGAAAAACTTTTTACCACATCATGCAAGAGTTACTTTAGTTAACTCCTTATTGCTACCCATCCTAGACTATGCCGATGTATGCTACCCCGATGCCACTGAAGCGCAACTCAATAAGTTAGAACGCCTTCTCAATTTATGTATTCGTTACATCTATGGTCTGCGTAAATACGACCACGTCTCACAGTTCCGCCGTCAATTAAAATGGCTAGATATCCGTCATCGCAGGAATGCACACACTGTTTCTCTTCTATATAACATACTCATGGACTCACGTGCTCCCACCTATCTCAAAGACCGTTTTATCGCTAGTTCTTCTTTTGGCCGTCCGCAACGTTCCTGTTATCACTTACAACTTGTGACCCCTCAACATAGAACGGCACTTTACTCCGATTCTTATACTGTCTCGGCAATTCGCCTTTGGAATAGCCTACCTACCCACATTCGTCAGGCATCATCAATTGAAGTATTTAAATCTAAAGTCTATAACCACTACCTTACTCTTCAAAATCAAATCGCGAACTGAAAGCAATCCATCTAAGTATTTGTATATGTATGTATATTATAATATGTATTATATTTATATTATTGTGTGTATTTAATTTTGTATATTTATTATGGTGTTACTTGTATTATCACTAGTTTAGACGTATAGTTAAGTTGTTGTTTTCTTTTTTTTTTTTTTTTATTTATATCTCATTTATATTGTTGCACTACCGCATTAAGCCTTCCACAATACACCAGGGTTAACTGGAAGATAATGCTCGATAGCATTAAGTTCGCCTATGTACCTTCAATTGTTGTTGTTTGTGCAATAAAGAATTTTCTATCTATCTATCTATCTATCTATCTATCTATCTATCTATCTATCTATCTATCTATAGATTAACATCTATTGTCAACGTTATGAAATACAAATAATCAATAATTGTTTTATACGCTACCAATTATGAGCAGGTTGAATATCTTATAATAAGTTGAATATCGAAGTGCTTATTTATATTGAGCACCTACGACTGTGAACATAGCAAAGTCATATAGAAAAGTATTCAATTAGTGTAGCGTTCTTAATGATAATTTAGGTTTAGCTATCTACCAGACTTAAAGATCCGAAATCAGGAAATATTTCCATAGGAGAATTAAAGTAACCGATATACAAGGTGGAATTTAATTCGTTCTTTTCTTTTAATGTATGTATTCAGTCCATGCTATAGAACGCTCCCATATAACTAAATTTATGAAATAAAACTTAAATCTAGGTATTATCAAATTACTGCAAATTTAAATTCTAAAGAAAAGCCTTGTGACATTGAACAAAGCAGGTGTTTTATTGCCTACGAAACATTTTCAAAGCACTCAGCCGGTGCCCGCGCTGTATGTACCGTTAAATAAACATTTCGGCTGTCATGCAGTTATTTTAGGAGAAACTAAAACAAAATCTTTTTTTCTTTTTAAATTAGAATTTGTACCTATATTCTATAGCAAGGTCAGAGTACATACATTTAAGGAAAAGAGTGAATTAAATTCCACCGTGTATAGCTCTGAGAAGTAATAAGTTGAAACGCCAATGAGCAGGCCACATCGCTCGTAGAACTGACAACCGATGAGGAAGAAAAGTTCTCGAGTGGCGACCACGAACCGGAAGACGCAGCGTCGGGCGGCTCCTCACTAGGAAGACCGACGATCTGCTGGGCGATGACGTAACTCGATTGCAACCAATAGTAAAACAAATTTGTATGAATTTAACAGTTTGAATACGCAATTTACGCTGTACGCACGCACAATTAAAAATTAGAAATAAGAACTTAAATGCTTATGTTTATGTATCTTTTTATTATTGGCTGTATTATTCTTCCTGTATTATATATTATAAATTCATGTTAATAATAGGCTTAATTCATAAATATAAAAAATTATCTAACAAAAAGCACGGACCCAGGTGTCTGTGGAAATGCAGATTAATAAAAAAAAAACGCAATTTATGTGCATAGTTAGTATGGAAATTTCTCCTGTTGCATTGCAATCAAAGTTTCGTGATCACCTCCCTGGTCAAAACCGCGGAGAGTCGATAGATGCAGGAGGCAACATGCCGCTCAAAGTAGCGCTGTGTGGGGGAGGACTATGATGCACAGTGCAGCCTTGAGGTTGTTAATGAAGACTTAACTAATCAATATAATTATTGAAAAATTCTTACATTAGATAATTATATTATACAAGTCTCAATAGTGGCTTTGGCACGATTCGCAACGTGAGAACGCTTCCATATTTAGCGAACGTCCGCTAAGTAAAAGTACCTCACCGCTTAGCACGCGTCCGCTAAAATAACTAAACGTTACTGAAATTCTGTTATATAAGATTATTTTAACCTGCTTTTTTACAGTAAATTATCTGCAGTGTGTTATAGAGATAAGACTTTGGTAACACTACACAGGAAATGAAGCTAATAAGAAATAGCGCCTGATATAGCTATACCTATAAAATAGCTTTAAATAGATTTAGCATATAGCTAATGGCGGCTTCAATCTTGCATGTTGTCCCACATACATTTTAAAATTTCGAATAAATAAATTGTCATTAAAACATTTCAACCATGACTTTTTGGAAGTTTTAATATATGGACATTTTCTCGATGAATACGTTTGGCAACGTCGCTCTCAACTTGCGCTAATCATTACCTAATCAGCAAATTCATTTGCTATATGTATTATTAGTGTCTCTATAAAGTAGCATGTAAAATATGAACATTGGAATCATGAATAACATCTTATTTGGGTACGATTCTAACAAAGCCTGGTTTCTCAAGATATAAAATTAATTTGCTTACGGTATGTACATTGTACATTGCAATTGCAACAAAAACCTACTGTAAGTACGTGGAACACAGTTTATCATACATTTGGGCAAGTTACCAACGAGGACAGAGTAGATAGCTAACTTAGATATCTCCACATTTGGAGCAATCTTAAAGGAAAATCTGCACTGCACCTGCGGTGTAATTTTTCGCTTTCCTTCAGATGTTTGATAACCTAAGTGTAGGTACACTGTATACGCATTACTGAGTTAATATCTAGTCAATCTGGGGGCACGGCAGTGCCCCTTCCAAGTCGAGGAAAAAAGCGGCACGGCCGTACCATCTATTATCTATTTTATTTAAAACATCAGTTTGTGACATTGCAATGTAAAGCTGCCTCCGTAATGTTGGCCTAGTGTCACACGATGTCGCTCGCCGTGGCTTTGGCTGAGTAATCGGCGAGGCTTTGGCTGAGTAAACGCACGCCAGCGAACTCAACGTTTGTGTAAGTTTACTTGCATTCTGAGGTTCACAATTCGCTCACTAGGGGCGCTTATAGTGACACCATAGAAAATCGCATCGCTCACCATTCACCGTGAGACGTGAAAACTATTAAATAAACTCGGACTAGGCTCTCAGTGCGTGGACGGCGCGTGCTAGGGCTATGCTTGCGATGCTAGAGGCTCGGCCAACTTGTATTGAAGGCTGTCTTTACAGTGAATAATTGCGGCAGGTATTAGGCGGATAATGGCAACACCTAGAGAACATTTTCGCTCGCGTTCCGCCGTTTGAGGTCACGATGGAGACAACAGGCCAACGCACAAACGTATATGCAAATTATCAGGTAGGGTTACCATAACTAAAGAAGTATAATCTGGTTTCCAACAAAGGAATTTGGTACAAGTATTTAGTTCATTAAACATGTGGTTTTGTATTTCTTGCTGACGTGAATTTCAGAGAAAACAAAACATTTTAGCTTACAACAACTATTTACTGTTTCTTACCGCATTTTTTCTAGTACGGTATCTGATTGTGATGAATAACCAATGATAATTTGGTGGGTAAAATAAACGTTAGAACTGTTTTAGTAGAAATAAGTAGAAAATACTACTTTATAATTATACAAATATTTGCGGACATTTCCCACAGCGCCATTTAGCCCTAAACTAAGCAAAGCTTGTACTGTAGAACCAGATAACTGATAGAATACTTAGATACGTTTTTATTTGTAAATACATGCATAGAATAACACCCAGACACAGAACAAAAATAGATATTCGTCACACAAATGTTTGTCCTGGGTGGGAATCGAACCCACCAACCTACAGCTCAGAAGGCAGGGTTATTACCAACTGAGCTCTCGAGCCAGTCGAATAAATAATAATATTAAAATAACGTGGCAACTCTATGTATGACTGAGTAAGATAGGTATTTGTGCCGAGAGGCAAGGACGAAAGTGTGTATTAACATTCAACTTGTTTACGGCAAACCTCCGCGTGAAATCAGGTTTTATGATTGCCTCTCATCTCAATGAAAGTTGAATATTTTCTTGTAGTCACAGATAAGTACTAATCACAGATATTTTAATCAACAAAATCATTCAAATTCAAAAAAATAATTTTGAATTATTTTGTATATTTAAAAGAATTGATGACACCGTTTTAGAAAAAAAAAATTATGGGATTTTTAGTGAGACGTGGAAAAATTCTTAAGAAAAACACAAACGATTTTTATTACATAATATATACTCAGACAATGAGTAAAAAAAGCCTTCCTCCGTAAAAATAAGGTAGGGTGTTGGTATTTTTTTAGTTATCAATCAATTTGTATAAAAATTTTTTGCTGTTTCCTTATTCATCAAATTCTTTTAATTAACAGAATTGTACAAAATCAGCACTTCGTACAATGTCTCCCTATTGAGTGATTGTACGAAGTGCTGATTTTGTTGCTCAACCCGTGAAATTACATTTTTAAGTTAGTTTAAGTATGCATATTCATTTATTCTGTTTACACATGTGCATATTGATCTTACATTACATAGATATATTACATATCATAATATTAGCAGTAACATAGTATGTGCGACCTATCGGAGATATGTTAAAGGTAATCAAAGTATTCATCACCTCCAACACCTGCTTGAGTAGATTGACCTTCTAAAGACGAGTCTACAAACGGTGGAATGACCTTTGTTACCACTTACCATCCAGCTTCTATAGAACTAAAACTATAAAATAACTTCCTTTGACATTTAGCGGAATACAATTCTGTCAAAGATTGTGCTGCTATTCATAATAGATACGACTACCTGTATATGGTAGTCGTATCTATTATGCCTATTATACCTACCTTTTTTAAGAGGGATGGAAAGCAATGAACGCCAGCAGGCCTAGCACGGCCGGTGGACAATTTCTCCCCAGGGAGTGGATAACAAACTTATCCTCATTGTCACTTTATTCCACTCTGCGAGCACGGCCACGGCAGTGGAAAGCTTTATCCGGGGGATATATGGCGGGAGTAGCGTTTTTAGATTTCTCTACCGTATTGTTGCCAGTATGAGAAAATTTAACTAAAATGACATTACACACTTCAATATTTTGTTCAGTCCATCAAACCATCGATAATTGTTCGGCTAAATATACTGGGATTGAAGACAAAATATAAAAATTAAGAAAAAATAAGGTTTTTGAGTCTGTGTCCCTGTGTTAATCAAAGAGTATGTAACGACTACTATGTATATGAGTGAAAGTAAGTGAGTAGTTTATATTAAATTTTATTTTGTTTGTAATATGAGCGGAAAAACGTGATTAATTATTGTGTAGTAGTTATATTTTAAATTTTTATATGTATATATTTTATAATAAAATATACTAAAAAAATATATGCATCATTTAAGTTAATTACGTAAATTAAATAATTTCCTTATTAAAACTAAACTAATAAATACATAGCGAATATTTGTATTTTTTTTGTATTGAAACTCATTTCCCGGGATTTAGAAGGGATTACTTGCATTCCGAATGCTCCTCCCGGTGTAACTTTCGCTCCAAAATTCGAGGTCCGCGATTAAACGTAGACATTTAGATTTGTAGACATTTATTTTAGGCACGCGACATTTTTGTGCCTATAAAACACTTTGACTTCCTTATACCCACCTACAAGAGTCGAAGATAAATACTCACTGCTTTATGTCAATTCAAGAGAATATTATCCACTTTCTTCCGAGTCCGTGCTCTGAAGCTGGGAGTAGCGGGATATAATGTCTACGATAATGTCAAAGGGAAATATTTCTTTCCTCTCTTCGTTGCCGTGCTACGTAAGGTGGAGAGGGGGATTATTTTAACTGACAGGTGGAAAAAACCGGGGGAAAGACGATTTCTCCACATGCCGTGCTAAGCCTGCTGCTTATTTATATCGTTGTTTTTTTTTATGGTCTTTTATACTACTTTTAACAATGAATAAAGTTATACGGCAGGCCCGTAAAGACGTACAATTCTCGATGCTCGATATTTTCTCGACTTGAGCGTTGTTTTATGACTGAGCGTCGTTATTTAATACGAGCCTTACAATTAAGCCGGAGTCGAGTACCTACATACCTATACTTACTTACCTAACATTATTTTTAAACAGTCGATTGCCAACGCCAACGCGCTGCATCGATTAACCATTAAAAGATGCACCCATGCCGTCTGACGTTCTTTGAATTAATGCCTTAAAATGTGTTAAAATAATCAGTATATTTTATTATCCATATAATACAAGGTCTACCTTGTAGGTATACTCTTTGAATAGGAATAAGGTTATGTTTATATTGTTAAATTATTTCAATGCTATTTTGATCATTCTGACAATTTTGACATGATAATGATGAAGACTTCACATTAATGAACTACGCTTGTAGGTACTTAATGCAAAGGAAATGGACATTCTATACAAGGTTTCTTATTCATGTTAAAGATTCGATGACAAAACTATCCTATTACTCTTCGTTTAGGGCTAGATGTTAAAGCTCTGCTATTTCTCTGCTGGCCCGATAGCAGTTGGTAGTAACCCTACCTTCTGAACTGTGGGTTGTCGGTTCACAAACACTGACTCCCATCTTCAGTGAAATATAATATTGCCTTACCTAAGTTCGCACTAATCCTTATATGATGTACATACTGCAATGCATTTGGGAGTCCTAGAGAGATAAGCGTGGACTTAAGAGCTGTCAAACTTTAGTGCAGGCGGATAAAGTTTGCAATTTTTATGAAGCACGGCCTTTATGTGGCCCATTCTAATGCATACTTTAGCCCAAACGACCATACATTGTCATTGTCACAAATGCCACACCTGCGACCATTTCAAGGATACAGACGTATCAACGTATAACTAAAAAACTAGAAGTTGTAGACTTCAAGATTAAAATTCGTTATTTAACATAAAAATAGTTATGCATTATATTAAAGAACTCTATAATAAAACTTACTGCTATCAACTTTATTCGAATACCTCATGCCAGTAAACATTTCAACTTTTGCTAAAAGTTTTTCATTGTGACTTAAATATCCTCAGTAAATCTGCAGGTAACTTCTTTCATAGTTTTTTTGTTCTTTTACCGCTTTTCCCTGGTCTTTCCTCCATTTTTTATGTTCTTTGCGCCTCGCCTGTCGTTCGTCATTTCTTCTGACAGCTTAAAAGCGCGGGAGCGTTGAATTCAAAAGTCACCACTTTTGTAAATCGCTAACAATTATTATAGCAATTTTTCTGCACACCTAGGTCGACTGGTAGGAAATGCTGTTAGCGTTAAGTCCTTTGTACATATTCTGTGCATAACGTATTAAATAAAGAAACAATCGCAAAAATAATTTGTTTAACCCATTAAACATTACAAAATGGACATGACAATAGATAAGAGAGTTATTTAAAACTCAAAGTGAACTTTTGTAACGAAAAATTGATATCCACTTTCAAACCAATGCTTGTTACCATCTGTTATTATTCTTTACAGCCCACTCACTCTCACCCACGTGTTGTAATAAAACAAATTAATTTCCGTTAATTGGACGATCATCCTTCGATCATCATGGCTTTTTTTGTTTTGGCTTCACACTTTTGTGTATTTAGCCATTGTCAGGTCATTGATCATTTCTCAAGTTAAATAATAATTTATGTATGTGTCAAGTCAAGTAAAGGTCCAAGACATCAAGTCATACGCCTAGTAAAGCGGTGGCAACTTTACCAGAAGCTTCTATGGAGCTTTGGAAACAACACGAAAAGAAACGTTGCACCATCATTATACCACTTTTCCACACATGCATGTATTCCAGCACTTAACGAATAAAATGCCGCCAATTTTATGCACTAACACTGAAAATAAGTTTGGAAAATAATACAATGCGGTAACGCAATCTTTTTCGTTTTCCCGCCAAATCTCCAAGATCCAAGAGTATTATGTTTCTCTGTCTACGGTTATTAGTAATAATATTCTGTGGTTATAATACTCTTTGAGTATAGAGTATATATCACAGAATACTAATAGTTATTAAAAAAACTCAACTAAACAAAACTCCAACATTGCTTTTATCGATCTTCGCTCCACAAAGGAGATTGTACGCCAATCATGGAGGTCAACACTTGTTAATTGATCGAGAATTTATGATGAACTTGTATTGGATCGCGGATCTGCTTGATATCCGGCATGTTAAACGTTTTAATTTGATTTTGTTTCTATTATAATGCCACTGCTCTGACTGCGGAACTTAACTAGGTACCTAAGCAATTTCTCTTTTTTTTTTAATGTGTGTTAAAATCAATTTTTAAACTCATAGATACACAAACATGGGGTAAACAAGAGGTGGGCTAAACAACATATTAATAGTGATTACTCATGAAGAGCGATATTTAAGAAGAGATGAAAATTAGGTTGCTGCAAAGAAGGGATGACGTGATAGAACTGCGTATGAGTTCGGAGAGAAAAACCACAGATTAAAATAGGGAAGGAGCGTTGATGATCCGATGCTGCTGGTCTTTTAGGAGTCCTTCCAAATGCGCCAATATTTCACGCACAAAAGTTCTAAAAGTTTTTTAAAGACAAAACGGCGGCCATGCCAATTTTCTAACACGATGTTGATTTTAGGCGCGAAGGCGCATCATCAAAATGAATCAAATCATGTAATTTTATTAAACAATCAACACACTTTCTAATTGAAGTTGTTATATAATTGATGAATATCTAAAAGATAAAATTTGAGATAATTGCATATAATTTCTTTAAGTCCTCCTTATGTCTTTTAACGTTGCGTGCCTGACAGGGTCCATAATAAACTATTTAAGAAAACGAAATCTTTAACAACATTGTGGAATGCAAATAAACTATTGAAATCATCCAGCAATACAATTTTATGTAGGTAATTAAACCTGATAACGATCTTGGAAACTTGATTCACTCTAGTTAAATAGGTACCGATAAGGCACAAAATTCAAGGACATTGTGGTTTCTACAAAATTACACTGGACCAGTATAATAGGTCTCTTTCTGAGCGCAAGAATCAAAGCACTTAAAATCTTCTCTAAGAAGCCCATGATAATAAACGGTTGAAATAAAATACAAACAGACATAAAGACATTTGTAACATTATGTCACTATGTTATTTATGAAAATAACACGAGACCTTACTTTTTGCATTAGAAGGTGCTTGCTTTGTCCAAGACAGATACAAGCTCTTTGTTAAAAGATAAACATGATTTTAATTAACTGACGTGCTTGCAAATCATAATCATAAATGGTTAAGTATATCGTAAACACGGTGATTAAAGAAAAAGTAGCGTAGAAATGTATATTAAGTCTTTACTCCGCAATTTTAAAGGCACATAATTTAAAAGTGGATTTAATTATAGCAATAAGTCAGTAACTGCCAATGTTAGAGTCCATGTTTCTGGAGTAATAGCTAGTTATTTTTAATTAGTATTATACTACTTTTAAACAATTATGATGTTGGTAGTTAGTAAGTAATTTATTAAGTCTTCGTTTATATATAAGCACGTAAAAACTAAAAAAAAATTCCTCAAATCCTTTTCTGCCCTTATATTTCTTGATTGGTCTCTTGGCGTAGGTAGGTTACAATAATAATAACGCCTAACGATCACATACATAGATCCTGGACCCTAACTAAGATTCCCTGTGTCTAGGGACCTAGGAACTACGAGGACCATGGTCTGACAACAGACGCAGAACAAATATTTGCGCTTTTTTTCTGTGCACAAATACTTGTCCTGCGGCGGGATATAATCAAATATATGAACCCAATCATCCCATAAATAGTTTTGTCATGGAATTTATTGCTAAAATCATAAGTATTTCGTCAAGTGCAGATAAGTGAGGAATGTGTCAAGAGACAGCGAAAAGATTTGATGAAATGTGTGTCGGAAGATAAGATAGAGTTGTAAATAAACCTTTCTCAAATAGTTTTCACATTTGTCACCATATTATCTACTTTTTTGGTTTTGATGTTTGAAATGATGCGTGTCGATGTATACATATTCTTTCTTTTGAATTACACAGTGTCTTAATGTTTATTGTAAAATATCGATTTGTGATAATTTTGTGATATCAAACTTTCCAGTGTGTTCTTTTCATATTGGTAGTTTTTCATCATCATCATCATCATCTTCATCACCACCATTATCATTACCACCATCATCATAATAATAATAATCATCATCATCATCATCGCCATCATCATCATCATCATCACCCTTATTTTCTGCGATCTCACGTCGCTAAGTAAAATGTATCACAATCTTAAAACCTTTAATTTACCAACCCAAAGAAACATCTAGCAATCGTAAAACAACGTTTTGTTTTGCTTATTTTTTGCAATCAAACATCTAAAGAATTCCGCACCCAGACATTTATATCATACTAAATTCTGTCTCAATGGGAAAAAGTCTAAATTAGATTGGAACCAGTTTCAAAATATTCCGCAAGTGGTAGGTACTCGTGGCGTTGCGTTAATAAACGCAAAAAACTGTTCAAATCGAATCACGTCTGGTTCATGACCGCTTACTTAACGTTTAAAAAGTCATTGCATTGAAGATAGCTGTATAAAATACACATTAAAAGAATTACAAAGTTTTTAGAATAGTAATTTCCTAAAGACGAACACACAACAATAATAAATTGCTTCTGGAAATTTTACATACTACTATAATTGGACTACTACGTACTAAACAAACATACCTAATGCCTATTTGTACTAAATTTTGACAGCTCCTAAGTTCGCACTTATTCCTTAATAACAGACCCAAATGCATTGACAGCCTCTGTGGTGTGGTGGTTGAGCAGGTCGGCCCATAACCCGAAGGCGGCATGTTCGATTCCCGCGACAGGACAAGTATTTGTGCAGAGAAAAAAAAAGCGCAAATACTTGTTCTGTGTCCGAGTGTTGTGCGACCATGGTCCTCATAGTTGGGTCCCTAGACACAGGGAGTCCTATTTAGGGTCCAGGATCTATGTATGTGATCGTTGCGCGTTATTATTATTATTATTTTACTAGGTATGTCATACAAGAATAAATGACGGTGAACTTAGGCACTGTCAAACTTTGTACAGGCCGGAATAAGTCTAGTAAATGTAAACTGTGCACACCTGTTTATTAAGGTGTACCACGGTCCACGATTACCTCCTGTATTCAGAAGAATAACCTAATATAATTTTTAATTTATACCACGAATATCTAATAGCAGTACTTCTAACGATCTACCCACAGCCAGTGTGGTGGATTTTGCTCTCCAAGAAGGCTCCGTCCCAGTATAGTCGGGAATATATAGGACTACTAACCATTTTTTTTTTTTTTTTTTTTTTTTTTTTAAATGTTAGGGAATGACGTGACGAGCTAGCCGTTCGCCTGATGTTAAACGACACGGCTGCCCATATCAACATCACCAATTATCTTTGACTTAAACATTTTACTGTATATATAGCTAAAGAAAACAAAAAGCATAGTTCAGAATAGTTAGGATCATTGAACGAATGGTTCCGAGCGAGTTTGCTGTGGGTATATAAAAAGTGCAGCTTTTAATCTTTGTACAGTTACCTATTCGCCCAGCCGAGTTGCTTAGACTGGTTCATGCCTATATTTTATCCCTAGATTTAGGGTCAAGACTCAACAGCCTTACTGAGAAACGCAGCGACACGACGCAACGCAGGCGTCGCTATAAATGAATGATAATTAAATTGATAATTATTGAGACAAACAGCAAAGTCATTGTCAAAAATGGAATCCCATTTTTAAAACTATTAGGCTGATTTATGTATAGTAAAATTATGAAGAAAGTTACTTCTTTTATAAATAGAAGATAAGTGGACAAATTTATTGTTCCTAATCAAGGTGGGTTTATACCCTCATGACTAGATTTATTCAAAGGAAGTGACTATAGACCTTGAATGGGATAAGATTGATAGTGGTTATGTAGTTTTCTGACCAATTATAACAGAACTGAGAATTCTTGACATATTTAAGTCGTACGTGCGTGAAGTGAGCTAGTGCATTGTAATTAGGTTTAGATTTACATTCTTGGAAACTTCCTTGTTTAAAACTATTTTGGAACATAATAAAAAATTGCATAAATAACATGACAAACTACACTAATCGACGTTATAAATGTACATGCATGGAATTTAAAACTAAAGCTCTTTTCTTAAAGTGCTTTTTGCTTTGTACTAAAATAAACGAGTATTATTAAAAACAAAACAAAAGCGTAATTATTAGTAGGGACAGCAAACAAACAAGTTGTCACCACAGAATTCGCCCTGTGTTGTCACATACTTTCAATCTTCCGTGTATTCCAGAATCCATTGTAACGCGTATCTAAAACATCTAAGAAGATAGGAAACAAAATATCACGATAAAAAGTCATATTCGCGAAGTAAAAAGGCAATGTTTATGCAAAAATGGCAGCTAGGCGATCACGTAACTTGATTGCAGAAACACAAATTTGTATGGATTTGAGTTTCAATACGCAATTTATCTGCATTATTAGTTACTATGGAAATACTCACATTAGGAATGAAATTTCTCCTGTTGCATTGCAGAGAAATTTCCATACTAAATATGCACATAAACTGCGTCAAATTCATACAATTTTGTGTTTCTACCTGTTGCAATCAAGTTACATGATCGCCTCACGAAACTGCATTTTGTGATCATCCCACAGGTGTCTATTTTATTTTAGCTCAACAATTTTTGTCGCCGATTGCACATGAGATAATGGAATTATCCGAACCGTAGCCCGTGGGCGTTTAATTCACCGGCGCACAATATACAATTTCTTGTTTCTAAAACGGTAATTACAAAATTATGACACAGCCGATCGAAATAACTCAAATAATTTGTGCGTGAGCACCAAACCTTGGACCGAATTGTTACTATGTATGTCTTTAAGTGAAGTGATTTGCCGTCTGTTGTGAGATAGAGTCAGCAGAAAAGAAACTATCAAACATTAAATCGTTTCTGGTTTCAAACATCAAAAAAGTCAAATTGTCACCGGTTCGGCAAACTGTGTAGACACGTTACGTAACTTTCTTTAAAGATAATTTTCTTTAAACGAGAAAGTGACTGTATTACCTTAGTCATATTATTTATACTCGTACTCAGCTCAAAAAAAGAAAAATGATACTCATAGAAATACTGTCGCGATTCCTCTAAGATGATATTAAAGAAATTAATTAGAGAAATTACTGGGCAAATGAGACTTTATGACCTAATCTCACAGTCTATTAATCTTATTGCTAGACTGTGCTGATGTCTCAGAATGGCGTCCGCAGTGCAGTGTTACGCGAAACTATACTTTAGAGTTTCAAATGTAACTGCAACTGATATGGGCAGTTGTGTTGCTTAACATCAAGCGAGTGCCTAGCTCGTCACGTCATTTAGTAACATAAAAAGAAATTAATGAATTAGTCAAAAATACCTGTGTATATTTTAATAGTAAAGTACTTACGAGATCTTTATCGTAATTGGTATCATTAAATCAATGTCAAATAGCTATATTATCTTCCATTTAATAATTCCTTTTCAAAGAAGGGTTTTAACCAACTTCAATCCCAATGAGAAAATCACCGTTATAATTTATTAAGGATAACTCAAAAAACTATTTGTCAGATCTTAATCTAATTGGATTAGATGGATAAATGGGACTACACGGGAAGCACCAACTTTCAAATAAAAAAGCAATCATCAAAATCGGTTCACCCAGTCGAAAGTTCTGAGGCAACTTTTTTTAAACACTTGAATTGAGAACCGCCTTCATATTTGAAGTCAGTTGAAAATGTATAAAGGCTTACCCAAAAATCCGTCTAAAAGATTGAGTATTTTGTCTTTGTACATATATTTCCAATAATATACCTAAAGCTTTGAAATATTACTTTGTTGCAAAGTTCATCTAGGTAGGTACCACCGCTTTGCCAGTTATTCTGCCGCCAAGCAGTAGTGTGCAAGCACTACTGTGTTCTGGTTTGAAGGGCACTGTAGCTATTGAAATTACTGGGCAATTGAGACTTTATGATCTGATCTCACAGTCGAGTAATCTTATTACCAGACTGTGCTGATGTCTCAGGATGATGTGCGCAGTGCAGTGTCGCTTGAAACTCTGTTTTAGGGTTCCGAGTGACACTGTTCTGTTATGGGCGGCCATGGCGTTTAACATCACGTGAACGACTAGCTCGTCACATCATTCAATAAAATAAAAAAAAATCTTATGTTCTATCGCTCCATTATTAATAGTCTGTGGGAATTTCGCAATATTACTCTAATAACCGCCGTGTGCCGTGGTCAGACGTAATAAAAATATAGCTTAGGTATAACAATCTATTTCTTTATTGCCTTCAAGTAAGTTCACGCATTGTGCAGTGCACTTGCAGTGCAGCAGTTTTCTGCGGAACAATTTTACACTTAATTTTTTGGCTACATGCAAAGATAGTAACTGTTGCATGGCTACGGTAGTTGAAGCATTTTTTTTTTCTTTTCGAGAATACCTTGTTAGACACTCTGTTTATATTACAATCTAGCCAACTATTGAGTAATTAACCTAAACTTTTACAATCGAATTATCTAAGAACTAACTTCTAGTCTTCTGCCTGCGGCTTCACCCGCGTGGCCTATAGGAAACGAAGAATTTTTTTTTAAAGATAATTCAACCAAACATTTCACCCTTTTAGGGGCATCATTTCGAAAAATCCTTTCTTAGTGGATACCTACACCTCTCACTCATCAACACACCCTCCAAATTCCAAGTCTCTAGGATCAGTGGTTTAGGCTGTGCGTTGATATATAAGTCAGTCAGGACTTTGAATTTAATATTCTAAAGAATCTGTCCAATAACACGTAATTTTGCGCAATGGAGTTGCATAACCTAACTCCGTCATCACCTTTCCACCACCGGACAACCAGATGTACGAAAAAACGCCACCGTTACATGGTTAATACCCCACATGTTCGGGCAAAGCGATTTGGTTCGACATTTATCATGCGAACAGCCAAAGAGTGGAACGCTTTACCGGCATCCGTATTTCCCGATAACTACAACCTGGGAGTCTTCAAATCGAGAGTGAACATCTTCTAGGCAAGCGTGTTACATCCTAGACCGCATCGTTACTTACCATCAGGTGCGATAGTGGTCAAACGCAAGCCTATCTTAATATATATAAATCTCGTGTCACAATGTTTGTCCTCAATGGACTCCTAAACCACTTAACCTATTATAATAAAATTCGCACACCATGTGCAGTTCGATCCAACTTGAGAGATAGGATAGTTTATATCTCAATCTATAATAGATATATATTAAATACCCGTGCAAAGCCGGGGCGGGCCGCTAGTCTAACAATAAAAAAAACGTTTTTTATTGTCTCTATTAAGGCATTATCAGATTGAAGCATATAAAGCAGGTTCTTATGCCACCCTTGGAAAGACATGTGGATCTATTCTTACGCCCGGACCTCAACACCTTGGGGTACCTCTACTCTAGAAACACTAGAAAACTCCCTACCATTAACCTAATATTCAAAACAGTAGACTATACAAGTAACTATTACCTTTACCGTTCAGAAAAACGGTGCTTAAGAATCTAGGATCTAAACGGCATTTTCATACCTTCCATTCCAGTCCATTGACCCCTAATGTGATTTTAATCCTGCGGAGTAGCTTTTCCAGTGTGTTTACAACACACACTTATCTAGGGGTCAACGTACTGAGATAAGCAGTACTTGTTAAACACTTACAAGTAGGGTTGGCAAGTGTCCTAGAAAAAAACATTATCAACTTTTTTATTAGTAAGCACTTAGATTGCCTATACAAAAAGCTATTTCATAAAATGCTAGTATTTAAGCATATTTACAAGCGTAACGAGTTTAATATAATATTTTTATGATATAAACTATTACTGTAATTTATTGACTTCAAGAAAGTAGGGCCTCAATTGTTTTTTTTTTCTGTTAAAACTAGCAGCACTTCGCGGTTTCACCCGTGATTTAAAAATATCCTATGTGTAAAAGCAGCGTAAAAACTATCTCCATTCCGAATTTCACTCAAACAGGTCGTTTAAGCGTGCAGCAGTAACGTTTATTTTAATTATTTGCTCATCCCACGCGAAATTTTCACTTTTCCGGGATAAAATGTAGCCTATATGTTAATCCAGTGTATAAGCTATCTTGGTAACGAATTTCATCCAAATGTATTCATCCGTTTGAGCGTGAAGGAGTTACAAACATACACATACATACACACATATACACACACACATACAAACTTTCGCGGTTATAATATTAGGGTGAAAATGGGCTTACGTTTGACACCTGATGGTAAGTCATGAAGTTTTTTATGGTGGAGCACGCTTGCCTATGAGATGTCCATTCACTCTTGACTTAAACCTCTTGATTATAGGCAAAAAACTATTTTTAAACACACTGTAGATCCGCTATTGCAAGAACAAAGTAGAACAGCGAGTAGATTACCCTAACTACCTAGTTAGGTTAATCTACTCGCTGTTCTACTACCAAGCTAGTAAGCTTACAGCTAAGCTAGGTAGCTTAGTGATATGGATTCAAGCTGAGCCCAGGACAGGATAGCTCTGGAATGTTGTTTAATTAAGGCGCGGTTTTTCAATAATCGGATGAAAGTAGTTTTTTCAATAAAACAAAACATTATGATTAAAATGTTGTAAATGTATGTAAATGTAAATCGAACCCTCAAATTAAAAAAAAAAGTTTAAGTTAGATTCAAATGTGGTTTTTGTAAATCCAACCCTCAAAAAGCTATTGTTTTTGTTTTAGTCGGCTTATAATTTATTCGTCGTATAAAATTTATCAAGCCATTGATAAAACGGCCGTAATAATGTTATAGTGAGATCTTTAATAGAAAAGCGGTCTCTTCCATACAACAAAATGATAATATAAAAAAAGTCTTGTTTGAGATTTATTGCAGTAATTTATTTAAATTATCTTTTAATTTTTTTTTGTTTGTGAACGAGCTAGTCGTTTACCTGGTGTTAAGCGCCACGGCTGCCCATAACAGAACAGTGTTACTTGGAACTTCAAAACATAGTTTCCCTCGACACTGCACTACTCAAATCATCCTGAGACATCAACACAGTCTGGTAATAAGATTATTCGACTGTGAGATCAGATCATAGTCTCATTGCCCAGTATTTTCACTAGCTGCAGTGCCCTTCAAACCGGAACACAGTTGTGCTCGCACACTACTGCTCCATACAACAAAATAATACAATTTTTAAACAAAATCTTGTTTGAGATTTATTGCGGCTATTTTTTGAATATGGAATTTAATTAGGGATAATTGTCAAAACTTCTCTCCTCTTGTTTTAGGGGTTTCATTGATTTGGTTTTCAGAATTTATAGATTCAAGGTCATACAATACAAAAACAATACAATACAATGCAATGCAATGCGATACAATAAAATGCAAAAACTCATTTTTACACCAAATAAAAAAAATGCCAGTAGCAAAAAACATTATGAAGCTTAGTACAATAGGCGGCCTTATCGCTAAACAGCGATCTTTTTCAGACAACCTTGTCATTATGGTAAAGCAGCTATAAAACCCTAATAAAGAGTATACATTGAAATAAGTGTTAGAGTAAAAAATTATTTATGACGGTTTTATTGTTGTTGTATTTTATATTTAAATTAAACTAAATATTGTATTATTTTGTTACAGATTGAAGGCGGTTAAGAAACAGTAGCAGGATAAAGGTAAATTTATTTTCTTTTAGAAACTTGTGTTTTTACTTACGACTTAACCGTTTTGTCGGTAAAAATCTAAATTTCTAAATCCTTTGTTGATCCCTGTAATATAAGCAATCCGTGTGAAACATTTCATCAAAATCAGTTCAGCCGTTAGTTAGCACGGATAAATAAATAAATAACGCCCAACGACCACCTATGTATGTATTGAACTTTTTATTCGGGTAAATTGTACCGATCTTTTGATATCCCACATATATGGGATAATAGTTGCGCCCTGCGGTTACACCCGCGAATAAAAAGTATTTTAATTATTTACTCATCCCAAGGGAAAATTTCACTTTTCCGGGATAAAATGTAGCCTATATGTTAATCCAGTGTATAAGTACCTTGGTACCGAATTTCATCCGAATCCATTCAGCCGTTTGGGCGTGAAGGAGTAACAAATATACACACATGACATGATAGTGTATACACTGGATTAACATATAGGCAACATTTTATCCCGGAAAAGTGACAATTTCCCGTGGGATGAGCAAATAATTAAATACTTTTTAACCGCGGGTGAAACCGCGGGGCGCAGCTAGTTATATAGATATACTTAGACCCATGATATACCTAACACCATCTACACATAAAAATTTCGGTTTATTATTCAGTTTAATTTACTTATGTATTCGTGAGCCCAATCACGGTTACTCACACCCACAGATTCAATAAATATAAAACAATTGAATTACCTTCAAAGTAGTCAAAACAGCGCCTGCAAAGTCTGAGGAGCCAAATGCTTTGCAGAAGGAAGTGACGTCATAAGAGCTTCCGTTGGCGGAAGTTAGATCATTTTATTTGTCCGCAACGTAACCTATTATGTTGCTTTTATGTCACACCACGTGATAGGCGAAAATGTTGCGTCTGGTGTTTTTTTTTTGCCTTGTGATTTTACTAGTGAGCGGCGAAAGATGGCTTTTGGTGTTCAGTTTGTATAAGATGTTCGGGTGCGGCGCGCAAGGTCCAACAAGCCATATATCCCCGGGAAACGAAAGCCTAGGGTTTCTTTTAATCCAAGAAGACTCTCAATTACTTGACACTGGCTAAATACACAAAAGTGTGGAGCCAAAACCAAACAAAAAAAAAAAAAAGAAACTTGGGTTACACCGCTGGCTAGCTGGTTAGTAATTGAAATAATATTAAAAACTTGAAGCAGCCAGAATAATCAAAAGTTTTAGCATAAGTTAATCACGTTTGAGGAACTCGTTCACAATAATTCAATTTGAATGATTGTATACAAATAAATGTAAATATTAAATTTAGTGATCATAATAAACATGACATGGCTTGTACAAGAATGCAGTTGTGCTTGCTGCCACCTGCCTGTAGTTCGTAGGTAGAGCTGCCAGTTATCCGGTATTTTAGGCTTCTATCCGACCAAAGTTTACTTGCCCGGTCGGTTTGAATATTCATCAAGAGATTCCCAGGGTCGAATACACATACTTTTAATAATTATTAAAGAGGTAGAGTAACGCAGAGTGCTTTTATAAAGCAACTAGCCGCTGCCCGCGGCTTCGCCCGCGTGGCCTAAAGGAAACGAATGGCATATTTTTCTTAGATAATTCATCCAACTTTTTCACCCTCTTAGCGGTGGGATTTCGAAAAACCCTTTCTTAGTGGATACCTACACTTTACAAAGAACACAACCTCTAAATTGTAAGTCTCTAGGACCAGCGGTTTAGGCTGTGCGTTGATATGTAAGTCAGTGAGTCAGCCAGTACTTCGAGTTATATGTATGTACAGAAGTATGAAAAATTGCAACTCAAGTCGGACATTTCCAGTGAAAAAGGTTTTGTTCAGTAGTAAGGTAGTTGTTTCGAGAATAAAGGCCCTTTATTTTTCATTCTAAACCTTCATTTTTACATTCATGCAAAACAAGGAATCCCGGCATCGGCAAATAACAAACATGACCTTCATTTGTTGGGTTTCGGGTTTGCCATTTTTCGGTTGAACACCGCAAAAACCGGGTTTTTGCCGGATAGTTTACAACCCTACTTGTGAGTCAAAACTGATTTGCGCAAGTTTTCGAGTGGTTTGATCGTTTAGGTGTGGTGTTGATGATATCATTTAGCAATTTCACTTTTTTGCCAAGTAAGGCATTTTATTACATGGTTTATTTCCAACGTTTTACAGTGATCTATTCGAGAATAGAAATAATCTACAAAAACTAACACTAATCTCTTATTGTCCATCTTTTTTAAAAGAACTTTTTGTAATGTTTTCAACCGACTTTAAACAGGAGGTTATCAATTCGGCTGTAGTTAAAAAAAATATATTACCTCTGAACTCTGTCATTTATAAACCTATTTGGAAAATAAAATTTTATGGAAAGGACTTACTTTTAGGTTAGTCCCATAGATATTTCATCAAAATCGATTCAGTAGTTGGATTTTTAAATCGAAACACCTGGAACTATAATGTACATCATAATCGAAATACCACCCGTCAGTATGCGATTTGATTCCACGTTCAAAATTAGAACGGCTAAATAATGGAAAGCCAGCGTCTGTTTCCGGCAATATATGACACGGGCGTGTTCAAGTGAAGAATGAATAGGTATTTACTTAGCTAGCAAGCCTTCGATCCATTCTTCACGCTCTCAGCCAAAGGGAACATCAGGTGAGAGCGTGGTTCAATTCTAGATAATATTGTTGTAAAAATATAGCTCATGGAAAGCATTCGGTGACGATGGCGCTTCTAGTTCTATGATTTTTGTTCACCTAAAAAGTGCTCAAGGTGCCTATTGAAGTTTTCACTTGAAAACCATTCTCAATACACGGTGGAATTTAATTAGTTATTTTCCTTTAATGTATACATACAGTCTATGCTATAGAATGCTCCTATAAAACTAATAAATAACAAAAGTAATTATGAAAAAATAAATCTAGGTATTATTAAATGACTGCGAATTCAAATTCTAAACAAAAGCTTTGCGACATTGAACAAAGCAGGTGCTATATTACCTGCGAAACATTTACAAAGCACTCAGCCGGTGCCCGCGCTGTGTGCAGCGTTAAATGGACATTTCGGCTGCTATCCAGTTATTTTAGGAGTTTTTTTTAATTTTTTTTACTGCACCTTGTATGATTATTCTATAGTACGGTCATACATACATTTAAAGAAAAAAACTAACTAAATTCCAACGTGTATATTAAGGCGATAAAGGTCGTCAAAACCATTCTTTAAAAAATAATACCAAGTCGTGATTTCCGATAGCAAGGATCGTAGTAGAGACTCAAACACACGTAAAATCTGAAATGAAATGATTACGACTTCGTGTTTAATTCCCGATGAAGATGCCGCCATTTTATCTGATAGAAAGCAACATGATCAATGCTCGCGGGAATGTTTAACTCACCGCAAAACTGCTGTTTACACGTAAGCATGCACAAAGGCATACTAAAAACTGGTAATAGCTATGTTAATAGAGAATCACATGTTACTCGGTAATTATTGCATTTTCCGCGCAATTTCCGACTTTCGTTTCAGTAAAAACAATAAAGCGCCCGTGTATTGCAGTGACTTAGCTTTGTCATGTTTCAATATGTTGACGAATGAAGCGAAGAAAGTCTGGCCGGAAACATAATGAACAAGTTTGTACTTCGAAGCAGCTAAGACGCTCTTTGCTATGGTCTATGACTTGATCCACTTAGCTTGATTTTATATACAATTACGGGTCTGACATAGTCGCTCGCCGACTCAGTCCCAAAAAAAAGAATGAAAAAAAAAAAAGTTTCTACTTTTTGTCTATGTTTCCCGGCGGGACACTGTAAAGATCGGCAGAAACGGTATTAAACCGATCAAAAAATGATGACTATTTGTAACCAGGTAGCCCGTGGTTTAATCCATGTTTGATCATATAAATCTTTTTTTAAAATGTTATTTAATGATAGAACGAGCTAGTCGTTCAGTCAGCCGCCCATAACAAAACATTGTCACTCGGAACTCCAAAATATAAAGTTTCGTGTGACACTTTCACATCATCCTGAGACATGAGCACAGTCTGGTAATAAGATTACTCTACTGTGATCGCCCGGCTGATCATAACGTCTCATTTGCCCAGTAATTTCACTAGCTACAGCGCCGGAACACGGTAGTGCTTGCACACTACAACTTGGCGGCAGAATAACTGGCAAAGCGGCGGTACCTACCTAGACGAACTTTGCAGAAAATTCCTACCACCTAGTCTTTACTCCTCATTTGACTCCTTTCATATATAATTTCATTTAAATAAAATAATAATGAATTATTTATTTCAAGCAACGACGGTTAATATATACAAATACCTTAAAGACTGCCTTCCTTTACCTTGAAGACATTCATAATTTTAAATAAAAATAAAGAAAACGCACAGATTCAGGAAAAAGCCGGGGTTTATGGATGGTATTTAAGGGGTGAATTTTTAATTAACCTTTTTTAAGTATACCTTATACGTTACAAAAGGACACGTTCCAGATATCAAGTATGTATCTACTATCTATAGCGGTCTTAGCTGTACGTTGTCTGTCAAGCAGACAGCCATGTAGGACAAAGCCTTTAAAAAAACCTTTATCAAACACTCATTAGAAAATTGTTATGGAGTATCGACCGAGTCGGGACTGAGTTTAATAAAAATACATTACAAGAGATTTTTTTCCAATAATCTAAGAATATTAATAATAATAATAATAACACCCAACGATCACATACATAGATCCTGGACCCTAACTAGGATTCCCTGTGGACTAGGGACCCAGGAACTACGAGGACCATGGTACCACAACACCCAGACTCAGAACAAGTATTAATGCTTTTTTTTCATGCACAAATACCTGTCGCGGGGATCGAACCCGCCGCCTCCGGGTTATGAGCCAACCTGATCAACCACAACACAGGCTGTCATTATTTAACCTTAGTAAGGTTTTTTGAACACCGGCGTTATTCATGTTTTAAAACACGTTTTATTGAAACTTATGGTACATAATTATTCCTCTTAGCAAACTCACTTTTATATCTCATTTGAATAATTTAAATTTCGTCGCATCAAACTATCGGTGCTGGTTTCATTCAGGTTTCATTCACACGACCCCCAATTCCTCACAAGCTAAAGGCGTGGCCTCACGAACAATGCGCTATTACGCCTGGATCCGACGGAAGGCTTACGTACCTACTACAATAGTGTATGCAATGATTTAACTGCCTTTTTTTGGACCTGAGTCAGGCTTAGGTTACTTGTACTATTATTTATTCTGTGATTTTAGGTGTGGTTAAATCGCTGCAGGAATTTGAGATCACGTTCTGTCTTAATGTTTGCCTCCGTCCATAATTAAAAAGTTCGCTTCGAGTTAGAATGTTGCATTACAATCATCCACTATGACAGGTAGTTGTAACAATTCAATTCTGTATTTTTAATGAGTCAAATGCTATCTCTCTAGCCACTACAATCATGATAACTACTGCTAGTAAGCTACACTACCTTATTTTGTTTTCGACGATATCTTCACCCTCATATCAAAAACATTTAGACTATTATTACTAATACTTATTTAGGCATATTCATTGATAGGCTGGCCCGATAGCTCAGTAGGTAACCTTGCCTTCTGAACTGTGGGTTGTGGGCTCGATTCCCACCCAGGACAAACATTTGTGTGGTGAACATCGATGTTTGCTCCGTGTCTGGGTTATTGAATATTGTATTCTATGTGTGTATTTACAAACAAAAAGTATCTAAGTATTGTATCAGTTATCTGGTTCCCATAGTACAAGCTTTGCTTAGTTAGGGGCTAGATGGCGCTGTGTGAAATGTCCAGCGATATTTAATTTATTTATTTATTGATTGATCTGACTTTTCATACCGGTCATCACTAAAGTGCGACCGCTCTCAAGTTGATACTCATCTCTCTAGCCCCCGGTTTTCGTACGTTTTTCAAACTCATGTCATGTCAATACACCAAACGAAAGTGTCGCTAAGTGGTATTTTAATATACTTTGCGGACGGGCATTTTTATATACAGGGTTATAGGAAAAATCATGCTAGATCCGTTAAGGGCGTGGAGTACCCATAATTTCTGACTTATTTCACTATGGAAACACCCTAGCCTAAACTTAACCCTTTTCGAGATATTCGACTTTTAAATTTTTTATTGAAAATTGCCGATTTTTAGACTACAAAATTTAATTATGATTATTTTGTTTGGGGGCGAGTTGGCCGTTCTCGCCCCCGGTACGGCGGACGAGGGCTCACGGGGGGGTTTTAGTGGGTTCGAGTCCCACATACCCGCTGCCACCACCCCCGTGGTGGCAAGGAAGTGCGAGGGCAATTCCCCGTTCAAACAAAAAAAAGGGTGTTTTATAGTGAAATAAGTCAGAAATTATGGGTACTCCACGCCCTTAACGGATCTAGCACAATTTTTCCTGTAGCCCTATATAACAGAGGAAAAGTTATTTTGTTTAGTTTCTTTCTATAAAGTTCGAATTATTTAAATTGGAACAGAGAATACTGAGTTGGGCTGCTATTCTACTGATATGCAGTGTTGTCTCAACAAACTGCCAAGCATGACAATCTCTAGGTAAATCTTTTAGGTAGGTATACCCCTGCCAAAAGATTCAAGCACAAACTTAAATACCAATGCAACTATTTACCTTCTTCAACTCGGGTATTCTTGCTCTTCCCGGTTTTTAATAACCATGAACGATTAATAATTACCTCAAGGTTGTCAATCAGTGACGTCACAATAACTGTACCGCACAGATTAGCCGGTAGTCACCGGCACGGTAACGGTAGCGGTCGTCTGCTGTAACGGTTGCCGATTCGACGGGACTCGGCTAACGCTAACCTAAACTATGTACTGTCTAACAGCCTTATTAATAAA
Organism: Ennomos fuscantarius; assembly: GCA_905220475.3. NCBI lineage: Eukaryota > Metazoa > Arthropoda > Insecta > Lepidoptera > Geometridae > Ennomos > Ennomos fuscantarius. Next base: position 6,324,139 of record HG992044.1, read on the forward strand.
CACGAACAAGCTTTAGACTAGTTACACCATCTTTTGTCTCTTTCGATCCAGCTAAATATTCCAGTAGCAAAAAAGGACAAAAGCTGAAGTAACTAATCCGAGACTAATACCCGTTTATTAATAAGGCTGTAAGAATTAAAAAGGGGTTAAATGGGCTTCATTTGCCTTAGTTTCTTATTGAGAAATACTTAGATGATATTAATATGTATTGACAGCCTCTGTGGTGTGGTGGTTGACCAGTTAGGCTCATAGCCCGGAGGCGGTTGGGTTCGATTCCCGCGGCAGGACCAGTATTTGTGCATAGAAAAAAAAGCGCAAATACTTGCATTTGCTTGCATTACATACCTCAGCGGCTGGATGTTGTGGGACCATGGTCCTCGTAGTTCTTGGGTCCCTAGAAACAGGAAATCCAAGTTAGAGTCCACGGTCTATGTATGTGATCGTTGGGCGTTATTATTATTATATTATCAATAAGTAGAGAATATGTCGTAGGTTCCCAGTAAGTTTAAGTGCCTTTTTGTGGGGTGGAAAAAAAACAAAAAAAATTACCTTTTTCAACCCCTAGTAATAATAATAATAATAAATATTATTATTTAATAAAATGTAGATACTGGTTTCCGTTTAGCCAAAAGCCCGCGAAGTTTTTAAAATAATAATAATAATAATAATCGCCCAACGATCACATACATAGATCTTGGACCCTAACTAGGATTCTTTGTATCTAGGATTCCAGGAACTACGAGGACCAACAAAACCCCAAACACAAAACAAGTATTTATGCTTTTTTTGTGAACATATACCTACTTGTGCAAGCGCGGGAATCGATCCCGAATAGAATCAAATATAGCGTTAAAGATTGTATGAAGCCACACGTGGGTGTAAAGTAACCTAGTTACATAACAAATATTAAATACCCCGTTATTTGTAACAAAATAGCTTAGCCTCTAAGAGTTTGGTCTTACAATTCAGAAACAATTCCTTAACTGTAATATTACTGAAACTGGTAAATGTTTTCAAAAACAACTCAATGTTTCATAATACACGGTTGATTACCATGATCTTAGAAAACATTATAACACGGATTCTTTTAAAATTAAGTAACAATGAATGTAATACTTTCCTTTCAAAACAACATGTATTTTTTCTTCTTTTTTTTTGAACGATCTAATGCTGTTGGTCACAATCGACCTTTACAGCGTCACCGGGCAGGAGGGCGGGCGCTTAAGGCGCCCAACCGTCAAAAGTGGGAGGCAACTAGCTCAAGGGCACCCCTGGAGTGCGAGCCTCGGCTTGGGCCGTTGCCGGGATAAGAGGATCGAGAAGACTACGTCCACTGGAAGAGTGGACCCTAATGAAAGTCGCGACCGTTCTAGCTAACCTACGGGGGGTACGTCGACCTCGCCGGCGGGGTCGGTGTCTGATTATGTTACTCTGGTATCCTATACCGGTGCCGAAAGCGGTACCTGAGCCAGAAGGGCTAGACTGGTCCGGTGATCCTAGCGCAGCCGATACTACGGCTGCTATAGGATCATCCGGGTCGCTCAAGACGTGTCTCGTATTTTTTCTTCAAATTTCATGCTATCATAACAATGAATTACAGTAACAGATTTACCAGGTAGTTTTAAAAACCTACATTGAAATAAAACGTTATGTTCGTGGTTGTTCTTCCTGTTACTCGTACCATTAACGCTACAAAAGGTTTTAAACATAAGGACTTAGAAATAATTTTTTGACTGGCCCGATAGCTCAGTTGGTAGTAACCCTGCCTTCTGAACTGTGAGTTGTGGGTTCGATTCCCACCCAGGACAAACATTTGTGTGATGAACATATACGTGTTTATTCTGTGTCTGGGTGTTATATGGTATTATATGTATGTATTTACAAACAAAAAGTATTCAAGTATTGTATCAGTTATCTGGTTCGGTAACCTAGAGGCTCTCGAATTGGGATTGGTCTTGCAATAATCGCTGCTTGTAAGCGCGAAGTAATTATCTGCATAAAGACTTTCATAAGTTTATATTTACTGGGTATTTAGACTTACTAGCCATGCAAAACAGATCCTAATAAGCGTACAAAGCCGCTACACCCGGTGACGACCGTTAGATAGCGCACGCGCAGGTCAAACAAAACAATGGAGTAAGATACCAATGGAGGATAATAAAATTTTAATCGCATCGCTTAATCGAGTCACCAATACGTGTCGTTGTATTTAGTAAATGCATCTTCTTCCTTCTCATATTTGAAGGCAAGTTAGCCCTGTAGTTGATGAACGAATTTTTAAGCCACCTGAAATCTCGACTTTTTTCTTATGACAGTAGCTGGTACAGTACGGTAGCGCCCAGTTCTTTAAATACAACTTTTTGGTTTCGATCACGTTGTTTAACTTTACCGTTTGGTTCAAAACTCATAGTCAAGCTTCGTAATTATAGTAAATGCAGCTAAAAAGAAGTAAATTAATCTCCCTGTAGTGTAGGTCTGAAAAGTTTCCCTTTTTACGAGGAGTTTTAGGGTGGATTTTTTATTTCCGTTCTGTACCTTTATTTTTCACTAAGTATCATTAGAAAAATAAACTTCTTTTATTTTACAATACTGAACCGTTTTCGGTTTTGTTTAAATTATACGAAAAACATATTCTCGGCTTGCAAAAAAATTAGATACTACGTTTAATTTATGATTGGTGAAAATCAGAAAAAGTATGCCTATTAAAGCAAAATATGTGATATTAGCAGTGAACTGGTTCAATCGCTATTGGTTGGAGCATAAAATGGCACCGCCACGATCTATGATTAAACCACAGAGTAGGGAAATAATACCTGCTCTACTAATGGGTATGAGAACGTGCTGGCTTTTTAATTGTGTTCAATGATAGGCTGTGGATATAGGTCGGATACGGTACACATAAATATTGCTCTTGGTTTTGGCGGGAAAACGTAAAAGATCGCGTCGCCGCATTGTATTATTTTCATTTTTTTTTTTTATAAAACTTGTGTTATTTTCAGTGTTAGTGCATAAAGTTGGTGGCATTTTATTCGTTAAGTGCTGGACTATGAGTGTGGGAAAGTGGTATAATGATGGTGAAACGTTTATTTTCGTTTTGTTTCCAAAACTCCATAGAAGCTTCAAGTAAAGTTGCCACCGCTTTACTAGGAGTATGACTTGACTAGACTATGACTTGACTTGATAACTTGGACTGTGACTTGACTTGACACATTATATGATATTAATTAACTTGTGATATTATCAATTACTTGACACTGGTTAAATACACAAAAGTGTGGAGCTAAAACCAAACAAAAAAAAATTATGCGCAAGGTTGCATTTAACTATCTCGGAAATACAAACTCGTTTTTTTTTTTTCTGAATACTGTCATACCAGTACTATTTGTACCACTATTACGATACTACCAATCTGTTAAAATTGCCGCCAAAAACGCCATGACCACTATTTTTCTCGATTATTAATCGGTGCCGTGAACCCTGCTAATTCTGTGTATTCAATTTGACGATTTCTTTAATGTTGGTACAATGAAATAATAAAAGTATAAAATCTATCAAACTTATTTGTCATTTTAGATCCATTCAACGGTATAATTTCCATAATATCCGTTTTGATTTATCAAATTATGTCCATTATTCGACCATTATCCGATTCTAAACATCAATTATTCGATTAGTGGCCAACAAACCGAGAAAGATAAGCCGCCGTGGTGGACAATTCACTCAAGCCGTTAAAAGTATGGATGGTTCGGACGTGTTCCCACTATACCGGAACGTGAATGCATAGAGCAGATTTTCATCTAACGACAATTACTAATAGTAAATGTACCCTAACAATACATAAATTTTTTTAAAAGTCTGCTTTTCCTCAATCATGTTTTGTACATGTGTACAAATATTTTATACTAGCTACGCCCCGCTGTTTCATCCGTGGTTAAAAAAGTAACCTATGTGTTTTTTATCTACTATGTAATCTATCTATATTCCAAATTTCATCTCAATCCGTTCAGGTGTTTGAGCGTGAAATAGTAATAAACATTCATGCATACAAACTTTTGTGTCTATAATATTAGTAGGAAGTAAGATAGATAACGCATTCCAAGTAAAACTGCTAACTTCTAACTGCTATCAAATTTTTCAAAAAATACTTCGCCCGCGGCGTGGAACATGGGAAAATAATTCAACCACCCATTTCACCCTCTTAAAGGTGGAATTTCGAAAAATGCTTTCTTAGCGGATGCCTTCGTCATAAATAAATAAATAATAAATAAATATTTGTGGACATTTTACACAGTGCCATCTAGCCCCAAACTAAGCAAAGCTTGTATTATGGGAACCAGATAACTGATACAATACTTAGATACTTTTTGTTTGTAAATACATACATAGAATACAATATAACACCCAGACACAGAACAAACACCTATGTTCATCACACAAATGTTTGTCCTGGGTGGGAATCGAACCCACAACCCACAGTTCAGAAGGCAGGCTTACTACCAATTGAGCTATCGGGCCAGTCACATCTACCTGCATGCCAAAAATGCAAATTTCAGCCCGATCCGTCCAGTGGTTTGGGCTGTGCGTTGATAGATCACTATGTCAGTCAGTCAGTCACCTTTGAGTTATATTTATTTAAATATGTATAGATTATATAGATTATAGATATATATAGATTGAAGTCCATAATTATGAACTTTAACAATTCATTTTTTACATGTCACGTCAAGTATTAAAATAACGAGGCGTCAAAAAATCGTACGACATTATTAATTTAACGCATTACAGTGAAAACAGACAGCAGATAGTCAAAATACTCTGAGTTAATAGTATTGTTGTTAGTTACGAAGACTGAGGTGAAAGTCAAACGTTTGGCAATTGTCCATTAATTGCACAACGTCTCTAGGGCTAATTACGTAAGTGTCGTTTTGCTGATCCTATTGGAAAAGAGTAGAGGGTTTTTTTGGTTTTAAAATGTTGAAACTTTGTCTGGCCGTTCATTCTTTCGATTTGTGGTAAATATTTTAATGCTATTTCGATCATTTAAAGTTGGAATGTTTTAGTATAAAAAATGGAAGCTATTTGCTAGCTTCTAAATTAATCTAAAAAAAAGGAATAGGTAAAAATTGAAAGTTCTCCACTTCTATAATTATAGTTACATTATATTATATGTATTCAGGTATTTCTAATATAGTAACTCTTTTAGAACACCGACCTATGTAAAGAGCAAGTTCCCAAAAAGCATTGAAACAAAAAACGAATGCGCTTTAGACCACATGGCTGAAGTAAAACTTCTTTAGCTCTATCTATCGGCCGGTATAACTTTGTTTTTGCTTTGTTTAATGTTAATGTCGCCATTTTGACAATTGTAAATTTTCATTTTAACATACCAATATAATAAATAATATCTACAAATTTTAAGTAATTTTTTACTTTATTATGTTGACAATGGAGATCTACCCCCCTCTCTTGCCCCTACTAGTAATATACGAAACGTAATTCTCTCTCTTTCTATCTTCACTAACTTATATCTCCTTCTCAACTTCCGTTCGCTTCGTCTCGCATTCACCAGCTTACTCCCCAAGTCAAGCGTGCGTAAAGTTTTACTAAAAAGAAGTTTTAAGTTTTACAAAAATATCAGTCGGTGCTCTTTTGTTCACGTTTCTATTTATTTGATAACCAGTCAATGACTGGCAATTGGCGTTAGGCAATTCATATGTGACCTCTCATCGAAAGTCGAGTCTTATTATTGGTCAACCCACCATTCTAGTTTATAAAGTAAATACATTATGTATTATATAAGTTGGTATAACTACGACACCTACATAATATGACTTAAATATTATGAAATTAGTGTTTCTGGTGCCATCGTGTATACTTTTGGCGGGTGAAATGTTAGCGAATACGTAATAGTATAGAAGAATAACTATATGTAGGTACATTTAATGATATTCGTATTGATATAGTCCATGGACTGTTGTTGGATAGAACGTCTAGACGTGAGGACTTTTTATTAGCTTTCTAGTGCTTAGTTTGTTTCTACGATGTAAGAAAAAGCTCTTGGTCTTCCTAACAATACATAAATAGTAATAGTAAAATAATATATAACTCAAAGGTGACTGACTGATTGACTGACTGATATAGTGATCTATCAACGCACAGCCCAAACCACTGGACGGATCGGATTGAAATTTTGAAGCTCTACTTTAGAGTTGACAGTGATACTGCAGCTGATATGAGCAGCCCTGTCGCTTAACATCAGACAAGCGACTAACTCGTCTTATCATCATTGAATTACATTACTATAACTACTAAACTGGAACATTTTATAATTTCGAAACGATCCTCTACTTATAGATCAAACCGGATAAAAAAATAATTATGAATCATCGATAGATCTTTCTGATAGATCAAACTGGAATAGACCGAAATCAACATAGAGATAAAGAGTATTACCGAAAAAACAAATGAGGCCGGTCAAATCTAGTGTGTACATATAGAAAAAAAACGTTCCAAAAATAAACAAATCACCACCACTTGTCTCACATGAACTTTATAAACAACTTGAAGCTATTTACATAATGTTATTTCAACTATTCAGGTTACCTTCTTCAGTTTTTTTTTTATAAATTATTAACTAACGGCAAATTTCGTGGTGTGAATGCCGAGCAGTAACGGTTGTTTATAGCAGACGTTCTACCTCATCAGATTTGGCCCGCGGTCGCAATTTGGGAACATAAGACTTAAGTACTTATTGCTATTAATAATAGGCTATTTGTTAATTGCGGTTAGTTGGATGCGCGTGTCATGAGCCATCATGAATGTGTTAAAGCAGACCGTTGCTTGGCGTTTTTATTGCGAAAGGTTTCTGACATAGATAAAGCAATCACTACGTTTTAATTTTTTGAGGCAAAGACGTGGTTTCTGTTGTAACTCACAGAGCTGTTAATAAAAAAACTACCATTTAGTTCTTCCTTAATTGATTTCTCAACTAATTGGATTACGATCCTTTGGTTCGGGTTTACTTCTGTTTGCTTGTATTGTAATGAGTTAGTTGTTCACAACAAAGTGGCACTGCCCATAACAGTTGCAGTGCCACTCGAAACTTTAAAATTACGCGTGACACTGTACTGCGCGCGTCATCCTGATACATCAGCAGTCTAGCAATAAAATCTGAAGTGACTGTGAGATCAGGTCATAAAGCCTCATTTAGCCAGTAATTGCACTAGTTATAGGGCCCTTCAAAACGGAATACAATAGTGCTTACACGTTATTGCTTGGCGGCAGAATAACTAGCAAAGCGGTGGAATCTTACGTTGCAAAAAAAAACCATTTTCAACTTAAAATCATTATAGTCATTATATCATTATATATTATAAGTAAATCTAAATATATGATATCTATTTATTAATTGCTGGATCCCCTCTCCTTTACATTCTTTTTCATCTTGTGCTGGCCATACCAACCGCAAAACTAAATTTATCAGTAAAGAGTAAAAAAAAATTTTTGGTATTGTATTCGTTCAATGTATATTAGCATAACCTGTTTTGTATTTTAATTTTGACAAGTACTGAATAAGATCACCTCTTAAACTATTTATCTGTCTTGTACAATTGGCTTTTTTTGTTGAGAGAGAGCGTTCATAATATCAAGAGAACTATTTAATCGTTTATTTATCCAGCACCCACTTCAAATGAAACGAACCAAGTAAACAGCTACAGAAAAGATATGGTTGCAACAGAACCATTTTACTAAATAGTTAGGAAATTGCTACGGAAATGCTGGAAATTCATCATAAAATTTTGCGATTGCAAGAATTTTGCAACGATGTCACGAAAATTTTATCCTACGATATATTTACGAAATCACAGTTAATTTCCTTAATACACTAAGCACATATCGTACTTTTTACCTTGATTAATGAACTTGTGAAAGAAAGCGAAAGTAGAAAGCCTTTTCTTTTGGTAACGGTTACGTGGAAATGTCGCGCAACGTCCATATAACTTACATTTGGTTACGTGACAATGCGCTGCGGTCAGCTGTCAAATGGCCTTTTATAATCAACGTACAATAAAATAGGAAAGTATGCATGTGTGCGTTTCTTTGTGGTTTTGTTGGCCATTGCGTACAGTGTTTGGAGTGGCTACGTTAATCAAAAACTGTGAAATAAAGTATTGTTTTATAGATTTATTTGCGGTTCGTCTCTAGTGATCTTTATAATAATAATAATAATAATTTATTTTATATCAGATAATTCCATCCAATTTGCTAGAAACACTAAGGTATTACAGAACGATACTCAGTCATCGATCCACTGGTCGAAGCAGATCTGATCAAGCAGAGATTTCATTCAGTAATTGATCACTTTATGAATGAAATCTCTGCTTAAGCATCGATCGATGACTGAGCATCGTTCTGTAATACGGACCTAAGACTTAAAACTATATTAGTAGAATCATAATTATTAATTACTTTAAATGTCAATCAGATCACAAATCAATTAACAACAAACTATATTACAATTATTTTTTAAGCTTTCGCGACTTGAACTTATATTGTAAACTCATATTATCCTTATCTTTAAAACGGGTCTATTCGCGCTCAAAAATCGAGGTTAGTCAAAATAATGTTTTGATAATTTTATATATATATATAGATATATATATAAATTATATTACAATTCCTAATTAATTAATTGGCATTTCGATGCGCTGGGAACACAGGCATCGCCGTCCAATAGGACGGCGATGCCTGCATACTGCTTACGTATACTACGTATACTTTAGCATAGGACCATCCTCTCAGCAACAGCGACCAGGAGACTGTTGGTACTACCCCGCATTTGCAGCATCGGGGAGGCTATACGCTTCCGCATGATAGCGTAAAAGATATACCCATACACGAGACTGTGCAAACATACCCGATGCTTACGCGTGCTTATGCGTGCGACTGACCCGATAGCTTAGTTGGTAGTAACCCTGCCTTCTGAACTGTGGGTTGTGGGTTCGATTCCCGCCCAGGACAAACATTTGTGTGATGAACATAGGTGTTTGTTCTGTGTCTGGGTGTTATATTGTATTCTATGTATGTATTTACAAACAAAAAAGTATCTAAGTATTGTATCAGTTATCTGGTTCCCATAATACAAGCTTTGCTTAGTTTGGGGCTAGATGGCGTTGTGTGAGATGTCCACACATATTATTATTATTATGCACTAATATCGCGGCGGCCCCACCATCGTACGCATAATGGTCGTAATCATCGTCATTTTACACTAGTTCACTTCTGGACATAAGCCTCTCCCAAGGTACGCCACTGATCTGGTCTTTCGCTCTACTACTCCAGTTGCTCGTTGTCCCCTCTTTGAACATGACCTGGGTTTTATCAAGTTCATTCGTAGACCGATGCGTAAAGAAGAAACAGCTAAGCCATTCAGCATTTGTTGCAGTTCCTCCAGCGATTCAGCCATTATGACGATATCATCTACGACTCGTAAGTAACAGATGTATTCGCTATTTATGTGTATGCCACATCTTTTCCAGTCCAGGTTCTTTAGCCACCTAAACCCTGAAAAGCGTTTGTATACAATTTCGGGGATGTCACAACCCCTTTTTCTCGTTTTTTCGATCGTTGAATATTAACTTGAGTCAAGATTTCCTTCAGTGATTGATCATTTATGAATGAAATCTCGACTAGAGCACCGATTTACGACTGAGCGTAGTTTGCTCTACTTGTCTTATTCGTATACTTACAAAAAACCAAGGGAATGAAAAGGACGGTTGTAATTAAAATATACGAATAAGTCTGTATTATAGCCACACAATACCTATTAGCATCCCATTAACAAAGTTCGTTTTAAACTTAAAAACACTGTCTAATATAATATAACACAATCATCTGTGAGGAAACGATAATCATGAGAACAACAGCTACCAACATTACCGCAATAATACAAGTAATTTTCTAAAATTGCCGCCAACGCTTACAAAAGTGTAATAAAGTGTTACTGTAACTTTTATTAAGCTGACGATGGTATCACTAAACATTAGGTATAATTTAATCTGTGGTATTCAGGCCATCGAAATTTGAAAATGCCTAAAAACTTAACTCTGAATACGACATAGAAAACAACCTGATTTTGATGATTGAAATTGTATATTTTAATATTGATTTAAATAATATTGGCGTTAATCAAATTACACTAAATTTATAGTATAGATACTCGTTTTGGTGATTTATAGTTAAGATGTTTGTGTGTTATGATTTTGCGTCAGTTGTGCTTAGTTGAGTTGGAAAAAGAGTGGGAAGTTCTATGGATATATTTGAATAATTTGTCCATGAGTCATTTTATATTGACTTAATTTTCGATTCGAATGCTCATCAGCATTTGAAAGACCTGTAGATACTGGGAATTTTGTATACGTTTTATATTTCAAACGCATAATATTTCAGATATGAGCAAATTGAAATAAATATTGGCGTAAAAAAACATCTCTGATTCCTTTTTATTGATTAAAAAACTTTACTTATGTTGAAATATGTTAATTTTGAAGATATGTCACTTTTTTCTTATTGTTTTTCAATAAAGAAGGCGCACTTTTGGTAATCGTAAAAGAGGTTGTCATAACATCGTAGAATCTAGAAAACTCGGCCACATAACTACGCCAAGTTCAAACACAGAAAGTGATAAATTATACAGCATTAGAAAAATTAGCATCTAACTAACCTCTAGAATAATATTTGCATACAAATTAAAATTTAAACCATAATTATGGTTGCTCAATGAATTCAAAAATGTCTATTAACATGTTCTCAGTTTTAATTGTTTCTTGGCAATTAAAAATATAACTCAAGGTTAAGAGATTAGGTAACGAGCTCGTGGGACATTTTGTAAATTTATTCACCGAAATATAGGACCGATTTCCATAGCAAGGCGATGCGTTATCAAGGAAAACTGAATTTGTTAAATTACATAAGTAATTTTGGGATCATTTCAACTGTCAACTGCGTTTCGCGTTTGTATTATATATTTATGTACTTACCGGTTTTGCCTATTTGTATAGAGGTACCTGTTTTCTAATTTATTGTCCAATTTAGTCATGAAAATATTTTTGATTTAAAAAAACGTATTATTGCCAAAACATCTTGACTTTTAAATGACTTAGTAGGTACTGGCAAAATGTATAAACCTTGCTTAAATTAACGTCATATTTAAACAATATAAAGAGCGAAGTCTAAGCTCGGTGAAGCTCGAAGTTTATTTCTTTCCAAAGGGAATTTCGATTTGCTTTTTTAAATTTGCCAGCTTCAAGTTTTCTCATTTTCTTTCTTCATCTTCTCCAATATTTTTGGGCAACGTTTTCGGTACAATTTGCGATGTTGATTATCACCATTCTTATTATGTTAGTCCATCTATTAATTTAAACTATTAAATAGCATAATAATTAGGGCGTATCTTCTTTAATAGTATTTAAGCATTTGATGTTGATTTACCTACTTAGCTACTTGTTTCACACGTTATAGCGAATCGGTGGATACGGAATGAGTTTGATCTAAATACGGATCCTATAAAAATGATTTTAGGGTTTTATTTAGGTTGTATTAAACAACACAGTCCGGATACATTGTATGTACGAGTACAATGATTTGTTAGTAGGAATAGTCTATCTATTTCGCTTTGATAATGGAGTCTAACCTTAAACGTATACAGCCTTATTAATAAACACGAACTACCTTTAGACTAGTTACACCGTCTTTTGTCTCTTTCAAACCAGCTAAGTATTCCAGTAGCAAAAAAAGGACGAAAGCTGAAGTAACTAATCCGAGACTAATAACCGTTTATTAATAAGGCTGATACTGTCCAATTCCCTTATTTCGCAACATTTTACGTGTAAACATCGCGATCGATTTGTCAGTTGTCCAAGTGTCTTGGCTTGGGGTATGGAATTCCAAACAACATTATATTACAGTCGTGTACTGAATCCGAACGAACTTAGCTGTGAATCTTCGGACGTTCGAGAGCAAAGCTACGCAATCCGAATAATAATTTAATACATTGTAAAGTGCCTTGAACTTTTATTTTTAAATTTATTTGACAAGCCTCGGCATTGCTTGGGTTAAATAATTTTACACATTAATTCCCCTGCATCTCTCCATCGATGGGATGTAGGGAGATGCAGGGGCATTTTTGACCTTTTTTTACACTTCCCCACCAATTTTTTTGTTAATGTATTCCAAAAAAGTGATTCTATTTTCTCTCTTCCTTCGTTTTTACTTCTTCCCTTTCTCTTTTACAAACATAATATTTGTTATTCAATCCTCCAGCCGTCAAAAAAGTGCAGGGACTTAACAGTGCGAAAAATACTTTTTTCGGGCTAAAAGTAACACTATTGTAATAAGAAAGTACATTTGTGTATCTTTCTGTCATGCCTGTTACCTTTTTCAAAGAGTTGACCGAACCAATCTTGATGAAATTTCGTATGGATCTAGTTTGATAAAATAAATCTAACGTCATAAACCTTCTTTGTTTCAGACACCCAAACATGACATAACGGCCACAAGATGGCGCTAAGACTAAAGAAAGACATAAAAAAAGCCTCGTACTACGTGTGGTTCCTAGGAGCTCAAGAATCCAGGGGTCTACGCGGCGAGGAGTTCGCAATACCCGCCATACAAATTCTTGAGGAGAGGGCCAGAGACTTGGAACCTTTTAAAGTTACATTACAGGTCAGTACAGTCATAAAACCGTGTCAGAAGTCTTATAATTCGTACCCTTATTAACGAATTAAATGATGAGTTAGATAAAACCTCAATAATTTAGATGTCAGAGTTCATTGACCGGTTAATGGGAGCTAATACTTTAAAAATTATGTTCTCAAATATGTTTGTTTAATTTGAATGGAAGTATGGCGGTATCTTTTTGATTATAAATATATTAAGGGAAAGACGTAAGTGTAAAAAATATATTGATAGAAACATAGCCACAAGTACAATTAATTGTATTTATGATTGCTTATAGATAGGCGGTATCTGCTCTCTATTATACGGAATTGACAAAAAACCTTGTTTTATCCTTTCTTGATAAACATGGGATAAACAAAATAAAATTTATATGTCCCTAACCCATATCACTTACCATCATCAGCCTCAAGACGTCCACTGCTGAACATAGGCTTCCTCCACAGAGCGCCTTGCTGCTATAGCTCGCGCAAAACTTTATGACCTCTCGGAAGTTAGGCTCATGTCCCAAACTGCGTACAGTTGAGTGCATTGTAAAAGCGGCCATACAGTAACTGTAACATGCGTGCTGCGCAGCCATCCGCGCTATCTTCCGAGAGCTCATAAAGTTTTGCGCGAGCTATACTTGCCTCCTGGATCCATCGACTCCTCTCGGTTTTGATAAAGGTGTGATCATCCGATTACGGAACTTTGATTGCAATGCAACAGGAGAAAGGACAATGTCAAATTTCGCCCTGTACGATAACAGCATCGGACATTCACGATAATTATTAGTTTTTTTTTAAATATAAGTTGCATACATCTGTTTAACATGGACTAGCTGCAAATCGTAATGAAAAAAAAAAGTATTTGATGCGACATTAAACATCCGACACGCCGCCATCTTTGCCAAATGACAATAACCCACAGACCACAATGAATGAGAGACTACAATGACCGCAGAGCACCAATATATTAATGACCAAATGTTATGTTAGAGTTTTGGCGGGAAAGCGAAAATGTAAAGTTGTTGATTTTGTATTATTTTCCTAAAACTTGTGTTTCTGCGAGTGTTAATGTGTAATATTGGTGGAATATTAACCATTAGGTGTTCGTTAAGGTGCACAAGTGTAGGCAAATGATACAAACGCAAAAAACGTGCCATTTCTTGTTGTCTACAAAACTTTTTCGGAAGTTTCAGTAAACCTGTAAAGCGTCCACCACTTTACTGAATCGTGACCCTGACTTGACTTTTAACTACCTGACTGATTGGGACTCGATATATTGACTATTTTATTGAAAAACATACACAGCCCTATTAATAAACGGGTATTAGCCTCGGATTAGTTAATTCAGCTTTTGTCCTTTTTTTGCTACTGGAATATTTAGCTGGATCGAAAGAGACAAAAGATGGTGTAACTAGTCTAAAGCTAGTTAGTGTTTATTAATAAGGCTGACAATGTTTAATGTTTAATATTATCTGTATACTTCGACATGACACTGACTAAATGAACTAATCGCGCGGAGCCGACAAACTAAGAAAAAAAAATCTCACGTCACTTCACTCGCGCTCGCTCGTTCTTCGTGATCGTGACGTTTAGTGTGTTTTCAATTTAATGGATCAAAAATAAGGAGACAAACAATTGTGCAATATTGCTGTACCTGATTGCATTATTGGGCGCAGGACATTAATAAAGTGGTTTTGTCTCGTTTCAAAACCAAACTATGTAAGAAAGTAGGTATATATTATGTATAATATGTACCTACTTTCTTACATAGTTCTTCAGCGCCATCTAGCCCCAAACTTAGCAAAGCTTGTACTATGGGAACCAGATAACTGATAGATTACTTAGATACTCTTTGTTCTTTATATATTGATATTTATTGGACTATAACTACTATCTTTATAAGTACTCGGATGTCGGAGCTATGAAAAATCATGGCTTTCACGATACGATTATAACCTCAAAATCCGAGACTTTTTTTGTAATAGCGCAATTCTCCAGCTAGTCCGCTATAAAATGATGATTGTATACGAAATTAGTAATGTTTTTCAATATAACACATAATTTTTCAAAGCTATTGGTTCAGGGCAAATAATGTATGGACGCAGAACAATGTCCTTTCATTCATAACTTTAATATGTCCATAGAAACTACGCACATAAACTGCGTGTTGAAACTGCCCAATCCATACAGATTTGTGTTTCTATAGGTTGCATTCAAGTTATGTGATCGCCTAGCAGATTATTGGCCCACCTAGTAGGGGGCTGCGTACTGCGTCTTCCGGTTTGTGGTCACCACTCGAGAACCTTTTTTCCCCATCGGTGGTCAGTTCAACGAGTGATGGGTCCTGCACATTGCCATTTCAACTTCCTAATTCTAAGAGCCATATCGGTCACCTTATAGTTCTCCTGCAGATCGGATCCGGATCTTATATCGCAGTGAAACACCAAGCATACCTTTCTCCGTAGCTAGTTGCGTCGTACTATTAATATGGATGAACTATTAAATAAATAATCTTAATATATAAATATGAATCTCTATTTCTCTTGGTCATCGCATCACGGGTGAAGGGATAAAACATTTTCGCTAATTATTTTTTTTATTGTATTTATTATTTTTACGAGAAGGTTCTTATGAAAGTTCTTATGAAGGTTCTTAATAAAGTACACAATATAATAAAAAAAAAGTAAGATGATTCATTTATAAGTAGGTACTTATCTTAACTTTTATCTTTAGATGCTTGAAACGAATTTTAAAAAGTTATATTAATATGTTTAGTCATGTTATTTTTCGACAGATATTTATCGTGGGATTTTCTGATCTCCACGTTGCGCAATTTTGCCTAAAGCATTAATAAAATAACTTATAAATTAATGATAATCCTAACACTGCTTTGATACGGATGTGAGCCTTAGTAGAAAGTGTAAGATGTTCTAATTGATTTGCGATTATACCATTATCATGCAATAAGTTAATAACCGAGCGATGGTTTTATGTAATGAGATTGTGAGATAGTAGTATGTTGTACTATTGTCTTGGGGTCAAACGTTATGTACAGTATCGGCTCGATATCGGTGTCGATACTCGATAATAATTATTGTTAACGATTATAATGCTCTTATTGACTGGTCCGATAGCTCATTTCGTAGTAACCCTGCCTTCTGAACTGAGCGTTGTGGGTTCGATTTTCAGGACAAACATTTGTGTACATTTCACACAACGCCATCTAGTCCCAAAATAAGCAAAGCTTGTACTATGGGAACTAGATGACTGGTACAATACTTAAATACTTTTTGTTTGTAAATATACACATAGAATACAATATGTTATTTCTAGTAAATTAGAGCAAAAACATGTTAATTGTTGAAGAGTTTTATTTTGATTGACTAATAGAAATAGAACGTCATTCTTTTTAAATAATCTAAACATTATAATAGGTCTTTACCTATGAAATTGCCGTATTGCAGTACAGACTTTTTCAAACAAAAAAAAGTTTTAATTGGCTATGAATTCTAAATTCAAATTAAATTTGTTTTAAAAATATGACATTCTATTTACAATATAAGTCTTTTGTTTATTGATTAGCGTTGTATTTTCATTACATTTCAACATTTTTCCTCATAATGGATACTTTGAAATTTCGTGTAATTATGGAATATGAGTTCCGTCGTGGCACCAACGCGGCACAAACGACACGTAACATCAACGACGTTTACGGAGAGAACTGTACAAACGAACGTACAACCCGTTATTGGTTTGCTCGGTTCCGTTCTGGGAATTTTGACTTGAAAAATGAACCTCGTGGTCGTCCGGAAACTTTGGTCAACAATGATGAATTAAAGGCGATTGTGGAAGCTGATGAATCTCAATCTACAGCTGAGCTGGCAGCAGCTTTTGATGTTAGCATCAAAACAATATTGGTTCATTTGCGACAGATTGGCAAGATAAAAAAGCTTGATAGATGGGTGCCCCACGAACTTAACGATCGCCAGCGCAACGTACGCGTCGAGACTTGCCTTGCGCTGCTTAACAGGCACAGAAATAAAGGAATTTTGAACCGAATTGTTACGTGCGACGAAAAATGGATTCTTTTTGACAATCGAAAGCGCTCAGCAAGTTGGTTAGATCCTGGTTCGGTACCAAAGCAATGTGCAAAACGAAAAATGACCCCTAGAAAGGTGATGGTCACAGTTTGGTGGTCTAGTGCTGGTGTGATTCATCATAGCTTTTTACAAAACGGCGAGAGCATTACTGCAGATGTGTACATTGAAGAACTGACCACAATGATGGCGAAACTCGCACGTCTGCAACCAGCTTTGGTCAATCGGTCGTCTCCACTGCTACTTCACGACAACGCGCGACCCCATACTGCACAACAGACCGTCTCTAAGCTGCATGAGTTGGGTTTGGAAGCTCTCCCTCATCCGCCATACTCACCAGATCTTGCGCCTACCGACTATTACTTTTTCCAAAATTTGGACAACTTTTTAGCGGGAAAAAAATTCAATTCCCGAGAGGCAGTACAAAACGCCTTTGAAGAGTTTGTTGTCTCCCGTCCTGCTGATTTTTTCAAGAAGGGCATCCATAAACTGCCACAGCGTTGGCAAAGATGCATTGATTGCAGGGGTGATTACTTTGAATAAAAGAAATAAATAAGTTCGAAAAAAAAAATACTTTAACTTTTTCAAACAAAACGGCAATTTCATAGGTAAAGACCTAATATATATAAAGAGATTTAATTGAAATATGTGTAAATAGTTTCATACTATTACAACATCCGCCCTCAATTAAAGCTCTAAAAAATAAAACAAACAATAAGTATAAAAGAAAAGTAACTATGCTAATCCTAAACCTAATCCAGTAACACACTTAATATGCGCTACTCGTCCTAAAGGTTTTGTCAACATATCGGCATAGTTGTTGTCTGATCTTACGTAATCTATGTATATAATTCCGTCAGACACCTTTTCTCTTATAAAATAATATTTGGTATCTATATGTTTCGTACGCTCATGATGGACTGGGTTATGCACTAAATTTTGTGCACTCTGACTATCGTTCAACAAAACAACAGTATCAAACTTACCTAAAAGTTCAAAAATTAATTGCCTTAGGTAGCATGCTTCTTTTGCGGCAGCTGTAAGAGCCATGAGTTCTGCTTCCGTTGACGACAGGGCTATGGTGTGCTGCTTCTTAGCCTGCCACGCAACAGGACCTCCTGCCAGCGTAAAATAGTAGCCCGTGAAAGACTTACGATCGATGCTACAATTGGCCCAATCCGCATCTGCGTAACCTTTTAGGTACTTTCCAGTCTTCCTGTAAGTGAGAGCGTAATTTATAGTACCTCTCAAATATTGTAGCACTCTCTTTGCCGCGAGCCAGTGTTCTTTATTGAATTTGCTATTGAACTGACTGAGATAGCTCGTTACAAAAGCAATATCGGGTCGAGTTGTTTACTGTTTACTTCTACTAAGAACATTAACGATCCAATTAGGCTTTGAAAAGGAAAATCTTCTTCTCCAGTTCCAACACTTAACTTTTTCAGACTCGACGGTGTATCGACTGTCTTGCACATATCCATGCCAAATCTTTTTAGCAAATTAGAAATAAAAGTTTTTTGACTCACCTTTATTTCTCCATTTTCAGTCTTATCAATGTTTAACCCGAGATAATATTTTAGTTCTCCAAGATCTTTGATTGAAAAAATATTTTCTAAATCACGTTTGACAGTGTCAAATGTCAGGACATTGTGATAGAACAATATTATGTCATCAACATAGACTGCCAGTATGACAAGCTCCTTACCGAAGAGTTTTTTATACACACAGGGCTCTGAGGGAGTTTTCATAAAACCTAGTTTAATCAAACTTTTGTCCAATTTTGTGTTCCATGCTCGAGGTGCTTGTTTCAGCCCGTATATGGATTTCTGCAGCAGACAAACTTGATTGTCGTGACCGTTACACACAAAACCTTGAGGCTGTTCCATAAAAACTTCCTCTTCCAGATCTCCGTTGAGGAAAGCTGTGTCAACATCTAGGTGCCTCATTTTTAAATCCAATTCCGCTGCTATTGCAAATAATGTACGAAGCGACGAATGACGAATCACAGGCGCAAAAGTTTCCTCATAGTCAACACCTTCGACCTGTTTGAAACCTTTCGCCACAAGTCTTGCTTTATGCTTCGTAATATTTCCGTCAGCGTCGGTCTTTAACTTATAGACCCATTTGCAAGGTATCACCTTTTTATCTCCTACAGGACGATCAACCAGTCTCCAAGAATTAAATTTAAGCAAAGAGTTATATTCATTTACCATTGCAGCCTGCCATTTATCAGCGTCATCTGACTTCATAGCCTCTAAATAATTCTTTGGTTCGATCATCTCTCCAGTGATCATAGCGGTGTAGAAATCAGTTTTTTTCGAGCCCTAGAAGGATATCTACTATTTTGCTGATCTACAGCTGATTCCATCTGTACAGGACTTGTAGGAACTGATTCTGCCGAGTTGTAATCAACTTCATCATCACTGCATCCAGTATTTTCTTGAAGTACCACCACATTCTCGTCGTTATGTACCACCTCATCCTGTTTCTGCTGAAAATCTTCAATCAGAACAATAGGTTCAGGATTTACAGACTCTACGACATTACTTTTAAGTTGTGTAAAATGTTCTTCAAAAAATGTCACATCTCTTGACTTCTGCAGATGTCTTGGATTTGAAGAATCCCTAAAGATATATCCATTAGGATCTTCTGAGTATCCAACAAAAACTACTTCTTTAGCTTTTACATCTAATTTATTCCTGTGACAAGCTGGAACTTGTATCAATGCTCGACACCCAAATACACGCAAATGGCTCAGATCTCCCTTTTGTCCGTTCCATTTCTCAAACGGTGTCTTTCTACCTAAAGCTCGATGCGGTGACCTATTTTTTAAGTAAACTGCAGTCTTAAAAGCGTCTTCCCAGTATGCTTTTGACAGTGAGTTTCCAGCTAGCATAGAGCGTGCTTTCTCCACAATGGAGCGATTGGTCCGCTCTGCTACGCCGTTGGACTGTGGGCTATACCCAACAGTTGTCTCATGCGTCACACCTTTAGATGATAAATATTCCGAAAATTCCTTATTGACGTATTCCTTCCCGCAGTCGGTTCTCAAAACTTTAATTTGAACACCAGTTTGCCTTTCTACGAGCGCTTGGAAGGCACAAAACTTTTCTTTTACCTCAGCTTTTGAAGCAATAAAATAAGGATAAACAAATCTCGAAAAATCATCTATAAAAAGTAACACATACCTATTACCTTGAAATGACGTTTCAGACATAGGTCCGCATATGTCTGAGTGAATCAGCTCTAATTTCGAGGTAGCTTTTTTATACTGAACCGTCTTAAACGGTTTCCTCGCCTGTTTGCCTTCAACACAGGCAATACAATTCGATTTATCTATTTCAGTGTAATCGATTCCTACGTGAGAGTTCTTTAATTGGTCCATACCTATGCGACATAAATGACCTAACCGTTTGTGCCATAACTGGTACCTACTTAACGAGTCAGAGTGCACTTCGTACGCCTTACTTTGGAGGGAATTTGTGGTACAATCCAGGGTGTACAGTACACCATTTGCCGAACCATGTAGAACCACCTCACCTTGAACAGAAAAATCATTGCCTTTATAAAAATTACATCCATTTCTATCAAAAAGTACTACAAAACCTTTGTCTACAACTTTCTTGACAGAAATAAGATTACTAGTTAATTCAGGTACATACGCAACATCATCTACGAACGTCATTCTTTTTAAATAATCTAAACATTATATATATAAAGAGATTTAATTGAAATATGTGTAAATAGTTTCATACTATTACAACACAATATAACACTCAGACGCAGAACAAACATCGATACTCATCGTACTGGTAGTACCACAGGCAATAAATGTTCAAATCAGAATCAAATTACTTTTATTTTCTATGCCTTCATGAATTGGTATTACTTTTAAAATAACTAATCTAAATAGCTAGTAGGTACTTAGTCCAAAATATTTCATATATGAGCCCTTGTCAGGGCGTTGCACTTTTTAATGGAGCGCACGTTTTTTATTACAAGCAATTTTAAATTCTAAATCCTTATGTAAAATTATAGTAACGTATGTAAAATTAAATTAAATTTCGTCATAACTACCTGTCCAATTAAAAGAAAATTAAAGTTATACCTACTTAGTGCAAAAAAAAAATATTTGTGTACTTTTCCATAACCAGAAAACTTCTGCATCATCAACCTGTTGGTCCACTGCTGACATGAGCCTGTCTTAATTCACGCCACACTTCTTTTCTACTGCAAAAGCGAACTGTAAAAAGAGTTTCCAGAGTATTTAATAATAATAACAATAACGCCCAGCGATCACATAGATCCTGGACCCTAACCAGAATTCCCTGTGTCTAGGGACCTAGGACCATGGTCCCACAAGACCCAGACTCAGAACAAGTATTTGCGCTTTTTTCCTCCTCTGGGTTATAAGCCGAACTGCTCAACCACCAAACCAGAGGCTGTCAAAATTAATACGTTTTTTCTTCTCCAGGTGTCCCACAAAGGCCTGAAGATAGTCCAAAATGTGACAACGAAGGGCAAGCAGCAGACCATCAAGCACTTCATCCCTCATGGAAGCATCACCAGCGCGGTTGTCCAAGGAGATGTGGTGGCGTGTGTCCTACTGCTTTACAATCCTCTGACGGGCTGTCCTGTCCATGTGCATGCTTACAGGTTCGTACCACTTTTTGATCATCTGCGGCGTTTGAATATTCTCCATAAAATATATCTTTAAAAAAGCAGTCCAAGTCATTAATCACCTTCATTTCATACTGAGATGTATATGGAATCGAGGAGTTCCGTTGTATATATATCTCCGAAGATCTTAATCAGATCTTCGCCAAATTTACATGGGACCAACATGCAAGGTTCTTATCTTATTGTGTAAATCGGTCCAGAAATTTCGAAGAAATTGGTGATCATACATCAAAAAATATAGAAACGAACATAGAGTCCTCCTCATTATTTCTGAAGACGGTTAAAAGAAACCTAATGTTTTCTAGTAGGTGCCGTTAAATAACTAATTATCTTGTATGTAAACTTGAGTCGTGTATTCGAAACTCCAGATCCGAGTTTACTTTCGGCGTTATGCGAAATTGCTACAATAAAAAAATTGTGTACTTCCTACGTGGCCTCCTTCGAACTTATGCCCTATGCCTTAAAATTGTTAGTTTCTTCTTAATCATAGGCTTTTTTGATATAATAATTATACATCATTTGTAAAAAAAAACCTTTTACATTACACCGTACTTTTTCACCACACCACATTAATTTGACCAGCTTTGTCATCGCGGTCTTTCTTGCTCGGTCTTGGTCGGTAGTATTTCGCGCTACGACAGCCTTAATGATATCATTCACCGGGTTTTTGCCACCGCCAATGTTGCAGCCATCCTCGAACCGAATGGTCTCATGCGTGACGATGGTAAAAGACCTGAGGGAATGACCCTCATTCTCTGGAAGTTGGGACAATACCTCCTTCAACACTATCATCATCTCATCACATCATACACATCTTTTCAAGCCACGCGTAATTGGGGTCGGCGTCGCAACTAATTCGGCTGAGCATCCGAAACGGCGCAAATACAGTAATCTCGGTAGTGATTAGATATTTGTTTTAGTAAAAAATTGACCTCAAATAGAATTAAAACAAAAAATACCGCAGTTTTGTTTGGTTAAATTACAAGAAGCTTGTTTTAATATTTACGCGAACTGAATGCATAAACAGGTAGATATCAACCTAGATTCAAGAAGGAAAACTGATAAGGTTGTGTATACAAAGCAGCAAGCGCTTATAGTGTATGTAAGCGCATTATCGCACAATATTCGATAAGCGAATAAAACCTGCGTGAAAAAGAAACTACTTTGAAAATATTTATGGCGACATACAAAAATGCATTGAGGATTATAAACTTCTTGGTGTACCAAAATATAGACTAGATTGAAGTTGAATGCACAGAGAAGTAAGTAAGAAGCAGAGAAGCAAAGGCGAGAGCGTTTTTTTTACTACACTGTCTACGAACTACTCTGTCCCTAATTCCTATACAAGATTGTGCCTTTACAAAATTAAAACGTCTGTTTATTTGTAAGTAATTTTGTGTATCTTTCACGCCAACATAACTGTACCGATTTGGCTGAAACTTTGCGCTCGAATTGCGTATTCTACCGAGATCAATATAGGATATTTTTTTACTGGAAAACGGGTAAATTGTGATCAATTCTGTGAGTACAACTATATATATTACAAAATACTCAAATAATAAGTTACAAAATGCGACTATATAAATAGGAGTAGATAAGGCACGTTCTCAATAGCTTAGTCAAAAACTGGTACTTCGTAGCGTTATTTTTGACGGTCGAACCGCGCATTGATCTCTTTCTTTCGCACGGCAAATTGTGTGCGCTATTACAACTGATCTAAGCGGACCTCTTTCTAGAAGTCAATCCCTTATCTTCCCTCTTTAATAGTGCATAATGCTTAAATATACGCGCTACTCAATTCGCAGTCTATAAAAATTCTGCATCAATGTTCGAGCCAACTAATTTCGCAAACATAGGAGTGTCTCTGACAGATGCTTAGCAGTCGAGTGTTAGAAAAATATTGTGCTAGACACTTGACATTTTAGATGTGACGACCTTTGCCAAATGCCATCTAAAACTGTTAGTAAGGTTAATAAAAAGAATAGTTAAAGATTTAATGGAGGATTAGAGATTCTTCAACTAAATAAGCTGTAAGGCTTTTTTGCACTGTAAGGCATACTTTTTGAAAATTCATTACTTATAATTGTTTTATTATAGAGGTTAGTACTTTCCACGGAGTATTTTATATGACAGATCAGAATTTCATTTTTTATGAGTAGTTAATAATTAATAGAATATATATTTTTAATAAATAAATTTGTTTATTAAAATACCAATTATTCAGATTTAACGTGACCTCACTTATTGTTAGGTACCACAGGTGAAATGAGTTTGTAATAAAAAGAAAACATTTCATTTATTTATTTGGTAATCTCGTTATAAAAGCACCGTCTTCTATTGCGAAAAGTGATGATATAAAAATATATGATATCTGATTTGACATTATTTTCTTTATTCAAAAATACTTATATAATCAACTAGCTTCTGCCCGTGGCTTCGCCCGCATGGCCTATAGAAAACGAAGAAGAAATTTTTCCATTTTTTCTTTAAGGGGTGAAATTTCGAAAAACCCTTTCTTAGTGGATACTGACACTTTACAAAGAAAATACCCTCTAAGTTTCAAGTCTCTAGGACTAGTGGTTTAGGCTGTGCGTTATATAAGTCAGTCAGGACTTGAATTTTATATGTATAGATTTATGGATATTTTGTAACTACTAATTACAAATGCTAGATCTGTTAGCATAGAAATGTTAGCGTTGAGCAAATAGGAACAACTAACAAAGGAATGAGGCTTCTTCAGCTGACATTTAAGATAAACGTTACGTTCACGTCGTCGTAATGTTTAGCAACGATGTTTGCCAGCTCCACCATAGACAATAAATACGCGTAGTCTATGAGTACTGAGTACGATGGTGTAGTGTGAACACATTGGTAGCTTGCGAATTTTTTGTTTGAAATTTCAATTTACCTCGTAATTTAAAAGCAAAAAATTGTTTAATTCCATTAATTTTTATTGATAAAGAACTATTCGAATGAATGGAACGTGAACGCGATAAATTATATAAAAATAAAATAATGTAATATTATCGTGGAAAAGCAAAATTATAATTTAATAAGTAGGCTCAAAACATTTGTATTTTTACATACAATTTTTTTTAATGCATTTAGAACTATCTCTCGTTAACAATTGATTTCCGCGAACGTAAAAAAAATTCGCTCAGTAAAATTAAAAAAATTGTAAAAACCGACGTTTATTCTTTTCTACTGTTACTGTCCATCCAAAGGTTATCCGGAAAAGATCGCTGTCCGCTAGTTCGTAAATATTATATTTATTCCTGTTTATGTACTTTATTGATGAGACAATAAAGAGTTCTCTATCTATCTATAAAAAAATACAAAAATGATCCTGTTGTCGCAAAAAAACAGAACAAATGAATTACTTACAAATGTAACATGTCTGACACATTCTACTAACTTTACTGTTTCTCTATTTTTTATTTCTGTTACTGTTTTCTTTACAAATTAAAGAATAAAATGCCTTTTTTGTAATTGAGGCTTCAAGGGCCTAGTAAAGTGCATCGTAAAATTACCTATGTATTCAGGTGCACCGTTAAGGTTCAATAAAAAATGTCAGCGCTGCCTCACGCCTTTTAAGGCCTCTATATGTCTAGGAAGGCGTGAGGTCACGGAAAATATGCCTCTCTTCGATGCGTCTTCGACCTTAAAATATCTATACCTAATCGAGTACGTAATATATATAGCTGCACCCCGCGGCTTTACTCGCGTGGTAAAATTTATCTATTTTTTTCTTTTATAAGAACTTTCTCCTGACAGTAATAAACGCAACAAGAAAAGAATAATAATTAGCGAGTTCCATCCGTTCACACGTGATGCGATGACCAAGGTAAATAGTAGTTTATTTTTAGATAAAATACCCCAAGTTATGTTTAGTTGGGAGTTTTTCTCGCAAGGCTCGACCTATATCGTCACTTTATAGCTCTCCTATGGATCTCATCATTTTGGATCTTATTTCTTTTACTGTTTACTTTTCGAGAAGGATGGTTTTTATTTGGGTCTTCATAAAATTATTCCGATTTTCCTTGGACTTGTATGCAATATGGCAGCCATGCTGGCATATCACGTCTGTGATCCGGCTCGCCGGTCACCAATATATGTCACAAGGCCTGGGATTGTACATTTTAGCGACTGAATATTGTTTATAAAATTGATAAATATGTACGTGTAATGCCAATTCCGTTATTTTTCTAAACTATGACAGTTCTTGTTATTTCAGCTTATATGAAAGAGACAGTCATATCGTTAGAATAATCAAATTGGTTGTAGTTTAGAATTTTGCACCACAGAGGCTTAAGTAAGTAAGTAGTTAAGTTTAGGAGGAAGCAATTTTCATTAAATAATATTAACTTATAATAGATATATTGACAAACTAAATTAAATCTAAAGCTTAACTAATTTTCATTAAAAAAGGCCAAATTATAGGTAAAAAGGGATTGTAAATAAAACACAGAATTCAGATCACCTTCTGCGGGGAGCGTACCCAAAAAGCTGGCAACATTCCCTCATTGAATAGTTAGGCCGATTTGTTGGCCGAAGTATGTGCCAGCTCTTTGGTCATGCGTCAGCTCAACCAGGGCGTCTGGACTGAGAACAGAGGCGTACAAACTTTAAATTGCAGACGTATACATAACACTATCCTAATAACATGCATCTAAAGCCGCGGGAAACCTAGTTATTAATTAGATACATTAAATAAGTCTAAGGTCAAGAAAGAGCTCGACAAAGCAATAAATATTTTCAATGCTAATTTGAGAAAGAACACTTTACCGTTCTGAGCGCGTGCTTTCTAATGAAAAGAAACACACGTTTCTTCACATTATCTAGCGCAAAGGTGACTATTATGACCTGACGCGCCCGACGACGCCTCAGTAGACACACAAACCCAATAACTTACAAATTACAAATACATTTGTTGTGATACTCATTCATAGACTGTCATCTTCCCAACAGTTTTTGCCACGTCCTTTCACTGCCGGCAATGAGAGACATCCAAATAGTATTTTACGCGTTTTGACAGGTGGTATTTTTGATTTTGACAGTTGTTTAAATATGGCTGATGAAGCATAGACAAAAAAGTCGCTAGCACTTTCACCAATATTATATCGCCGGACTGTGTCAACAAAAAAACACAGTCATTAACAATAGAACACGTTTAGGCGCTAAAAAATAAAATACCTGTTGAATTGTTTGGTAATAAAGCGTGAAGTGAAAATTAAAAGTTCTCAGTGTGGTAGCGATTGCGTCGACATCATTTTTTCCTAAATAAAAACTGACAAAGGAAAAGTTTTGATAGAATTGTCTTGTTATCTCTGTATTCTATGGCCTGCCGCTGATGTCTTAATGGATTTTATTAGACTTTCGGTTTAATAATAAAAGTTACGAAACTAACATTAAAGTTTTTGAAATTTCATAACTTGCGTATTTATTTTGATATTCGGTCACGCGTAATGTAGGTACCTATCTAATAGTGGTACATAACCTTAGAAGCACTGGTATAAACGTCATCTAAGTCAAATAACTTCCTACAAATTCAAACGCCTAATTGGGAGTGTAAATGCTTGTAATTCTTCTTTCAATGCATAATTAGTTGATCCTTGACCTTTACTCGGGTTCAGGTTTTAAGTATAGTATAGGTCACACGTGATACTTAGTCAGAGGTATCATCTGCGGTCATACCTACATAATCAGATAGACATTTGAAATAAAGCGGTATGATTGCAACTATTACACGGCTAACACTCACGAGGTACAGTCGAATAACTCGACCGGTGTTCGGGCAACATAGATGCCCATCCTCAAGGAGTACGCGCGGCGGCGGCGGTCGCTGACTCAGCGCCGAGCCGCCACCGCCGCTTGTCGAGTTATTCGACTGTATTTCATGAGTGTTAGCCGTGTAATAGTTGTAATTATGTTGTATGTCACGTCAGTTTCTATAATATTAAAGCGGTATGGTGTATGATATACTCCTCGAAGCTAGCTGTTACCCCCACTTTCGACGACGGCGCGCCGTAAACGTCGTTAGAGACAAAGAACTGCAGTCTCATAAAAACCTCTGTACCTACTTCCCTACTAATATTACAATTTCTTTGTATGCTTGTTTGTTTGCTTACCACTTAGATGAAACACACCGATAGTTTATACTACCGAGATCAACAAATAAAAGGAAATCTTTTGGTCCGGTTCCGGTATTTCCGCAATTAATTTTCAAATATTGAACGAGTTTTTTTTTATCTCGGTACGGTCTTCCCGGTCTCCTTCAACGGTATTCCCCGCTTATATAAAGGAAACGGTGGCAATTTGTGTATTTGTTTCCCATTTAGATGAAACACACAGATAGTTTATACTACCGATATAAACAAAGGAATGAAGATCATTTAGCTCAGAACATTCAAGCATTTCCGCGGTTAATTTTCAAATATAAAACGAGTTTCTTTTTACAACAAAAATTTATCTGTTGTTCTAAGCAGGCGATACTGCTATAAATCATAAATCCTTAAAATATGCAAAAATATCAAAGTATTATTTGCCTACCTTCATAATTATGTATTATTACAATAATAATATAATAATAATAAAATCCCAACGATCACATACATAGCTCCTGGACCTTAACTAGGATTCCCTGTATCTAGGGACCCAGGAACTACGCCCCATGGACCATGGTCCCACAACATCCAAACACAGAACAATTATTTGCGCTTATTTTTCTGAGCTCAAATATTTGTCCTGCCGCGGGAATCGAAACCGCCGCCTTCGGGTTATAAACCGATCTCAGAGCCGTGCTCAACCACCACACCACAGAGCTGTCACCAGTCTTAAGCTTTTATTTTTTACTAGTTGCGCCTTGCGGTTTCACCCGCGTATAAAAAGTATTTTAATTATTTACTCATCCCACGGGAAAATTTCACTTTTCCGGGATAAAATGTAGCCTATATGTTAATCTAGTGTATAAGCTATCTTGGTACCGAATTTCACCCAAAATCCATTCAGCCGTTTGAGCGTGAAGGAGTAACAAACATACACACATACAAACTTTCGCCTTCATAATATTAGTGTGATGATATTTTGAAGCAGGAGTTACATGAAGCGGATGTTAACTCTTCAATTAATACAACCTAGGATGGCTAGGCGCAAGGTATCAAGTGTACCGAGCACTATCGAATCATCGACTTCTCGGCCTTGACATTCAAATGTCAGCATTCCTCCGCGGAGCCACAGTTTCACTGTTATAATACAGCTGAGGACACTATTGTCGTGAAACTTGTTTTTGCAATCATCTGCTTATTTGAACTACTAAACATAGACAGCCTCTGTGGTGTGGTTGTTGAGCAGGTCGGCTCGGAGGCGGTGGGTTCGATTCCCGCGGCAGGACAAGTATTTGTGCACAGAAAAAAAAGCGCAAATACTTGTTCTGAGTCTGGATGTTGTGGGACCATGGTCCTCCCTAGACACAGGGAATCCTAGTTAGGGTCCAGGATCTATGTATGTGATCGTTGGGCGTTATTATTATTATAATAGAAAGCTTTTGAAAGGGCTTTAAAGAGCGGTTTTCAATAATCATATAAAAGATATTCATTGCATAAAACAAAACAATGAAAATGAGAAGTGAATTTAGTAAAGAGAATACTGATAATAGGGTGTTTTTGTTTTAGTTTAGATTTCATCTTTATTCAGTCATTGAAAAATCAGCCCTAAGACGTGAAGCGGGAAGAAATCAAGTATTTTTAGTAGCTGCACGCCATGGCTTTTTCCGCGATTACATCTCATCTAGCATATTATTCATAATTATTCCGAATTCTATATGAACGTATGTATTTTCTTTAAACATAGACTACGTTTTCATCTACAACAAATGTGTTTAGACGTTATAACAACCATTTAAATCGATTCTTTAATAGATCTTTAACTTTATTCATACCGATAGATTTAATAAGTAGGTAACCTTTTTTTTTAAATACCTGCTCGAAAATATTTTTTATTATGTTACCAAAATACGAATAAATAATAGATAATTAAGTGACATGTGTAACATAATATTCCGTAACATTTACATGTTGAAATTTTGATCTGTTGCAGATGTCATGTGTTCAGAATTAATTTCGCAAGTTTTGTTATGTGTGAATTTTGACAAGATGGGTGTTCCCAATTTACACAGGCAATTTTAGAGCTCGTGCTAACGAATAAACGAACAACATTGCGTTGTTATTTAAACAGGGAATCACATTTGAAGTATTATAATAATTCTTAAGATTTTTTTTCAACCAAGCCGTTTTTCTAGTTGAACTTTTTCTGTGAAACTATTCATATCTGGTCTCGAAAGTGTGTAAAAATACATTCAAATTGGTTCAACCGTTTTGACATGAGAGAACACAAACAAATAATATTATAATATATATGTATGCTATTGAGCGTTCTGTTCTGTCTTATACAACACAAGCATCAAATAGGGACATTTTTTTAGAAACAAAAGATGAACAATTCTTACTGAAGTTATGCTTATTAAGAAGACCTTGTCAGCTAAAGGTAATGCTGGGCAACATGTTCTTTGATGGCTTGGTTAGGTGATAATATACATTAGACATGTAGACAATCATAGCAAAAGATGTTAAATGTAGTATCTAAAGTTTTTTTCTTGTGTGTGTCTATGATGTCTTTTTTATGGTTAGTTTTAATTGCCCTTTAGTATTATCTATAATAATAATAATAATATAATATGTGTTGAACATCTCACACAACGCCATCTAGCCCCAAACTAAGCAAAGCTCGTATTATGGAAACCAGATAACTGATACAATACTTAAATACTTTTTGTTTGTAAATACATATGTGGGCAGGAACGGTTTGTGGGTAGGTTGCAACCTATATAACTATAGGCCTTCAGCTTGTCCGCACCGCGCCGTGTCTGGAACAAGAATGATCCGTAGCACACCAATCGATCCCTTTATATAGCCAGACAGGTAGGGGCGCCATGACAGTTGCCGGTGCTGCCACTGTAATAAATTTAATGCCACCACAGGGTAAATTACGGTGCTCGATCGCTGCGCAATATTATATTCCTATTGTTAAGTAAGTAGTGATTCTTTCATCGCTACTAGCTGTGAAATTCGGTTGCGATGGTGGCTGTAAGCATTTAATCATATATAAACATAGATAAATGTTTAAAATATACTTGTCTTTTGACTTTATGGAAACTGGTCGACTCATAACCCACAGGCGATGGGTTCGATTCCCGCGGCAGTACAAATATTTGGACACAGAAAAAGCTGAAATACTTGTTCTGAATCTAGGTGTTGTGGACCATGGTCCTCGTAGTTCCTGGGATACAGGGAATCCTAATTATGGTCCAGGATGTATGTGATCGTTGGGCCTTATTTATTGATTTAAAAGCCATTTTAATTTAGACAGTACGTAGTAAGCAGACTTCGAGTACGTACTATTCAAACATTGATTTGATAAAACTTACTATTGCAAGGATGAATGTCATTAATCTCATTAACGAACAATACCTAATGCAATACGCATACTCAGCTACTATTACAAAACAAATAAAACTAGAACGCGACCGTATTTTATTGCCATAACAAAGCCGGCATGGCATTATAATATATTACTCAATGACATTGCATGCTAATGCTGATGCTAGGGCTCGCCGGCGAGCACCGGTCCTCAGCATGTCTTGGCTTGGCTTGCGACACATCCGTCAATAGTTAAAGTACTTGAGATTTTGACTCGTATTATTTCATAATACCATGTATATTATATGTCAACTAAGTTGTTACCGACCGACCAACCTTTTTGTTATTATTTAGTTTAATTGTATTGTTTTTCAATTTTTTTTTTGTTTGGTTTTGGCACCACAAATTTGTGTATGTCAAGTAAATAATTTTTCAAGTTAATTTATATTATACATATGTATGTTGTATGTGTCAAGTAAAGTCACAGTCTAAGTCATCAATTCAAGTCATCATACTCCTAGTAAAGTGGTGACAACTTTACCAGAAGCTTCTATGGAGTTTTGGAAACAACACGAAAAGAAACGTTTCACCATCATTATACCACTTTCCCACACTCATGCCTGTAATCCAGTACTGAACGAATAAAATGCCACCAATTTTATGCACTGACACTGAAAATAACACAAGTTTTGGAAAATAATACAATGCGGTGACACGATCTTTTTCGTTTTCCCGCCAAAAAAAAACCCTGTTTTTCTATTTTTCAATTGTGTTTGAGAGAGGGCTTTTTTGTTTTATCTGTCATAAGAGACGACTACTACTATGGTGGCAAAGAGCATATAACCACTACGTTTTATATGGTGGTGAAAGAGTACGTTCTAGTTTGGTTTTTAATAAATATATGTTTTTGAATGGTGATCCTGTTTTACGCGTGCTCAACTCCCACTAGACCTGCTCATCCTCAACATAAGTAATTACAACTTAAATAAAACTAGTAGTTCTGCAAACGAACAAACAACTGTTTTGTATCAATTTCCCGAACTCAGACTTCACTCAGACTCAGACTTCAGACTTATTTAAAATTCAGTAACAAATGTTTTTGTCGATTCCTTGAAAAGAATCCGAAAATGGCGGTTGTGCTTTTTTTTCAATAACTCGTGTATTATTTGAATTTTAATGTGTGATATGGGTGGATTATTATTCGTTAAGTGTTCGTGAACGTGCACGAGTGGCAAATGGTTCCAAATTTTAAAACCATGCCTTTTCGTTTTCTCTTTAAGGCTTCCTAGAGCCTTTAGTAAAATATCCACATTTTACTGTGGCATTTTGACTGACAAAATAAGTATTTGTCATGACATAACCGTACAAAAATTCCTTACTTGACATTAGCAGAATTATCGCTAAAAAGCGATAGAAAGCCATTAAACGAAGAGAAGAAGAAATCTATCTGTCAAATATGAAATCGGCCAGTAAATGGCGTCGCAGCAAATTTCCGCCTTTTTGGGGGAAATACACCACCAATCAAATATCGTCGATATAAAACAGGCATACTTTTTTACTGGTTACTTTATCTACTCAAGGGTATGTTCAGCAGTGGATGTTTCGTGCTGATGATCTGCTCAATGACGTTATAGATGCTATTTATACTCATTCCGATACTCATATCTTTGGTCTTACCCAATAACCTTTTCAGAGATCAAGCTATGCCACTCAATGTCACCCCGATGTTCTCCTAAATATCGATACGTATTACCAAATAACCCGCTGCGTGACTGATCACGTAACAGATACCATGTCGGCCATTGTACTGTGGTGCGTGTGAATGTCAGACGAATGATGTTGGCAAGGCCTACTCTGTGGAAAGGTGCTTAGTACCGAAAATGACTACATAGTTACTAGATTGAATGTTATGTGCAAAAGTGGGGACAATCGTATTCAGTTTTTAACCGATTTTAATAAAGGGGGAAGTTCTCAATTCGACTGTTTATTTTAATGTTTGTTACCAGAACTTTCGACGACCGATTGTGATGATTCTTTTTTTATTTGGAAGCTATAATATTATAGAAACTGACGTGAGTAATATTCATAACCACAACTATTACACGGCTAACACTCACGAGATACAGACGAATAACTCGACCGGTGTTCGGGCAATACAGATGCCCATCCTCAAGGAGTACGCGCGGCGGCGGTGGCGGCTCGGCGCTGAAAGCTGATGCTTCCCGTGTGGTCCCATTTTAATTTGGTTTAGTTCTGACAATAGCATCCATGAGAAAACCAATTGAATTCGGTTTTTACGCTTTTCGTTTGTTATACATTAATAGAGTAAGTTTTGCAATCAAATTTAGGACGCTACGTCTTTTTTAGGTTTTATAATAAGTTATGGTCTTACAGGGTTTTTATGTGTTTATTCTTAAGTTGAATGTTTTTCGTTTTACACTTGTTTTAGTTACTGAATAACGCTAAGAGCTAAACGTTTTATAAAACTTAACGTTATTCTATTTTAGACTCTAGAGTACGGGCGTAAATCACAAGCGAATGATGTAACAAGACGCCCATTTCTTTCATTAATCTTTTATTTTCATTAACACTTTATTGCTGATACATACTTTGAGATCTCTAAGATGACAAATAAATAATTTAACAAATATACGTGGCTAACCTTAATCAAAAATTGATCAAAAAGCTGGCATATATTGGCACAAATCAGCATTGCAATGCAACGAGGCAATGCTGCCAGTATTTTGGGTACGCTACCTACTGGTAGTGAGCTGGAGCATTTAGACTGTCTATAGGTCATCGCGGCTAGTATATATTCCAAATGCATTTTTTATTTTGTAGTAGGTAGTGTTAGTAATTTTAGGGTAGTTATAGTATTAGTTATTATATCATCGGTGTCGATTCTGTGTCGCATTTACTAAAACTAAAGTCTTAAAGTATGGCGGTACTCTTCTCATAAAGGGTAATTGAAAAAGACGGAAATATGTTAATTTCGTTTAGCTTTAAAGTATGCGACACAGAATCGACACCATTGTATTATTTAATTAAAATGCTTATAATATCTTGTCTACAGATGTGACTCAGATCACACAGCGGAGATGCTCTACACACACCTGCAGGCCCTTATCGACCGCCCCGAGAACCAGAAGAAATTCGCAGATATCGAGCGCAAACTGCAAATGAGAGGAGCACTCCCAGCATCCAAGAAACCGCCAGATTCATCCCTAGGAAGCGAAGTCTCTAGAGAATCAGACTCAGGGAGCAACGAAGAGAGATGCGTAGCCAACTTATATGACAGTTTGGCTGCAGAGTTGAAGCAAAAGTTGTCGACAGGTAAAAAGGGATTAGGTCAGTCGATTTTCTGATTTTACTAGGTAGACCGCTTTCAAGCCATGCACTGTATGCTTTGGGTATGTATTTCTAGTGCTATGCAGTAGATTAGTGCATTTTTGTATAGATGTTGCAGCTTTGTAGTTAAAAAAACGAGTGTGACACGACACACAACTGAAGTAAAACTTCTTTGGTTTAGCTCCATCTATCGGCTGGGATAACTTTGTTTTTGCTTTTATTAATATGTTAATGTCGCCATCTTGACAATTATTGTAAATTGACATTTTATCGGACATACCAACATAATAATACAATTATTTAACTTTGTTATATTGACAATAAATTTGTTGAGATCTACGTTAACCATCAACTTTCAACTTCCGTTCGCCTCGCCAGTTTACTCCTCAAGTCAAGCGTGAGTAAAGAAGTTTTACTTCAAAAATACGCTAGTGTACTCAAGTAAACTTCCGGATGATACAGACACCATTGTTTGCAATTTTACACGGAAATAGTTCATGCCATTCACAGAGATATTCTTGAAAATATTATCTTAATGAAATTTCATCGATACCAGTCCAATAAAATTGGTTTTGTGATAAAGTACAGTAACATGGATAACTCCATGGGTGATAATAATAATAATTAGGATCTAGGTACCATTTGTGTCTTGGGACCCAGGAACTACGAGGACCATGGTCCCACAACACCCAGACACAGAAGTGTTTGCGCTTTTTTTCCTGTGCAGAAATACTTGTTTTTGGGGGAATCGAACCCGCCACCTCTGGGTTATGAGCCAACCTGCTCAACCAGGCTGTCAAAAAAGCCCAGCAGTGCGAATGTATGGGCTGATGATTAATGCGATGATAACCTTAATGTTCAATAGACTAGCACAATTGCTATGAATTATAGGTACGTATTTACGTTAGATTGTCGTATTTTGGCTTACTTTAAATGCATATTTTTTACAAAATATCATCCACATAATTTAAACTAGTTGCGCTCTGCGGTTTCATCCGCGGATAAAAAGTATTTCAATTATTTGCTCATCCCACGGGAGCATTTCACTTTTCCGGGATAAAATGTAGCCTATATGTTAATCCAGTGTATAAGCTACCATGGTACCGAATTTCATCCAAGTCCATTCAGCCGTTTGAGCGTGAAGGAGTAACAAACATACACACATACACACATACAAACTTTCGCCTTTATAATATTAGTGTGAATGTGATATGCTTTAAATACTTCAAACGTAATAAGATAAAAATGCGATCTATTCAAAAAGTGCTTTATAAAGCTTATTCATTAGTATCACAGCGCTAACTGTTCCACCAGCTATACGCATAGAATTTACGCTATTCACAATAGATAACAAAGTATAAGATAAACCAGTAGAAAACCTGGACATATCATTTCTCACGTATCAAGCATTTGCTTTCCGAACCTCAATATATGAAACCTTGGAACCTTTTACCAATCAACAATTCAAAAAATTCCAGGGAAGAGTCCAATTCTTCTACCTCCTCGTGATTATGACACGGTCCATCGCCAGAAGGGGAATTTAAACAACATTGACACGAGGAGGTGTCTGAACCAAAACATTGTGGGGGTGAACGCGAGGCGCAAGCTGGAGTCTTCTGGAGGAAGCTCAGGGATCGGGAGTGACCTGGCACCGTCTCCGGAGAGACACGAATATCCGAGACAGCATGATAACCATAGCACTAGTGGTAAGTTACTTTTGTTTATTTTGGTTTACACATGTATTCCCATAACAACACCAATAAAAAGAGGACCACATATTTCCCAAAACAGCACTAAGTTTCAGGGCACGAATTAAAAGAGCACCAACAATATTCCAAAAATAGCCAAGTTTAAAGACACCCATTATAAGAGCAAAAAAAAATATATACAAAATATTTAGAAATAACACTATTATATATACTGTGACTAAATAAAAACAAATTACTAACGCTCTAAAGTCTTTTGTATGGAGAAATGTATTTTAAATTTCAAAACACCCTTTATTTAAGATGAATTTAAGAGTAGTGGATTTATATCTAACGAGCTTCTGCCCGCAGCTTCGCCCGCGGCGTGACCTATGGGAAAATAATTCAACCACCCATTTCACCCTCTTAAGGGTGGAATTTCGAAAAATCCTTTCTTAGCGGATGCCTACGTCATAACATCTACCTGCATGCCAAATTTCAGCCCGATCCGTCCAGTGGTTTGGGCTGTGCGTTGATAGATCACTATATTAGTCAGTCAATCAGTCAGTCAGTTGAGTTATATATATTTAGATAATCTAGCCCCAAACTTAAGATAAGCTTGTAATACTAGGAAATGACTGATAGAATATTTGAGTGCTACATTTTTGGTACTTGTTTGTAAATAATACTTGGGTACATTATAAAACCCAGACAGAGAAATGTTCATCATCATCGCCTCATCCAGTCACGACCTACAGCGCTGAGGGCAAAGCTACTGCCAACCGAGCTATGAGCTTGTCTAAAAATAACAAGGATACGATATAATTTGAATAGTGCGCGCGTTGAAATCTTTTCTATAAAAAAAAGAGTTTGTAATTCACCAGTGCCGCGCATGTGTCGTTTAATTAATGAATATAGTGATCTTATAGACATTTTCGGCGACAGCTTTCCCAAATTTATAATTAAAGTCAACCAAGTTATGGCCGGTGCGGCCATAAATTCTCTCTAACTTTTCTTATTTCTCTTGTAATTATTATATATTGTAGTGGCCTTCTGCAATTACAATAGGTGTTTTCATTTTTATTTTATAAGAGTCCTTTTCGATTTGCAATGTGGTTAGTTACTATTTATCTGGTATTTTTTGCATGCTGTGTTTCCTTTAAATAGACAATGCATTCAGCAAAATTGTATGTTTAGTAAGTAATATTATTTAAAATAGTGTAATTGTCAATAGGAAGCCGAATTAAATAAATAAAAATAAACAAAAATGTATGCGTCTTTTCTATAGACACGACGATGTTCCACGCTCGCTTAGAATAAACTGTTCACTCTCCTTTTTAAAACTTCCAGATTATAGCTATTCGGAAACACACGCTGGTAAAGAATTCCAGTCCTTAGCCGTTGACACTATAAAGGTCAAATCAAAACGCTTGGTACCGATAGGAAGGATCACATTCGCATCACATCATCACATACATGGTGATGTGATGCCGTATCTGGTCGGCCGATGGTGGTACACCTTAAAATCTGTTATATTTTATTATATTTATAGTACACGCTAGCGCATTTCACAAATACTATTGAAAATTTCACATATTTCGAAAGTGAAGACTCTAAATACGACTTGCCATATTCTATTTTTTACACGCAAAGGGAAGGATAGCGTATCGTTCTACAATTTACCGTATCATTTTACTGTGTATTGTGGTTACAGTGATAATTGTTACTCGTCATGTGTCTAACTTCCCTTTTCTTGTAAGAGTTGATCTCATCATTCATGCTACAAAGTAATATAGGATGCCGACAGTTGTAATTATAAACGTTTTTAATTATTGCTGTTGATAGGACGAACTTTCTAAAGTATGATGAAGCTTAAAAACTGTTTTGTTTTGTCAAATGAACCGCTCTACGGTTTGTAAAAATTGATTAAGGTTTTAGAGACGCTAGTTAGTATTTGGGAAAATGTAGTGTTTTGTAGCAGAACAGGTACTGGTGGTTTCGGTAGTGTAATAATAATAATTATTATGTGTGTGGACATCTCACACAACGCTATCTAGCCCCAAACTAAGCAAAGCTTGTGTTATGGGAATCAGATAACTGATACAATACTTAGATACTTTTTTGTTTGTGAAAATATATAGAATAAAATATAACACTAGGGCATGCATTTCGAAATTTCGAAACTTCATAGTTTCGAAATTTCGGACCATTTATGTATGCTTTGTAATTTCGAAATTGATACCCTAAGTTTCGAAATTTCGAAACTACCTTTTATTTCAATAATGGTCTAGTTAAAGTAACGTCGCGGTTGCTTATAGCTGCCGCGTACCGTAGGTTGTTGCTAGGTCAAAGGAAGTCGACGTGGCAGAGCTTCGATCGCATAAAGAAAATGAGATCGACTACATTATAGCAGACAAACGGCGTATATTTAGAAATGTCTCTCACTAGGTTCAACACCTGAAGTGATCACAGGCAGGAGGCACTCTGAATATCGACTTCGAGCTGGAACGAGCTCGTTTAATGAAGTCCAAGCGTCGACCGAACATGGTCCAAATTATTGTAGTTTAAAACACTCCAGCTAAAACTGAAAAATCGATTCAGTGCCTTAGAAACCACAGATGACGTAGACAAAAAGCTCGACTAAGTGGTGGATATCCTCAGCGAAGAAGGCACAATGTTTTGTACAAAGCAGCGTACTGGTAGAAAGTCTAAAATTTTAAAGGTACTATGAAACTTATAGAGAGTCTACTTCATCAGAATACCAGCAGGCACTCAAGAAGTCAATTGAAAAGCTGGTACGACGTGACTTCCGATCCTTCAATTGATACGCTCGAAGTTGAAAGACCTATAAAGCAGAATCGGGGGTCAAAGTGTTCGTCCATCAGCAACTTGAGAGAAGCCACCTGACGAAACTGACCACGTCAACAGGGAAATTTGTCTTATCAAAGCCCGAGATCCTTACGGACGTTGAAGATTTTTACGGCCAACTTTTCGCATCACATGCTTCTCAACATGACCTGAATTAATTCAGAGACCTGTAGAGCCACTACAACATGCCACTACACAGAAGATCTGCCTGAAGTCAGCCAGGACGAGATCGTTATAGCCCTTAAATAGCCCAAAAACGAAATAGCTTCAGGTGAGGACGGAGTGACGACTGAGCTCTTGAATGCTGGAGAGGCTTCGGTACTCAGTGAGCTACAGGCACTTTTTAACTCTGTCTTCTTTACTGGACGAACTCCGAAGGCATGGAATAGAAGCGTGGTCATTTTGTTCTTAAAAAGGGTGATAAAAACCTTTTGAAGAATTATCGACCCATATCGCTTCTGAGCCATGTCTATATGCTGTTCTCCAGGGTCATCACGAATTGTCTAGCGCGAAGGCTTGACGAGTCTCCGGAACAGGCCGGGTTTTGTAGCGGATATAGCGCCATAGACCACATCCACACAGTGCAGCAGATTGTATAGAAGACCGAAGAGTACAATCGACCCCTGTGCTTAGTGTTTGTGGACTATAAGAAGGCCTTTGACTCAAAACCTGGCCTATTCTTGACTCTTTATAGCGACGCCAAGTTGATTGGTGATACAACGAAGAGCTGAAATGCCTGTATGATACCGCAACGGTGGCAGTCCAGTTACAAAACCAGCCATATTAACATATCCAACTGCGTCGCGGAGTGAGACAAGGGGATGTTATATCTCCGAAATTATTCATAAACGCTTTGGAGGATATGTTTAAGACGCTGGACTGGAAGAGTTGTGGTATCAACCTAAATGACGAGTACATTTCTCACTTGCGATTCGCAGACGACATCGTCATAATGGCTGAATCGCTGGAGGAGCTACAGCGGATGCTGAACGGCCTAGCTGATTTTTCTACACGCATCGGTCTACGGATGAACTTGAATAA
Organism: Ennomos fuscantarius; assembly: GCA_905220475.3. NCBI lineage: Eukaryota > Metazoa > Arthropoda > Insecta > Lepidoptera > Geometridae > Ennomos > Ennomos fuscantarius. The sequence continues at coordinate 6,364,053 of HG992044.1, forward strand.
AACCAAGATCATGTTCAACGAGCGGGTTGTCCTGGGACCGTTCCCATAAGTGGAGTAGCTCTTGAAGTTGTTAGGAAGTACGTTTATCTAGGGCAGACGCTTCAACTAGGGAAATAATTTCGAGAGTGAAGCCAAAAGATGGATATAGCTGGGCTAGGCAGTATTTGGGAACCTTCACCGAGTCTTCTTATTGCCCATACCGCAAAGTCTTAAGATGAAAATCTTTAAGCAATGCGTCTTACCGGTCATGACCTACGGAGCCGAAACATGGACACTCACGGTAGGACTAATCTATCAGTTCAAGGTTGCTCAGCGAGCTATGAAAAGAGCTATGTTAAGAGTATTTCCACGGGATCAAATCCGAAACAAAACTATTCGACAGAACTAAGGTTACCGACATAGCTCGGTGAATCAGCAAGCTGAAGTGGCAGTGGGCTGGTCATATCTGCCAAAGAACCGATAACCGTTGGGGTAAACATGACTAGAGTGGAGCTGGAGACCGTAATCGGCAGACGTAGTGTGGGACGCGTGATAAGATAGAGCGATGACATACGCAAGGTAGCTGGCCGTAACTGGAGGAGTAGAACCGAAGACCAGACTCAGTGGCGTGTCTTGGGTACTTATGTCTATTAGCAGTAGACTAATATAGACTGATGGTGATGACGACGATAAGTTTGATCATTGATCATCAGTGAATAAAAATATATTAAATTTTTCCTAGGCACATCTATACATTTTTGCACTTTAATTCAAGACTAAAGCATCCTCTGGTCGGTTTGATCCACTTCTTGAATGGCTCATTTCTAAAACTATCCTCAGAGCAAAAAAATAGATAGATAGATAGATAGATAAACTCTTTATTGAAACACCACATCTTAAATAATTAAAAAAAGTGAACAAACTTAACCAAAGTGTAACAATGGGCGGTCTTATCGCTCAGAGCGATCTCTTCCAGACAACCTTGCACGGAAAGGAATAACGCAGTAATATATGGACGGTGGTTTTCATATGAAAAAAAAACAAACAAAAACACTGTAGATATACGTACATAATATACCTATAAATATACAGTACATACATATCATAAAGAAACCTACATAAACATAATACATATCTATAATACATATACTACATACATTTGCTAATAAAAATAAATATAATAAATATACATTATAATTATTGGAATAAAAGTAGTTATGTTAATAATATCTGATAGCTAGTGCGAAAGATAATACTGTTTTACACGATCTTTGAAAACATCTATCGAAGGTGCTTGTTTTATTTCAGTGGGTAAGGCATTCCATAAGCGAACCGCTTCAACGGTAAATGAACAGTCATAAAATTTTGTTGTGTGTGCCGGCATATTTAGCATCAGGTTCTCTGACGATCTAAGAGAACGTGAATGACAGGCGTGAAGGAAATTAAAACGTTCCTGAAGATAGCGCGGGGAAGAAGGATTGAACAGAACTCTGTAAAGAAGAGACAGTATATGAGCATTCCGGCGACAGCGAATCGGGAGCCACTTGAGCTTAGCACGAAAATCAGAAACATGGTCATATTTGCGCAACCCAAATATAAACCTAATGCATACGTTTTGGAGACGCTCAAGCTTATTTAACTGGTCCTCCCTAAGGTCAAGATAGCAGGCGTCAGCGTAATCAAGAATTGGAAGTAAGAGAGATTGTGCAAGCGCAATCTTAGTGGTAGTAGGTAGAAAATTTCGTAGTCTACGCAACGAAGCAGTTGAAGCAAACAACTTTCGGCTAGTTAATGCAAGCTGAGGGTCCCAGGTTAATGACCGGTCTATAGTAATACCAAGATTTTTAACGGTATCACTGAAAGGTATGGTGACACCGTCAAAGATTACTTTTGGAGTTAAGTCCCAATCAATTTTGCAAATAGTTCGGGAACTACCTATAACAATAACCTGCGTTTTGAGAGGATTAACTATTAGACCATACGCTTTGCTCCACTCTGAAATTTGTAACAGGTCACGATTAGTGGCTTCAATTGCTTCAGCTAACTGATTTAGAGGAGTGTGGCGATACAACTGTAGATCATCTGCGTAGAGGTGGTAAGAAGAAGTGAGATTGTGGGAGATAGAATTTATAAATACAGCAAAAAGTAGAGGAGATAGGACGCCACCCTGAGGAACACCAGCCGAAGTATTGCACCATGAAGAAAAAGACTCCTCAAGGCGAACACGTTGCCGGCGTCCATACAGGTAACTATGAAACCAGTCAATTACCGTTGGAGATATGTTAAGAGAGCGAAGAATGGCAAGAAGGACGTCAAAATCAACCGTGTTAAAGGCGTTACTGAAATCTAGGAGCGTCAGCACGGTTAACTGACTCTTCTCCATGGCAAAACGTATGTCGTCAGTAATTTTGACTAGTGCAGTAACCGTGCTGTGACCCGGACGGAAACCGGATTGAAAGGGATTAAGGAGGTCATGCCTGGTCAAGAATGAATTAATCTGATTATGAACCAGTCGCTCTAAAACCTTAGAAAGAAAAGGGAGGATAGATATAGGGCGGTATTCAGAAAAAGATTTAGGATTAGATTTTTTAGGCAAGGGAATAATTTGAGCTTCCTTCCATAAAGAAGGAAAGGTAGCATGGGAAATAGAAAAATTTAGAATATTACAAAGGACGGGGAGTATGTAATCAATGAGAGGAATAAGCATATTACGACTAATACCGTCGATTCCCACAGCGTTAGAAGTAATAGATAGCATGCTTTTCTTGACATCACAAGCGGTAAATTGACAGAAAATAAAAGGAGGAATGTTAGGAGTTGCAATGTTAGAAAGATAGTTTAAGGTACTAATTTTATCATAGCCATCAATATTAGACGATGGAGAAAAGTGTTGATTCAAAGAATTAATGTCTAAGTTATTTGGAATAGTTTCTTGACGAGGTTTACCAACTCCAAGAGATCTTAGAAATTTCCAGATTTTTGCTTGATCCTCATTTTGGACAGATTCGTGAATATGGCGTCGCTGAGCGTCCCTACACACCACGTTGCAGTGATTACGAATCCTAGTATACCGCATCTTATTTGCGTCATTTGGACGAATCTTGTATTTGGTCTTAGCTGCAGCTTTTTTGTCCTTCAGGGCCTTTATATCATCCGTGAGCCAAGGTGCTGGCACGTGCTTGATTTTTATGGCCCTAAGTGGAGCATGTACATCATACAGCTGGGTTATAACCGTATTAAAAACAGCTACTTGATCATCAATACAGTCAGCACTCATTACTGGTGACCAATCTATGTTTTTAGCATCGTTAATGAATGCGTCTTTATCCATACCACTAAAATTACGCTGCAGAATAATTGTGGGCTTAGATTTAGGAGGACGAATCTTGTAAGATAAAAAAATTAGATCGTGAAAGGAAAAAGCATCAGCTGAACACTGACCATGCTTGGCTACATGTTCTACTGAAGACACCATTGCAATATCAAGTAGAGAAGGAGACGAGTTTGGAAAATGATGAGTGGCACTAAGAGGGAGAATATGCATATTGCTTGATTTCACGACCGATTCCAATAAAAAGGAGCGATGGTCATTTTTCAACAGGCAAGTGTTGAAGTCACCCATAATAATGGTATGGCTGTACGATGGAGTAAGATCCTCTAAAATTTTTTCGAAAGAAGAAAAAAAACTATTTTTTAAAGAATGGCTATAATAGACTCCGAGAAGTACCCTAGTGTGGGACAGAAGAATTTCAATAAAAAGGTGCTCACCGGCATTTGTTGGAGGTGGTTGCGCGGATGTGCTAACTACAGAGAAGGGAATGTGAGCACGGAGGTAAATAGCTACACCCCCACCACCACTACCTGTCCGGTCGTTGCGAATGAGATTAAATCCGGGTAAGTTATAGGAAATAGACGGAAGAGATGGTTTAAGCCAGGATTCGGAGACTAAAATAGCATGTATGTTTTTGTTGCCGAAAGACGCCTGCATATCGGAAATATGAGCCGGAATACTCTGCGCATTAATGTGAATGAGATTTAAGTTTTTAGGTACACTACAAAACTCAGATTCCAAAGTTTCAGAAAGACATGGAATACTGAAGAAGCTGTCTTCGCTACCACCAGAGTCACTAAAAGAAGATGCAGATAAAAAATTATCAACAACGCTACCATCATTATCACTATCATAACATAAATTCAACATTTAATGTTCATACATATAATATATATAAATAGATTTTAAAAAGTATAAATAATATATAATATTATATAATAATAATATATCTCAACTAGGTTCTTCACCAAGTTATTCGCCTCACCTTGCCGGGGTCTGTAGAGAAAGCAACAATAGACGCAAAACAAACAACTAACACTTACAAACAGCCATAATTAATTTTCCACTGTACAAATATTTTTTTAAATACTTTTGAATATTGCAGTCATTATCCGAAAAAGTAATTACTAAAATACAATAATAACAACAATACAATATTAAATTAAATGTTTGTAAAAAAAAAAAAAAAATTAAATGTTGATTGAGAAATCTGTATTCTCTGTGTGTGCAAAGTCATATTATCAATCCATATATAAATACAAAAAAGCTACAAATGGAACGTTAAATTACCTATTGCCTAGTATAGATAGCATATGGATGATTTTGACATTTCTTAACGAGTGACAGTAATAAGTATATTTCACAACAATCAACCTGTCAGAAGGCGTTATAGTCTCATGAATTTAGCCTAACCAATGGAGCGGAAAAAAAAACAATCTGTCAATAAAAAGAAGACAGGGCTACATACGTACATAGAATATTAACACTACATAGTACATACGCACTATATCTATATATTCGTTACAACATAAAGAGAATAGTACACATAATATGTTTTTAAAATTAACTAAAAATTTAAATAAGAAGAGAAAATAAGAATAAACGAAGTGCATAACCTCCATTGGTAGTAAAAATTAAACGGAATTAAAAGTGAATTTTTGTAACAAACAACAACAAACATTGACGAAAGGATATTATAACAATAGAGTGACTTAATATAGTTTAAAGATCATTTTTTACTTGCATTGACAGCACGCTTCGGCCTCACTGATACCGTAGGTTCCTTAACCTCCTTGGCTGCGACCTCCACTGCATTCTTGGAAACGGCGGGCACGGCCAAAGTGGGTAAACCGAGGGTGTCCAACTCCACAACCTTGTCTACGACCACAACTGCATTCTTGGAAACAGCGGGCACGGCCGTGGTCGGTAAACCGAGCTTATCCAACTCTGCAACAGAGCTGACACGGTGCCGCACCTGGTCAGTCCCCAGCACATACACGAAGCCGTCGCGAGTCCAGCATCTAGTCACGCCGTATCTTTGCCTTGCAGCCATAAACGCGTCATGACGTGCTTTCGTCAAGAATTCAGACATAGTGATACCCAAACCCTTGAGATTTGTCTTCGCCGCCCAGATCTTACTACGCAGGGACACATCACGCAACTTGAAAAGAATAGGCCTGGACCTACCTGAAGATGATGAGCCCATCCTGTGGCAACGGCTAATATCATCTGCCTTAAAATTGGACATTTTGAGCTTTTGCACAACTACCTGAGTTAAGACAGCAGTAATGTCTTCCTTCTTGTCTTCAGGAACTCCGTGTAGCAGCAAGATTTTCCGTCGTGAATGCATCGCTAAATTGTCGCTTTCTTGTGCCAACAATTCTACCTGAGCCTGTATAGTTCGCAATGAGTGAAGAGTGAATGCCTTGAATGTAGCAAATTCAGACTCCAAGTTTGTGTCACTTGATGAAGAAGCCGAACTGATCTTCTGTTGTCTATTTTCAAACTCGGCCAGTTTTTGGTGGAAAATCTGGCTCATCTGTGTCACAGACTCCTTTATAGCTTCCATATTGTGTAGTTGCAGTGCCCAAACAGCAAAGTGGAAAATAAAGTAATTAGTGTTTGTTTGCTATGAAAACACTTCCCAGCAGGTAATGTGAGCTAATATTTAATTATACATATAAATTTTGCAAAAATACTTTGTAAAACTATTTAAATTACATATAAAGACTTAAAGAAAAATTTTAGATGTTTTATTCACAACTACCGCCCAAAAAAAAAAAAAAAAAAAAAAAAAAAAAAAAAAAAAAAAAAAAAAAAAAAAAAAAAAAAAATATAGCAAGTTCAACTTGTACTACAGAGTTGCTTTAGTGTCATGAGTTTCGGAATTTCGAAATTTCGAAACTCATGACACTAATTTCATAGGCCAATTTCGAAACTGAAAATCTATGAAACTGCACGCCCTATATAACACCCACTACAAACACCTATGTTCATCACACAAGTGTTTGTCCTGGGTGGGAATCGAACCCACAACCCACAGTTCAGAAGGCAGGGTTACTACCAACTGAGCTATCGGGCCAGTCAATCAAACAATCTATACCATCAAAATTGGCTCTACAGTTCTGTCGTGGAAAGCTAACCAACGATTTTTAATAATTTAATTAATTAATACCTACATCATTATTGCAACTAGTTACTACTACAAAATATTTGAATTAAATAATAAATAAATATGTGGACATTCCACACAGCGCCATCTAGCCTCAAACTAAGCAAAGCCGTTCGTAAATACATACATAGAATACAATATAACACCTAGACACAGAACAAACACCTATGCTCATCACACAAATGTTTGTCCTGGGTGGGAATCAATCCCACAACCCACAGATCAGAAGGTAGAGCTATACTACCAACTGAGCTATCAGGTCATTCATTGTTTTATAATATAAATAATGCATTAGTCGCTGCTAACCTATATTCAGGGTCGTATTATATCGGTGCAGAAAAGGTACAGAAAATAGGTACCTACAGAAGATTCTCTCTGCAAAGACGTTTATATAAATAGCGACGCTTACAGCAACGCAATAAAGTGCAATTCACCTCGCATATCTTATCTCTTTTAACGCGTTAATTTTGCGAGTGCCCTCTTTGACCGGCTCGCTCATGTACGTGACGTGTGTAGTTATTGTTGTGTTTGTATCTAAATTGCAAGTACGCCAGGCCTGGATTAAGTCGGATGTGTTTCCATATAAAATCTCCATTTAGGGGCTGAATTCACAGCTGAGATTCATATTACAATAGGACTTAAGGCCGCAGTCTGTAATGCTCCAATACGCTGGCAACATTTCCCCGTTGGAATTCCAATGTTAATGCCTTGCGCATTACATTTATTACATTCGTAAGTAGGTATTTACAAGTGGTGCCGTGTCGTGAGCCATCAATTTACATCGTTAAGGGCACCCCTGGCACGCTTTATGTCTAAATAGCGGTACAGTCTGATAGCGGTTTTGAAACGGTGTAGATCCGTCGTTTGAGGTCTTCGCTAAGGCAATTTCAACAGGTTTTATACAAAGCTCTGTTGGAACTTACTAAAGTTGCTATTTATATATTTCACTTATTTTAGGAAATGTAAAATTAACATTTTTAAACACTTTACACTAGATTTTTCTGCAAAATTCGTATTGAAAGGTACCACGACTTTGCGAGATATTCTGCCGCCAAGCAGTAAGTGTGCAAGCACTACTGTGTTCCGGTTTGAAGGACACTGTAAAGAAATTACTGGGCAAATATTGTTTTATGACTTAATCTCATTTATATAAGTTTAGTAACTTACCCGCGGCTTCACACGCGTGGACTGAAATTAATGGAGGTAAAGGTTATAACACTGTCTTATCCCAGGTTTCAAACAATCTCTAAAATCAGTTAAACCATTAAAAAGTGAAAAGGTAACAAACAGGCAGAGTTACTTTTGAATTTGCAATACTTAGTATGGATATGGATAGTTGATTAAAGAACTTTCAAATCTGTTTTTTTTTTTTATAAACGTACATAATATATTATAACAGAAAGAAGTCAAAGCAATAAGAAGCTGGTAACCACAAAGGCTTACGTATAGGTAATTATTAAAAAAATGAACCACGGGAATGAAGTTTTTTAGTTTGAATAAATCGCTTTGTAATGTTACACAACATTATAAATTTCGGATGATGATACTGAGAAAAAAATATGAAGAAGTAGTTATTTATATTTATGGTGTCATTGTGTAGATGTTATAATAATACATATAAATACTACATTTATCATAGGTATACCTGCATACATAACGCCCAACGATCACATTGATCCTGGACCCTAACTAGGATTCCCTGTGTCTAGGGAAGACCATGGTCCCACAACACCCAGACTCAGAACAAATATTTGCGCTTTTTTTCTGTGTACAAATACTTGTCCTGTCGCGGGAATCGAACCCGCTGCCTCCGGGTTATGAGCGGACCTGCTCAACCACCACACCACAGAGGCTGTCAAAATATTAATGAAACAGTGTTTCTAGAAAGTGAAGTCAGTCTGGTAGATTATTGTAATTGTTTTCTGAACTTGAGCTAAATACAAACGCGGTTTACAGCCTACATTAATATAGTGGACAATTGAAATGATATAAAAAACATTAATTAAGACTTATTTTATTAATGTATGCTGGAAACTGAGTTATTTAACACCACAACTCAAATGACTTAAAATCCTATACTAATTTGATTAACACTTAAAATAAACCCTTCAAGTAATATAAAATGTATATATAGACAAATGTTACTAAAATTTTATCAACTATTCGTCAATGACTTCCAAGATATCACAGACATGTGGCAAAATAGGTAAACTGACGTATCTCACGTAACAAGGTATCGACAAGGTAGACCTTCGTTAGACAATGCATAACTGTTTTTATTCCACTTGCTTGGCTCTCCCATTCTATAACACTATAGAGAAACGAGCAGTATCTCAAGTTTATAAAAACGCTTAAACTTGGTGATATAGGATAGGATAGACATAGGGAGAGAATTAGTAATTTCGAACTTAGTTACTATTAAGTAACCATACTAGCACAAAAAAGCCAAGCTTTTGTAAATATCAATATTCGGTTGTTAATTGAAACGAATTAACAAGGACAGAGTTTTTAATCGAAAGATATCAAAGCTTAATAGCAGTAGAGATTGCGACTACACAGATTATTTATAGATGATAGAATTAAATTAAAAAAATTATAGAGGCGCAACACAGTCCAGTGGGAAAAATCATATCCTAGACCGTAGTACAAGTAAAAAGTACATAAGTAGCGCCCTAGCTTTTTAATAGAAAAAAAACTTTATTATACAATGCAATAAATAAATAAGTAATTATAAAAAGCATAAGCAACGACTGTGCATTCATTCTGTGATGTTCCTTGTTTGCAGATCACTAGCGTTTTTTAGGACATTAGTTACTGCGTCACTTTATACGCAGTACTCATATAGTTCAAGAACGCCACCTTCATGGTGTGAACTCCAGCTCCATTGAATCCCATGATGCTAATGGCCGTTGCGAAATGTATACGCTAATGCACACAGAATAGAGTTCTTATATTATGTGTTTTTATTATTAGGTGTGAATTAAACTAATTGGTCGAATGAGCCGTTGTCTGTGATGATCAGTCCTTTGTAGGACTATGTTATATCTATGGTTTTCTTCTCGTGAAGACGAGTGGTCAGCCTTGGAGGGTGATCACGAAACTTTGATTGCAGTGCAACAGGAGAAATTTCTATACTAATTATGCACATAAGCTGCGTCTTGAAACTGTCAATTCCATACAAATTTGTGTTTCTATTGGTTGCAATCGAGTTACGTGATCGAGCAGCAGGTGTGTATGTTTGTCATATGAAAATGAAAGAGACGATTACGGTACTTTGAATAGCAACCTTACCTACATAGAAATTGGGGGTAAAATGTTACTAGGTCAGGTTAGATGAATGGGATCCATCAATCCCTAAAGCCGGGGACAGGGTTTTCTTAAACTGCACCTCTACCGCGTAACTGTTCTGGGAATCGGCTTCGCCTGCCATCCTGCACGCGCCAATTAACAAGTCCACGAGTGCGAGCAAACGAGAACACGATTACTATCTCCACCAGATTTACGCGGTCCTGGTCTTGGCTATCAATCCCGTAAGTTGGCTGTAAAAGGTGAATGACTAGCTTAAGAAAAGCTGGCCCCGCTTTAGGGACAGATGGGCGCGGTACCAAATCCCGCTCAAGATTAAATTATTTCCTTTAGTTTACAATTAACTTGAAACTAATTTCTAGTATACCTATTCTCACGTCGTCCCTTAAAAAATACTAGGTATCAAGTACCTTCCCACGCCTCCTTCATTATAAAACAATAATCCGTGACTTGAATGAATGTTTTCCCAAAGAAGAAAAACCATGTAATGTATGGAAATTTTTTTCAATGCATGGTTGTCCTTCGTTCGTCTAGCTAAGGAGATACTAGCCACAGCCTGCGTCTTTACATGCGGACTACAGTTTATCGTGATAACAAGTGCTTCTCCTATGTACCAAATATCATCAAGATCGGTTCAGTTGTAAGTCGTAAATAGGTAACAAACAAATATACTAACTTAATAATAGTACCGATTTCAATACCAATGTTACTGCCAGTTCGGCGGCGCACGGCCCATTTGGGCCAATAACCGTTGAATTCTTGGACTATTACAGAATTCTGGGAAAGGGGTTAATTACTAATTACTAAAAATAAATTATAATTTATTAGTTATATATAACCTCACATCACATAACTCCTTGCAAATATCAGGATACATTTTAAACGTTTTTACACACAGCAATGCAAACATTTTAACGCAAAGGAAACATTAAAAAAGTGGGTTAATAGGGACGTAATTCGATACTAACTACAGTCTCCATATTCCAACAAATTACGTTAAATTTTTGTAAGTAATAAATATTGTGCCCTCCTTTACACTGGAAATGAATTTATCGTTAGTATTTTGTACTGCTATTTAGCAATTCACTGCTACTAATATAATTACCGATTGCTATGCATCAAGCAACTCGATTTAATGCTAAATGCTGTTAGCAAAAATCTTACGCGTTAAGTCATACAAACGAGGACGCCGAAACGAGTATTTTTTGCAAGAGAGAAATTAACTTTCGCTTTTCCACACAAACTTTTACTTAAAATCGTCAAAGCCATAGTCATTGTTATTACAATATCGCATAGAAATTGGTACAACATAGCACAACAATGCAATGAAACTCAGCGTCACCCAAATCCCATACAATTAAAAGCGCGCCTTTTATTCAAACATTCAAGATGGCTACCGATAGAGATAAAACGGTTGCACGTGAGAGCGGCAGGCTCGTTTTCTATGTCAATTTGAATTTGGAAACAAGTTTGTAAAAAACCTGTGTTTTAGAGATGAGATGCGGTCCCGTTAACTGAGGTGTTAACTCGTATTGACAATAGGTCAAGCCGGTAACCGCTAACTTGCATGAAATTACACAGCTCAACCAGGCTAATAGCGCAGATCTCAACTAGTTTGTTTAGAAATAACCCCATGTGTAGAAATTGACCGTAAACCTAATAAATAAATGTTGCAATTAACGTCTTTATTATGCATCGGGGCGACAGCAACCGTTGCAGCATTTAAATCTATTAACTCTACATCTTATTCTTTTTGCTCAACACTGGGAAAAATTTGACTAATTGCCTCATGATGTTACGTGGTTTTATAGACATGATGTCAATGGCAATGTCGGTTATATCACCCTGCATGCATAATACATTTGACTTTGGTAATACTAATGTTTGTATTATCATTTTCAGAGGAGGATTGGGCTGAGAGTACGGCGTATATGATGCACGAGGCTTTCGACGCGTCTCCTCGTCGAGCGGCGTCTCCGCCCCGCTCGCCGCCGCGCCGCGCCCTCTCCCCGCGCGGCTACGACCACGTTGACCGCGGCTTCCCCGAAGACTACCCCGACTCGTACCGCGACCAACTCGCGCCCTTCAGAGACCAAACCTTCGAGCGCCGCTTCAGGAACGAATCCCTCGAACGCAAGGAGCCGCCCAAGCCAGAGAAGTTCCCCGATGAAACCGTGAACTACAGACGAAGGTACGTCGCTGACACGAAACCGTCCAATCGCAGCATAGACCGAGTCGAGGAACGCCGATTTGGGAAGATGACGCGAGGAGTGAGCGAGGGCAGCTTAAAAGTTGCCGCTGATACTTCCCCGAAGGACCGATTCAACGTTGCCAAGGAAAAATTCATGAACTTGGAAAGGGAGAGGTTCAACCGCGAGTTGGAGCAGCACATGGCGATCAGGCGAAGCATGCTCGAGAGGAATAGTCGCTCTACTTCTTCCCCTGAGGAAGAAAGGCGGGACGAGTGTCAAGAGCGGCATAGGGAACTGAGCTCCCGCCGAGAACCGGAACGTTCTCACCGGGAGCTCGAGCGTTCCCATCGAGAACCCGAGCGCTCCCACCGAGAACCCGAGCGACGGAAGGAACCTGAAAGAATCCGAGACGAAAGAGACATCACTCACCGGGAGATCGAAAGGCTACCTCGCGTCGGGAGGAAACGAGACGACGCTAAACGTTTCGAATACGGGGCAGAAGACTACTTGAACAGAATCGAGCCGAAGCCTCACAGAGACGAGTTTGAAGTGCGATACAGGGAGAGACGGGAGCTAGACCGTCGCATTGATGAAGACGAGATCATTGAACCAGTGATTGAGGACAGGAGGAGAGATTGGAGTGACCGACAACGCGCGTTTAGCCGCTCGAGGCTTCTAGAAGACCAACGCCAGTCGTTCGTGGAAGGCGACCGAGAGAGGTACTACGACCGAGATTACCGCGACTATCGTGATTTGGCCGAGCGACAGCAGACAAAGTTTCGCCATAGTTACGCCGAGCCTATCCCAAGGGGCAGACTGGGGACTGTACGACCGTACTGAAATGCCATAATAGATGTAAATAACTTGACGAAGATTTGTTATTGGATGAACGTTGGTCGCGTATTGGTGTCGATATATTTTAGGTGTCATCATCGTTATCTTTGGGGCTTCTGGTGAAGTTTAGACCGTATAAGTCTTTCAAGCTCGTCCAAGATGAATAGAAATACACCAAGAGTTGTATGGTTGTTAGAGACACCGCAACTTTAAAGAAAGAAAAAAGAAAAAATCGGTATAGAATCGGTCTTTTCGCTAAGAAAAAGGTACGGTCGTTATAACTTACCGAAAAGTCTACTTATAGAATATCGTAATTTTATTATTAACCTACGCTATTTGTTCTTGTTCTGTCTTAATGAAGATGTACTTATTATTTTCTTCTTTGTAAATGCCATTATTAGGTATAAATAATTTTAACGTATCTATCTATATTTATATAAAGACTCAAACTAAAAAGACACGGACTGGTAAAACGGTCGTATTAAAATTGCATATATTAAACAAAATATATTGGATACATAATATGGTAAAACGTGTTATAAATTATGAAAATTCTATCCATAAAAATATATGCATCGATCGACGACTTCAAGATATAGCTTGAAGTCTTCCATCGCAACTGGTTTCTTACAAGGACGAAAAAGTGTTCGATCGCAACTGGTTACGAAACTCCGGCTTCGTACACGGCCGAAACGCCCATTTCGACAAAACATAATTTTAGGCCCAAAAGTAACAAAACGTGAGGTATAACAAGAGTTCATAAAAGCACCCAGTACCGAAACATTAGCCTTAAGTTAAATCATCAGCTATGGAAACAACTCTTGGTTGGCAAACTTTTACGTGCAACTTGCATGCTTCTCTGATTTATTTTCTTGTGGGCCCGGTAGGTATTGACCATTAATGGCCAGTCAGACACGCATAATAAAAGTGTTTAATGTTTTGTTAATACCTGATTTAATCATTATTTTAGTTTAATAATAATGACATCGAATAATACACACGTAATTGTGTATTTTTAGAACTTAGTCATTAACTCAGTTCTTAAATATTACGCATTTTTTATCATTGCTTAAATTTCAAAAGTATACAATAAAGAAAAATAATGATTTGTGTTTTTATAGAAGAAAATTGAATACAACATATTTGCTGACAATAGTTTGAAATTATAGCTCGCGCAAAACTTTATGAGCTCTCGGAAGTTGGCGCGCATGGCTGCGCAGTACGCATATTATAGTTATTGAATGGGGTTGCTTTTACAATGCACTCAACTGTGCCATGTAGGTTTGCCAATATTTTTTCAGCGAAATACAGTATTATTCAAAATAAGCTATAAAAAAATATAGTACACTTCTAAAACATTTAACACAGAACAAAACGGACCAAAAAATTCTTTACTTGTAGTCAATTTGATATTGACAACTGACGTGCTGCCAGAGCCTCCGGTTAGTATAGAGATCTGTGGGTGCCATAGACAAATAATTGTAGAGATGCGTTTGGAGTCCGTAATTCGGTTACATGAACTAACTTAACTCAAAATTTAATGTGTAAAGGCGCGTTAATTATTTTTTGAAATAAATTTGAATTTGATTTCATTCGGTGTTCAAAATATAGTATTGCGTACTGTATTTCTTCAACAGTATATGGTACGCCGACCCGAAAACAATACTATACTATATACTATAGTACGGTTGGCAACCCTAGTACCATGCGCGGTTTGGTACTCGGGCCTAACTTTCGAGAGCTCATAAAGTTTTGCGCGAGCTATCTATACCAGACGCACATTGGCGATATATTTTTCGTTTTGAAAATTCTTCGATTTCGCATTAGATAATAAATGCATAATTTTATAGAATTATAATGCCTACACGGTAGGTGTAGAAAGATATTTATATAATACTCAAGAACAATAACGCATGTCACACATATTTGTAAATAATAATAGTTATAACAAGAGTACCTTAATCATTAATATATAGTATATAGACTACAATATATAGTTAGATATTACGTAGTTATTACTGTTCATTGTAAACTGTGTTGATTTGTATTGAAAGTATTTTATTCGATTAGTTCTTCAACATTCTAAATGAAATAAAGTACGATGTTATGTAAAATATTCAGTGGTTTTCTTTTTCAAAAATGCGTGTCATTTTTCTAGCCATGATGGACCATGGAATTAATAATAATAATGATAATAAGATTTATTTTTAGCAAACAATAGCAACGATAACAATGGTGTCGATTCTGTGTCGCATGCTCTAAAGCTAAATGAAATTAACATATTTCTGTCTTTTTCATTTTCCCTTTATCAGAAGAGTACCGCCATACTTTGAGTTTACTTTAGTTTTAGAGGATTGGAGATACAATCGACACCATTATCATCCTTATCCTTACATTATGAATTAATCAAAAACAAAGTCATAATTTTAGTCGACAGTAGATATTATTTGATTCCCTGTGTTGTGGTGACCAGTTATTAATACAATTAATTTAAGTAGTGGTGCAGCACCACTAACAGTAACACCACTTTTGTAATGTAGGTAGTAGTAGTCAAGCGGGGGGAGAGATGGGTGGGGGGGGGGTCCGAATTAAAAGTAGTCCCATATGTACGTCTGATTTCTAGTTACATAATAAAATTCATCAAAATCCATTCAGTCGGACATCGGACCAAAATATGACGCGAGTTATGAGTTTTAATGGTTAGTAGAATATTTTCCTGCACCATAATATATATAGTCAAAGCTTTGTCTATCCATACATATACTAAGTCTAATTATAATTGTCAATCCGACGGAGTAAATTACCAAACTGGCTCATAGCCATTTTGTATCACTGGCTAATTTATACAGGCAACTTCTTGTAGTGATAGATCTTCATAGTTGCGCTTTAACTTTCCAAAGAGCGAAACTATAAATTACCTAAATTTTTTTTTATATAAAAAATTAATAAGCATTCACTTCAATCAAGTTACGTATAATATAATTATAGGTTGCTATAGGATAGAAATAATTTCTTCAAAATTACAAATAAAACATAGAATAAATGAATAAAAAAGATTCATCGAAATCATAGAAATGAATAGAATATAATGAATCTTCATAGAAATGAAGAACTTCAAATGGCTGAAATTATCTCGAATCACACGACACGAGAGCTATGATACACGCTAAACGTCCCCTTCTGATTGGTTGGGAATATAAAAAGAAAATAAAACGAAGTGCTTTATATTAATATTTTACTTTTTTTACACCTGATATTGCACAAGAATATTGCTTGCACTTACAAACGAACGAATTATATTCAATATATTGCACGAGAATTGCACATGTTTACAAAAAGATCTTTCAGTAGTTTATAATAATAATTAAGATATATTAATTAATCTTACAAAAATGATTATTATTAAAATCATAATTTACAATAAAATAAGATTATTTAATTAATTAAATTTAATAAGATATTTACATTATAGTTATTTTATTTTAAAATCCCAAATACAAAGCAAATACTTACGTAAGATATTTTGTCATTTCTATGCCATAAAACATAATTGTAAAACTGACATTTCATTTCATGAAATAACGATTTATATAAATTTTATTTTATTAGTAAGTTTCCCAATTATAAATATTTAAGTAGGTACTATAATATAAAATAGTCATATTATTAAATATCAAAATGATTTAAGTTAAAATTTAGGATAGAAACATTAAAAACCACAGGCTATTAAATGTAATTCATCAAAATCATACATGAACATTAAATGTTAAAATTAAAAAGTTAACTTATTGCGCTCTATGTAAATAAGTTTATTTTAAATAATAAATAACTACATAGGTACACACTTATATGTTACATCGATATACTTTAAATCCTTATTTAGTGAATAAGGTGGTATACGTTAAAACGAGATGCGATTAAACACTTTTCAATTCGGCGCTTAGCAACAATAATAATCTTGAGTATATACCTAATATGCGAGATTAAAAAATCAAGATGGCGTAATACAATTTTATTGATATTATGGTTTAAATTTGCGTGCTTAGCTACTGCTAAAGGTCGGTCGGTTGGTGTGTCACACACCCTGGTTCAAATCCCGTTTGGCCTTGCACCAATTATTATTCAAGTTGGGCGCTTACACTCGCTCTTCGTGAGGAAACTGGCATATTATACACTACTACACTACACAAAACTCTTTATGGACATCAAATTGTTGTTTTTGTGATTATCATTACTACATTTTCAATAAACACGCAGAAATGAGAATTACATAAAAAGATAGGTACACAACAACATCTATGTTCATCCCACAGATGATTGTTCTGGGTGATAAAATCGAACCTACAACCTGCAGTTCAGAAGGCAGAGCTACCACAAACTGAGCTATCAGGCCAGTCAAATAAGATGTTATAAGTAACAGGTATATATTATAATGAAAATGTTGAAATAACCACGGGTCGACGAATTAACTATTACGTTCCTTTAATTTGGTAATTTATTTGTTATGCGTTTGGAAACGTGTGTTAAAGTAGTTGCCAGTAATAATGTACAAAAAATTTACGAACGCTACGAGTGCTACGCAAAATGCTACGACCGAAATCACATGGCCTTGTATTATAAATAAGTACCTTATTACTATTATGTAATCTGTGGTCGTACTATACAAATGACAAAATTATACCGGGCGATAGATGGCGCTAAAGAAGTTTTATTACTGGCATGTGGTCTAAAGCACACTCGGTTTTTTAAATTCATATCGATATTAATTACGTTTGACTCATCCTTGTATTCAAATAAACCTTAATTGATAACATTTCTACTGCAATCTGAAGTGTCCTAGAGTAGCCCGTTTTTCTAACTTCAAGGTAGATATCCCAAAGTGTCTTCAAGACTGGCGTTTCTACTTAGTGGTCGGTGGTCGAAGACTCTAGCGAGGGACGTAGCACGAGGTGGCGTGGGCGGCAGGGGCGGAGGCCTAGGCCTGCGCCCTCCGGCTAGTGAGCGGACGTCAGTGCGCTGCGAGAGGCGGACGTCAGCGAAGAGTGCAGCCATTTCAGCTGACTTCTTCACGCTGAGAGCATCGTGGGAGCCTGCACCGGTACTGCGGACTGGAGTACGAGAATTGTTAAATAATCTTGCAAAGTAAAATGGCTATTAGCAACGATGAATAAATGTAGAATGTTATCACACTAACAAAATCATAAATGCAACAGTTTGAGTGTGCGTTTGTTACCTCTTCACACCTCAACGGCAGAACGGATTTCATTGAAATATGGAATGGAGGTAGATTAAGCCCATTGTACCTATCTTATTTTGTGATTCTATTTTCTACATGTTTATTTTTGGTGTCAATAAAGCGTTTTGTATTGTATTGTATTGTATTAAGCGCTATATTAGCATATAGGATATACTTTGTTACAGGTGAAACCGTGAGGCGCAATATAAATCTAAATAAATAAAAGTAAAATTCTGTTCGGTGGTAAACGCATCATTTGAAAACGGCTGGATCATTTTGCCTATTTAATATTTTGTTCTAAAAATATTCTAATATTTCAAATTAAGTTTGTAGGATAAAGAAACTGGAAAAGCTTACCGAAAAATACCTATTCTAATTTGTGTATAGTGAATGTTTTTTGAGTGTTTTGTAGCCAATGGACAGGAAATAAGAATACCTAGAGTGATTTTGCTAAAAAAACTTTTGCGGAATCAGCGGAATAGCGGAACTTCCGCGATGTAACGCCTGATTCTATCAATTATTTGTTTTTATTGTTTTCATGTCGAACGCCTGAATCAATTTGGGTGCATAAAAAATATTTTGATTTTAAGTTCTCTTAGGAAAATGGGTAAATTGCGGATGAAACCGTAAATCGCTTGAGTTTATAATAAAATAAGTCACACGATGAATCTGGAACAGCTACTAGCTTACACGCAGTGGTTATCGAAGAATAGTCTTTCGCACCCACCTGTAAGTCTCTGCATATTTCTATTCTTGTCTCTCGGCTTGTTCTGCAGCAGCAGTTCGTAATCCAGTGCGAGGCTGTCTGAACTGCGAGCGCGTCTGCTTCGCTCTTCACGGCGACGACTGGAACTGCTTCTAGAATTAAATTGATTTCTTTTAGTTTACCCCCGGCTATATTCTATACATATATGACTGGCCCGATAGCTCTTTTGGTAGTAACCCTGCCTTCTGAACTGTGGGTTGTGGGTTCGATTCCCACAAGCATTTGTGTGATGAACATAGGTGTTTGTTCTGTGTCTGGGTGTTATATTGTATTAAATGTATGTATTTACAAACAAAAAGTATCTAAGTATTGTATCAGTTATCTGGTTCCCATAATACAAGCTTTGCTGGGCTAGATGGTGTTGTGCGTCAACACATATTATTATTATATAAAATTCAAAGTCCTGACTGACTTATATATCAACGCACAGACTAAACCGCTGGTCCTAGAGACTTGAAAATTGGAGGGTGTTGCGCCAGCCTACGTTGCATCTTTATGTTTGTGATTGCCACTCGAAAACCTTCCTTACCCATAAGCTGTCGTTTATGTGAGCGGTATGGCTTGCTATTGCTACTCACAGCCTCTGTGGTGTGGTGGTTGAGAAGGTCGTCTCATAACCCGGAGGCGACGGGTTCGATTCCCGCGGCAGAACAAGTATTTGTGCACAGAGAAAAAAAAGCGCAAATACTTATTCTGAGTCTAGGTGTTGTGGAACCATGGTCCTCGTAGTTCCTGAGTCCCTAGACACAGGGGATCTTAGGGTCCAGGATCTATGCATATGATCGTTGGGCGTTATTATTAGGTATTATAATTCAGTGCAGATATTCATCAATAGTCTGAAGATCAGCCTTCGCCATAATGTACCACCTCCGCCATGAGTGCAGCTATTACTGGCGACCAAATTAAATAGGAACAAGATGAATACGTAAGTATTTACCTAGTCCTGGTTCCTTTCCCATCGAAGTCATCAAAGGCCCTCCTCATGCGGTCTGAGTACGTCCTTTGCGAGGGGCTCCTTAAGTACTCCAGGCTCTGTGAGCTTTGCATCACGGACTTCCTGGGCCCGGCGCAGTAGCACTTGTTACTATCAGCACAGCTCTCTGAATCGCAAGAGCAGTAACTGAAGTCGCCTTCGTAGTACTCTCTGGAATTATTATTTTAGAGTTAATGAGGTATATATCAAAAATTGAAATAACGTTACTGGGATTTTATTCAGAAATCTCCATAGACTATTATTTCAAACTAGCAATGTGCATTTTTGGAAAAATATTATTTATAAAATCCAATTCGCCTTGCTACGCTGAAACGTGCTACCAGATTTTTTTAGGAGAAAACGTCCAGATATCCCCACTTTAATAAAGTATTTTTATCCATATCAAATATAAATAGTTGACAGCCTCTGTGGTGTGGTGGTTGAGCCGGTCGGCTTATAACCCGGAGGCGGCGGGTTCGATTCCCGAGGCAGGACAAGTATTTGTGCACAGAAAAAAAGCGCAAATACTTGTTCTGATTCTGGGTGTTGTAGGACCATGTTCCTCATAGTTCCTGGGTCCCTAGGGAACACTAACACCTCAGGGAAAACTAGTTAGAGTCCAGGATCTATGTATGAGATCGTTGGGCGTTATTATTATTATTATTAACTAGTGTTCCACAGTTTGTTCCCGTTTCCGTCGAGAACTCTTATTTGGTCAGTATGAAAAGTGTTCTATGATGTATGGTAATGGTATGTAATATAAAATAGCGATGATAATTGCTTGAATTCAATGAACATAACTAGAGAAGCGTTAAAAACCATAATTGCGTAACAAATAACTCGAACCAATTTACAATCAGTCAATCAAACAGCGGCAAATAAACACGATAACCGTATTAAACAAGCTCGTTTAACGTGACTACAATCAAGTAGGTAATTTTATCGTACTAAACCTGAAATTTTATACGATTTCTCGAATTTTCAAGCAATTCGATGATTATTATTGTTAAGCACAATAATAAATTTAGCTTTTACTGGCTTTTACCTATTAGATTATTTACCTATTATTACCTAAGAGTTGAGCTTGGGAAACATCAATTGTTTTTTTTTCTAATCTGTGGATTCGGAGCCTGTTATTTATTGTTTGGTGTTACAACGCCCACGACTCAGCCATTCCTAGATTTCATTAAAAGAAATTTAAAATGTATAATTACTTAACTATTAAAAATTTAAACTTTCGATTTCGTTAATTTATTGCAGTATGAGAGTTATTTTTATTAATAATCGAATTGCTTGGAATCAAAAAAATTATAGAATACCTACTTACTTTCATAATGTATCTATGTATACCTACTACTAATCTAGCAGCAAGCCAGCAAGACAGCAGCTAGGTGGCTTTACCGTTGTTAGATATTCTTTGGTTTTATGAGTCATTTTTTACAAGCAAACCACTTTTATTGTAGAAACTAAAGGTATTTCATACCTCATAGCTAGAACAATTACAACTGTAAGAGAATACTCGGGATATCTACTGATTGATGTTCGCCTAAAAGGCTCCTAATTATTTATTGGGAACGTGCTGGTCGCATTGCTATGTTGTTCAATTGCTATACCAACTGTAAGTGCCCAATTAGATACCATATTTAACGATTACATATTTTGTGCAGTGATCGACTTAAAGTATTAATAAGGACACAAATATTAATATTTGAAAATGCACGCTACCAACATTGATATCGTATCACCTACATTTTGTATACGAGTAATTTAACATTTTGACATCACTATTCAGGCAACTGAAATTTTCAATCTGTACAAGCAAACTCCCAGTGAAATTACGAATTTACACTCAACTGTAAATAATTTTAATTTGGTTCAGTTAATCACTAGCCGTCGCGAGCCGCGGACGCGCCACGCTCTGATAACCCCCCACACATTTCATTTCTACCAAGCCCGCGTTATTAATAATGAACCATAAATAATAATAAACAAGGCAGGAATTAGTTTGCACGAACGCGACGATTCCGCAAATGTAATTAAAGCATACTGAGTTGGAGATAAATGAAATGTTAAGCGAAGGAGGAAAGTGGAGAAATTTTTGGTTGTAAGATCTCGCGTCTGAGTTTTTGCATTTTCTAATGCATAAGCAATGCACTCGAGAAATGTTAAGATATGATGCAACAGAAGCGCCATTTCAATTATTGTACCAATTAATTGAGCAATGTTGTTAGGGCACAATAATATGCTTTGCTGACATTTAAAGTAACATTGAAAGTTCGAATATATGCGCTGTAGCTCTACAATCTCTTTGCATTCTTTGCATCTTCCTTAACTATGTAGATGCATCAATATATTTAGCTACCTAATGCTGAATTTAATATTTAACAGTTTGCAGTCTTGGATAATAGGTCAATGCAACTTCTAATTCAAGGCATCCTCAAATTTCAGGACTCTGGATACTTAAACTACTTGCAAATTTCCCTCTACCTATTATTGTTGTATTTCTTTAGAAATATAGAACGTATTTAACCTATTTTTTCCTTACCCATAGTGAGCCAAGCAATCTCTAAATATATAAAAACAATGACAAACCCAAAGTATCTTAATATATAAAACATCACTTCACTTACTTTGAACAGTCTTTGCAGTTCTTCCCTTTGTTCAAAAGCCTGGCCCTCGCCGAGTCCTTGTCAGCCACTGAGCAGTAACACTTGGACCGGCAGTCATCCTTCAGCGAGCAGTAGCACCGATCCGCACAACTTTCCGATTCACACTCCGAACACGACACATAACCACTGGAACTGTTCCGGTTCTGACATCCCAAGCGATTGCTAAGCGTCAGGAAGTCGGAGTCTTCAGACGTTGACGTTCTTTCCCCAGGTCTAGAGACTTTTCCGTTTCTTTTTGATACATGTACTATTTTATCTGAGCGCTTCGAATGGCGCTGCCGCATGACTTGACGCTTTGGTGGAGGTAGTATAGGCTCTTTTGGTCGAAATTGTCGGATGTCATAGCTGGATGTGGATACGGAACTCTCAGAAACAGGTTCCTTCGTTTTGGCCATGACTTGGAAGTCTAAGGATGTGATCTGTGGTGTTTCTTTCTTGCGTAAGTCTTTCCCGAACGGCATGCGAAATACCATCCGCAAACCGCTGGCTCCTTTGAATATCTTCCGTCTTTTGTTCTGGAATGTGCTGTTTCGTCTGAGTATCTTTTTCTTCTGCTTTTTCATAATCGCTTTGCTGTGCTGAAAGAGCTCATCTTTTGTCAGGGTGACTGCTAGTTTTAGTAGAAATTCCTTGTATATCGGCTTAAGGTCATTGAAGGACATTCCTTCTGGATCTATTATGGCATTTAGGATCTCGTCCATCGAGTGCAAGTTCTCCTGAACTTTGAATTCGTTAAAAAGTTCATTGAACCCTAATGGTGATCCGCCTCCTTTCTTACCGTTGTTTCTGGAATGCAAACGATCACGTCATTAGTGCAGAAAAACTGAGGCTAAGCTTTCTAAGTAAGGATGTCGTTATTATGATTACTAAAAATACCACAGGTGTTGTATTGAATCAAGAATGCCGTGGTCGCGGTTGCGTTAGCACAATAATAATCAGTTGCATGCACGGTCCCGCAACTCTCCAATAAATACATTTTATTCTTTGCTTTAAAGATATTTTTATTAATCGAGCTAATATAATGAAAAACTGTAAAACATTCGATTAAGATATCAGCGGCGTGCGGCAAAAGGAAATGATATCATTCAAGCGTTGAAATGAAATTATAGACAAGTGTGACATGCCTGATTTATGTGTCGTATTACGCAACGAAAAGAAATGCACATACCTGTGTCCGATCGACTTGTACCTCGTCAGTCCACCAGCATTGAGAAAGCTACCTGACCGAGGTATAGCCACTTTAGTCAATATGTCGCCAGATTCGCTGATAGACTTCCTACCACTCTGACTTCTTCTTAGTGGTTCCTTCTCCGAAGCAGAGCCTGAAGGTGAAGTCTTTGATGGAATCGGCGGAGGTAATATCGGAGGTCTCTGAATATTTTTTCGCCTTTCCAACTCCCTGAAAAGCTCGATTTTCTCCGATACCTTACTTCGGACCGATGACTCGCTGCCACTGTTTACGTCCACTTGCTGGAGTTTTCTAATGTGAGGATTTATAGGAGGCTTTGTAGAGGATTTTTTTGAATCTTGAGTTTCACTACCACTTTCGTTGTGTTTGATAGAATCTAGTTTGGCTTTGACTTCTTCGACTGTTATTCGTTTGGTTTCAGGTGGGATCGAAGGAGGTGGGGGTGGTTGGGGCAGACTTTCCGATGAAATTCTCTTACTCCTTTCTGAAGGTGGTTTCTCTGTGAAAGATTCACTCGCTGAAAACCCATCAGCTCGGTCGCTGTCACCGCTCATGGATGACGTACTTCTTTTCTTACGAGGGGGTCTTATTGGAATCTCATTGTGGTTAACACTGCTGGTAACACTCATACAGCTTATCCCGTTGCGGTTCTTGAACTGCTTCTTATCACCGTGACCTTGCCTACTCATATGCGACATGAGAGATTTGTACAACGTTGCCGCTATCACAATGGCATCCTCCGTTGTCTGACATACAAACCCATGACACTCTAACTGTTTGGCGATACCAATTTTTCTCATAACTACAGCAAAAATGGGAGAATGTGAGTTTTCATTGTGAGGAAGAATGTATTTTTTCTCTGGAGATTCTAACGCCTTGAATAGAGCTTGTCGGTCAATGTTATCGGGATCAGTGATTAACGGTAGGAATGCATAGCTGAGATTTTGTTCATCTTCCTCTGAAGGTTGCACGACAAATTTGACAGCTGACCATACTGCTATAGTTGGAAAGGGATTCAGTTGTTCAAGATCACCTTTTTCTCCTTTGTATCTGACTTTGAGCCCACTTTTCGATATCTCTAATCGACCATTTAAAGCACTTTTATGGCGAAGGTTCCTTCGATAGCCGAAGTATAAGTCTTTTAATGGAGTTTGAAGGCCGGATAGACTAGTGACTTTGCTTTGAAGAGGCGTAGAGCCTAAATAGTGAACGCTAAATACGTGAACGCCTATATTTTCAGAGGGTGGTCTCGATTCTCCCGCCATGTCTGCAAACATGCGTTCTATTCGATCCTGTACGGTATTACTAGCCTTGTTGATTTTCTTCTGACAATAATGGTCATCATCTTCAAATATTGTTAGTTTACCGTCTCCTGTCGAGCTCACCTGGAAATAATCACAATTTTAGGAGTTACCATTGCGTCAATTTGTTTTGATATTTAAGTAGGTACCGATAAGCTATTTAATTCCATATGAGCCTACTTATTACTTGATGTAATAAGTCTGCTACTAATTAGATCACATAAGCTCGCTGATGGTAATATGCTATCATCTTTATCATCATCATCATCATCATCAGCTGGATGGCGTCCAATGTTAAAGTAAGAAAAAAGTAAATTATTAAAAATTTTAAAATGGTTCCTATAAACGTTCGCATTTTAAGACTTCCCGTGACACCATCGCTTATTTCTTCGACGTTTACTGATTCTGCAAGTGACTATGCAAATGCTTACTTAAATTCATAAACTTTAGAGTTGTTTTTCTAGGCAACTTGCCAAATATATCACTTGTCAAACTTACTATTAACTTATCGAAAAGTCAAAACTCATATAAATATATCCTCACCTTGCTGTCCCTTCTCTCTAGCTGCGATAGGGACTGGAACTGTGGCAGACTGGCGACGGATCTGGTGTCATCGAACAGCGCGTCGATCTTCTGCTTGTAGGACAGTGAGGAGATAGACGGGGCGCGCGGTCGGCGAGCCTCATCTTCACGCGCACCCAAGTGGAACCCGCCTGGTGATGCGCTGCCACTGTCACATGTCACCATCTGTGGAAATATAGTAACTCTATTATAATAATATGGTAATTCTATTGACTGGTCGATGAAGTTTTCTATTTAATTATTCAAGTAATGAAACTTTATAGAAATGGTACAGTTTATCGAAAGTAATGGCTATTTTAAAGCAAATGGCTTTAAAAGCTTTTTACTAGGTGGTAGGACTTTACTGCAAAGTTCATCTAG
The DNA here is from genome assembly GCA_905220475.3 of Ennomos fuscantarius. Taxonomy (NCBI): domain Eukaryota; kingdom Metazoa; phylum Arthropoda; class Insecta; order Lepidoptera; family Geometridae; genus Ennomos; species Ennomos fuscantarius. The sequence goes on from HG992044.1 coordinate 6,389,943, forward strand.
GTAGGTACCACCGCTTTGCCAGTTATTCTGCCGCCAAGCAGTAGTGCGCAAGCACTGCTGTGTTCCGGTTTGAAGGGCACTGTAGCTAGTGAAATTACTGGGCAAATGAGACTTTATGATCTGATCTCACAGTTTAGTAATCTTATTACTAGATTGTGCTGATGTCTCTGGATGACGTGCGCAGTGCAGTGTCACGCGAAGCTCTGTACTTTAGAGTTCCGAGTGACACTGCAGCTGATATGGGTAGCCGTGTCGTTTAACATCAGGCGAACGGCTAGCTCGTCACGTCTACCTTAACATAAAAAAAAAAAAAAAAAAAAAAAAAAAAAAAAAAAAAAAAAAAAAAAAAATGGTTTCAGAACTTTTGAGCCATCCGAAACTGTGGTCTTGTGACAACAACCAGAACTCTACTTATGCGCTGAAGTATCTACGGCATTCACCTATCCAATCAAGCGGTGACCGTAGCGAGTGCGCCTAAAGCCAGAACATTGTAGCGAAACCATAGCGCTTACCGACCGATTTATGATACAAAAATCCCCGTACAAAGTTGACAAGCTATGGAAAATATAAATATGTAGTAAAACGCCAAAAGCATTTGAATGCAGCAATTTTGTTTTCCGATCCGGTTTGCACCTCAGAATAAAAGTCCAGCTCTGTATATACTGATGTTGGCCTTCTTCTTTATTTTGAGGTGTGGCACTTTAGTTTTAGATATCTATGAATTATAATATTGCCCTTAGTCGGCACCCATAAAAAATCGAGTCCGAGAAACCACATTGGGCAAATATAACATGTAAATAACGTTGTAATATTTATCTCCCAAACAGATTTGTGCTACTAAAATGCGATCGAGTCACCATTTAGTGTATAACATTACTTAAGATTCCTTTTACTCACTGAGGCCTTAGAATTTCATCAATGTAGAGCAATTGCCAACCTATATTTCAAAACCAATCAGAAGTAAATTGGCTAATTTAATCAGTTTTAAAAAGGCAATTCTACCAATTAGTGGATATATGGTCCAGTTTAGCAAATTTTAGAACTGAGTTGCGTAAAACTTGACTATTCACTTACCATGAAGGTACCGAGTAGCTACTTACGTGCTCACAGAGCAATCGGGCGTGTATTCCGAATGAAGTAAGAAGTGCATATAATGCTTAGATACGGACCACTGGCTAGATACCAACAACTTCTTTCAACTAAATATTATTTTAATCTGTTTTTACTTTGACTGCTACTTTTGTAGTACGAGAAGACTTAATATACCTTTTTTTTTTTATTTCAAACTTATCTATCTTTTGACCACGCTCTACCTGATGGGAAGTGACGATGCGATCGAAGGTATAGCATGCTAGTCAAGTAAAAACTAGTATTACACCATCTAGTCAGTTTACCAACTTAATTGTATGTTAAGATTTTCAGAGACTTTTAACATGCCTTAGGTATATATAAATTTATCTACGTATGTGATCGTATTAATTTAAAATATATATATATATGTATTGGTATAGTAAGAGTAATATCAAATACTAAACTCTAACTAAAGACAACTCTCTGAATGACAAAGCTCTAATTGTAGGAACTTAAAATAAAATTGACCATCATAGTTGCTTAACTTTGCAAATATATTTAAATAAATATACTTAAATAGTGAAATTACTAAGCAAATGAGACTTTATGACCTAATCGTCGTCATCCATCATCCTTAGACTAGTAATATTACTAGACTGTGTTGATGTCTCAAGATGAAGTGGCGCAGTGCAGTTTTACGCGAGACTATATACTTTGGAGTTACACTGCAACTGATACGGGCAGCCGTGTCGATTAACATCAGGCGATCGACTAGCACGTCATGTCATTTCCTAATATATAAAACGTATCCAATTAATAGTGACAATGTGGCATAAGCGGCATAAGCCACACTAGACTTTAGTCAAAGCCACACAAAATTCAAATTCATTTTGATTCGAAAGATTAATCTTAAATGTTTCTTTTCTAAAAGGTTTCTAACCTATGTTATATTCATTGTAATGATATTACTCAATAACAATTGAGGTATTTCTTAGAATTTGTGTAATTGTAACAAATAATGTAACGATGAAGGGATTTGACTATGTTAGCATGTCCCAATCTCACCTGCTTTTGATTAGATGTTTCAGTTTTAGTAGTTAAGGTCTATGAGCGTGAAGAATGGAGTAATTTGTTTTGTGTGTGTATTATATGATACGAAATTATCATAGTAGGTGATGATTAAAATTTACGAAATACCTGTATCGAATTCAAGACAGATTTCTCGTAATTTTGTCTGAACTCTTCTGAGAAATAACGACAAACTAGATTGCGCTTTTTGGCATACCTTTGCATGCGTCGTATATAGTGCATTAAACAGTTGTTGAATGGTTTATCGTTAAACATATTTTGATAATCAAACAATGTTTCAAATTTTAAGTTAAATTGTCTTATCTTCTCTTTAGTAAAACTATCTCCATGTATAAAATGAGATATCTTTTCTGAATCGATTTTGGTGATTTTTATGTAGCTACGTGTGTATATGCCAGTTCTTATTTAAATCATTATTGTAAATATGTTTACGTAAAAATATTTTTCATTAATGTATATAATATAAAAAATAAAATAATAAATTATGTTCATTTCCTTATGTGCACGCCTAATGTAATTGTTTCTCTGCACGCCTTGTTGACTGGTACAAAATGATGTTAGCAAGTCCTCCTTTGTACTTCTCTGTGCATAAAGTATTAAATAAATAAATAAAATAAAGCATTTTTTATGGTTGTAAAATAAATCAATCCTCATCAACAGATTCATTAAAGTGATGATATTTAAACTTTTACAGTATCATAATATTTACACCCCGGATATCACACATCCTTGACGTAAGAATTAATTAATGGAACTGCAACTTGATTTTGTTTCACCACTACCAAAAATTTCAAATCTTAAGCCATATCTAAAAGCTGGAAGCGTTTTTTGAAACTACAAAGTTTACCAACATATTTAATAAAATATATTTAATGTTGTTAGCCTCGACAACATGATAGAGTATCATCAATGCATATTTGCATCTTGATCAAATTAAATAAGAATGCTCTTTAATCAACACATTAATTGCGACAGCCTCTGTGGTGTGGTGGTTGAGCAGGTCGGCTCATAACTCGGAGGCGGTGGGTTCGATTCCCGCGACAGGACAAGTATTTGTGAACAGAAAAAAAAGCGCAAATACTTGTTCTGTGTCTGGGTGTTGTAGTTCCTGGGTCCTTAGACACAGGGAATCCTAGTTAGAGTCCAGGATCTATGTATGTGATCGTTGGGCTTTATTAATTAAATACTACCTCACGCGCCTCGGCTCCGCACGAGTTATTTATTGTTACGCCCTATTCCTGTCCAAGGCGCTGCCTGCCTCCATTCCATTGCCGTCTCATCCGTTCATCCTTTTCCCCTATCTTTTTCAAAATTCAAAATAATCTAATGTTCTCCATTATTTAATTGATTTTGGTTTGGAATTTAATAACGGCTAAACTCACGTCGATTAAAAGGCGAAATTACTCCGATACCACATGTTTTTAAATTTCGCTTGAACTCATATTGGAAAGATAAAACGGGTTTATTCGCGTACAAAAACTATCAAAACATCCTCCACTCGTGACTACGACCAATGCAAAGAAAAACGAAACGTCGAGGTTAGACAAAATTGAAGGGTTGAGAATAAAAAGGGTTTAACCGACAAATTGATAGTTTCGAAAAAATTTACTTTAAGCTTCAACGGCTTCATTTTCATGTAAAGTACTTATAAGTATAGTAATTTATAGTATTTATAGTAATAGAAAAGGTTTATGTAAGTTTCAGTTGCTTGAAAATGTATTAATTCTATTTTAAAATACTAAATATAATACCTACTAATTCATACAATTACTGTAATAATATAATATAATAAAATAATTATAATAATGTTTTTATGCTAAGCGAACTGTATTCCTGTGTCAGATAAACCGTTTTTAGACTCAAAATCTCTAGATATAAGCCTCATTTCGGTATTTTGAGAATGTAGTATTGTAGACTAGTTGAACCCCGCGGTTTCACCCGCGGATAAAAAGTATTTTAATTATTTGCTCATCCTACGGGAAAAAATCACTTTTCCGGGATAAAATGTAGCCTATATGTTAATCCAGTATATAGCTATAGCTATTATGGTACCGAATTTCATCCAAATCCATTCAGCTGTTTGAGCGCGAAGGAGTAACAAACATACACACATACACACAAACACACATATAAACTTTCGCCTTTATAATATTAGTGTGATGTGATAATTTCACGCTGAATCTAACGATACTCATAAGTCATTTTGTGAAAAAAATCAGTTAAACCCTTTTTGATCTCTTCCCTTCAATTATGATTTGATAATTTTTGTACGCGAATAGACCCGTTTTATCTTTACAATATGATGTTCGATGTCTTTCTTCTGATAGAAAGTTACTAACGCAAGCCACGGCGGGCTTCACGAGCGTCAGATTAATTTTCAAAATATTTAATTGGTTTTGTGTAATCAGCCTGATAATTAGCAGTTTCAAAAGTCCGCGAATCGGGGTGCTGAAGACTTGAGCTCTTAAACTTTTTGCAACTTTTATTTTTCTCAATATACAAAAAAGACTGAATGATATCTGAGATAAACTCATTAATATTACAAAAGGATGGTATTTAATTATTCTGATTTGGAAATAAAATACATTATTTATGATTTTTATAGCAGTATCGCCTGCTTAGCTATGCAACCCCGTAAGTTGGTTGTAAAAGGTGAAGGATAAATTCTGAGATCTTTTGTCACGGTAGCTTCAGTAAAACATGTACCATGTTCAAATCCCGTTTGTAATTCTAATTTTTCGTTTACAGATTAATCTGTCCGATAAAATACTTTAATTTTCACCACTTACTTTTCCACTCGTCGATGGGCCCAGGGCCCAATATTTATTTGCATTTTGGCACGCTTCTTTTAATTATCCGGATAATCTGAAACAAACAAAACGATAACTATAAAATTGATGTTTTATTTAAGTACATACATGATGTGGCGTAAATTGTGGTCCAACGTGAAGGTGTCCACACTGTATGTATTCAGGTATCACATAGAGGAATTTAAATTATTTAAGCAAGTGGTTTCAAAGTAATTAAATTAAACCTTGTTTTTTCGAAAATCGATTCGTTGCGTTACAATTTGATTACAATTTCAACAAATGACACCATTTTTGTATCTTTTTAAAAAATATGTGCGCCACCGACTCGGTCTCATTAGGCCGTGTCAGACTGGCAGTGATCTTGAAGTGCCCATGATTCATGGCAAAGCACTCCTGATCTTGTCAGTAACCTGCGCAAGCAAGGTCGAGTGCCGTGGAGCGATCCACCTGCGTCATGCAACTTAGACAACGGGAGAGTCCTATGTAGCCAATATATAGATATATATATAAAAAATTTACCACGCTATCAATTCCTATTACTTTAAAAACTTATCCATTGAATGCAAATTCTAAAATAGTAAAATAATCATTTATAACATTAGTTGAAAACCAGTAATTTTAATTTAAACTAAAAAGGAGATGAATTAAAAAAAAACACTTTCTCATTCAGATACTGCAAAATATTCTAAACCTCAACTAAACTATTATTATTACTTTCTAAGTTCCTAAATGAGTTTTTAAAAAAATTTTACGAATAAAACAATTTAATATTAAATCATCATTAAACAAATCACATTAAATGTTCAAAGTTGCACTTGCATACCGGCTAATTGTGTGCACGTGCTACTACACCATCGGATAAAGTAAACGTTTTATCTTTGCATACCAGATATTACATATATTGTTTTTGATGTTTTATTTTCATCCGCTCTATCTTTTGCGGCTTAGTTTAGGACCCGCGTTAATAATAATTTCCGCCACAACCACAAGCTATAGCGACAAGAAATGCTGCTGATAATCCAGGATGCTTTAGTTGTATAGTAAGATTACACCATTTCCTTAGAAAACCACAAAATGAGGCAAAGAACCCCATTTAATCTTATAAATTTGTATTTTTTTCAACATATTCTAACATCAGCGTATGGTAGCTATGTTTCGGATATTTCAAAAAGCTAAGGGTATTCTTTTTGGATATCTCTTAAATAATTCATCCACTGTTCTAAATGACCCCAAGCAATTCTACGTAAAATCCACTTAGAATTTTCTTCTGATAACTTTCACGGGTTATTTTAAAATATTAGGTTTTCTTGTTATTTTAAATTACCCTATTTGCAATTTTTTGAGTTCAAGCCAAGAATATAAATGATTACTACCAAAAATACAAGATAAATATCATAGGATTTTTAGTGTTAATTTAAAAAAATATTATTTTTTGTAAAATATGTCTACGTATCTATTTCATTTGGTGACAAACCATTAAATAAATGTTTTTTAATGATCCAATTATAACATCAACTTTGCGGAATCGCTTAATTAAATGTCAAGCTAAAATCAAGGATGAATAGCTGAATAGATTAGAACGGATTAGTTGGTATTATGTCAAGGCCGAGATGATTCCTAGACGAGTGATACCGATAACATAAACCTGTCTGATACTTAATTATTATTATGCCTGGATTGTTGGGTATTCATTATTTAAAAACTATATCCTAATAACTCTCAGTCGAGAGTCAATCAGTTTAAGGGTTCAAAAATGTTTTTTTCTGGGTGCTCAATAAGACGGAATATAATAAACTAGTTGCGCCCCGCGGTTTCACCCGCGGATAAACGAATTTTAATTATTTGCTCATCCCACGAGAGCATTTCACTTTTCCGGGATAAAATGTAGCCTATATGGTAATCCAGTATATAAGCTATCTTGGTACCGAATTTCATCCAAATCCATTCAGCCGTTTGAGCGTGAAAGAGTAACAAACATACACACATACGCACATACAAACTTTCACCTTTATGATATTAGTGTGATGTGATAGTGTGATTAGTTTGATAACTCTCAGTCGAGAGTCAATCAGTTTAACGATTCAAAAATTTTTTTTGCTGAGCGCTCAATAAGACGAAATAGAATAAATAAATAACACCCAACGATACACATAGATCAAAGACCCTAACGAGGATTCCCTATATCTATGGACCCAGGAACTACAAGGACCATGGTCCCACAACACCCAGATACAGAACCAGTATTTCCGCTTTTTTTTCTCTGCACAAATACTTGTCCTGCCGCGGGAATCGAACCCACCGCCTCCGGGCTATGAGCCGACTTGTTCAACCACCACACCACAGAGGCTGTCAACTAGTTGTAAAGTTGTGAAATTTTAAAAGAACACGGGCTTGGACCCATTTTAGACCCGTTTGGGAATAGACCAATACAACTATATTTACATAGTACCGTTACATTTAAGTGGTCGTAAATATTTGCTCCAAATATAAGAACTACATTAATCGGTACTCAAGTTCCCATTCCTGGAAGTTGAAACGAGGATCTTATTCTCTCATTCTGTAAGTCCACAGTTCCAATACTTTTTTCCTGTGACCACACTACTGACCAATTGCGGCTAGTGATGACACACGTTCTCCAATTTGTGTCGCTTTTCTTAAAATGTTCTTATATTATTCTTCACTGTTGTAAGAGTATGTGCAAATTCTGCATCTAACTTGAAAAGTAATTGGTGCGAGCCAAACGGGATTCCAACTATTGGGTCGGACGGTTCGAAAGTCGCACGAACGACCGCTGAACCACACTCATTTTCAATAACAGAGACTAATAAAATACATAATGGTAAAGTAAAGATTACAGAAAGCCACATTATCATAACAAAACAATATTACCGGATGACATCCAACAAATAGTATGAGTTCTTACCACACAGTTTGTTACACGCGACAAAATATAAACAAATACATTATTATTCCATTGTTGAAAATTCATGGCTTTTCTTAAAACTGAATGCACCGCAAATGCGGTTGAGTTGAGCAAACTTTCTTGTTTATTTAGTAACTTCGCAACAACTTGTATGTTTTGAATATCATGAATATTGGTAAAAATATATTAGCATTACGTTTAGCGACAAAATCAGTAGATTATTTTAAAGTAATAGATTTCTTAATGCTAAACGGGCATACGTTTGACAGCATCTCACCTGGAAGTGACGTTGTCTACTAAGGTGGAGCATGTTTATCCATGAGATGCCTATTTTCCCGTTAGCCCATTCCCGATTCAAATTTTCCCTTTACATCTGATAAATATTGTGTACCAATTAGGTTGTCATATTCATAAGTAGTAAATATTTTATTATACTTTAAAGGTATTAATAATATAGGTTCATCAAAAATACACGAATATGCTATTAGGTATTTCCAGATTGTTTTTGGTCACATCTTGAAAAATATGAATTAATACTGCACAATTTTGATTTGTTAATTAATACATTTTTTATTTTTCGTTTTAATACAAATTTATTATCATCACGGATCATCAAATATATAAATACCTAAATGTCTTTAAGGAAAGATTTTTTTCCACAACATTGGTTGGTTTCATCAAACTCAAATATCATTTATACGTTATTTACCAACAGATTGTTAACCGCTATTTCCCGCAGCAAAGAATTTGTTCCACATTCTGGTAAAACAAAACTGCTTGGCGGCTCATGGTTTATTTTGGTAAAAGCGACCGCGACGCGATTCGAAGGCTGAAGCCGGACATGTGATAATGACGCTCATATCGCAAGGCATCAGGATTTTTGCCTCACTGATTCATGTTTTTCAGATTCGTAGCCGTATCCAGTGATGGGGGCTTAATAATACTGAGACTACTGACTATATCCACGCGTCCGATACTATGAGGCCGAGGGACAGTTTTCAGAGTTTAAAAACGCACTACCTATAAATAAAAACAAACACCTAAATAAATTTTAATGACAAAGCTTAGCTTAGCCAAATCTTTTTTCATTTTTCAAGAATCCATGCATATGTTCTCATTTTACTGTACCTAAATCGAAATTTTCTGTGTAGGTATACAATGAAAGTGAAACTGTATTGGCAAAAAATAGTTGAATCAATCATAAAGGGGTGGAGCACCTGTTTCCCGTACTAGGCTCAAGACCCGTGACACAGGAACCAGGACTCTACCGTCGGAGACATACGAGTGTAATACTGATAAATGTGTAATATTGATTAATAATAACAAAGGTGTCAATAAGTTCTATAACAATAATCTAAATAAATGTATCTATAATGTGTCACTCGTAATTGTCTGCGAGATCACGTGTCGCAGTCGCATTTTCCGAAATATACCTTTACACCCAACTCTGTTTTACTAGTAATAATCGTTTGCTCAGTAAGCTTCTATTGACATAGTGGAGTGTGGTGCCTATGAGTTCACCGACCGAAAGGCACGTCTGTTTGACGTTCAAATGTTAGGATTGTCGACATATCTGTTAATCGAAATCTTTGCGCCTGCATATTGCTACCATTGAATCACGTAGCAAGATTATAATCAAAATTGACAGAGAAAATAAGATTATAATTAATTAGGTATGCTAAAACGCACAGCCTGAAAACAAAGGTTTTCAATCAGTGTGTGTTGCCAGTAATGACTGTTGGCCTCATTAGCACGCGCAACGAGCTATGGAGAGAGCTGTTCTTGGGGTTTCCTGAGAAGAGTGAGGAGATCCGCAGAAGAATTAAGTGGCCGATATAGCTCTTAGAATTAACATTTGAAATGGCAATGAGCAGGCCACATCGCTCGTTGAACTGACAGCTAATGAGGAAGCACCATTGGATGGGATGGGATGGGATGGAATGGGGTGGGATGAGGTGGGATGGGATGGGGTGGGATGGGATCTATTAAAACTTCACTCATTTTATAATGGAGCAGTAAAGTTTTGTTGTAGCTTCTTCTTATTATTATTGTTTTAATTTTATTTTAAATGTAATTTTTTAATTAACAATGTATACAACAATAATGATGACGATTTGATGGTTAATTAACTATTTATAATAATTTCTTTTTTCCTTACATGTAAACTGACATTTATGAATAAATTGATTATTGAGTAAAAATAATTTTGTACCAAAAACAAATGAAAAATGAAACTGAATTTGAAAGTTGTGTTTTATTCGAAAAGAAATCAAACGCCGAGAACTTGATATTGTTTTTGAAAGAACAAGTCGCTACTGACTTTCCAGTGGTTTTTTTATTAAACAAGTGCAAGTTGTTTACATCCTTCTATGAATAAAACATCAGAATAAAAAATCATTAACAAGTGATCTAGATTTTATTACTATTCAAACATGTGTGATAAGACCAAATAAAGTTGTTTTACTCATAAATTAAGTTTTTTACAACTTTACATTAATTCAGCTTTCCAAAGCAAAAACCCGGATGCTTTACTAATGAGGTAGTATAAATACACAAGAGCCGTATGGTGCCTGTTAAGTATATAACACCCCATCTCGTCCCGTGGGTACCGTAATAGCCCTCAGTACAATAAAATCTAATTAATGCAATAGAAACACAAATTAGTAGGGATTGAACAGTTTCTGTGAATATTTACTGTGGAAATTTTCAAATAAGGAATGAAATTTCTCCTGTTAGATTGCAACGGAAATTCCGAGAATACAGCAACAAAAATAAGACGCATCCGAGCTTCGTTTACATCTTATATACAATACACACCAAATAATTAAATTACAAAAAATACAATTATTTATATAAAATGTAATAATAACCTTATCGCTAACAGCGATCTCTACCGGACAACCTTTGGATGGAATGAATACTTCAGCGAAAAGATTAAAAAAAAGTGACAATCAGCAAATGGTGTAGAATAGAAGTGACAATACAAACTTTGTTTGGGTAATTGCAATGACGTTACAAAACTGCCATTAATTTCGTTAAGTTATTGTTCATTTTAATAATATCGAAGCTTCGTTCAAAGTGGTTGAGCTGTAAATAACTGTAACAGGCAATTCATTGTCAACAGGTTCATTAATTTTTCCATCGTTTATTAATGTTTAAAGTGGCCGTGACATTAAAAACTCATCTTTGCATATCGATCAATTTGTTTTACCGGTGGTAAAAATCTACATAATACGATCCGGAACGCGGCAATGTTAATCCGGTACAATTCTTAAAAATGATCATACTATTCAAATTTATTGAAGTTCACAAGCTTCACGTCGTCATCAGCCCACTTCGTTCCCACCGCTGGGATATGGTCTTCTCTCACATGAAGAAAGTATAGGCCGTAATACATTGGCCAAGTGCGGGTGAGCGATGCCACAACTCAAATCACTCTAATGCAAATCCCGCACATAGTTAGAAAAGTCAAAAAGTTGGCCGAATGGAATTTGAACCAGTGTGCCTCGTCGGTTTGAAAGTCGCTCTCGTTACCGTTGATCCACACTCGCTCCCTCTCATCCAGTGAATATAAAATTAGAAAGTAACTATATCTCTTGTCTCAGTCTACTCTTTATCTTTTCACGACTAGTATCTTTAGGATACTCAAACATGATATAGTCTGATAGTCACTATGCAAATTTCAAGACTGCCACACTAACATTTTATTATTTACATTTATAAATCATCTTATCTCATCTCATCTGATCTCATCATAATAATCATAATCAATCGTTTATTTACTAGGATACACACAAATAAATTACATTTTAGATTTCAGGTAATGTCACAGTGACTGTACCCAGCCCGCAGCTGGCGTGCAAATATTTATATAAAGTTGTTGAAATTCCTTTGCATTTGCTATTATATTATATATTATTTAGCTATTATTATTATGAAGTCATTTATCTTACTTAAAATTATCACTGTCATAATTTATTACCTACTTAAAGTTAAAAAATGATTGCATCTTGTAAAATATATTATTAATAAATATAATATAATATATTATATTGTATTCTATGTATGTATTTACAAACAAAAAGTATATGAGTATTGTGTCAGTTATCTGGATCCCATAGTACAACTAAGCTTTGCTTAGTTTGGGGCTAGATGGCGCTGTGTGAAATGTCCACACATATTTATATTTTATTTTATTTTTAAAAACAATGGTCGATCAGCCAACTATATAAACATATTTTAATCCATCCTATCCCACCCCATCCCATCCCATCCGTAACGGAGCGTCAAGTTTTAGAACATCAATTAATTGTAAATCATTTAATGGGGCCGGGAGCTCATCGCGTTTTCAAAAGTTTATCAGAGTCCAAAATGCTGGCACTTATTTGGCACAACGAATAAGAATTGCAATTCAACGGGGCAATGCTGCCAGCATGTTGGGTACTCTACCTACCGATAGTGGGCTGGAGCATTTGGACTGTCTATAGGTCATCGTGGCCAGTATATAGTCCAATTTTTTTTTCCTTTTTTTGTAGTAGTAGTAGGTAGTTTTTAGTATTGGTTATTATATCATTGTAGTATTTATAAAATAAAAGCAATTAGCCACATATTGGTTTAATTGTATACTCGAGTAAATGACATAAATTCCATCCCGTCCCGTCTTCTTTCCGTCTTGTCCCGTCTTCTTTCCATCTTGTCTTGTCTCGTCTCGTCTTGTCTCGTCTCGTCTTGTCTCGTCTCGTCTTATCTCGTCTCATCTAGCCTTGAGTCCACACTCAGAACAAGTATTTGCGCTTTTTTTCGGGCATCCTAAATTATGGGGCAAGATCTATGTATGTGATCGTTGGGCATTATTATTATTACTATATTTTTTGTTCATATATCTAATACAAAAGCGCAAGCTGCGCCAATTTTAAAATCATTGCATGTCACAGGAACCCACAGAACCATCACGCGCTTGTAATTTATACACAGCAATATCAAATGCATCAAGTATGCAGCCAAGAGCAGATAATTTTACCGGAGTGACAGCGAGCATTGCACTGTCGGGGGCGTCACGCAAGCGTGGCATACTTTGTTGACAGAACACGAGAGAGAAATGAAGATTGCCGGTAGATCTAGCTAAATAGTTTGTCTAGACCACGGAGCAGGAAAATAAATCATGCACCCCGATAGATACCCCCTTTACCAACACTTTTCATACAATTCAGGCGTCACGTTTTAGAATAAACCATCATTGGGAGTTTTGGCGGGAAAGCGAAAAAGATTGCGTCACCGCATTGTATCATTTTCCAAAACTTGTGTTATTTTCAGTGTTAGTGCATAAAATTGGTGGCATTATATTCGTTAAGTGCTGGATTACAGGCGTGAGTGTGGGAAAATGGTATAATGATGGTGAAACGTTTCTTTTCGTGTTGTTTCCAAAACTCCATAGAAGCTTCAAGTTGCCACCACTTTACTAGGAGTATGACTTTGACTAGACTATGACTTGACTTGATGATTTCGACTATGACTTGACACATATTTGCGTGAAATATCATTAACTTGATAAATTATCAATTACTTGACACTGGCTAAATTCACAAAAGTGTGGAGCCAAAATATAAAAAAAATAATAATAATAAACCATCATTGTATACTTGACTAGATAACATAAAATGTATCCAGTCTTGTCATTAGTGTTTGCGCTCGGCGCTCATTAATCGATATTGTTTTGTTTCTATCGGGTGCGAGCGTCATTGGTTTTCCTAATCTGTGGTGTAGACGATGGATCAACTGACAGCTATTTGAAAACTTTTATTTTATTGGACACAAAAGACGCGCGATTTTGTCGCTGGAGATTTCCGAAGTCAAGTCTCAAAGCCGAGAATGGCATAGAAGCGTGGACGAATCAAAATTCATCCTGCGTAGAAATAAAAAAAAACTTAATTTGATAAATAACGTGCCGAAAGCTTTGGCGGGCAAACGAAAAAGATCGTGTCACCGCATTATATTAATTTCCAAAACTGGTGCTATTTTCAGTGTTAGTGTATAAAATTGGTGGCGTTTTATTCGTTAAGTGCTGGATTACAGGCATGAGTGTGAGAAAGTGGTATAATGATGGTGAAACGTTTCTTTTATGTTGTTTCCAAAACTCCATAGAAGCTTCTGGTAAAATTGCCACCATTTTACTAGGAGTATGACTTGACTAGACTATGACTTAGCTTAATGACTTGGACAGTGACTTGACTTGACTTTTGACTTAACTTGAGAAATTATCAAATACTTGACACAATACTTGGCTAAATACATAAAATTGTGGAGCCAAAAAAACTTAAGTACCAATTAACGCAGTATTCTATAAATCTACTCAGTTGTTGTGGTCGCGAAAGTAGACTCGACGTCATAGAATAATAATTATTGTAGTAGCACAGGTAGTGGAGTACAAAAATACTATTAGAGTATTTCGTAGTTAAATGTCTGCATTTAATTTATGCTTAAATCTGTGACAGCTCAAAACCTTCTTTATTATCCAATAATTAAGCATTCAAATCGTAAGATCATTTCTATTGTACAAAATAAATATAACTAAACGTTCTAAAACTAGAGCAGTCCTTATTATTTTCACCAGTGTGAGAGGGACAGCACATTTTTAGATAGATAGATAGAGTCAAATTAGTTTTAGCTTAGAATTTTGCGCAACGAATAGATACCACTTTCAACTACTTACGTTTGGCTTACACCGCATAACCTCTAGTGACCTATACCCCTTTTTCAACTTTCACAAGTATTAACCGCCGTTTTAGTTAATACCCCGGAGTCATATGCCTAAGGATCTAGAGTAGGTAAAGTCAAATCGATAATAATTTACATTTTATTAGTGAATACCTGTATTGAGGTAACCTTCTTTAGCAAACCGCCACAAAGTTATAAGCCTATAAAATACATTTTATACTTCCAATCCAGGGAAGTAGGGTAAGTGTAACTGTTGCTGGCATCTCAGATGTACCAGGGTGGCATGGCAGAGTTAGCGGTGCGCCTGCGCATGCCGTTATATGACGAGTAGGCTGTAGGTACGAGCCAGATTGAATTTGACGCTGATATAGATTATGATTCTAGCGGGATTCAATGCATGCAATGCAAGACAAATATGGCATTGATTTACCGTGGTATGAAAGAGAGAAAGTGTTTTGTTCTGATTATGATTTGTATTACAGTCAATAGTTTATCTCGCTCGTACTTATTGATGCCACTTATAGAACTGTCCTTCTCTAACCAAATTTTCCCTAGGAAACACCATTTCACTTCGTCAATACTTTCGTATACGTAGATACCTATATCAGTGTAAATAACTACTCCATCATTTCTTTCTAAACAAGGTGATGAAAAAGGGACCAAAATTGGTGACACCAACTTGTTATGGAACTGTTCATACTTGCGGCTATTTTGTTGGTAGCTCAAACAAAGTACACGCAAGGGTGCATAGTTCTGAATACTCGTAGCAGTATAGCAAGCATTTCTCAATCTAAATATATATAACTCAAAGGTGACTGACTGACATAGTGATCTATCAACGCACAGCCCAAACCACTGGACGGATCGAGCTGAAATTTGGGATGCAGGCAGATGTTATGACGTAGGCATCTGTTAAGGAAGAATTTTTCGAAATTCCACCCTTAAGAGGGTGAAATGGGTGGTTGAATTATTTTCGCATAGGCCACGCCGTGGGCGAAGGTGCGGGCAGAAACTCGTAAAATTATATAATTGCATCAAAAAGATTTGCTTATGTTTGGAGAATAGCACTATAAGGGTACGAGAGCATGGACAATGGCACATAGGAAGATATTGGAAGCGTTGGAATTGTGGTGTTGAAGAGAATGGAAAGAATATCATGGAAAGAGATAACAAAAGAGTATTGAATAGTGAATAGGAACCTTCTAAATTCAACATTGCCAGTATTATGGTATCAATAATAAAGACTACCTATTACAACAGCTGTCATGTCGTACCAGAAATTAAAATAAAACGCTTTGGGCAAAAAGTAATGGAGGTATTTCCATGAGCTACGCTGACAAGAGTTCAACTCTTATATGGATGAAGACGAATTTGGCATCAACTTTTACGTAGACTCATAATTTTATGAGAAGAGCAAGCAAACATTTAACTGTTGTATGAGACAGTAAGAAACATGCGAAACATTTGCAAAATTCTATTTTTACGCACTTACACTTGTTTTTCCGGAATACGCATAAAGTCATTGCGGTCTACCTATTAAGTTTTACGACGTTTACGATACAGATCTCGTTAGGCATCAAAACCGTTCGAAGAACCAGTGAAATCAGGAGGGTGATCACGAAACTTTGATTGCAATGCAACAGGAGAAATTTTCATACTGTGGCGTGCTAGCCCACGAAAAAGTTTCTATACCAATCTCATAGATAAACTTTCCAGCTAGTTGCTAGGGGCAACGAATGTTGTTGATAGACTCTACATTAGAGAAAATTTTATTTTCCGGATTTTGTTTTTGTAAATATCTTTTTAATTAATATATCGTATACAAAGTCAATCGGCATATCTTTAATTCAGCAAACCCATGGACCTCCTTCCATTATAATCAATATATTGTGGTGTATATATATTAATAATACATTATTAACGCTTTACTGGTGACCTGTTTTGAACCGAAAGTCCAAGTTTGCAGTAAATGTGTGTGATTTAGATTTTGTTGCTGATTGCGATAATTCTGATACTGATTCACATAAAGATGTCGCTCTCAACCGATAAGAACGAAGATGTTTGTCGTGTGGGCGTGCGCATTCCGCCGTTTTGGCCTGAAAAGCCGGCCATTTGGTTCGCGCAGATCGATCATTCTTTAATACTAACTATGCACATAAACTGCGTATTGAAACTGTCCATTCGATCCATAAAAATATGTGTATCTATTTGTTGCAATCGAGTTACGTGATTGCCCAGCAGATACTATTTCTGTCAAGGTCAAGGATTCGGTTCTTAAGAGCTAACTGAAGCCGTGGCTGCGCACTCTTGGCGTACTACGTACCTATCTCGATGAAGAGTACCTACATAATTATCTAAAGTCCTTTCCCTGAGTTCAAACTGTATGTATTTGCTTTCCAAATCACATCGAGTTGTGTCCAGTCGTTTATTCGTGAATACGTAACAAACAGACAAAGTTACTTATCGAGAAACGATAAAAAAACGAGTGTGCTTTAGACCACACGGCTGAAGTAAAACTACTTTAGCTCCATCTAGTATAACTTTGTTTTTGCTTTTTTTATGTTTTGGCTCCACACTTTGTGTGTATTTAACCAGTGTCAAGTAATTAATAATTTATCAAGTTAATGATATTTCACGCAAATATGTGTCAAGTCACAGTTGAAGTCATCAAGTCAAGTCATAGTCTAGTCAAAGTCATACTCCTAGTAAAGTGGTGGCAACTTTACTTGAAGCTTCTATGGAGTTTTGGAAACAACACGAAAAGAAACGTTTCACCATCATTATACCATTTTCCCACACTCACGCCTGTAATCCAGCACTTAACGAATAGAATGCCACCAATTTTATGCACTAACACTGAAAATAACACAAGTTTTGGAAAATAATACAATGCGGTGACGCAATCTTTTTCGCATTCCCGCCAAAACTCCCTTTTTGCTTTGTTTAATGTTAATGTCGTTGACATTTGAAAATTGTCATTTTACCGGACATACCAACATAATAATACAAATATTTCACTTTATTATGTTGACAATGAACCAAATTCTGTTCGCCTCGTTACGCATTCACCAGCTCACTCCCCAGTTAAGCGTGCGCAAAGAAGTTTTACTGCAAAAAGATCGAAATTCTCGTTCATGGATGTTTACCATACACATATTCTTGTACAATATTGGACATGCAGTTTCACTTTTACCGTTTTTAACCGAATCTGAATAATTTGATAACTGTATTATTATGCCAAATGACTTATTGCAGCTGTTACGACTCGAACAATTAATCTAACGTTGTTTCGGTAATGTTTTATGCAAAGCAGATTGCTTTGTTACGTTTTATCTAATTCACTTTCATGTGTTTGTAAATCAATATTATTTAATGGTAAAAGCTATAATAAATTGTTACGTTCACCTTTTCTTATCTCTAATAGAATTTTAGCAATTGGATCGATAATTGTGTCTGTCTGATGCTTATTGAGCAACTAGGTATATAAACGTGTTTTTTTTATTCTTCCCGACTGATCGACTTCAAAAATGAGAAGATTCTCAATTCAGTTGTATTTTTATTTTATTTATTTTTTGTTTGTGACCTCAGATATTACATATTAATAATAATATATGTATAGTAATAATAATAGCAATAACGCCCAACGATCACATACATAGACTTTGGACCCTAACTAAAATTCTCTGTGTCTAGGGACCCATGAACTACGAGGACCTTGGTCCCACAATACAGACAGACACAGAACAAGTGTTTGCGCTTTTTTGTCCACAAATACTTGTCATGTCGCGGGAATCGAACCCACCACCTCCAGGCTACCGACTAATCGACCTGCTCAACCACCACACCACAGAGGCCACACCACAGAGGTTGTCAATTCAGTGTATTTACATTATGGGTTTGTATTTATCATATATTAAGCGTGTGAAAAGCTCAGAACTTCGCTCTCGTATCGTAATATAATATTCATTATGCTTTTATTTGTTTTCTTTAAAATTAAATATCAATTCCATATATAACGACTTAATCATCAGAAAATTCAATTTGCAACTAAATGTATTAAATAATTTGATATAATCTAACATTCATTAAATGCTAATTCAATTTACTAGTATGGTATGATATACGGGTATCTATACCCGCAGTAGGTAAACTTATATCATAGCCAAATGCAACAATCTTAGGATACAGATAGGTACGTTTTTCTTTTTACTTGATTGTTCTGCCCACATGTTCATGCCCAGACACAGAAAAAGTATGTGCCTTTTCTTCTATGCACAAATACTTGTCCTGCCGCGGGAATCGAACCCGACCTCCGAGTTATGAGCCGACCTGCTCAACCACCACACTAAAAAGGCTGTGTTATGTCGTATGGAAGTATCCTCTGGGTAAGCATGCCCCTCTTCCATCGCTTCCATTGCTTCATCTGCACTTACCATCCTGACTGATACCTATTTGTATGTTTGCATACTAACCTAGTGAACTACACCAAATATAAAATTTTCTCGACATAGTTACTTCACCTGTTCTAATTGTATAGTTTTTTTTAGACCGGAAAAGAAGTGATGGCGAAGTTGATGAGCGGTCTAGAATAGTTGCATAATAATAATTCTATAAGCGCTACGCCTAGTTTTAGAATTGCTGTGGCCTGAAATTCAAATCGACAGAACTGGATCCAATTCTCAATAAAGTTAAGCAAGAGATGAGCTCATGCTCATGCTGAGACACACTATTATTTATTCTGTGGTGACAATCTGAAAGTTATAGCATAATAGAGGTGACTCCGCGGTTCATCCGCAGCTTAACAGTTCTCCCGCAGGAACTCTTCATTTACTGGGATAAAAATATCCTAATATTCTTATAGTATCCCATATTAATATTAGCAATATATGTGCCATTTTTTTTTGTTTTTAACGTTAATGTCTTATAGTAAAGTGTAGCATATTAAAGTCTTCACTCAATATTTTCCAAACATTTTCCAGAAGGCTTCCTCGATTTAGGTATTTACATATTTCAACTCTGTTCTGTAAATTTCGTAGACACAGGTTAATTTGAATCAAAAAACAAAAGGCATTGCGTTCAATTTGCAACCGTAATATTTGTGCGTATGTTCGTATCTCCCAAAGTCCTCTCTGCGGTACGTTGTTTGTCGTCTTTTTTATAACTGTCGTATTGTCATTGTACAAAAGGCTTCCACGTCATCATAAATCCTCCCTTTGTCTTAAAACAATATCTTGAACAATAGTGAATATAAAAATATGACATTATTTATTATGATGTCTTTATAGGATAACCTCGAATTGGTTTTCAAGTTTTTTATATATTAGTGGATGATGTGACGAGCTAGTCGTTCACCTGATGTTAAGCGACACGCCCGCCCGTAACAGAACAGCGTCACTCGGAACTCCAAAATGTAAAGTTTCGCATGACACTGCACTGCGCACATCATCCTGAGATATCAGCACAGCCTAGTAATAAAATTACTAGACCGTGAGATCAGATCATAAAGTCTCATTTGCCCAGTCATTTCACTAGCTACATTGGCTTTCAAACCGGAACACAGTAGTGCTTGGCGGCAGAATAACTGGCAAAGCGATGGTACCTACTTAGACGAACTTTGCAGAAACGTCCTACCACCTAGTAGAATATATCACAAAAAATGAAATGTTGTCCAATGAGAAAACAAACCTGTTTTCCTATACAAACACCTCTTGGGCCTGGCAGTTACAAAGCACATCCCGCATCATTTATTTGACATGATACGCATAATATCTTCATTACATTTGACTACCGATCAAATTGACTAATAGCAAACATGGAACCTGTCAAGAGAGGAAGCGTTTGATCCTGTGAATATTATTAGAAGTTTACTACCACTTTGCAATTAATTAACGAATTTCTGTTTTCACGCTATCAATTTATATTATTACCCAATAATTAAGAAATTAAGATAAAAGTTCACAAATTAGAATGTTTATGGTATGGGGTGGAAGGTTCTAGAAAGTTTGTTATAAGTGTGTGGAGATTTTAATGATTTACTAGCTATTTTAATATTATATCACCCACGCATAACGTTATTAACATTATTGATGAATAATAATTTTATTGTGTTGCTATACATAACATTGGTTTATAACTACAACTATTACACGGCTAAAACTCACGAGCCGCCACCGCCGCCGCGCGTACTCCTCGAGGATGGGCATCTATATTGCCCGAACACCGGTCGAGTTATTCGACTGTATCTCGTGAGTTTTAGCCGTGTAATAGTTGTGATTATAAGTACTACTCACGTCAGTTTATAATATAACATTGGTTTGTCTAGAAAAGATTGCTTTAAGCGATGAGACCGCCCATTGTGACACTTAATTTTTAAGTTTGTGCTTGTAAATTGTTCCTGTTATGTGTTGTTTCATACGTTCAAGCGTGGTAATTTTCGACGCAAAATCTTTGTACTTTGGGGTCTTTCACCACCCAAAACTTAACATCAGGCTAATTTTGGTCAAACGTCCTTTGAGCAAAATTAGCCTGAGGCTCCTTGAGCCTATCTAAATATATCTCTAAATATATATAACTCAAAGGTGACTGACTGATTGACTGACTTAGTGATCTATCAACGCACAGCCTAAACCACTGGATGGATCGGGCTGAAATTTGGCATGCAGGTAGATGTTATGACGTAGGTATCCGCTAAGAAAGGATTTTTCGAAATTCTACCCTTAAGAGGGTGAAATGGGTGGTTGAATTATTTTCACATAGGTCACGCCGCAGGCGAAGCTGCGGGCAGAAGCTCGTTTGATATAAAAAAAAACAATTGGACATCGCAAGCTATTATAGTAAAACGGCTACTGCTTTTTAATTATTACTGTATGCTTTAAAAACGACGTTACAGCACCAAGTCAGTCGATTAAATCAATCTTCAGACACCTCATGCTTCACGAGTTAAGAATTAAAACAAAAACTTATCGACTGTATCAATTCGGCATTATGGTTGAAAATTCACGATCGCATTGTGTTTACACTAAAAATTCGTGTTGCAAGTACTTGCATGCCGTTCGAAGGCGACGATCGCTTAAACATCGAAATCAGTCTAATTGATTTGCTAACTGACATTAAGTCTGTACTTATTGAATCACTCATATTTTACATGTTGGCAGTGCAGGAACTTTACACATATAGTTCTCATTTCCATTTTGAAATAGAAGAGTTCAGAATCACAAAAAGAGTTAAAATATGTATTTTGTGTTGGTAAACATCATGCTGTACCCTTTGAATTGATATACTAACGAAGCTACAGTGTACATACTAGCATGGTTGGCACAATGTGCTATTTAGTTGTATGCTTTAAAAAGAAAGAAGAGTTTATATTTAATGCAACTTACAGCAGAAAACTTATAGGTAAGTAAAGTAGCAATAAGCAAGTTTTGAATCCCCGATCATACAGATGAGTGTTACAAGTTTAGGTTTAAGGTATTTATTTTCACTTAAAGAGTAACTTAATATGTGTATCTATTCTATGAGGTCTGAGGCATCGTGGCTCCGAAACTGACGATAGATGATTTTGTTAAAAGTCCTTAATCGAAAGTGTTACAAGATATGATTCAAGTAAATTCGTTCAACCGTTGTAAGACAATGCGGCAATGCGGGGAATTTTTAAATTTTAAACTATGTTATGTGCTATCCAAAATTTGTTACGGACGGATAAGGTACGTGAATAGCCCCTTCAAAAGTTGAAAGACCACGCATGGCTCTCTAAAACTGCGTCTTGCAAATGACGTGGTCACCGCAACGCGATGGAAAAAGTGAAATTTCTCGCGTTTCTAGAACTAAAACTTTTTTAGATGACCGAACATTATGTAAGTACCTTTAACACGTGCGACGTGCGTACATTAAATCTTCGGCAGTTTTACACAGCATCTATCATTAAACATTTTATGACCACTTTATATGTAATTTGTAATCTGATATTTGCGACAAATTTTTACGAACCAATCAAATTGTTTCGATTGATTGGCATGAAATTTGTCAATGACTTGGTGAAAGTTTTTTTATGTTATAGAAAATGGTTTGATATTCAGGACTTACCTATGTGATGTGAAGGCATATCAATGGAAGACATGATACGCACAAACGATCAGTTCGCTTAAAATTCATAACCAATCCGGATAAGTATTGTTTGATCCTAAGGTTTTTAGGTCTGTTCATAGCTGTGACTGAATCGGTTATAATCTAATGCCAATTACAAATTTCATATTACACCAAAGCGTCAAAAAAGTCTGCGAAGTCTATAGAAATTGAAGAGTTCAAACTTGAATAGATTCAGTTAGCTTAGAGTCACTCCTTTATGCATGTTTTCAAGTTGGTAGTACTGCTAGTGTGTTGGGATAATGGAAGGTATGACATTAACTAGTTGCCGACATCTGAGGCCCTAGCATTATCTCTTAGCGAGATTCAATGAAGACCTAAAATTAACCACAGTAAGTACAAATTGTATTGTAGAAATTCACTTTAGGTATTTGCTAAGAGGTTGATGATGGTAAGGCCCTGTAAAGTCTGAAGCAAATGTGACTGTTGCATGTTTTGTAGAGGTAGTTAACAGTACAAGAGATAGTCTAGTCAAGTCTTCGTGGAAGTCACGAATCTTAAGTGGTGCCTCCTCTCATCGATATGTTTCTACAATTTTGTAATCGCTACTCACAAAGACATTAGTTACATAAAGAACTAACAGACCGATGAACGCATCATGTCGAACACATTGTAATCCGCATAAGTTAATTTATATTTACGAGTTTCTTCAGCTTTTATATGATGTGATTTGTGATGTGGTATACTCGCTTTCACTACCATACGGCCACTTTAACCATGCGCCTTTATTTCTTTATTACACTTTTGATAATCTTGTTTTTAATATGCTTTGTTCTCGTTTTGGCCTCGCATGGTACGCAATTGTGGTTAGTACGTTTATAGTTCGCCAGTCTTGACTGCGGTTTTTTTAACACATACATAGATCCTGAACCCTAATTAGGATTCACTGTGATTAAGGACCCATAAACTACGAGGACCATGGCTCCACAACACCCAGACACAGAACAAGTATTTGCACCTTTTTTTCTGTGCACAAATACTTGTCCTGTCGCGGGGATCGAACCCGCCGCCTCCGGGCTATGAGCCGACCTGCTCAACTACCACACCACAGAGGCTGTCAATGTGATTTTGAAATTACAAAGATTTTTTTTAGATATACTGGTCATCGTATCGTCCGCCTTGTAGATCACGCCCAAAATGATACAATTTTACCTTCACTGATCCCATTGGAATAGTCTGAGCGATCTGTGATTTCTATACTTCAAACTTTATGTCACACTATTTCATAGACATGAAAACCAGTCAGACTAGGTATTCTACAATGAAAGTGAAGTTAATTAAGAATGAAGTGTTGTATCCAAAACTAATTTCCATCCAGCATTGATTCGAATAACCTTGACGTAAAACCCCTTTCATAGTTAAATTATTCATTCCGGCTACCGGAATCAGCTTCGCATGTACCTACACATTTTGTATGCATCTCATTTCATGATTATTAGAAGCTTTCACGATTTTTTGATGTGAAATGGTAATGTAGTTGGCATTGACTTTCAAATTAACATTGTCCCGTCGCGATCGTGAATGTCACATAACAGAGGCTCTAGTCACGGTCACAAGAAATATACC
Source organism: Ennomos fuscantarius (assembly GCA_905220475.3). NCBI lineage: Eukaryota > Metazoa > Arthropoda > Insecta > Lepidoptera > Geometridae > Ennomos > Ennomos fuscantarius. Next base: position 6,414,258 of record HG992044.1, read on the forward strand.
AATGGAATATGAAAATATTCCTACCAGCAGCGGGTACGGTGCCTGGCATAAAACACGAATCACAAGGAACACAGCACAAAAAGCACTGTTCTTATTGGTTAGTGCTTCGCTGTAATTGGTCAATCAGACAGTAGCGAATTTCTATCCCCAGCTATGCAAGTAGAGCACAATGAAAAATATAATTAAAAGCAACTTGTTTCGTCGATGCATGCGTGCGCAATAAAGTTTGTTTAATCGTTATTGTACATTTTCTTATCTCTCTGTTTCTGTCTCTTGGGTTTGGTTTGATCGCAGAAGACTTTAATTCTGCTGCCAATTCCATTAGCCGGTCATTACGGTACCCATGGGAAGAGATGGGCAAAACCAATTGAATGCAAATTGTTTCATTTTGTTTAACGTATCAAGATAAATGTAATAAAATACTGGTGCTTAATGCTTACTCTTGATCCTATTGTTTTTAATAAAATGACGGCTTAGCATAAATAATCAACTGATGACTTCTGTTTATCAATCATATCATCGTCTATGTAGGTCGACTTTTTATTTCTATGGGCCCACTGATATTAAGAAGCTTCTCTTAAGGCCGCTAAGCTCTTCTCGTCCAAGTACAGTCACAAGAATATTGTGCGGTGAGTAGAAATTCTGCGTTCTAAGTTTGCAAAGTCGTACCTGCAGGGCTAGCATGAGTAATAAAAATTGACATATCTCTTTTATCGACACACCAATGAAAACGCAAGAAAAGTTTATGACGTGATCCGCGCGATCGTTCATTGGTCAAACGCTTTCTCAAGAGAACAGATAATGTCATTGTTCGATTTTTAAGCTCATGCCCTGCTGAGTCAATTTATGACTGCAACAAATCTTTCGAGCTTACATCCATTCACTCTTTGTTATATAGACTTCAGAGCATTTCCGGAGACACCATTATGAATATAACATAGACACTTTTATATCCTAGATCACTGGTTGAATGGACCAGCCATAAAATTATATATTAAACCTCTCATTGATATAAAGATTTACAACTGTTTATTGACAAATTTATGTTGTGTCAAATATAAAAAGTTTATTGAATTAGGTAATATTTATTAGAAATTCATGAGAAGGTATTATTACAATAATTATTTGCCGAGATCGTGAACTTTTTCTTCTTCAGACTAGAAATGTGACTTTTAGAAGTTGTATACGCATTCAAACTTACTACTTACTTTTAGAACAATAAAAGAGGCGGCGTGGTGAAATTCAATAGCAACATATTATTAGGCTCGCGAAAGCCGTCGCGGCTCGCGTTAGTAACTAGCTTCCAGAAGAAGGACATCGAATATGTCCAATACCTGGGGCCTTACCGCGTAAGTCTGATGGAGATCGTAATCGTATTCTCTCTTGCTCGCACTCGTGGACTAGTTAATTGGCGCGTGCAGGATGGCAGGCGAAGCCGATCCCCAGAACGGTTACGCGGTAGGGGTGCTGGTCGGAGTAATGTCCACTTTTCATTGACGTGGGCTTAGCTGTTATTAATATTACTAGGTGGTAGGACCTTTCTGCAAGAGTTCGTCTAGTAACAAAGCTTTCCCTTACTATATACGTACTATAATAATATATCTCAGAAAACGCGAAGTGCCTAATAACTAATTTGGTCATTTATAAATAATTATAACCAACAACGACATTGAACTTGAGTGGTCATTTCCACAATTTCCGGAATACTTCTGTCTTACATAAATTTCTGTTCTATTACTTCTATTTTTGGGTGCATTATAAAATGTAGAATTTCATTCATACACATTTTGATCATCGCTAGATTTTTGAATAGATATCGATTGTCAGATATTGTAGTAAACGTATTGAATAAATTGTGAAACCGGAATGACGAAAGTGAAACCTATGACATAAGGGATTATGGAAATAATGTATTCGACGTAAAATCCAAGCTTTGTGCGTGTACTATAATTATACCTACGTATTTAAAAAAAGTTAAATGTTAATTAATTTTATTGCGTTTTAGGTACAGGTATAATGCAAACGGTTTAGGTGCTAGGTAGATAATTGCATTGTTAGCACAAACTATGTAACTTAACACAAAATATTATTTTAAAATAGTTATGTAAAATAATATAATAATAATGATGATAACACCCAACGATCATACATAGATCCTAGACCCTAACTAGGATTCCCTGTGCCTAATGACCCAGGAACTACGAGGACCATGATCCCACAACACCCAGACACAGAACAAGTATTTGCGCTTTTTTTCTGTGCACAAATACTTGTACTAGAAATATTATAAACTTCAAATATAACAATACAAAGATAGAATTCACTATTTTTGGAAAGTATAGAGACGTAAAAAATATATTTATATAATATTCGTAGAGGCGTAAGTATAGCTCTAAGATTATTATACGATATTGAACTTAATTATTTACATAAATTTAACCACTTACAGTTATTATTAAATAATTTAATCTTTGCCGAACTTCTGCAGAGTCAATATTGTAGATCGAATTTCATGGCTATCCGTTTAATTCGTCTTACAACGGTTATTAAGAAAACCGGTCAAAAAATTATGCGCATGAAAATAAAAGTATATGCGTATACTTTATACGCCATCTTTTAATCACATAATTCATAATATTTACATATGTAAAAATATTTTATGATGTTTATTGTCAATATTTTGCCATATTTTGGTAATACATAGTTGTGGAGAAAGTGATCAACGCATTTACATAGATTGAAGTTTTTTTAACTTTATTTATTTATAAAAGAACTTATTTTTGTGACCTTTGTAAATATATCACGTTATTTTATAGAACTCTTCTTTTTTTTAACCGGCTAATTGCCTTTATTTTAACTAAATACTACAATGATATAATAACTAATACTAAACACTACATACTGCACAAACACATTCTACTCTTCTCCAACGTAGGTAATGCACCTATTCGCAACGGGTACGTTTCTATACTAGACAGGATCTTATCTACGTAAATGTATCTATGATTAAGTATCTATAATAATAGTTTGTTCACCAAGAGAGTAAAACGAGCCATTTCATTCGAGATGTTGCTATCACATCGAGTACAAATTTATAGTCCCGAGCTAAACAATCTACTTTTTTTAATTGCGGGAAAATAAAATAACAAGATAGGTAAGGTACTTTGCTAGTAAAAAAAAGGAAAGATAGATACAAAAACCAACGCTTAAAAAAATATTTTAACAGTAGCTTTACATACCAACCTACACCAAACAAATGATAAGAAACGCTTGTGCAGTTACGTAACGCTATTGATATCAATTCCTTTTTTTTAATTGTTTTTCTAAAATATTAACTAAAGTCTATCCTTTCATATCATTTCATACACCTCACTAAAATTCTACACTTAATAATAACCACTTAGAAAAGAGAGAAAGTCATACTTAGTAAAGAGCCCCAGGAGAGTTAATAAATGTTTAAAAGGAAAGTGAATGAGCGCGGGTGTCCCATGAGCACTTCGGTGTTATTAATATCCTGCAGTCGACACCTCAATGGATGACCATACTGTATCGGATTATAATCGCACTTTCGCGGTTTGATTTGTACTAAGCTCAGACTTTCAGTGCCGTGTCTCATTACTAAATCTGTCATAACGACTGACTTGCATGAGAGAAATAAGCCGATAAACGGAGTTGACGAAGAAAGCTGTGGTCCTTCTATCTGCCACAGCTGACATGTAATGTGGCGGGAAGGAGTGCCGAGTCGTGTAATTGATGGTCGTTGAAAAGAATCCTAAAATGACGGTTATAAATTTTGTTTTTTTATTCTCATAACCCGTGTATTTTTGAATTTAAACATGTGATAAGGGTGGAATTATCCGTTAAGTGTTTTTGAACGTGCACAAGTAGTATTAAGATTATTATTAGACATAGTTTTAAAACATGGAACCATTTGCCAACGCAAATGGTTCCATGTTTTAAAACTGTGCCTTTTGTTTTCTCTACAAGGCTTCCTAGAGGCTTCAGTAAAATATCTCACATTATACTGTGGCATTTTGACTTTGAAATAAGATTTTGACATGACATAGCCGTACAATAAATTCCTTACTTGACATTGGCAGAATTATCGCTAAAAAGCGATAGAAAGCCGCAAAGAAGAAGAGATGTGATTGACATTTACTACGTTGACTTTTCTCTTCTTCTATCGTAGTTTCCTACGCTCACGCCCTAACCTACCCTAACTACTTATATTTATTCTACTATAACACACCACAAGAAAATGCTACACACAGAATCTAATACCATAAAATAAACAATCTTGAATTTAAAAACTTGTTAATCTTGTTCCACACGAGTTTGGTAACTAAAGGCGTGTACCATCTCACATTAACGAAGTGACCGTAAACTAATAATTGGGGCCAATGTTACGCTGCTTCGTACTCCACTAAAAGGGATTAACGTCATGATATAGTAATCGACGTCTATAAACGCACGGCATTCCATTCACTCGCCGTAGTACTCAAACACGAATCTGCTGTTGAACAATTTGTTTCGAAAACAGTGGTTACACTTTTGAGGTACGAGTATAACTGTAAAAATAGAGACATGCTCACAATTTATCAGCACTATTTAATACCTATTACACGCATAATAGTGCACACCGCTTAACAAAAGTCAAATCATCAATCCAGTAACAAACGCATGATTTATTAACTACCTAAGTGATGGTGATCAATTTCAATTAGCTGAGCAACGTCATACAACCTTTAAGTTATTGCTGTCATATTACGAAGCGATGAGATATGATTGAGTAGCCCAACCCATGGCGCTCGTAAACCATATACTGACGTCACAACTCATGTGTACGTTTAAGCCGCAGATTAGATAAAAATCTGTGATTTATGCCCAAATCGCTCAGGTTTTCTGTTATTTAAATCCGGATACGTACGATTCTCTGAACAAACAATCTTTTAACTAGTAACATCATTGTAAAACAATGTCACGTATCGGCTCGCCTACCGTAGGATCAGGACCTAGATAGGATACTATTTAATCCGACTCTGGAGGGAGACGGCGGTGGCATGAAAGAGAAGAGAAGAATGGGCTGTAAGGAAAATACACGTTAGTTTACAATATTATTATAGATGAAAAATACTGAACACCAGACGAAATGGAGAAGAATAGAACGGGGATTTTTAACGGGGGTTTTTAACTGTTGATCTCTACCAACCTTTAAAATGACACCGTGCAGGGGTAATAATATTGAGTTCTTCTAGTTTATATACGAGATATACAAAACTTTCGTGTAATTTTTACTAAAAACTTTTACGCCGTTACAGTAAGTAAACGAATTTAACACGAGTGTTGGCGACGATCAAATATTTGTATTTTGTCCAATCTACAACGCTCAATTAAGGCAATTAGACAGGAGGTTATCTGTCAATCTTAGCCGCGACAATAGCAAAACTGACAGCGAAACGAATCGTCGTAATGGTATCCTTATTTTTTCCCTTCACCTAGGTGTTCTTTGCCTGCTCTTAAATTTATGCGACATCGTGAATGCTGTTGCCGTTCTCGTTGCCCCGTTGACCGTCCCGATTCTTGTTGCATTTGACTTGTCTTTTGTCCTTTTCATTCAGCAAAGTCAAATGTGAACAAAAGGGACAGAATGAACCCACTCAACCTAGCTTACCTAGATTGTCAAATGTTATAGATGAATCACAAAGAAAAATACTAAAAGTTCACTTTCCTATTTGATTATAATTTTATAATAACCATAAAATAATTACAACAATATTTTAAAAAGTAACTGAAACACGTGCCAGTAATTAGCATTTTTTAATGTTGCCAAATTGAATTTGATATCTTAATACGTTTTTTAATTTATTCATAGGCTTTACTTTATTACTCAGATTAATTTGCTAGAAAATATAATATTAGTATGCAAAGTTAAAATTTAAGAAACTAATAAAGCTTATGTTTAATTGTAAACTAAATCTTACGATCCGATCACTTTTCGATTTCCTCTATAAAAACTTTCGGGTGATGTCCATAACATGCATACGTATTGCACATAATCGAACTTTTATATTCAATCAAATGGTAGCGTAGGATTGTGGTTACATAACGAGCATTGTAAGAGCTTAATATGATAATTTTCTCCAACATTCTCTGATAGGGTTTACTTTTATGATCTACAAATAAGTAAGGCTGGTTCTTTTAAGTAGAAAGTTTTGGCCTCAAAGCTATTACGAATTTACTTAAAAATCACTTTAAAAAACTTTATGGAATCTTTTATTTATTTTCATAAAAATTCCTGAATATGTATATAAAATAAATATTAATATTACATACTTAGTTTATTTTAGTTTAGAATATTATTTAGTTTTATTAATTATATTTTGTTTAACCATGAATTAAATTAATTAAAGTATTTTAGAAGATTACAGAACCTTACAACGTAATTTGACTACAAAGTATCAACCCTAAAATAACACCCTAATAATAAATACAGCTGGCTCCTAGACTATAACTTTTACTCTGATTCTGCATCTTTATCTCAAGGCAGATGGCCGGTCACACAAAGACTGGCCTACTTTCAAAGTACCGACCTTCGATTTTATAATGTACTAACAATTAATTAATATGTATATCCGAGGTATTGTTCTGTAATTTGAATACGGTGCAGAAAGTATGGACCATTGTTTTTGACTGAGGTGTACATAAGTACTTATCTAAACTAATATTATAAAGAGGAAAATTTGATTGTTTGTGTCAGTGTGCAAAATTCTTTCATTAGAATCCAACATTATCTTGATGAACATAGGCGATAGAATATTTTCAAAGAAGGGAAACATTCGACTACTGATGTGAATGATTGACAATAGAGCAAAGTGATGTACTAAAATTTTATAAGGACATAAATATTATAAAGTGCTACATATAGGACAGTACGTCACCGTAGTGTGTTTGAAAGGCGAGCTCTTTTCTTCTAGGTGCTAGCTAACCTACGGGGGGTACGTTGACCTCGCCGGCGGGGTCGGTGTCTGATTATGTTACGCTGGTAACCCATACCGGTGCCGATGCGGTACCTGAGCTAGAAGGGCTAGACTAGTCCTGTGATCCTAGCGCAGCCGATACTACGGCTGCTATAGGATCATCCGGGTCGCTCAAAACGTATCTCGGGCGGCGACGACGGGGTGTCTTGTGTTTCTTCGTCCCTGTTAATTACATTAGGAGACATAAACTATATGTAGTGCCGAGTTCCATAGAGTCGCGCGCGCCCGTTCTTCTATACCGCGAAGCCTTTCTGCTGAGGGTAAAGACCTGATCACCTGATCACGAAACTTTGATTGCAATGGTACAGGAGAAATTTTCTTCTGAAGTGAAAAGGGAAGGTGATTTTGCTTGAGTGCTTGCAGTTCTGCGAGAATTGTGTACAAGGTATGCGTCTGTAAAAATTATAATTTATTATGTAATATTAGGTGGTTGAATTATTTTCCTATAGACCACGCCGCGGGCGAAGCTGCGAGCAGAAGCTCGTATAATATAATATTCATAATTATTAATAATTAGTTAGTTTATTTTTATATTAGTTTTTATTTTGATGAGATTGTTATAAAATAATGTGACTTGATAAGTTTTTATATTTAATGCATGTATTGATTAAGATAATTAGCTTTAGCCGTTTAATTGATAAATAAACAAATAAAGATACCTATTTACTGATAAAATGGATATAACAATAATATAATAACGCCCAACGATCACATACATAAATCCTGGACCCTAACTAGGATTCCCTGTGTCTAGGGACCCAGGAACTACGCGGACCCAGACTAAGAACAAGTATTTGCGCTTTTTTTCTGTGCACAAATACTTGTCCTGCTGCGGGAATCGAACCCGCCGCCTCCAGGTTATGAGCCGACCTGCTCAACCAACACACCACAGAGGCTGTCAATTGATTGCCATGCTATCTTTTTTTGCTAGTAATCAACTAGGTATATAAATTGTGATCTGGGGCTAAAGTAAGAGGAAGAAATGATGATTGTAATGCAGTGAATAGTCATTAGAATGTACGTTACACATTTATCCGGTGATTTCCTAGCATTACATTGACATTAAAGGCAATCTACCGATCGAAACCTATGGACGTCTCTCAAGTGTATCTGTACAAATGTTCTAGCACAAAGTATAATTAGCCAAAGAAATATATGTATTATTAACCCTAATACGAGTCTTATATCTATACCCTAATACGAGTCTTATATCTATATACATAATTACAATAATTCTGTAACTTGAATTTTTTTGTAACTTTGAACACGCATCAGGATACTTTGTTTTCAAAAAATGGCCGTGTTTATATGTAAGAATATTGTATAATCTAAATATATATAACTCAAAGGTGACTGACTGATTGACTGACTCACATAGTGATCTATCAACGCACAGCCCAAACCACTGGACGGATCGGGTTGAAATTTGGCATGCAGATAGATGTTATGGCGTAGGCATCCGCTAAGAAAGGATTATTCGAAATTCCACCCTTAAGAGGGTGAAATGGGTGGTTGAACTATTTTCCCATAGGCCACGCCGCGGGCGAAGCTGCTGGCAGAAGCTCGTATAAAATAATATAAAACATGGAACCGCCTTCCCAAGCCGTGCGATGCCGGGGCGGGTCAGCTATAGTACCTAGCGCAGTACCACAGAATATATAATAGTCAAGCACAGAAGATTCACTCCGCGAAGTCACACAAATAAATAGCGACTCTTGCTACAAAGAAATAAAGTGTAGTTCAGTTCGCACCCAGAAACTACGAGGACAATGGTCCCACAACAAACAGACTCAGAACTAGTATTTGCGCTTTTTTTCTGTGCAGAAATACTTGTCTTGCCGCGGGAATCGAACCCGTTGCCTCCGGGCTATGAGCTGACCTGCTCAACCACCACACCACAGCGGCTGTCATTTACCTTGATGTATAGGAAAATATATTTCATAGGAAAAGAGCTATTCCGTACAGGTATTCCGAAGACGAGATCTAGCGGTAAGTATAAATTTCCCGATGGTCTAGAAAGCTAGCTGGACGGCCGGCCGCCGACATAGTAACAACAGAAGATAAAGTGTACACAGCAACCACACTTCCGCATCCTAAACCAAACATACACACTTGCGCTCAAAATTAAAACAAACAAGTGACTACAATAAATATCAAAGTAGATATGACTAAATGTAGTTAGTTTGTAGGTATGTACTTTTTTGTTTACACCTTGGAAATATGTATTACAAAATGACTATAAAAAAATCTTGTAACTACCTAACAAAAAGTTAAATATCACACTAAAAAGAAAATCACAAATATGCGTTTGTTATTTTTCAATAGAACATTTTTGTCTTTTATGAATCTGATGTCTTATTTCTGTAAAAACAAAAGAATGTTACAATGCGGTGTAACAATAACAAACTTGGAGGAAATTGGAAATAGTCCGTAACTCAAACATTTTTAGAGACACAGTACTTACACTAAAACTACAGTACAAGCCACCCCACTGTTCTTTACACTGTACCACTTACGAAGTGCACTGGTACCTGTAGATAACGTAACTTGATTTATAGTAGAAATACAGTGAATAGGCAGCTGACGTTCGTATGAGATTTCCTGAAACGAAAGTTGGTAAACCAACTAAAGATAATACGAACAGATGTAAATACTTGTCACCCTCATCACGTGATATGAAAACTAATTTAATACCTCCCATTTTATCAAATATAACTACTAACATCATTCATATTAAGACTTTAAAATAATTGAACTATACCTTCTAAACAACACGTAGGTAACAAGACAAAACGACAGATCATTATTATTCGAGAAGAGTTATTCTCTGCTGGAGGCTGATTCTCCGAAAAATATCGACGTGATAATCTCAAATGAAATTTTAACTTTGTATTGTTTTTCTGTTCTGATGTAAGTTCTAAACAATTTAATAAAAAAGGTCCCATTAGTACTATAAAAATCAATCTAAAAAAGTCGTTTGTCTGAAGCCATCAAGTCCCAATAGAACTAATGGGACGTCAAATCGGTCCCCAGAACAAAGTGAAACAAATATATGGTGATATGTCCATAAAAGAAAAAACAAATGAAATCCAATAGTAGACTTCTACTATTGGATTTCATTTGTTTTTCCTTATGTATTTCCTTATATATATCTTCAGCTATGGATTTCTTTTGTCTACCGAACCGAATGCTAGTGACGAAAACTTTCAACACGTCTCACCCAAAGAAAATAATAATGACTACGTTTTGCGTTTTGGTCTCACCTATAACCTTACTTTCCCTGGCTTTAAAAACGACAATATAACTTCTGGCAAGTCATTACAAACTGGAAAGAATAAAGTCTCAGAATGAAGCCTATCCTTGGCCGTCAAACTGCACCTGGTGATTACTTGCGTGACACGACACATTTTGTTCAATCAGATGAAACCTCAACTAATGGACAATGGCGTCCCTTATTGGGCGATAATGATCTTATTTCCCTTTCAACCCACATCTTCAACAACAGAGTGATTTTAAACTTTATTTTAATGTTATACGGTTGAAAATAAACAACGATTCTCAGATGAATTCGTTGATAATGGTATTACTCTAATGTCTTCACATCTTGCAATCACCTTAAATAATTTTCGGTATCATTCTTCTGTTAATCAATGGTTTTTCCTATAACGATTGAGTAGTCAACATTTATGAACGGTATGATAGAGAAACTAAATTAATGGAAAGTGTGAATATAATAAGCTATGGCTGTAAATAAAATCATTAAAATAGGGTCGTATGTCGTATACCTCATTTATAAGTTAATAAACTCAATAATGCCATTTTATACATGCGTTAGTGTGGGAAAGTGGTATAATGATGGTGAAACGTTTTTTTTCGTGTTGTTTCCAAAACTCAATAGAAGCTTCTGGTAAAGTTGCCACCACTTTACTAGGAGTATTACTTGACTAGACTATGACTTGACTTAATGATTTGGACTGTGACTTGACTTGACACAGTATATATTAATTGACTTGAGAAATTATTAATAACTTGACACTGGCTAAATAGGTACACAAAAGTGTGGAGCCAAACGAAAAACAAAAAGCAATCCAAAGAGTTTTGTAAAGGCAAAATGTAACATTAGCTGTCCATAGTAGTTGTATGTTCTCTAAAGAAGAAAGTTACGCGCGCATCCATCGCCTAAGATTTTAAAACAATATCTAGGTCATAATATCGCGTGTACACCGCAAAGTTAACGTGCATAACATAACTGGGGTCAGTACTGTAAGATCAGTGAACACATGTACCACCGTTATGCTGTCTGTGGCGCAGATAGTTTTTGTATCGCGATCGATGATCCATTATTGAAGCGCTGAAGTTTTTGCCGGACGTGATGCGTGGCTTGTTAACTTTCATAATAAAGCAGTGGCTATGTAAATGCTCTATTCCGTGGTAGAGGCCAGTTTATATTGGTTATATGTGCTGCAACACTTGCGCGGGATGGCGCACAGTGGTTCAATCCCATGTTAGTGGTTGGACATAGGGTATTGAAAAAAAAAGAGTTATAGAATCAAAAAAATAAATATGTCACTATTGCTGTTTTCGTGCACTTTTTGAGATGACGAAAAGTATGTAATATATGAAGGAATAGTCATTTAAGAAAATATGGCATATAACGATATTAGACCAACCATCATATATATTCCAGAACGAAAACGGCCCATATCACGAGATTCCATTCTTATATGTTGCTTTCCATACACTGAAAACCGTTTTAGTCGAATAACTTCTAAACTATAACTCCAATCTCAAAATAAGTGCATGTCAAATTTATTGCCTTTTGATAATACATCAAATAGCGTATTTATTTTTTCGATTTTACAACTTTTTTTTCAATACCCAATCACTTGTATGGGATCGAACCACTGTGTGGCGTAGTGAAAATTCCAGTAAATAGCAGTAGAGATAAGTCTTCGAGTCTCGAAACTATCACGGAATCAGAATAATGTATAGATAATAGATTGAACCAGGCGCGAAATTGCGGAAATTATTTTGTGCCTTCCTAAGCACCAAAATTAATAATAAGTATATAAGCCTCTACCATAACTTAAGATTAAACATTTTACATAGGGTGCATTTTATCTAGAAAAATTAAGAGCTCCCGCGAAAAACTTATATTATTGATAAAACCACAGATGACTATATTTTCAATATCTCATAAAGTCGTTGGTATCTCTATAGTATAGATTTGGTAGAAATGCTTTTGTTAGTTCTGCGAGTCACTCTGATCTGAAAGTGTGTTGAGTACAAAAGTGATTGAGCATAATATCAACGCTTTTACCAGCGCAATGCAGTAACATGTTCAGTGTTGAAAAAGATTATAATGAGCTTTTTATAAAATATTGTATCTATTAATATATTAAATAAGTACGTACTAACGTTTGTTAATTGTATTTTATACCAATAAATTTGTTGCATATATATTTAAAAATGTCGTCAATGGCATGAAATTGAGAGTAAATGGGAAATAAAGAAAATAATTTTAATTAGTCATTCTTTCTGCCTTTAATTTTGGAAGAGATCGCAAATAGCGATAAAACCACCCATTGTTGCACTAGTACGTAAGATTTATTTTATGCCTCCATATTGTAATTTTTTTTATGTTATTGAATGATGTGACGAGCTAGTCGTTCACCTGATGTTAAGCGACACGGCCGCCCAAAACAGAACAGTGTCACTCGGAACTCCAACGTGTAAAGTTTTGCATGACTGCTACGACTGCGCACATCATCCTAGGACATCAGCACAGTCTGGTTACAAGATTACTCGACTGTGAGATCAGATCATAGTGTCATTTGCCCAGTAATTTCACTAGCTACATTGCCCTTCAAACCGGAACACAGTAGTGCTTGCACACTACTGCTTGGCGGCAGAATAACTGGCAAAGCGGAAATGTCATTGGTGAGACAATAAATAATAATAAAATAACTTTAATTCAGACTCAAGGTCCATAATCAAAATTCATACACAAAAATAAACAATATGATATATAAAATATAAATTAAAGAATAAAAACCTTTTTTTTTTTAATAAAGATTATCTATCTATCTTTTGTAACTTTTATGCTAATAAAAGAATAAGTACAAGACAGTTTTCGATCTATAAATAAAAACGAGTGTGCTTTATAGATTACACGACCGAAGTGAAACTTCTTTAGCTCCATCTATCGGCCGGTACAACTTTGTTTTTGCTTTGTTTAATGTTAATTTAGCCATCTTGACATTTGTAAATTGTCTTTTTACTGGACATACTCGTACCAAGATAATAATAAAAAATTTAATTACATTTTAACTTTGTTATGTTGACAATGGAAATCTACGTTAACCAACAACTTTCAACCTCCGTTCGCTTCGTCCCGAATTCACCAGCTTACTTCTCAAGTCAAGCGAGCATAAAGAAGTTTTTCTTCAAAAAGAAAGGTTCTCTGTTTGGTGTCTCTTTTTTTTATTAACTTATAACTGAATTAAGCTTAGAAGCGCAATAATTTACTCAAAATTTAATAAATGAAGGGCATTTTTATTGACATACTAATGACATTTATCATGACTTGACTATCATTATGACACTGACATAGAAATTTAATTATACTCTTTATTTATACTACACTATTATATATTAATATTTATAAATACTTTTTACAAAAAAAAATTACACACAAAAATATTTACAGGCACTCTATAAATAAAAAGTTACAAGTAATAAACATTATTTACAAAATAAATACGCTATCCAACTCACCACCGCGCGGTAAGGTTCCCAGAATACTGGCAGCATTACCTCGCTGAATTAGAAGACTTAATGGTATTAAAATTTAATAGTATTTATCATTTCCCTTCCTTACAAGACAAGCCGATAAGCGTAATAAATAAATACATGATTACACTCGATAGGAAGAGGCAAGTATAAATGTACCTACCGTTATCTTATTTCGCGGTCGTGCGAAATGCAATGATCACGGTTGAAAATGACAACATCCTAAGTTACGATGCGTCGCGTCGTGCATCTGTCGCATATTTTCACGGTGAAATTTCTACATGATATAGAAAATTGTTACCATGTCGTAATAAAAATGTGAAACACCTCAGGAAGACATTTTTTAAAGTCAAACTTCTTTACGCATGCTTGACTTAGCTTAGCTAAGCTGGTGAACAAAGAAATAAATAGTTACGAATGTATATTACTGTAGGGGCAAGAGAGATGGAGCTAAAGAAGTTTTATTTCAGTCGTGTGGTTTAAAGCACAATCGTTTATTTTCGTTCTCGATAATTAACTTGTCTGTCTGTTGCTTATTTACGACTAAACGACTGAACACATATCGATGTGATTTGGAACGCAGATACATATACGAGTAGATTGAACCCATGGAAAAGACTATGAGGTTTCTTGCTGTTATAGCGGAGGGGTGTGCTAAGAAAGAATTTAGGAAAATTTAACCTATTTAAGTTTAAGATATGGAGTGTTAATTAAAGTTACCTTCCCTATTTATTATTTATTTGTTTTTTCCCTCCAGGAAATCCCCACTGGTTGGGGTTTTAGCAATTCAGAGACTGACAATGAAAGCTACACAAATAAAACCCTTCTTTTAAATCAATTTCAAATAAAACCTCTATTTTCTTCTCTGTGCGGATAGTAGGGAATTAAGGATACAGAGTCAAAATACATAGAGATTTTTTTTGTTACCTTTTATACATTACTAACTAATACGACAGATGTTGGCATGTCTCATAGGGAAAAAGTATCAGTTTCCGTAATTATAATATTTTTCGGGAAACTTTGCCAATCTTTCTTTACATAAAAACCTAATTCGGACTATTACTTACGTACATTTAAAATGATAATCGGTCCAGTCGACCTCAATTGATGAGAGTTCTCACGGGAGAAGGGGTGCGTTTGAACTCATGGAACGTCTATAACATAATATTACAATCATTATCTTTAATCCTGATCTCTACGATCTTCAACACTATTTGTATAAATAATTATATTACTTACTCCGTAAAGGTTATGCAATAAGCCATGTAATGTTAATTAATTACATTCATATTAATTGAATATGCATTCACATTAACGTCAATATATAAAATAATCTTTTCAATGACGTTTTTATAAGTGAATCAGACTTAAATATGATCTGCAATTTTCAACTTTCAGAGACAAAAATCAATCGCAAAAAAGTTGTAGCTAAGTACAACGGAGTCTAAACTCCTCCATATTTTATATTGATTATTTTCTATCATATATTTATTGCTTCGTAAAGCAAATTTTAAAAACTTCCTCATTGGTTCCTCGTTGGTAATTATTACATATATACTAATTCGCGACTTAGTAGATATGTCTTCTTTGCTTTTATCTAACTTTTGGGTAAGTATTTTATTTACCAAGCAACTTATCTTTTAACTCTTTAAGCTTTTCTAGCAGTGTACGAAAAATAATAACTTATGTGAGTGACGAATACAATTAAGTAGAAGTATCTATTCGTTCTCATTCTAAATATATACAACTCAAAGGTGACTGACTGATTGACTGACTAATATAGTGATCTATCAACGCACAGCCCAAACCACTGGACGGATCGGGCTGAAATTTGACATGCAGGTAGATGTTATAACGTAGGCATCCGCTAAGAAAGGATTATTCGAAATTCCACCCTTAAGTTGATGAAATAGGTGGTTGAATTATTTTCCCATAGGCCACGCCGCGGGCGAAGCTGCGGGCAGAAGCTCGTATTATATACTTAGTTAATTATATTCGTAATGGCGTTGTTAAGCAAGCATATGAAAGTGTGTCTGGTTTAGATAAAACTAGGGCGTGATTCACACACATGCGTTACTGTTAAGTATAATAAGGCTCTAGTGACTGCTCGTAAACTTTTCCTCAATTTCCAATAATTCATAACAAATAGGCTATTTTTAGCACTTTTTTATTAGTTGCATAACTAACACACAAGCAGACTTTGAGCTTTGACTTGTCGTCACTGCCACCTATGGACATCTACTACAACTATCCTTTATAAACTTTCGCGACTTGACCTCGTGTTGTAAAGATAAAACGGGTCTATTCGCGCACAAAAATTATCAAGGCGTGGACCACGGCCAATGTAACTTCGTCGAAACGTCGGGGTTAGTCAAAATTATGTTTAAATTATGACCCGTTTTATCTTTACAAAACCAGTACCCTCTGCTTGATCAGTGTCTACAACTACAAATCTATAACACAGTACAACAACAAGATTCAATGAAATTTTTAAAAAGTAAAGAATTAATCAGTTATTTTTAGGTTGGCAAGGAAAAATAATATCTGTTCAGTTTATACATGGCAAAATTATTTTGATTTTCATTATCCCCACCTTTTTATACACAAGTAGACTTTGTGAAATAGATCGTATAAAAATAATGCAGACAAAAATCAAAGCTATTGGTTCTATTGCCATATATAGTTATAGTTTACTGTATACCACGCCGCTTTCTAATCGTCAGCGTACAAAAGACCACACAATAATTATAAAATTATCGTTTATAATTATCAGTGAATCTATTAATGACTTGTTCAATAGTCTTGTCTGACACCTTTTATTTTTACATTTTTACTTTTAAAGTGCACTAATGGGTCAGCTTTTGAGAGATTTGCCATAAAAAGCGCTTTAGAGCTATTTCTTTATTTTAATGAATGATGTGACGAGCTAGTCGTTCACCTGATGTTAAGTGTCACGGCCGCCCTTAACAGAACAGTGTCTCTCCGGAATAAAGTTATATGCGCAACACTGCGCTGCGCACATCATCTTGAGACATCAGCATAATCTGGTAAAAAGATTACTCGACTGTGAGATCAGACCATAAAGTCTCAATTGCCTAGTAATTTCACTAGCTATAATGCCCTTCAAACCGGAACACAGTAGTGCTTGCACACTACTACCAAGCAGTAGCTTGGCGTCAGAATAACTGGCAAAGTGGTGGTACCTACCTAGACGAACTGTGCAGAAAAGTCCTACCACCTACTTTACAGAAAGCCTCATCGTTAGCCTCCATTAGTCCTTTGCTGTCAAATATACTTTTTCTGTCGCACCGATTGTGTTTTCTTTAACCTGTGGTGGCTACAAAGGAAGCATATTCGACAGACGTACCATCTGCTACCTCTACAATTACATTCCTCAATACATATAAGCCGTTGAAAAGAATCCAAAAATAGCGGTTGTGAATTTTGAATAGTTTTTCATAACCCGTGTATTTTTTAATTTTGACATGTAATATGGGTAGACCCGTTAAAAGTTTATCAATGTGCACGAGAGTTGGCAAATGGTTCAAAGTTTTTAAACCATACCTTTTCGTTTTCTTTTCAAGGCTTATTCCTCATAGACATAAAGATTTCCCTGAATCTACACAATTTTATACAAAATAATTTAAATTTTGGTAATAACAAAATTTTCACTATCCAGTTTAAAGTGAAAATAGCAAAATTCTATTCTGATCTATTGTGTGTATTTCCGGTTCCGGTATAACTAATTACAGTAAAATCTCCAAAAATATTCAAATATAAATCTTTAATTTTATGTCAATGAATGGACATTCACTCATGTTCTAAATTTAAAATATGATTGAATGCGTGACATAAACATGAATTTTAAGATTGAGTGTCTCTCATGTCTGCCTATATTATCATTTTATTATGTGTTACATAAAATATGTTTTGTATGTCACAGATACAGTCTCTTGTTTTTATTTTTTGTCAAAGGACATGAGTGAGCTCTTTCACTTCTTATGCCCACGCGAATATTTTAAATAGATAAGGATGTCGCTTCTCTCGCGTTCTCTAAAGTGAAACAAAATTTTAAAAAAAGAAGTCTTTAATGTCTTTTTCATTGCCCCTTCATCAGAAAAAAACCACCATATTAGTTTTGAATTTAGCTTTATATTAGCGACTAAATAAAAATATATACACCTAAATATATACGCGAAATAGGGTCTCTAAAAAGTACATAGTCAAGTTACAGGTAACCATTGCTCCTTAAATAGCTGTTCTCTAATGATTGGCAATAAAAGATCAAATATCTGATGCGTTTGTTGTCATCCATTGAGAAGTTTCCGGTTTTTACCTCATACTCCAACATTAAATCATCGACTTTATATGGGACCACCTATTACTCTCTATTATTAACTCTATTACGTTGGTCGTAGAGTTTACTTCCAGAGGAGTGACCACAAACTTTGATTGCAATGCAACAGGAGAAATTTTTCATACTAACTTTGCACATAAACTGCGTATTCAAACTGTCGAATCCATACAAATTTGTGTTTTTATTGGTTGCAATCGAGTTACGTGATAGGCCAGCAGGTTGGTGAAGTTGAATGATTTTTTTATTCTGTAGAGACATGTTCGATCTTTTCAAGAGAATGGAGGCTATTTGAAAAATAGACTCATCATTATTTTTTATCTTCTACCCTCGAAAGGTGGTATTCATTGTGTAAATGCGAATCGCGATGGGTGCACGTTTGTACATTTGCTTGTCTCCTTGACCAGTATTCGTCGAGAAGCCTGGAACCTCCCTTTCATCGTAATTAAGGGTGCTGCAAGTTTGTGAAGTTTATGGACGTACAAAACTATTTACGCGTACAGAATAAAAAAGAACCATCTAAATTGGTCCACAATTGATGAAAATTTCGACTAGGTAGGTACCACCGCTTTGCCAGTCATACTGCCGCCAAGTAGCGCTAGCACTACTGTGTTCCAGTTTGAAGGAAACTGTAGCTAATTAAACTACTAAGCAAATGATCTAATCTCACAGTTTAGTAATCTTATTACTAGACTGTGCTAGGCCCGTACCGTTTGCTCTTAGCGCGAGCCTGAACTAAGTCGCTTTGACTTTCGTCTTGCTCTCTCAGCTAAAGAAAAAGTGAGACAAAGGTCAATACGGTCCAATTCAGGCTCCTGCTAAGAACTAAGGGTACGGGCCCTGATGTATTAGGTTGACGGGCGCAGTGCAGTATCACATGAAACTCTATAATATAGAGTTCTGTGTGACACTGCAACTGATATGGGCAGCCGTGTCGCTTAACATCGGGCGAACGACTAGTCGTCGTGTCATTTCTTAACCCGCAGGCAGCAAATTCGATTCCCGCGGCAGGCCAAGTATGTGTGCACAGAAATAAAGCGAAAATACTTGTTCTGAGTCTGGGTGTTGTGGGACCATGGTCCTCGTACCCCAGACAGGGAATCCTAGTTAGGGTCCAGGATCTATGTATGTGATCGTTTTGCGTTATTATTATTATTATACAACACTTGACGTATGCCACCCATTCCTCGAACGAAAAAAAAGAGAAACTTTAATAAAAATCCTCACTTGACACTGGCCGATAAATGCGATAAAGTGTTAATCTAAATAACCCGCGTTTGCTAGACTGCCCGTACGAAGCGGCGCGAGACAACTAGTCACCAACGCTTATGTTCAAAAAATTACATAGTCATGTATCAAATAATGTTCTATGCTTCAAAGAAAGTCTACAATAATAATTAGCATTATTGTGCTCCAAACAAGTGAAAGCTTAAGTGTTAATGCGCACTAACTACTGCTTATTCTGTAATAATCTTATTATTATTTAACCGTCCATAAAGATTTACCTTCACATTTGTAGACTGTTCATATAAAAATACGATCTAAAAACTATAAAATTAACGGCTACCGATCTATACAATCATTTGTTGTCCTGTATTTCATAAAGACCATCACAGTTTAAATTCTACCCTAATGTTTTTAAGGTTCAAAATAGGTTGCTGATACCAATATAGCTTTATCCATTATTCGATCATAAAATTAAAGTTATAAGGTTCAATTTCAAAATGTTAAAAGCACACCGTCAAATGACCTTTTGAGATTATTTCTTTAATGAAGATTGCATTATTGCAAGTGCCTTTAGAGGTAGTTCTGGTAGAGGTCTAAAACGGATACAAGCTTTTTTTCCTCTCAATGCAAATACAATTTATGAATTATTCTGCCCCATCTAAGCCTAGTATTTTTTTTCAAATACTAAGGCAATACAATATCTGACAGCCTCTGTGTGGTGGTTGAGCAGGTCGGCTCATAACCCGGAGGCAGCGGGTTCGATTCCCGCGGTAAGACAAGTATTTGTGCACAGAAAAAAAAGTGAAAATACTTGTTCTGTCTGGGTGTTGTGGGACCATGGTCCTCGAAGTTCCTGGGTGCCTAGACACAGGGAATCCTAGTTAGGGTCGCTAGTTAGGGGTGATCGTTGGGCGTTATTATCATTATTATTAATACATGCGCAAAACATATGAATGGGAGTTTTGGCGGGAAAACGAAAAAGATCGCGTCGCTGCATTGTATTATTTTCCAAAACTTGTGTTATTTTCAGTGTTAGTGCATAAAATTGGTGGCATTTTATTCGTTAAGTGCTGAATTATAGGCATGAGTGTAGAAAAGTGGTATAATGATGATAAAACGTTTTTTTTCGTGTTGCTTCCAAAACTCTATAGAAGCTTCTGGTAAAGTTGCCTCCACTTTACTAGGAGTATGACTTTGACTAGACTATGACTTGACTACGACTTGACTTGATGACTTCGACTGTGACTTGACACATATTTGCGTGAAATATCATTAACTTGATAAATTATCAATTACTTGACTCTGGCTAAATACACAAAAGTGTGGAGCCAAATAATAAAAAAAATAAAACATATGAATGTTACCTATTATGACAATATAGTTCATCTAAATCACGCTAAACTAAAAAAAAGCTTCCACGGCGTAGTGAGTACCTAGTCAGTTAGGTACCTACTGTATGCTTGATATTCAATATGGTCATAGAGTTTATTTCAGTAAATTAATGAAGATTTCAATACGTTCTTACTTACTTTGATATTAATAAGGGTAAATATCAAAATGTAAGTAAATATTATTGTCCGCTGCAGATATCAAAGCTGGGTACTGGGTACCTACCTACCCGCAACTACAACAGTCCCGCCCAAGAAAGGGCAACCTATCATTGCGCTGGTTTGTACCTACCTTTACTTCACTATCTAGGTACAGTACAATTACTTCTACATATCTATAATAGAAAATATAGAGGCTTTGCTCATTCTACATTCTACTAATCCCTTAATCTAAATCTTGACAGCCTCTGTGGTGTGGTGGTTGAGCAGGTCGGCTCATAACCCGGAGGCGGGTTCGATTCCCGCGACAGAACAAGTATTTGTGCACAAAAAAAAGCGCAAATACTTATTCTGAGTCTGAGTTTTGTAGAAGCATGGTCCGTGTAGTTCCTGGGTCCCTAGACCCAGGGAATCCTAGTTAGGGTCCAGGATCTATGTATGTGATCGTTTGGCGTTATTATTATTATTATTAATCCTTAATCCTGCTAATATTAGGCTACTTTTTATCCGCGGGTGAAACCGCGGGGCACAGCTAGTAAAGTATTTAATTTGAAAGATGTTGTGCGTATTTTTGTACCACGCAGCGCAGAAACGGTTGAACGGATTTTGATGAAAGGTGTGTAGGTGCTGGAAGGTGCAGGAAAGTTCTATAGAATCTATATGTATCTCACCAGCACTGCAGAATTTGGCAATGATCTATATTATGATCTGTAATAAATCATTGTCCACTCGGGTTAAGCCACGGCGGCGTGCTGTTATAAATAATTATGTTTCCACAAACTTCTGTTACCGAAACTAATGCTGGAAATAAACTATCATCTGCAAAGGAAATAACATTGCAATTACAAGAGATAGACAAAGAAATCACTTACCATTATTATCACCATCATGAAAAATCCAAATTTCAAATGTCCATGTAACCCAACAGTCAATTTAACACAAATTAAATTACCCAGTTACAAAAAAGAAGACATTTGGGGAAACACTAATAAATGCACATCACAGATTCGCGTTCGAAATTCGTAAAAGCGCTTTTTCCTTTTTAATTGGCTGTTTTTTTTTTAATTGTTTGTCGTGTGCCAGTGCGGTGAGATACGATGCGACTGGTGCGGTGCTTTCGGAAGTGCCGTGCGTGCTATTCTTGCGCCGGACTCTGGTCAACTGCTCGAGTGAAAGATTGAACGCACGCGAGATGCGCTCTCAACATATTTAATTTTATGAGCTTAATAATTAATTAATTATCTTCGATGCTACTTATGCTCGCAATCTGAAAATGTTTACAACCTTAAGGTTTTTTTTTGATTTGGCTCCACCCTTTCGTGTATTTAGCCAAGTGTATTTAGCCAAGTTTAGTTTCGTGTATTTTGTCAAGTAGTTGATAATTTCTCAAGTTAATTAATATTATATACTTATATGTATCAAGTCAAGTCACAGTCCAAGTCATAAAGTCAAGTCATAGTCTAGTCTAGTCCAGTCGTACTCCCAGTAAAGTGGTGGCAACTTTACCAGAAGCTTCTGTGGAGTTTTGGAAACAACACGAAAAGAAACGTTTCAGCATCATTATACTACTTTCCCACACTCATGCCTGTAATCCAGCACCTAACGAATAAAATGCCACCAATTTTATGCACTAACACTGAAAATAACACAAGTTTTGGAAAATAATACAATGCGGTGACGCAATCTTTTTCGTTTTCCCGCCAAAACTCTGAAATTATGTTAATGCGTCAACTTTTAAATTAAGAAAAGAGTTCCATCATCATAATGTCATGAATACTCTTTATGTTAGAATCGATGCTCTAATTATTAAAAAGTAATATGTACCTAGATATAGCATTTTAAACGTAAACACAGTGTGCTAAAGAATCTGATTTGAAAACTAGTTATCATATTTAGACCCCGATAGTACCATACGTCGTGTACACCTAAAAGGTTATAATAGGAATAGTTACTTGCTGCTTAGATATTGATCAGACTTAATGGTTACTATAAAAGTAATAGCTTCATTAAATTTCTTCACAGACAGACGTTACATACATCTAAATATATATAACTCAAAGGTGACTGACTGATTGACTGACTCACATAGTGATCTATTAACGCACAGCCCAAACCAATGGTCGGATCGGGCTGAAATTTTGCATGCAGGTAGATGTTATGACGTGGGCATCCGCTAAGAAAGGATTTTTCGAAATTCCACCCTTAAGAGGGTGAAATGGGTGGTTGAATTATTTTCTCATAGGCCACGCCGCGAGTGAAGCTGCGGGCAGAAGCTCGTTTAAGGATAAAGAGCAAGACATACCAAATAACTAGTTATGCCCTGCGGTTTCACTCGCGCTTAAAAAGTATTCTATCTGTTAAACCAGTGTATAAGCTATCTGCATTCCAAGTTTCATAAAAATCCATTTAGTATTTTTGCGTGTAAGACTAACAAACACCTAATCATCCATACATACAAACTTTCGGGTTTATATGTATTAGTAAGGATGGTGAATATCTCTTGTAGGACCAGCCTTTGTCGCATGCAAAGAAATCATGCGCGCGTAACAACAAAATTAAAATAAATATTCACATAATGATTACCGTGTTCATGGTAAACATTGATCTAGTTTTTCTTTTATAAATTATACGTTATAGATTTAGTAGAAAGATTTAATTTCAAAATGTTCAATATGTCCAAAACATTATTTACAAAATAAATATGCTATCCAGCTCACCGCCGCGTGGTTAGGTTCCCAGAATACTGTAAATGTATTATAATATGTTCAAAATCAACAAAATTAAGCCCTTTGAAAATAAGTGTAAATAATTTATACTTACTGAGATCTGACATCTCTATGAAGAAGAACGAACTTGGACACAATATAGCGAGTGCTTTGTATGTTTGGTATTTCCTATTCTACGTAAATAGCTGCTGCGTATCAAGCTGGTTCAGTTGATAATTTCACGAAATAGCGCTAGATGGCGCTGCTTACCTACTTCAAATTAATCATTTGTCAAATAGTTCAAAAGGCCTCAAAATGTTTGCAAAAAAGTCTTTCCCAAGATGAATTCTATCCCGTCTACTTATATCTTTTTCTTCTGCGAGGGGTCATTGACTTTTCGACCCACACTGGCTTTAAGGTCAGTATTACAGAACGATGTTCAGTCATCGATCGGTACTCCAGCAGAGATTTCATTCATAAAGTGATCTATTAGTGAATGAAATTTCTGCTTGAGCACCGGTCGATTACTGAGCATCGTTCTGTAATACAGACCTAAGAGTCGACGTCCATATCAAATTATCAACATACTCTGGGTAAAAGAAAATTTTCCATAGAGTTCACTCTTAAAACTTATACAGCCTTATTAATAAACGGGTATTAGTCTCGGATTAGTTACTTCAGCTTTTGTCCTTTTTTTGCTACTGAAATATTTACCTGGATCGAAAGAGACAAAAGATGGTGTAACTAGTCTAAAGCTAGTTCGTGTTTATTAATAAGGCTGATTAAGTTTAGTAGTTTTTACTAGTCTTCTTATTTCACTCCAGTGGACGTAGTCTTCTCGATCCTCTAATTTCGGCAACGGCCCAAGCCGAGGCTCGCACGACCAGCATCATTTATTACTGTATTTAATGAACAATTAAATAATAAACAAAAATAAATTTCTTAGTTCCGTTATAAAAAAATCTACATGAAAGTAACTTCTAGTTAGTTACGTATAGTTGCCGCTAGTGGCGCTGATAGATTTCTTATACCTACAAATCTCGCTATTCATCAAATCGAATACAGTTGTTTACCTCTATATTTGGATATAAACATGTAATAGAGGTACTGTTTTCTCTGTCACACTTTCAGTGGAAAACAGTCTTGAATCCTCGACACTGTTACAGGACTATTTTAATTTTTGAAAATTGTAATTTCCTCTCATATTGGTTAGCCTCACTAACACACTGTAATAAATGGTCTAATTCATACTTTGTTTAAGACTTAATTGAAGGGTTGAGAATAAAAAGGGTTTAACTGTCAAATTGACAGTTTCGAGAAAATTGACTTTAAACTTCAACGGCGTCATTTTAATGTAGAGTGCTTATAAGGTAATAGAAAAAGTTTATGTAAGTTTCAGTTGCTTGAAAATGTATTAATTCTATTTTAAAATACAAAATATAGTACTAATTCATACAATTACTGTAAAAATATAATAAAGATAATAGTGTTTATGTGCTAAGCGAACTGTATTCCTGTATCAGATAAACCGTTTTTAGACTCAAAATATTGTGATTTAAGGTATTTTGAGAATGTATTATTGTAGATAATTTCACTCTGAATGCAACGATACCCATAAGTCATTTTGTGAAAAAAATCAGTTAAATCCTTTTTATTCTCACCCCTTCAATTATAAGAAATGAAAATAAAATAACAGGTATTATATAATACAGACTATATTTTACTGAAATAATTATAAGGTACATTCGATATTCTCTGACACCACTCACACATGACGCTGACTGTAATTCAGATAAATACCTACAAAGTTATTTATACATAAAAAAAGGTTACGCGTTTTTATTTAACAAAAAAGTTAACAATGATTCAATGGCACTCATAGCCTAAAATATTTTGACGGTTTCTATCAAGGTACCTAATTTGAAACACTCATATTTATATTTTATTAATTTCTTTTCACATAAGCATTAATACATTACTTATATGATTGTTTGTATGACATGCAGGTTATTGTTTATTATTATAAAATCCCATAAAATACTTAAAACACAAAATATTTTTATTAAATACCTAATATTTCGTTGTTTAGTGTAATATATCAACAAATGCTTTATAACAACGAATTGTTAACAAAATTTCAAATCCCATCTAAACTACCATTCTTATTATTAAACAATACAAATAACATTACGGATACCTATATATTTATGTATTTATAATAACTATTACCATGCTTTTTATAATTATTTTTTGTACAAGTGCCTACAGATTCCTGTGGAATTATATAAAAATAAGGCACAATTTTCGTCGTACATATTGACTACATTATAACGTATTGGAAGTACTTAAAATTTGAACCTCACGTTCCTATACATTATAATTATAACATTTTAAAATTATATTATATTCATATGTTCTTAATTGTTTACGCGCATTATTTTATTATTTTGAGAATGACTTTAAAACCTCTGGAAATATTTTAAAATACAATTTTATGCATACACAAACAATGTGTATACACATTGTTTGTGTATGGAAATAGGTTTTATATTAGTTTACAGTCAACCTCTTTTTTTATTGTTTTATTATTTTTCTTTTCTTTTGAATTTGATTGTCGTTTGTTTTATCAGTACTTATCTTGCTTCCTAGCTTAATAAAAATGTGCTTACTAATGTTATTGTAATCGTTTTATTAAACATAATACATTGATTTGTCATCATAGCGCATTCTTGTCGGACTCCCAGTTTACGACGATGATGGTTATTTGAAGTAAATATTAGTATCTTTTCCAGACTGCTGTCTGTAAGAGCCGGATAGACGAATATTGAAAATTCTCGTATCATAATCATTTAAATTACTTAAACATAATTGGTCCCTGACAATTAATAACTAAAAACACAACTTTGTAACGTTTAAATTGCTCACATATAAATGGAACGTATTTTTATAATAAATGATATATGTATTTAGATAATGTATTATGCTTAGTTGGTTCTGCATTTTAGTGAATTTCAGAGTATTGCAATTATTTTGGTTTAACCTTTAAGTTTCGATCTAACCACTATCAGTCACAATAATTATAAAGTCATAAAATGTGTTATTAATAATTTGCACGATTTGGCCATATATGTATATGTACTGGATAAAATATATAACTTAGGCGCGGTTTTTCAATAACTAGATAAAAGCTATTCATTTGTTAAAACAAAACACAGTGAAAATCACACTAATATTATAAAGGTGAAAGTTTGTATCTGTGTTTGTGTATATATGTGTATGTTTGTTACTCCTTCACGCTCAAACGGCTAAATGGATTTAGATGAAATTTGGTACCAAGATAGCATACACTGGATTAACATATCGAGTACATTTTATCCCGGAAAAGTGAAATTTACTCGTGGGATGAGCAAATAACTAAAATACTTTTTATCCGCGGGTGAAACCGCGGGGCGCAACTAGTAACAAAATAATTTTGTATAGTGAACACTACAGTAATACTGGTAGATACTTTTATTTTAGTCAGATTATAATTTGTTAGTTGAACACCACTTATCCAACCATTGAAAAATAGCACCTAAGTCATATATTTTCAAAGTATGCGATTACAATTGATGCCTAGACAAAGTACATTTACATTCTTTTCGACAATGTAACTATATCTAACCCCATTACAGTCTAGTAATCAGTGTAGTCTTACTATAAGCACATTCTGAATTTTGGTGCAATTTTTGCTCACTGTCTGTGGGTAAAAATCGTCTTTCCTCTATTTTACTTTAATTACTTGGGTGAAACCAAGTAAAACATGGGAAAGACAATTTTGCCCAACGCTATGTTAGAGTTGCAGGGCAATGCGTATACATACAGTATGGACAACGTAAATTAATATATAATTACAAATAAAGGTTTTACTTTAACCAAAATAGCAACATAGGCAGCATTCGTCTAAATTTAGTATAATAAAATGCATTTTAAAGTGTAAACAACATTTAAAGTGTAAAATACTTCCTAATCAATTTTCAAATTCTGTGCAAATCTCTCTGGTTGCTAATTTTTTACGATTCTTGGTATAGTTTAAGTTTTTATCAACAGAATTCACAGTATGAGGAAAGGCTATAACAATATCTTCATCTATACATATAAAATTCAAAGTCCTGACTGACTTATATAACAACGCACAACCTAAACCGCTGGTCCTAGAGACTTGAAATTTGGAGGGTGTGTTCTTTGTAAATTGTAGATATTCACTAAGAAAGGATTTTTCGAAACTTCATCTCTAAGGTCCGTATTACAGAACGATGCTCAGTCATCGATCGGTGCTTAAGCAGAGATTTCATTCATAAAGTGATCAATTACTGAATGAAATATCTGCTTGAGCACTGATCGATGACTGAGCAAAAGAAGGGGAAATGGGTGGTTGAATTATCTATGAAACATTTTATTCTTCGTTTCCTATAGGCCACGCGGGTGAAGCCACAGGCAGAAGCTAGCCGTTTATATTTCAAAAACTAATACGTGTATACTCTAATTACTACGAAACTAGGTTATCCAACTACAATGATGCATATCTGTCCATAATCGCTCACAGCATTACTCATTGCCAACCAATCGATTCGATATGTTATAGACTTCTTAATTGATTCTTAATTACTTTACGTTAAAACTAAGACAAATCGTAATGGTTAATTTATTTATATTCGTTGCTTTTCCAATGACCACAGTACCCTTGCACTGTTTTTAGGTACAATCGTTGTAATAACTTATAAAATAATGTTCATCGGCATGAGCATAAATTTAAATTCATGTCTAACGTTACAATAAACTTGATATAAAGAACTTTAATAATCAATTAATATATAAACCGTTGTATATATTGTACATACCTTTACTATTCTGAAAATTAAGTTTTTAACATCTAAAAAGGGATGAAAAGGGATAAAACCTAATTGTCCGAATAATGAAGGAGGTACCATTCCTTTTTAAAATTAATATCGTGACTTCTTATTAAAGTTTAACAATAATTCCTTAAAAGTTCTTTAGTTAACAATTTTAAGTAGGTAGCTACTAAAATAACTTCGATATTTTACAACCCAATGAATATATGAAACTCTAGTATTATTAAAATAATCGTAAATGATAATATGAATAGTTATGGTTTAAACGCAATTAAGTATAAGTAATAAAATCTTCGTAAGCCATTCGTGACCATGACTTGCCATGAAACGATGCATTTTTGATCCTAAGTCCTTGATCACACCTGAAAAGTGATCACGAATTCTGCACAGAGAATTTTCACAGTACACTATTAGGTAATAATCCATAAGGTTATGCTTGGGATGTGATGAGCCAAGGGTGTCACACCGTTAGGCCAAAATAGGTTCATTTACTAAATTCATCATTTATACTAGCGATTGTTGATAAATTCTCGTTGACCTGGCAGAGACATATTTCTCAATCTGAAACTGTTTAGTGCTAGCCCTAGCATACCAATCAAGCTGAGGTAAGTAAGATTACTGTTTACTAATGTACTGTGCGCGTGTAAATCGCGTTCGTAATTCGAATCGAGGTAAATTCAGAGCGGTTTCTGATTGGGCGCGCGCTTCTTTGTTTCTCCGCATGCCGCTAGATGTCGCCAGTAGACGTGGCGTGGTGTTATCTGAAATATAAATAAAATATTGTTCTACAGTTTTGTTTTTAAAGTTTTTGATTTAAGTGTGAAAACTTTCCTAACTGATAAATAAGCGTCGTTTAATCTATGGTGGATGAGTGTGAACATTGTCTTATCTATATTAAATTTAATTATACATGATCACGAGAAATAATATTGAAAGAAGCGCGTTGATGTCTTTTATATAGGAAATTTTAGCTGCGGCGTAGAAGCACAAGTAAAAAGCTGACACACCACAATATATAATAGTACAAGTAATAAAGTATTTTAACCCTAGCATTGTAATTTAATATAATTTTTGTAACCCTACAATTTCACGGTACTCCATTCCGGTTCTGGTTGAATCCTGACTATTTTAATGACTTAATGCTGTTGGTCGCAACCGTCCTTCACAGCGTCACCGGGAAGAAAGGCGAAGGGAAGGGGTAGCATAAAGCATCCAGCCATCAAAAGCGCGAGGCAACTAGGTCAAAGTCAGCCCTGGGGTGCCTTGGCCTGCGCCTATTGCCTGGAAAAGAGGACCAAGAATACTACGTCCCCTGGAAGAGTGGACCCATTGCAATGTAGCGCCCGTCTAGCTTACCCACGAAAGTATTTTTGTTGGTTATAAGCAAAACATTTAACCACTAACTCGCTTGATTTTAACCAATGACGTAGTCTAAGATGGAGCATGCTTGCCTAGAAGATACCTGTTCACTCTTAACTTGAAAACTCCAAGTTGTTCCATTCATCAGCTGATCGCACTATAAAGTTTGTAGCGAAACGCTTAGTGCGGGTTAAAAGAATTCAACCATATATGGATGCCGTGATTCTGTGCGTCCTGTAGTCCGATGAAAGAAAGGTTTGTAGGTTAGCTAGAATACTGCCAAGATCAGTGTCTGATGGTATTACGGTCTAAACCGGTACCGAAAACAGTGCCTATACCTACCCCTCGATATCGAGTATAGAAAATACTCGTATTATGGGTTCAGAGCTATAAGCTAGAGACGATCATAGCGCAGCCGAGTCAATCATCATCATCAGCCTCAAGACGTCCACTGCAGAACATGGCCTCCCCTCTTTGAGCGGCTGCGTACCTCCGGCATCTATCGGCTCGCCACGGCTCTGACTAGCACCCTTACCACGTAACTGTTCTGGGAATCAGCTTCGCCTGCTATCCTGCACGCGCCAATCAACAAGTTCACGAGTGCGAGAGAGAATACGATACGACACGTTAGTCCCCAGGTCGCTGGTCCGCCTAGTAGGGGCCAGCCTACGCTGCGTCTTCCAGTTGGTGGTTGCGTATCGAGAACCATTCTTCTCCATTGGTTGTAGGTATTGCAAGCAAGGTGGCCTGCCCACTGCTACTGGACAGCCGAGTGGGTAGTACATTTTATGTATATATTTATGTATTTATGTATGTATGTAGTAGTATATTTTATGCACCAGGGTTGGTCACGTGTCTATATTGAGAAGCGAGGAAGTGTAAAGGATTACCTAGGTGCATGTCTCGCTCTGAGCATATGTGGTGGGATTTCTCTGCGTTCCACCTCTTCAGGACCGAGCTGCAGCCCAGCGACGAGCTGCATGATCTCGCGTTCCTTCTTCAACTCTTCTCGACCTGATTCCACCTAGAAAACGCAAATATTTCGAGTTAGTTAAGCTAAGATAAAAAATGCGAAAGTTTGTGAGTGTGCGTGTGTGTGTTTGTTTATGTGTAGGATTCATTTTATATGTCAATTTATTTATAGAAACGTTTAGTCAAGAACTATGTAACAAATGTAATTGTAGGACATCGACCTAGCAATACGCGGTGCTATAAGCCATAAACTTGAATGATGTTTATAAATTATACTCAAACCGCATGAAGCTTGAAAATACGCTTTTTAACGAGTTTTCATAGCTTTATTTTCGCCTTCATAACTCAGTGAAGTCTCACTTGAATACCTGACGTTTTCATTTACACCTTTCTCTACCGTAGACTTGATAATTTACAGCGCATACAAAACATCGTGTAAGAGCGAGTAGGTAATAGTTTAGACATAATGATAAATCTATAACTAGACAGAATCATTCAGAGTACATGGAGGAATACTTAATAAACCTAGGGAGGGATCAAAATGCTATCGGGAGATAACGTCGTTCCATGAGTACTTGGGTATTGAAATCTTATTTAAAAACGCGCTACCTAGGCTAATATAGAATAGGTAAGGATTTTAAACGCTATCTAATACTATACTGAAAAGTATGAGCAATTTGTACAATGAGGCTAATAATATATAACAAAATTCCAAGCCATATAAAAGAGTGCAATGACCTTCACACATTCAAACGTAAATTATTTCAATATTTAATCGACCATAAATTTTACTCGCTTGCTGAATTTTTTGATAAGTAATTGATTTTAATATAATACAATTAAATGGACCTATTTATTACCTATTGACTTTTATCTGTGATGTAATTTGATTAATTTAAGTATTTAATAATGCTATAAGTGACACTTTTATATTAAAAGCTTCAGCTTATTTGTAATTTTTGTATGCCGTTGCGGCTGATCGCAGTATGGACTTCATATTTTCATTATAACCTCTGTTTTATGACCTGTGTATCACAAAATAAATGATTTGAATTTGAATTTGCAACACATGCTATAATTATAACACCTCAGTCTCCATAACAGTACACGTTCTCTATAAGCTTTTATCGGTGACAGCTCGGTGCGCATGCGACGACCAATGTCACCCATGGCACCGCATGCTCAATTACCTATCATAAATGATTACGTTGACGTTCCATTCACGCTACGTAACCGATTGGTGTTGCGCAACTTTTATAGAGTTGCGGTAAGAAAAGCAATGCTTTTTATTAATTTGTTAGATGATTAATATTTAAATTCATTAATTTAAAGCCAAAATCTTTACCTATTCTTGCAATTTCAAATGTAAAACCCATTGATTTTTTTTTTTAATATTTTGGCTCCACACTTTTGTGTATTTAGCCAGTGTCAAGTAATTGATAATTTATCAAGTTATAATGATATTTCACGCAAATAATATGAGTCAAGTCACAGTCGAAATCATCAAGTCAAGTCATAGTCTAGTCAAAGTTATACTCCAAGTAAAGTGGTGGCAACTTTACTTGAAGCTTCTATGGGGTTTTGGAAAACGAAAAGAAACGTTTCACCACCATTATATCATTTTCCCACACTCACGCCTGTAATCCACCACTTAACGAATAGAATGCCACCAATTTTATGCACTAACACTGAAAATAACACAAGTTTTGGAAAATAATATAATGCGGTGACGCAATCTTTTTTGCTTTCCCGCCAAAACTCCCACCATTGATTTATTTATGACATATTTCAATCAGATAATTATCGTAAGTCAAAGTCAAATTTCACATTAATCTCGCTTCTTTGAAAAGCTCAAACTTTGAACATCGTTAATTTAATTTTGACTTTTTAGTTATTCAGTGTTGGTTTAGAAAAAATCTAAGCCCGATTCTCATCAGTTAACTTTGACAAGTCTATGGAGATACTCGTAAGTGGAATGGAACGTTAAACTTCAAAGACACTAAAATAAGAAGAAATAAATTAAGAATCCTTAAGGTTTGGTTTAAAAAGGTTCGTTAAACATTTTACAGTATCGTTGAGGATTGAGTATTTTATAGTACTACCTACTATTAAATAATAAAATCGATAACCCCACTGCATTGTCCCTGTGCTCCCTATTCGTTCCCGACAACTACCTCCGGGCGCGCGCGCACCGCCTGCTGGCGCCGGCCGCCGCGCGCACCCACACCGCTCACAACGCCCCCACGTCGCACGCACTCACTATGCTCAACGACTTGGTTGCACACCAGCCAGAGTTGGACATTTTTTTTACTAATAGGCAATTGTTCATTAATATGTGTATCAAATATTTAAGTATCTAGTAATGTTAAGTCACTAATGTTGTTATTTATTAGGCGTTCAAATAACGAATTTCAAATTTATATAAGTACCTATATATACTATGTGTCCAACCCGGTATTATGACCCTAAAGCGTTTGGTTTGTACTGTAAGCTTTTTGTGTACCTAAATAAATAAATAAATAAATAAATAAATAAATAAATAAATAAATAAATAAATAAATAAATAAATAAATAAATAAATAAATAAATAAATAAATAAATAAATAAATAAATAAATAAATAAATAAATAAATAAATAAATAAATAAATAAACAAATAAATAAATAAATAAATAAATAAATAAATAAATAAATAAATAAATAAATAAATAAATAAATAAATAAATAAATAAATAAATAAATAAATAAATAAATAAATAAATAAATAAATAAATAAATAAATAAATAAATAAATAAATAAATAAATAAATAAATAAATAAATAAATAAATAAATAAATAAATAAATAAATAAATAAATAAATAAATAAATAAATAAATAAATAAATAAATAAATAAATAAATAAATAAATAAATAAATAAATAAATAAATAAATAAATAAATAAATAAATAAATAAATAAATAAATAAATAAATAAATAAATAAATAAATAAATAAATAAATAAATAAATAAATAAATAAATAAATAAATAAATAAATAAATAAATAAATAAATAAATAAATAAATAAATAAATAAATAAATAAATAAATAAATAAATAAATAAATAAATAAATAAATAAATAAATAAATAAATAAATAAATAAATAAATAAATAAATAAATAAATAAATAAATAAATAAATAAATAAATAAATAAATAAATAAATAAATAAATAAATAAATAAATAAATAAATAAATAAATAAATAAATAAATAAATAAATAAATAAATAAATAAATAAATAAATAAATAAATAAATAAATAAATAAATAAATAAATAAATAAATAAATAAATAAATAAATAAATAAATAAATAAATAAATAAATAAATAAATAAATAAATAAATAAATAAATAAATAAATAAATAAATAAATAAATAAATAAATAAATAAATAAATAAATAAATAAATAAATAAATAAATAAATAAATAAATAAATAAATAAATAAATAAATAAATAAATAAATAAATAAATAAATAAATAAATAAATAAATAAATAAATAAATAAATAAATAAATAAATAAATAAATAAATAAATAAATAAATAAATAAATAAATAAATAAATAAATAAATAAATAAATAAATAAATAAATAAATAAATAAATAAATAAATAAATAAATAAATAAATAAATAAATAAATAAATAAATAAATAAATAAATAAATAAATAAATAAATAAATAAATAAATAAATAAATAAATAAATAAATAAATAAATAAATAAATAAATAAATAAATAAATAAATAAATAAATAAATAAATAAATAAATAAATAAATAAATAAATAAATAAATAAATAAATAAATAAATAAATAAATAAATAAATAAATAAATAAATAAATAAATAAATAAATAAATAAATAAATAAATAAATAAATAAATAAATAAATAAATAAATAAATAAATAAATAAATAAATAAATAAATAAATAAATAAATAAATAAATAAATAAATAAATAAATAAATAAATAAATAAATAAATAAATAAATAAATAAATAAATAAATAAATAAATAAATAAATAAATAAATAAATAAATAAATAAATAAATAAATAAATAAATAAATAAATAAATAAATAAATAAATAAATAAATAAATAAATAAATAAATAAATAAATAAATAAATAAATAAATAAATAAATAAATAAATAAATAAATAAATAAATAAATAAATAAATAGTATGCCCATAAAGGTTAATTCAAGCAATAGTGACAACTGCTTCCTTACAGCTAAGGAGCTTTAGCCTGGTCGGCAGCGCACGCACGCGTCGAATGAAGCGAAACTGCTTGCATAAACTATGAAATTGGGTCACAGTGACTCACGAACCTTGATATTGTATTGAACTCGTAGCCTTCTGCTACTTTCTTTTCTAATTTTGATGCTTGTGAAAGATGCATTTTAAAGACAAAATTCCTTTAATTTAATACAAAAGTAAAGCATATGTACAAACCTATTTGTTTATTTATTTGACAGGCCCGATAGCTCAGTTAGTAGTAACCTTGCATTCTGAACTGTGGGTTGTAGGTTCGATTCCCACCTTGGACAAACATTTGTGTGATCAACATCGATGTTTGTTCGGTGTCTGGGTGCTATATGTTATATTGTACTCTATGTATGTATTTACAAGCAAAAAGTATATGAGTATTGTATTAGTTGTCTGGTTCCCATAGTACAAGCTTTGCTTAGTTTGGAACTAGATGGCGCTATGTGAAATGTTCACAAATATTTATTTATTTATATTTATATTTTATTTATATTGTATGACGCTAAAACGGCTGGACCAATTTGGATCACAGATAGCTAATACTGCCGAGATCAAAATTTATAGGTAAGAAGGTGATAAACAGTAGGACATTTCTAGCCTCTATAGTTGTTTATACGGTCGAAGAGTTTTAAAAACAGCTGACATTTTAAAATAGTGAAAGTAAGGAAATTTTTCCAATTCGGAATTATTCCTTTAATCGACGCAAGTTATACATGTCAAAATGGTTTATGTAGGTAATATTGGACAGTTCCTACGTGCTTTTAGATACGCATGCGTGTGTGGTCCCATCATTGTGCCACTATTGGTATAAGTTCTACAATTTACGTTTCACGAATTCCTTATAAATAATTATAGTGGAATGGTGTTGTGTACCTCCATCAAAAATACCCTTTTGATGTAATAACGTATGCCCTACCATAGCTTACAACCCCAGATACACTACCTACCTATCTGGCATTGGGCTGGGGCATTTGGACTATCTACAATACCCCTAGTACAAGCTTATTCTAATATACATTACTGTACTCGATATCGAGTCGACATCGTAAAATCTAACGGTCTTATTCATAAAAAATGCTTATCGAAGGTTTGTAGTGTTCATTAGTTAAAATATCATATAAGTCTATCAAACGTATTTTAAACTTCTTTATTCATAATCACCCGATAGCGGCTCGATAACTAATATGTCGCTATATGAACGAATGTTGCCACTAGAATGAAAAACTTCGTTTTCAACCTGCCTGCTCTGTAAAACCATAGGCAAATTGGTAAATATATATAACTCAAAGGTGACTGACTGACTGACATAGTGATCTATCAACGCACAGCCCAAACCACTGGACGGATCGGGCTGAAATATGGCATGCAGGTAGATGTTATGACGTAGGCATCCGTTAAGAAAGCATTTTTCGAAATTCCACCCTTAAGAGGGTGAAATGGGTGGTTGAATTATTTTCCCATAGGCCACGCCGCGGGCGAAGCTGCGGGCAGAAGCTCGTATTTATATTAAATCCCAGCACAGCGGTAACTATACGTAGCGAATGCCCGTCTGCATTAAAGTTTGCCAGCTCCTAAGTTTGCACTTCTATCCCTAGCCTCCGGTTTCTGGTTTTGTTAAACAAGTGTGAAGTCAACACGCCAAATAGTACAAGATATTGTAAGAATAGCTGTTAGCAGTAGTTAGTATGATTATAATGTAGTTCGTTTATAGTTGTACATAAAGGTACATTACAAGTTAGAAAATTGCGTTTTATGAATTAATTCAATGATTCATATTTTCTCAAACGGAGGAAATATGAATCCCTAGGTGAGAGTTACATATTTGAGCCGTTTGGTGTTGAGACCCTGGGTCCTTGGGGGCCGGGAGCTCATCGCGTTTTCAAAAGTTTATCAGAGCGTCTGGTCGACGCGACGCGTGACCAAAATGCTGGCACTTATTTGGCACAACGAATAAGCATTGTGTACTATATTGAGGAGTGAAGTAAACGACAAGCTGGTTGAATGCACACTGATTTATTTCGTACGTAGGTACTAGACTTATAGGCGGCACAGCCGCTGCTACGCATACATAGATACATAACATCTTTCCCCCCTTAAAACAGTACAATTAGATATATTTTTTGAAGTCAATTAATGGCCTATTTCGGCGAGATCGGCCAGGTGTAGGTATAGGTGCTGGGGTGGAACCCTTGTGTGTCGGAGCTTGTGGTGACGGCGTCCTGAACTCGAGACTGCCGCTAGGTGACGACTCTTGCTGTGGGGTACCAGCGGGAGAGCAGTGTGGTGACTGGGAATCATCGGAATTAGTCAATAACATTTCTGAACTGGGAAGTAGTTCACTGCTATTTCCCGTTATAGTAGCTTCATTCACATTTTGTCCCACAACACTGATGCTGGAATCGTATGGACCAGATGTGGTCGGCTCCATCACAATGTCGGCCGATGTATTCTGTCCTGTCTCATCTAAGTGCAAACTACTGCTATCATTCTCTAGCAACGTCACGTCCCACCTACTGGCAGTATCATCGACGCTTGACGGTAACTTAGTTTTGTCAGCGTATATTTGATTTTTATGGCGTACTATTTTTTTGCCGCTACTTGTAAGTTTAATTTTATACAGAACTTTGCCTATCTTTCTACAAACCACTCCTTCCAACCAAGTATATTTATTCTTGTTTACATAATGCTTCACTACAACATTATCACCTTCTATAAAATCGGCGTATTGTTTGCCGCCATAGTTTTTAACCTGTGAGCACTGTTTACGGTCGACGAGCTTAGATAACTCCGTTGATAAGGGATCGACAGAGTCGCCGTTAGGGCAGTGAGTGATCAAATCTAACCTTGAACGGAGCTTACGACCGAACACTAGCTGAGCCGGAGATGTATCCGTAGTTAAGTTATTAGAATTCCGATAATCAAACAAAAATTTCGAAAGTTTGTTTTGAATATTCTCAATCTTACAGCCAGATAACAGGAAGGTTTTTATGGCTTTTTTAATTATCTTGACAAAGGACTCCGCCTGACCATTACTCATAGGATGATACACGGGTGAAAATAGGTGCGTTATACCATTTAAATCACAGAATTTTTTAAAATCGGCGGAGGATAGTGAGGTCCCGTTATCACTCACGATAACTTTAGGTATTCCGAATCTAGACATAAAATCGCATAGTTTCGTTATGACGGCCTTTGTAGTGATATTATTGTTCATGTCATAGCATTCCACCCATTTTGAATATGCATCTACTATTACGAGGAACATCTTATTTGATATTTGGCCCAGAAAATCTAAATGAATCCTTTCAAATGGAGCCGTCGGAAGTGGCCATGGCGCAAGCTGAACTCGAACGGGTGACGGTCGTAACCGAGTGCATATATGACACGACCCCACTAGTTTTTCTAAAGCTGCGTCTATTCCAGGGAACCAAATACGAGCGCGAGCTTCCGACTTCATTTTAACAATTCCGAAATGTGAGCTATGAAGTTCACTCAAAATTTTAGCACGTAATCTCTCCGGAACTATTACTTTATGACCCCTCATCAATATACCGTTCTCAAAAGAAATTTGAAATCTACACAAAAAATATGGTTTAAACACGGGATCAGTGATTTTACGAGGCCAACCATCTAACATATAATTAGCAATTTTTTTTAAAACTGTGTCATTAGCAGTTTCTTTTTGCAATTCCCGCGTGGTGACGGGCAAACTTCCTTCCACTGCAAAATTAACGTA
Source organism: Ennomos fuscantarius (assembly GCA_905220475.3). Taxonomy (NCBI): domain Eukaryota; kingdom Metazoa; phylum Arthropoda; class Insecta; order Lepidoptera; family Geometridae; genus Ennomos; species Ennomos fuscantarius. Next base: position 6,453,183 of record HG992044.1, read on the forward strand.
AGCAGCCACATCGTGCTGAGCTAGTTCATGACTGATAGACGCGGCTGCGCGGCTACTGTCGCCGCTGCCGCCTGAGCCCTTCGAAACCGGTATTGCGCGCGATAAGAAGTCAGCTGTGTTTGAGGCACTATTTATATACTCAATTGAATAGTTGTACGCACTTAAAAAAATTGCATAACGCTGTAAACGGTTTGCAGATACCTCCGGAATTCCGCGATGCTTACCGAATATTGTCGTCAGCGGTTTGTGATCGGTGCGTAGTATGAACGGCTCTGACCGTCCATACAGAAATTGATGGAATTTTCTTACCCCATATATTATAGCCGTTGCTTCTTTTTGTATCTGCGAATACTTTTTTTCTGCCGGTATAAGTGAACGCGATGCGTACGATATAGGTCGTTCGATTCCGTCATTACCTACTTGAGACAGTATAGCACCCAAACCGACAGGCGATGCGTCAACTGTTAAGATAAGTTTCGCATTGTAGTCGAAATGCGCTAGTGTCCTATCAGAAGCTAAACTTGTTTTGATATCGTTGAACGCTCGAACTTGCTCGGTAGCCCAGTGCCATTTCGCGCCTTTTTGTAATAATAAGTGTAACGGACTTAAAATAGATGCTGCATCCGGAATAAATGTCCTATAATAGTTTAACAAGCCCAGAAACGATTGTAATTCGTTTACATTTTTAGGTGCTGGCGCACGCAATATTGCTTCAACTTTTTGTGGATTTTTACGTATGCCATTTTTGTCTATGATATAACCGAGATAAGTCACCTCACTTTGAAAAAAGGAACATTTGTCCTTACGCAAGGTTAAGCCTGCGTCTTCTAAGCGGCGCAGTACTTCTTTAAGCCTGCGTTCGTGTTCTATTATATCACCAGTGATTAAAATGTCATCTTGGAAACAAAGAACCCCCTCCATATCTCCCACTATCGACTCGATAACGCGCTGGAAAATTGCCGGAGCACTAGACAATCCAAATATTAAACGCGTATAATTAAGGAGGCCTCTTGACGTATTAATACAAGTTATATTCTGTGAATTTTCATGAATTTTCAGTTGATTATATGCCATAGATAAATCAAGCTTACTGAAAACTACCCCCCCATGTAATTTGGAAAACAGTTCTTGTGCAGTCGGCAGCGGGTATTTTTCAACCTGAAGCTGCCTATTTATTGACACCGAATAATCAGCACAAATACGAACACTGCCGTCACGCTTTAACACGGGCACTATGGGAGACGCATACTCGGAGTACGAAACCGGTTTGAGGATACCTAAGGCTATCAGCCTATCTAGTTCTGCGTTCACTTTTTCTCGTAATGCAAAGGGCACGGGCCGGGACCTAAAAAAAACTGGCCTGGCGTCAGGTTTGAGTGGCAACTTAATTTCAAACTTGTTAAAACAACCTAACTCGTCCGAAAATACTTTAGGAAATAATTTTGTGAGATCCTCATGAATGCTATATACATGCAACCCGGACTGGCCTAATGTTGATACGAGGCGTAAATTAAACGCTCGCATGAAGTCCCGCCCGAGCAGTGGCGGCCCGCCATTACGAATTACATAAACAGGTAACTTGACCGAATGATTTAGATACGTAACATTAAGCGTCATGAATCCAATCACTTCCATTTTAGCACTGGTATAAGTGAATAATTTCTTAGTGGGTGGTGATAACGGTACCTCACAAAATTTAGATTTGTATATTTTTTCTGAAATTACGGACACTGGAGAACCGCTATCGATTTCACATGAAATATTTACACCTTCCAGGCACACAGTTTCGGTCATAGGCACTTCATTGAAACAGTAAATATTTAAAATTGACTCACCATCGTCTCCCTCATCACCGGAATTACCTTGTTCGAAATAATTCACTCTTTTCTCTGGACACATTCTACGTAGGTGACCTTTACGATTACAACCTCTACACTTGTAATTAGAAAAACGACACTTCGCGGCCTGATGACCTTTATAACCGCAAACCGAGCACTTATCACTGCAATCCCGCGATCCTTGTGCGTCCTTGCTCTGCTTAATCTTGAACACGGCGTCCTGGTTTACGTCGGTAAACCCTGGTGCAGCGGCGCCCGCTCGGGCACATCGCAAGCTCTCCGCCATGTCAACAGCTTTGCTAAGCGTCAAGTCTTTGATCTCTTGCGCGAACAGTTTATCACGCTCATGCCCAGGTAACATTCCCATGACGAATTTATCGAGCAGCGAATCTTCAAGATTTTTGAAATTGCAATGAGCGGCAAGTCCGCGAAGCCGCGCTGCCCATTGAGAGTGCGATTCGCCAGTTTGTTGCACCGCCATGTAGAACTTATGCCTCTCTGCAAATCCACATCGCTTCGTCGTGAAATGTTCGTCGAGGATTTGTAGTATACTCTCGTAGTTCCTGGTATCCAAATCCTCGGGCAAGGCGAGGTTGCACGCTAGCTGGTACGTGTTTTCCGTGAGTGCGCTCAGCAAAAAAGCTTTTCTCTTCACTCCCGCTTTGTCCGTGACCTCATCTATGTTATTGGCTATAAACCACTGACACAAACGACTTTTGTAGAACTTCCAGTCTTGATTTAGATGATCAAAATTCGTAATTGCGCCCATAGAAGTTTGGCCGAACATTTTATTTTTCTCTAATGTGGGTAGGTCTCGTCGCCAGTGTACTATATTGAGGAGTGAAGTAAACGACAAGCTGGTTGAATGCACACTGATTTATTTCGTACGTAGGTACTAGACTTATAGGCGGCACAGCCGCTGCTACGCATACATAGATACATAACACATTGCAATTCAACGGGGCAATGCTGCCAGCTTGTTGGGTACGCTACCTACTGGTAGTGGGGAGAAGCATTTGGACTGTCTATAGGTCAACGCGGCCAGTATATAGTTCAAATGTTTTTTTTTAAGTAGTAGTAGTATTAGGAAGTTTTTAGTATTAATTATTAAATCATTGTAGTATTTATAAAATAATGGCAATTTGCCGTGTTTAAAAAAAGTTTAGTACATATTATGTTTATATGAATCTTTAATTTTGTGAGTATTTATTTATCGAAAGAGCTTTCTGCATCATTTCATCGGTACTTCCGGCTTGGACTCATACGTTTTACGATACGGTTAGAGTGAATATAACTCATAATGAAAATCGTAACGATATATCAAGGTTTTAAGGCAATAACTCACGAATGACTACCTCGATTCCATCGTAACAGGAACAAGAAACTCGCTTAAGCAGATGTTCCTGAGTTCGAGTATCCTAAGCAACAGTTCTGATAGGGACTACGTTCACAGATTAGAGAAAGACTTTAAGACCTATTTTCATTTTTCACTGTATTTGTAACGAAATGACATGACGATCTAGTAGCTCGCCTGATGATAAGCGACACGACTGCCCATATCAGTTGCAGTGACACTTGAAACTCTAAAATATAGTTTCGCGTAACACTGCACTGCGCACGTCAATCTGAGACATCAGCACAGTCTAGTCTAGCATTAAGATTACTAGACTATTTATTTATTTATTGTGATAAAAAAGAAAAAAATCAATTACAATTAAATTAAATTACTATGAAATTAGGTCATGTTTCATTTGCCCAGTAATTTCACTAGCTACAGTGCCTTTCAAACCGGAACACTGTAGTGCTTGCGCACTACTGCTTGGCGGCAGAACAACTGACAAAGCGGTGGTACCTACCTAGACGAACTTTGCAGAAAAATCCTACCACCTAGTGATGTTGTGATATAAAGGATAAAATTGTTGTGTAAATAAATAAAAAATAGAAATGCAAGGATGCCCTTTTAGCAAATAATCGGTATTATAGAAAACCAAACATATATATCATTTAATTACTAGAGATCGCTTTTTAAAGCGTCCAATTAAAGAAACTCCAAAGTGGAAATATTTTCAATCGACTAATTAAGTAAATTTTAAAATGGAAATAAATTGCTAGTTTTTACCTTTTGTTGTTGTTCTTGTTGAGCGAAGCTTATGAAACTGGATTTCTCTAACTTAAAACGGATTGTGAATTGGTGACTCAGCCGGAATCGTCTGGAGTTCAACCGGAGACAGCGATAAAAGTAGGTATGCATGATTCAGGGCCCGTTATAGCTTTATATACACTTACATACACCATAAACGAATTGCAGAGCTTTGGCGGGAAAACGAAAAAGATCGCTTCACCGCATTTTCCAAAACTTGTGTTATTTTCAGTGTTAGTGCATAAAAATGGCGGTATTTTATTCGTTAAGTGCTGGATTACAGGCGTGAGTGTGGGAAAATGGTATAATGATGGTGAAACGTTTATTTTCGTGTTGTTTCCAAAACTACACTAGACCACATCGTCACTTACCATCAGGTGCGATAGTGGTCAAACGCGAGCCTATCAAACAATAAAAAAAAACTACATAGAAGCTTCTAGTAAAGTTGCCACCACTTTACTAGGAGTATGACTAGACTAGACTATACTATGACTTGACTTGACATTGGCTAAATACACAAAAGTGTGGAGCCAGAACAAAAAAATATTCATAATAACCTCGAAATATTTTTGATTAGCCATTTACTACATTCCTTATCATTTTAATTTATTCAAAAGCCAGATTAATCGCCCACTATCTCTAGCTGTCTTATTTAAAAGTCTGATCTGATATTGTAGAGTAAAACTGGTCGGCGCTGTGGTCAGGCCAGTCAAGGTGAAATGACGCGTATGCTAATACGAATAACAAAGTTATTGCCATTGCCATATATTATTCAATAAGCGAAACTGAGATGTGGTGATTTGCGTAATAAATTGTCGAAGATTTAATTGCTACGATTTTTCAGCCTTATTAATAAACGGGTATTAGTCTCAGATTAGTTACTTCAGTTTTTGTCCTTTTTTTGCTACTGGAATATTTACCTGGATCGAAAGAGACAAAAGATGGTGTAAGTAGTCTAAAGCTAGTTCGTGTTTATTAATAAGGCTGTTTAAGTTTACACTCACGCTCACGTGATGTTTATAGGAGCGTACTGCTTGGACGAACTAACGCGCTACCCGGCAATTGATATTGAAGTTAAATTTCAACTGACTTCAAAAATGGAAGGGGTTCTACATTCGACTGATTAACTGGATGAATCGATTTTGAGTTTCATTTTTATTTGGAAGCTGGTGCTTCCCGTGTGGTCCCGTTTAAAACAAGATCTGACAAGTAGTTATTGAGTCATCTTTAAAAATGAGTAAGTATTTCGATTTCGACTAGATTGATGATGATCTCATTGGGACGGAAGTCGGCTAAAACCTTTTTTCCAAAAGGAATTATTTGAAGCAGTAGTTTTAAAATTACTGGTTAGGATACTTCCTGACCAGTAATTTTAAAACTACTGTGTGTTTGTGTGTTGTGTGTGTTCGAACAAATGTACGGAAAGAGAACAGGACATTTTTTAATATTACTTTTATTACTTACTAGTAGCGCCCCGCGGTTTCACCCGCGGATTAAAGGTATTTTAATTATTTGCTTATCAAACGGGAACATTTCACTTTTCCGGGATAAAATCTAGCCTATATGTTAAACCAGTGTCTTTGACTTGCCCGATTATCTCAGTTGGTAGTAACCCTGCCTTCTGGACTGTGGATAGTGGGTTCGATCCCCACCCAGGACAAACATTTATACACCTACACATCTTATATTGTATTCTATGTATGTATTTACAAACAAAAAGTACCTAAGTATTGTATCAGTTATCTGGTTCCCATAGTACAAGCTTTGCTTAGTTTGGGACAAGATGGCGCTGTGTGAAATGTCCACAGATATTTATTTATTTAGTGTATAAGCTATCTTGGTACCGAATTTCATCCAAATCCATGCAGCCGGGTGAGCGTGAAGGCGTAACAAATATACACACATACAAACTTTCGCCTTTATTAGTGTGATGATTTTGTGCCGATTTAACTATCTATAGATTTTTTTTTGTTTAAGTTACAATGCCCGTCCGTACTAAAATTTGGTAGCTCCTAACATTGCACTTATTCCTCGGAGATATACCCAAATGAATTGCAGAAGGTGTGTCATAGATGGATAAGCGCGAACTTTTTTTTTATGTTTTGGCTACACACCTCCGTGTATTTAGCCAGTGTCAAGTAATTGATAATTTTTCAAGTTGTTGATATTGCACGCAAATATGTGTCAAGTCACAGTCGAAGTCATCAAGTCGAAGTCATCAAGTCATAGTCCAGTCAAAGTCATACTCCTAGTAAAGTGGTTGCAACTTTACTTGAAGCTTCTATGGAGTTTTGGAAAAATGATATGTTGTGAAATCGTTTATTTAATTGTAATAGACGTTTTCATCAGTGCGTTAATATTGACACAATAGTTATCCTATTTTTTTAAAATCATTCTTTATTTATCCACATTTACAATTTTATATGAGCATAACTTTAGTATTAGGTTCCTATTATTCTATTTGTATTTTTCATAGACTGTTTTATGTTTAAACCGATGTTTGTAAACATTTAATAAACTATTTAATTTTTTCATTTCATTTCATTAGTGTATCTGAGTTTACAATACCTATTAACTTTTCGACACTTATAATAATTGAAGGGTTGAGAATAAAAAGGGTTTAACTGTCAAAATGATAGTTTCGAGAAAATTGACTTTAAACTTCAATGGCTTCATTTTAATGTAGAGTGCTTATAAGGTAATAGAAAAGGTTTATGTAAGTTTCAGTTGCTTGAAAATGTATTAATTATAAATTAAAATACAAAATATAGTACTAATTCGTACAATTACTGTAAAAATATAATATAATAAAATATATATAATAATGTTTTTATGCTTAGCGAACTGTATTCCTGTATCAAATAAACCGTTTTTAGACTAAAAATCTCAAGATTTAAACCTCATTTCGGTATTTTCAAAATGTATTATTGTAGATAATTTCACGCTGAATCCAATGATACCCATAAATCATTTTGTGAAAAAAATCAGTTAAATCCTTTTTGTTCTCACCCCTTCAATTATTATAAACTAAAATAAAAACTAGCAACAACTGTGTTACACTAAAATATTAACAATTAACATAATAATGTCTTTGTAAATATTTTCATACATACAAAAGGATAAAATATGTCGCAACTAAGTAACCTCGGCATGTACCTACACGTCAGACAGATGTACCATGAAGTCTAAATTAGACTACAACTACTACTAAATACTACTACGGTATTGTGTTGAACACCAATTATAGTTTCAAACTAGATTGTACGTCCGTGAACGCGAAAATAAAAGTATGTAGATTTTCCTCTTACTTTTATGAGCAATGCTGATTTTTATCTGTACATTCTAACTAGATGTTACTTAACTTGTAATTTTAATTAATTTAATAATAATGTTTGGTGTCGTAAAAATATTATTAAAACTGTCTTCCTGTGATTTAGATAATTAAGTAGTACCTAGATAGTAAAACTGGATATACTTAAGTTACTTTTTTAGACTGATAATTGATTGATGATGATTTAATATAAAACAAGGAAGAGATCAACACAAAGAATCTGGATTTGTTTTTTCTCTAATCTGTGGTCTAGAACGTTCAAATCGCTATTCTCGTAAAACCATTTAAAACACAAAAAACCGTTTGCGCGTCATCTTGGTATAATTGATAAGTTATTTATCGTCATTTAAAATAGGTAATATTCATTGTATTGTATATTACATACAAACTTATTTGTTTGTATGGATGTTTGTTAAACAATCACGAAAAAACTACTTAATGGATTTTAATGAAACTTGGAATGTAGATAGCTTATACGCTGGAGTAGCACATAGGATACTTTTTATCCGCAGGTGAAACCACAGGGCGTAACTAGTGGCATTATAATGTGGTAAAATAAAACAGTAGGTACTTACAGCTAATTTTCAAGTATGGGTGCTACAATGGAAATAGTACCGGTGTTGGTTCGTATTTTGTAAGATGTCTTACTTTCTACCGGCTGCAGCTACTGCGCAAACATTGCACCTCACGTCTATGCTAAATAAAGGCATACAATAAATATTGCCAGTATGGACATCGCCGTCTTATTATTATAAATAATAATAATATAATAAATATCTGTAGACATTTCACATAAGGTAAATTATAAGACATGAATATATAAATTAATGATTGAAATTTATTAAGGAATGTAAATTTAAAAAAAATCTCATATTATAGATGCAACATCATTACAGCAAAAATGTAAAACTAGAAACACTGAAAGATATTTCAAGGGAAGATATCATTTTGTAATCTGGCTATTGTTTTCTGTTTTTTATTTATTACTTAATAATGATTATTTAGTTGTTATAGTTAAATAAATAAAAAATCATTGTTTTACGATTTCGGTCGTAACTGCCAGCAAACGGTACCGTTTATTTGTGAACATATCAAAAATAAAATACATATTTACTTATTTATCTAAGTAGATGTGATGTATGTACTAAAGTGTATCGCTAACAATCTAACCAGATTAGCGATTGTTTAAACATGACAAATAAAACAGTTCCCTTCAACTAAATTGTGCGCATACATAATCTGTCCCTACTGTTAACAAGTGTATTGTAACATTAGTATGCGTATGCGCAGCCTATCGACAGCTTACTCAATGAGGTCTTTGGAAATGGAGCTGGTTTTCTAATTGTATATGAAGTGTCTTTATATCAATACTATATATAATAGTAGTAAGTCAGTATTTTATAGCAAACAGACTCTACGTATCAAACAGAACGATATCTCCATTTTAAATGAAACAATCTATATTCACATCACAGTAATTTCTCATGGGCAAGCGTGCTCCACCTTAGACAACTTCGTCACTTACCATCAGGTGAGTTGTTGTCAAACGCATGCCCATTTTATCATTAAAAAAAAAAAAAAAAAAAAAATTGCAGATTGAGCCAGGTTACAACATTTTTATAAAGGACCCTGGTTCTTTTCACGTCAAAAGTGAATGGCCGTCTTCTTTTTCTTCTTCTATCGCATATTAGCGATCATTCTGCCAATGTCAAGTGAGGAATTTTTGTACGGTTATGTCAAAGTCTTATTTTGTCATTCAAAATGCCACAGTAAAATGATGGATATTTTACTAAAGGCTCTAAAACCTTGAAGTGTAAACGAAAAGGCGTAATTAGCAAACGTCAACAACAACAACTTCCTCACTTCCCAGCAGGTGATATGTTGTCAAACGTATGGCAATTTTGGAACATAAAAATCTTTCTTTTACCCATCACTCTATGAAATCTGCACTTAAGCAATGAATTTGAATGTTCTTTTATTTCCAAAAAACACGTCCATTTATTGCAAATTTTTACTTTGGTATTCGTATTCGTTCTGTCAACGTGTCGCGCTCAAATGAAAATCAACCGTAAAATCACTTAAACGATTAAATATTGAACCACACTAAATTCAACAAGCTACATAAATACCGAATCACCAAACATAGATCAACATAACCGTTCAATAAATATTCCATTGCCCTTCCTCATTCCTCACTAATCGATGGTAATCCGACCGCTCAATTAAACGGTCGCATAAATACACATTACGGTATAAATATAAATAACGTTAAGTACTCTGTCGTAATCAATAGTTGAAGTTTTAGCTGATTCGCATTTTGTATGAGGGGAAGGAATCAAATAGACCTATTGTTTATTCATATATATCATCTAAATATATATAACTCAAAGATGACTGACTCATTGACTGACTCACATAGTGATCTATCAACGCACAGCCCAAACCACTGGACGGATCGGGCTGAAATTTGGCAGGATTTTAGGAAAGCATTTTTCGAAATTCCACCCTTAAGAGGGCGAAATAGGTGGTTGAATTATTTTCCCACAGGTCACGCCGCGGGCGATGCTGCGGGCAGAAGCTCGTCGTTTATATGAAAAGTTCTCTAAAGGCAAGTACGATACTATATATTTTTCCAAAACAATGATTTACTTGACTAATGAAAATCATGCTCTGAAATCACGGTAAAACAAACACCAAACATTTTTGTTAATATATGACCGACGATATTTTAGTTTCTTTTGCCAGATCTTCTTTTCTTGGTCAGGTTCCTAAAATGTCATCGCATTAGTTTGCAATTTTTACAACTTTACTAATGTAATTATTAAATGCATTAACTTTTTTACTTACCTTAAATATTAGTCAATTCACAACGTCTAATCATCGAAAAGGGTTATGGACAAATTTAGAAACGTCGATTGACTTAAGAATGTTATAACAAGGAAGGTGTATATACTTAGCAAGGTGGCGTATGAATAATTATATATACATAATCACGACAAAAGCATTGGCCGTGAATAGTAAACATTAAAGCCCACGATTCGTGAGCTTACCCCTATCACACATGAAGAAACTAATTTCCGGCAATTATCATGGCATGGGCAACTATCGTGCCACTGTCTCTTCTACGAGAAGGTGGACGAGCTTCGCTGCTACCTGCAATTATCCATTTTCCTTGGTACAACTTTGTTTGCCATCTTGACAATAATTGCCATCTTGACAATTATTGTCAAGATGGCAAACAAAGTTATACCAGCCGATAGATGGAGCTAAATAAGTTATACTTCAGTTGTGTGGTCCAAACATACTCGCGTTTTTAAATATATTACTTAGGATCATCTGTAAGTTTATAGGTTTGGTAGGCTGACCACAAAACATTTTAACTAGCTTTAGATTGGTAGGTAATTACAATATGCAGGCATACCCTGTGCAGGTTTTTTTTTTTGCTTTTAGCGGCTCTTATACTGGTCTGGCTGGATCACAGAATAAATAAGCTAGACTCACAGACACGTCAATACTACATAATAAATATTAGTAAGTACGAATTGAAACGTGTACTGCGACCTTCCATTCCATACCATCCGCTCCGCGGGCGTATCGTAGATAGTCAAGATTTAGAAGGTACTCAAGTTGTCTTGTTTGCATAATTTTCTCTTAACTGTACGCTGGTAATGACGGCCTCGACTTTTGATTTGACTTTGAGGTCCGTTAACATAAGGTTTGCAAGTGCCTCTACAATATAATAAAAATAGTCGGAATAAAATTAATCATTGTTTTTTTATATTTCCACATGTGAGTCATTGTCATTACTTCGTCTAACACACCTTAATAGTCCCAAATATTACATTGAAGACCTGAAAAGGCGTTGCACTTTTAAGTAGAGCACACATATTTTATTTTATTTAGTGATATCTTATACAGATTTAAATAAAAAAAATTGAGATTTATATGTTTCTTCACATTACATATACTTAGACATATATGATATAATAAAGTAGACTTATATAATACACACTTACATTATTATAATTTAGCTTTTTAGGTCTAGTTTAGTTTTATAAATAACGAGCTTCTGCCCGCAACTATCCTCGGCGTGGCCTATGGAAAAATAATTCAACCACCCATTTCACCCTCTTAAGGGTGGAATTTTGAAAAATCCTTTCTTAGCGGATGTCTACGTCATAACATCTACCTGCATGCCAAATTACAGCCCGATCCGTCCAGTGGTTTAGGCTGTGCGTTGATATATCACTATGTCAGTCAGTCAATCAGTCAGTCACCTTTGAGTTATATATATTTAAAAGATTAGGTACTCAATATAATTTAAAAAAAAAGCAAACGAGAAACATGCATTATAACTTAGAATAATAATAACTCCCAACGATCACATACACAGATCCTGTACCCTAACTAGGATTCCCTGTATCTAGAGACCCAAGAACTACGAGGACCATGGTCTCACAACACCCAGACACAGAACAAGTATTTACGCTTTTTTCTGTGCACAAATACTTGCCGTGGGAATCGAACCCACCGCCTCCGGATTATGAGTCGACCCGCTCAACCACCACACCATAGAGGCTGTCAATTAATAAAAATATGGAAATCTGGAAAATTTATAATTAAAAGTTGAAGTAGGACGCCACTCTATAGAGCATGGCTAAGAATCTTATACCAGAGTAGTTTCATGTGTAATTGACATAAAAACCGACCAAACTAGACCATTTAGATAACGCAAGAGGTTTATAATATACCTAATGCATAGCGGGAAAAAGGTACTTAATTAATGAACCACTTTTTTTATATTTATGTTTATCATGACACCATTAAACAGCCTGTGATAGAGCTACACATATTACCTTTTACAATCTAACGAGATGATTGAAATCAATAGATTCTTAATTTCGTATAGCGAAAATGATGAGCCTAGAGAACGTAGTTTGGTCGTGACGCGGTCAATTATTCTGCCCGAAAAGCATCGATTTGCTTTTGTGGGGTAAAAAAAAGCAATTAGCCATGTTTGAATGAAAACTCTAAATTTTGTATGTGTGCGTGTCATGCAAAATGTTTTTTTTTTTTTGCCCTCAATAATACCCTACTTTCCCGAAATAGTAACTTTTTTAGAAGAAAACGAATAAATTCAGTAACTAAATCAGCATAGACCATGCCGCTACACCACATAGGGTAGGTCTATAAAAGTATTTTATTTATGAAATTTCTGTTAAGAAAAAAAAAACTTTATTCGACATAAATTAGATGCTCTTCAGTCATGTTCTACATTCGATTTAATGAAAGTGTCCACAAGTAATACATCTTTAATGTTATGAAATATTTATATAACAGCCTCTGTGGTGTGGTGGTTGAGCAGGTCAGCTCATAGCCCAGAGGCGGCGGGTTCGATTCCCGCGGCAGGACAAGTATTTGTGCACAGAAAAAAAAGCGCTAAAACTAGTTCTGAGTCTGGGTGTTGTTGGACCATGGTCCTCGTAGTTCCTGGGTCCCTAGACACAGGGAATCCTAGTTAGGTTAGCTAGTTAGTATCTATGCATGTGTCGTTGGGCGATATTATTATTATTATAATACGTATATGCCAATTTTGAAGTCATATCCTCTTGAAATCAATTTTATATGAATCATGACTAATCAGGAGCTAAACGTCAATAAACGACACCAATCAACGCCTGTACTGGAAAAAAAATATTGCAGACGCACGCGTCGTTAGACTGACCGGTCAATTAATGTACGAAAAAAAAATCATTTGTCAATGACGTTGCAGCCTTTGTAGGTCACTTTGTCCATTCACATCGCAAGACTCCGTTCAAGGTTAGCTTTCACAATCAGCTGGCTTAAGCCGCTTCGTCGTCGATTTGGCGCGCCCACGGCTGGCATGGTACAGAGTTGGTATACAGCCAATTCGTGTATTGACGTTTGAATTCCAAGCACTTTTGGTGAGAACCTTGGTGGAAGTTTATTGGCAAAGTATTATTATTTAGTTATACATGGTTCATGACACTTGAATATAATTAACGCAGATGAGCTGGTCTCAAGAGAGAAAGTTAACACTTGAAGTTGGTATTATTTTAGTTTAGTCCATCATTCAGTGGCACAGATAAAACAAACAATACCACAAACACAAATAGTAACAATGGGTAATCAAATTGATAACCCAAAACGTAAAATGCAATAAAACCGAGAGGAGTATAAATCAAACAACAAATCAATGCACAATCAAATTTCTCAGAACACAACAATACAACATTTATTTTATTTCCAAAACGACAATGTGGCATGGCACACGACGCTTGCCGAGAAAGTAAAATACACAAAAAAGTCGCACGTCGAGTTTCTCCCGCCAAAAACAGAGATCATTGACCGATTGACATTCGAAAGACCCGCCCCGTGCTATGTCGATATCGATACCGAGAAAATGAATATTGAATCTCAACATGAATACTTACGCATTTTTTTTCTCATCTCAACCGGTCAAGCCCACCTTCGTGTCAGAATAAAATATTACTTTTAATTTGGTGGCATAATAATTTATTGTCATTGCCGCAAATTACTGGCTTACTTTTAATTTTTTACCGGTTATTACGATTGGGGCTTGATAAAGCTTTCGTATAAATCCAACCTTTAAAAACCTACATAACCTGTAAGAAATAATAAATGACGGATATTATACAAAAATGCTGGGCACTATAGAGACTGTAAAAAATGAATAAGAGTCATGCCAGCTGCAAAGAGACTAGTCTTTACCGATATGTACAGAATTCGCCCTATTTGCCTTATTTACAGAGGTCCAGAACAGCAATCACCATACAAAACCGCTTAAAAAGTGAAGCAAATTCAATCTATGATCATAGAACAGGAACTTTTTAATATAAGTTCAACCATAGAATAGCTTTTTAAATTTACCATTTAAAAAGTATTACCCGATTAAATCGGGTAACTGAAAAACTACTAATTTTATATAGTATGATGAAGTGCTTTTGGCTAAGTTTTTGGCTAAATACGGCACGTAAATGGCTTGTAGGAAAGATGTATGAAAAAAACTAGCCGTACCGGGCGTTTTTACCCAAGTTCTATAAGAAACAGGATAAGACAAATAAATTTCTGCAATCGGTCAAGTCAACCCGGTCAATTAATCGAATGCCTATACAACGAAGAGAAAATGATTCATTTCATCATCAAAAAGAATGTAACACTCACGTAAGAGTCATACATACCAGCCTTCCATTTATACTGTAGTGAAAGAACATAGCCGAAAATACTTTTTAATTTAATAATCAGTCAAAAAGATATCCAGAGTTAGAGACTCCCCTGGGATAAATGTACAAAAAATTACTGAACAACATCGCGATTTCTAAGTTACTCTAACTCCCATTTCTTCCCACGGCTCGTTTATGCTCGTATCTATCTTGAAACCGGTTGCCTCAGCAGTTATTGTCACTAAAACCAAACCTCTACATTTATCAAATTATTTATCTATTATGTTTAGAAAGTTTGTAACTAATGATATCATTCAGATATCTGGGGAGTTTATGACTGTAGTTTAAGATAATAATGAACATTTGGGGCACTTAAATGAAGCACATGAAAACTTGAAGTAGGTACCAAGAAATAGCCATTCCTTCTACGTATACTAAGGTCCGTATTACAGAACGATGCTCAGTCATCGATCGGTGCTCAAGCAGAGATTTCATTCAGTAATTGATCACTTTATGTATGAAATCTCTACTTGGGCACCGATGGATGACTGAACATCGTTCTGTAATTTGGACATAAATAAAGTAACTTCAACTTCTTATTATGGTTCTGCAGGGTTGCCACAATTTTGCCAACTAAATAAAGTAACAAGCCGCGTTATGAGGACGACTCACCGCGGGCAGCTACCATAGATCGCGTTCATAGACTTTAAATCTATGATGGATGGCGCCGGCTTTTGGTTTTACTACGGCTATTAACAAATTTATCTATGCATATAAAATTCAAAGTCCTGACTGACTGACTGACTGACTTATATATCAACGCACAGCCTAACAAATGATCCTAGAGACTTGAAATTTGGAGGGTGTGTTCTTTGTAAAGTGTAGGTATCCACTAGGAAAGGGGTTTTCGAAATTCAATCCCTAAGAGGGTGAAATGGGTGGTAGAATTATCTAGAAAAAAATTCTTCTTAGTTTCATATAGGCTACGTGGCCAAAGCTGCGGGAAGAAGCTAGTATAGTACTACTAGTATACTAGCTGACCCGGCAAACGTTGTTTTGCCATATAAATTAAAAAATAGGGGGTGATAGAAGAAGAAGGAAAATTTAGGTTATATTTTTCAATGCCACATCATTAAAAAAATTCTATCCTGGTGGGCTCTTATCACTTAGCGGGATGAATAATAGATAACAACCTATTCTCAGACCTACCAAGTGTGAATATAAAATTTTATCAAAATCGGTTCAGCCGTTTCGGAGGAGTATGGTACCAAACACTGTGACACGAAATTTTTATACAAATAGTATTTTTATAGGTAAATCGAGGAGGAATTCAGTCGCCTTCACTTCGTACTAATAAATACTTGGATGATATTGTTATGTATATTTATTTCCATTTATTTTGAAAAACTAAACTACAGAACTGTTGTGTATTGTTTATGCCTTATTTTATAAGTACATATCTAATCATAGTCTATGCTCTGTGACACAAAAGACTGTCTGTGTAATGGAGAATTAACAAGAGCATGTTTTGTAAGATCTAAAGAATAAATAGCATTGTGTTAAAGTAAATAGGTGTTTTACTACATATATAAAAAGAACCAATTTAGATGAAATTTCTATTAGACCAATCTGAGGAGAAGTAGGTATGGACAGATTTCTAAAGTGTTTATGAGTAAGAAAAATAGCCTTATAAGTAGGTACCTAAGACATCCGAACACGAACGTGCTTAAGTTGCATAATATTAATAACTTCATAGCCTTTATTCCGTTGAGCCCGCATTCTTCGAGCGTGCCGCTTGCCTGCCATTTGCATGGGCCTACATAAAGGTATGCGCCCACGCAATGCGTGCTTATCATTCCGCGGGTGATAGTGCAAGTCGGCCCGCATTAGGGAAACTGTGCCAAAATGACAAATAACAGGATAATAGACCCATAAAATCAAGATGGCTGATACTGGTTGAATACCTTTGTGAATAAAATTAATAGGTAAATAATAATAAAGCCCAAAGATCACATATATAGACCCTAACTAGGATTGTACCTAGGGACCCAGGAACTACGAGGACCATGGTCCCACAACACCCATACTCAGAACAAGTATTTGCACTTATTTTTTCTGTGCACAAATACTTGTCATGTCGCGGGAATCGAACCCGCCGCCTCCGGGCCATGACCCGAACTGCTCAACCACTACACTACAGAGGCTGTCAAAAATAAATATTAGAATTTACAAATTTCCCCTTAAAAATATTTATGTAGGTACCTATAATCAAAATACATAACTAGAATGTTCTGTCCGAGAAGTTACTGGATTGGTCGGACAACTTTTTGTCTCAGACCAAAATAATCATGCCATTTCTGGATCTTGTTTTTACAAAATAGAATCAAAACAAACCAACACATGTTCACCCATAACTTATACTGCAATTCTGGTTACAACGAACCCGTTTTCTAAATGGTGCTCATAAGAATCATCTACAGTCATCTAGCACCATAATTTCATATCAGATTTAGAGGTTGGTAGAAGAAATGCATCGCGACTTCTTAATTACAAAATGAATGTTATAAAATGATAGGTTCTATCTCCAGTGTGCGCCGGCGCATGTCGTGTCGTGGACAAGTTCTGCCTTATGCGTGGTTACGCAACTGTCGGTATGTCTAGTGTGAATATGGATATACATAGTAGATAACTAGTTCATATTTACGTGTAATGCTGTGCTCGTTTACGCTTTGTTACAATTTTACAGCCTTCGGAGGAGAGCTGGATAAGTTGAGTATATTCAATGATTTTAGACACTCACAGCCTTATTAATAAACACGAACTAGCTTTAGTTTAGCTACACCATATTTTGTCTTTTTCGATCCAGCTAAATATTCCAGTAGCAAAAAAAGGACAAGAGCTACCAGTTTATTAATAAGGCTGTCAATGTTTTAGAGGAGATATTTTATATCAAGACTGGTGGTAGGATTTACAATCTATCTCATATCTAGTTTAGAATTCTTTGAAATTTGCCTTCCATTGTTGTAATATTCTTTCTTTCTTACGCACATTCTACATTTCAACTTGAAGTGTGAACATGAAGTCTATTTCTTCTTTTAATGCAAGATTGTTTTTTTTGTAGAGCAATCTTTACTTATAAACTCAGAATTTACATTTGTTTTTATTTTTTTATGGTATTTTTATGGCGTTTGACAACAACTCACCTGATATGTATGTGATATATATGTGTATATGACTTAAAAAGACCCATGTTATACCCAGGAGGAAACACTGTTGTTGGAAGAGCATTCCATTCCTTGGCCCTTCGGACTATAAATGACCCAGCTAAACGCTTAGTGCGGACTTCGGGTACACTAAGGACGTAAGGATGTGACGAATCGCCAAGCACATTATTGCATGCAATTCTCTGGAAAGATAATATATAAAACAAAAAATTAACCTTCGTGTCTACTGCATATAAAATTTACACGTTTAGGTATGTACACTTATTTAATAATTATTGTTGCAGAAGTTGCCTCTGCGGCATAGGCCTCCTCTATCATTCGCCATTCGTCTCTTTCCCTAGCCTCATCCAGTCTAGTCCACATATTTCCACAAAAATATGTCTCCACCTATTTCTCTCTTTTTCTGGATAGTCTTGCTTAAATGGCAACGTTAAGAACCTTTATTAGACGACGTAAATATACGTAGCAGGTAGCACGCTTTCATTATTACATGGTCACATTTTACGACTTACAACACAATCAAGAATAATTTATAATGCTGAAATAGTTCATAAAACTGCATACTAACACGTTTAACAGCGCTATTAATGCTAGATTTCCTGTTGCATACTCTCATCCGTTCGGATTTAGTGTTTTCTACATAAATTGGTATAATTACGTTAGAAATTTTTACAACTTGCATGTGTTACGTGTGGTCTCCGTATATTTTAATAGTTTTATAGGAACTTCGTTTTACTAGGTGATAGGACTTTTCTGCAAAGTTCGTCTAGGTATAGGTACCAACGCTTTGACAATTATCGCCCAGCAGTAGTGCTTGCGCACTAGCTCGTCACATCATTCCTGAACATAAAAAATAGGTATTAATGTTGCGCAAATAATACTGATTTGCTTTTATTTGTCATTGTGAAGAACGATATAATATATACATATATTTTTTTATGTTATTGAATGATGTGACGAGCTAGTCGTTCACCTGATGTTAAGTGAGACGGCCGCCCATAACAGAACAGTGTCACTCGGAACTCTAGCATGTAAAGTTTCGCATGACTGCTGCACTGCGCACATCATCCTGAGACATCAACACAGTCTGGTAATAAGATTACTCGACTGTGAGATCAAATCATAAGTCTCATTGGCCCAGTAATTTTATTTATTATTTATTATCGTCTTTCCAAGAATTTGAGTAACTAGTCATGTGATTTTATAAAATATATTTTTTATTCATTTTGTTCATGTAGTACCTACGTATCTACATTTATAAACACGTGGCGAGTATTTACTAACAAATAAATTATGTTAATAAATAACCGAATTGAGATGTTAATGGCTGAAATAAGCTTACGTACGCGTGTTAAGTAATTTAAAAAAAATGCAAATTAAATTTATTTAAATTCTTTACCTTATCAACTTATGAAAATCTTGGGGCATTTTTTTATATTGCATAAATACGAATATCGTAACGGGTTAGTCGTTCGTCTGATTTAAAGCGTCTCCACTGTCCATAACATATTGCAATATCACTCGGAACTATAAAATATAGTTTCGCGTGACACTGCATTTCGCACATCATCCTAAGACACCACACAGTCTAGTAATCGAGACTGTAAGAACAGTAGGGTGATCACGTAATTTTGACCGCAATGCAACAGGAGTAATTTCATTCTTGATTTTAAAAATCTCATAGTAACTATGCAAATAAACTATGTATTGAAACTATCAAGTCCATACAAATTTGTGTTTGCATTCAAGTTCACATAGCTGATCATAAAGCCTCATTTGTTAATGTTTATTTTATATTATTTTAAATTATAATACAGCATCAATTTAATCCATATTATGCGTAAATAATAATTTTCTTAGTTGTTGGTTAATAATAATAATATGCGTGGACATCTCACACAATGCCACCTAGCCCCAAACTAAGCAAAGCTTGTGTTATGGGAACAGATAACTGATACAATACTTAGATACTTTATTTATTGGTTACGTTGTTATTGTCACAGTGACGCTCAATTTCACTAAATCTAAACACTTATGCCCGTCTGTACTAAAGACCTTTGACAGGACCTAAGCCCGCACTTATCACTCTATGACATACCTACTGCCTTAGAACATTTGAAGGGTTGAGAATAAAAAGGATTTAACTGACAAATTGACAGTTTCTGGAAAATTGACTTTAAAAGTCAACGGCGTAATTTTATGTAGCGTGCTTATAAGGTAATAGAAAAGGTTTATGTAAGTTTCAGTTGCTTGAAAATGTTTTAATTCTATTTAAAATTACTAAATATAGTATTAATTCATACAATTACTGTAATAATATAATGTAATATAATAAATATAGTAATGTTTTTATGCTAAGCAAACTGTATTCCTGTGACAGATAAACCATTTTTAGACTCAAAATCTCGAGATTTATACCTCATTTCGGTATTTTGAGAATGTATTATTGAAGATAATTTCACGCTGAATCCAACGATACCCATAAGTCATTTTGTCAAAAAAATTAGTTAAATCCTTTTTATTCTCACCCCTTCATTTATCCTACTGCAATGCTTTTGGGTATTTCAATGAGGATTAAGTGCGAACTTAGAAGCTGTCAAACTAGTATAATTATACGGTCATTATGCTATGAGACTTATTAACAGTAAGGAAATATGCAATTTCAACGTGTTTTTTAAGTATTAGCAACTGTATGGGGCAAGCCAATGCGCAAGCGCAGTTTTTGCAATAACATTCCTGCATCGAGTCGGGGCCTAGTTTAGCTTTTCAGATGATAAAATAACTTTATAAATAAAAAATAAAATAAGAACTATTTTAACATTTTAGTTAATAATTTAATTTCAATTTACTGCCAAATAAATACTTAAAAAGATAACACTTTTAGACAGCAAAAACTTCCCAAGTAGTTCTTCTGCACCCATTCCCACCACAGGCATAGGTTTACAATACAATACAAAACAATTTATTGACACCAATAATAAACATGTAGCAATGAGAATTACATAATAAGATAGATACAATGGGCGGTCTTATCGCTAAGAGCGATCTCTTCCAGACAACCTTTAAATGGACAGAGATATGAGACACTATGAGCATATAGGAATATTATTCGATTCTAGTTTATGGCCATTCTCACGCTATATTATCTGTGATATAATAATAATAATAACGCCTAACGATCACATACATAGATCCTGGACCTAAACTAGGATTACCTCTATCTAGGGACCCAGGAACTACGAGGACCATGGCCCACAACACCCAGACGCAGAACAAGAATTTGCGCTTTTTTTCTGTGCATAAATACTTGTCCTGCCAGGGAGATCGAACCCGCCACCTTCGGGCTATGAGCCGACCTACACAACCACCACAGCACAGAGGCTGTCATATAGGTAATAGGAAGACCTCTTCACTCACAAATGTACCTAGTGATTACGTTATCACGGTTCCCACAGCTCCCACTGCCCTCTGTGCCAAGTCTGAAACGATTCGCTGTCACTTTCTTTTCGCTGGTAACGGAACAGCGCGGTGAAGACGTGAATTCCGCAAAACCACAGATCACAAATAGTTTAAAGTCCCGTTCAAACCACGACATTAGCTGCCCTTTAACAGTACAGCTAGTACTGGTTTAATCTGTGCAGCGAACGTAATAGAAAAACCTGCAAGTTACACCCAGGGGAGTTTTGGCGGGAAAGCGAAAAAGATTGCGTCACCGCATTGTATTAGTTTCCTAAACTTGTGTTATTTTCAGTGTTAGTGCATACAATTGGTGGCATTCTATTCGTTAAGTGCTGGATTACAGGCGTGAGTGTGGGAAAGTGGTATAATGATTGTGAAACGTTTCTTTTCGTGTTTTTTCCAAAACTCCATAGAAGCTTCTGGTAAAGTTGTCTCCACTTTACTAGGAGTATGTATGAGTACTTGATTAGACTATGACTTGACTTGATGACTTGGACTGTGACTTGACTTGACACATAATGAGAAATTATCAAATACTTGACACTGGCACAAAAGTGTGGAGCAAAAACAATATATAAATAAATTAAATCGTAAAGGCTTGTATAATCATTTCGAGTGGTTGACTTCAGTATATATATACCCAACGATCACATACGAGTACATAGATCCAGAACCCAAACTAGGATTCCCTATGCTTAGGGACCCAGAAACTACAAGGACCATGGCCCCACAACACCCAGACACAGAACCAGTATTTTCACTTTTTTTCTCTGCACAAATACTTCTCCGGCCGCGGGGATCAAACCCGCCACCTCCGGGTTATGAGCCGACCTACTCATCCACCACACCATAAAGGCACACTGACACAATCACCTTTTACTCATAAATAAGTATGTAAATAAAAAAGTAAAGAAATCAAATATTGGTTTAGTCTCGCCACCTGCGAAGAGAAGTAATGATTGCGCAAGAAATATGCCATTAAATATGTAAATTGTAATATTTACACTTTCTTTTGAGAGATGATAGCACAGAATTAAGTTTCATAGATATTGTAGTGTATCTCACGCTAGACTTTGAAAGCCATGAACTCGAGCGTAATTGATAAATCACGGAGAAGTTATGAATACTTAGTAGGCGCCTTTTTTTGTTTTGTTTTGGCTCCACACTTTTGTGTATTTAGCCAGTGTCAAGTAATTGATAATTTCTCAAGTTCATTACTATTAAGTATATAATGTGTCAAGTCACAGTCCAAGTCATCAAGTTGCGTTATAGTCTAGTTTAGTGAAGTCATACTTACATTGATTGACATACATACATTAATTCGATTGTGTATTGATTCGTATAGTATATACTCTTTTACTCTGTAATGTTTTTTCTGAAATAAATATATTTGAATTTGAATTTGATACTCCTAGTAAAGTGGTGGCAACATTACCAGAAGCTTCTAGGGAGTTTTGAAAAAAACACGAAAAAAACGTTTCACCATCATTACACCACTTTCTCACACTCATGCCTGTAGTTCCAGCACTTAACGAATAAAATGCCACCAATTTTATGCACTAACACTGAAAATAACAGAAGTTTTGGAAAATAATACAATGCGGTGACGTGATCTTTTTCGTTTTCCCGCCAAAACCTACACCTACATTTATATTGTCACGCGAATTTATCATCGGTAGGATTATACCTACGTTCGCGATTGTTTATAGTTTATGGCCCGTATTACAGCACTATGTTCGGTAGTGAATCTCTGCTCAAGGCGAGATTTCATTTACAAAATGATCAGATAGTGGATGAAATCTCTATGAGCATTGAGCATAGATGACGACTGAGTCGTGACTCTTCACGACAGTTCACGAATGAGCATAGTTCTGTAATACGAGCCTAAGGTCCGTACAACGATGCTTAGTCATCGATCGGTGCTCAAGCAGAGATTTCATTCACTAATTGATCACTTTATAAAATTAGAAGTGCGGGTGAAACCTTTTCTACCTGTCATAAATATCTTAAAGTGGATAATGTTTGAAGAAATCATAAAACAGGTAAAACTAGTGCCAGCAAACATTATTATGTAAATATGTAATGTTTTTATTGTATGGACACGGCTGTTCAAACGCTGATACGCTTTCAAAAGTTAGAGCCCGTCATTATGATCAATAATAATTTGAATTGTAGGTTTCTCTGAAACTGCATGTGCTATTGTTGATGAGTAACGTGCAATATAAAAGTTGTAATTATATGTACCTTTTTATATTAATGAATAAGAAATTTAATTTTATATTAAAGTAAAATAAACTACCTATATACTTACTCACTATAATTATAAAAGAGACTCTTGAGATTTAAACTTTAAAATGGATTCATTAAAAATATCGATATAATATTGAATATAGAATAGATAAGTACCTACATTTTAATAAACGTTAAAAAAAACCGTAGCTTATAACCGCTATACATTGATTGGCTTCTTGATGGCTTATAATCATATGAGTCCCGTTACTGTTAATTGAAGTTTGAAACAGTACAATACGCCATCGATACGCACTTTTGTTTAGTGGGGTAACGGTGGCCGTCGCGATGACATAGGTATACGGTGTCCAGTTATATCTAAACACATTGGCACGGCCTGTGACGAGAGCTACGTCAACCGCAACAACACCTTTAGATCGACACCTTAAGCAGAAGTATTATAAATTACAACCTTGCTAACATACCTCTACGTTCGTTAAAAGAACTTCTTTTTTTAAACTTTCTTTTTTGAACAGAAGAGAAGACCGATATTGCGAGAGTAAGGGTCCTGAACGGTTCCAATGCCAAGACGTTAGCAGAAGTATTATAAATTACAATATTAATAACATACCTCTATGTTCTTTAAAAGAACTTCTTTGCCCTTTTTTAGGTCCAAATATAATGTTAACCTTTTTTTAACATTTTTTTTGAACAGAAGAGAAAACTAATGTTGCGAGAGTAATTCTGGACGATTCCAATGGCAAGACCTTAGCAGAAGTATTATAAATTACAACCTTGCTAATATACCTCTATGTTCTTTTAAAGAACTTCTTTGCCCTTTGTTTTATTTTGTCCAAAACTAATGTTAACTTTTTGGTAACATTCTTTTTTAAACAGAAGAGAAGACTAATATTTCAAGAGTAAGGGTCCTGAGTGATTCCAATGCCAAGATCATACGTGGATCACAGATTACGACGTATCCATAAAAGTTAAATTACTTTTAGCTCATCACTCACACACATCATACACTTACCTACAAGAAAGTGATGAATATATGAATGTTTATGAATGGAAGGGTCGAGGAAAACGGAAGAAAAGATGTCTGGATTGTGCGTGGGCAGGTATAAATGAAACGATGACGGCTGACAGAGCAGAGTGGAAGAAAAAGGCATACTGTTCGCAAACAATATGAGACCAAGACAAGAAGATGAGTAAACAGGAACAAGGCGATCCAGCCAAACTCTATCAAGCGACCATTTGTATGCTCATTTTAATCCACACCTATAAACATAAAAATGAATCTTTATTTCCCTTAGTCATTGCATCACGCGTGAACTGATGGTACATCTTCACTAATTCCTTTGTGTTGTGTTTAATATTGTCAGGAGAAGGTTCTTATGTATGAAAAATAAGAAAGTTGACCGGAAAAATTAAAACATTTTCACCACGCGGGTGAAACCGCGGGCGCAGCTAGTCACACTATCACATCACACTATCATACTATCACACTAAATTATAAAGTTTGTATGTGTGTATGTTTGTTACTCTTTCACGCTCAAACGGCTGAATGGATTTAAGATACATATAATATACATTTTATCCCGGAAAAGTGAAATTTTCCCGTGGGGTGAGCAAATAATTAAAATACTTTCCGCGGGTGAAACCGCGGGGCACAACTAGTAATTACATAAAAATGAATTAAGATGGAACATTTTTGCTAATTCTTTTTTGTTTTGTTTATTATTGTCAGGAGAAGGTTCTTATGAAAGAAATAGTTAAGAAAATATGGAAAATTTTCATCACGCGGGTGAAACCGCGGGGCAAAGCTGGCCATCAATAATCTTAGAAGAACGCAAAATGCTTTCAGTTTGGTTGAATAGACGAAAAAAAATCATAGCACGCCGAATAGATGGCGATGGGTCGACACGCACATTTATTTAATAGAACGAACCGGTACCGATAATGATATGTCGACTCATAACAGTATTTTTATCGAACGACACCTTCTACCGAGTGCTTCTTTCTACGCGCTTTTTATAAACGACTCGTCTAGTAAGTCTTAATTTTTTTCCGATTAAGCTGTGATGGAACATATTATTTTAAAAATAAGTAGTATAGAATAGAAAAACTAATTGACACACTTTATTGCGTATACCAACATGAAATATAACTAGGCATTACATGGGGGGACTTATGACTAAAAGTGATCTCTTCCAGGCAACCTTTGGATGGAAGTAGGTAGGTATATCCTATTAATAATGATAATAATGTCTAACGATTACATACATAGATACTGAACCCTAACTAGGATTCCTTGTATCTCGGGACCCAGCAATTACAAGGACTATGGTCCCACAACACCCAGACACAGAACAAGTATTGCACTTTTTTTGAAGTAAAACTTCTTTACGTACGCTTGTCATGGGGGTAAGCTAGTGAGGCGAATGGAACATGGAAAGAAAGACTTACGTTTCTTATGCTACTGCAGGGGTAAGAGAGATAGAGCTAAGGAAGTTTTACTTCAGTCGTCTGGTCTTAAATGTTTTTTTTTCTGTACACAAATACTTGTCCTGCCGTGGGAAACGTACCCTGGTACCTCCTGGTCATGAGCCACCACATAGGGTGAACAAATCCACCCCGTCGTCGCCGCCCGAGACACGTCTTGAGCGACCCGGATGATCCTATAGCAGCCGTAGTATCGGCTGCACTAGGATCACCGGACCAGTCTAGCCCTTCTAGCTCAGGTACCGCTTTCGGCACCGGTATAGGATACCAGCGTAACACAATCAGACACCGACCCCGCCGGCGAGGTCGACGTACTCCCCGTAGTTTAGCTAGAACGGTCGCGACTTTCAAAAGGGTCCACTCTTCCAGTGGACGTAGTCTTCTCGATCCTCTTATCCCGGCAACGGCCCAAGCCGAGGCTCGCACCCCAGGGGTGCCCTTGAGCTAGTTGCCTCCCACTTTTGACGGCTGGGCGTCTTAAGCGCCCGCCCTCCCGCCCGGTGACGCTGTAAAGGTCGATAGAGACCAACAGCATTAGCTCGTTCAACAAAAAAAAAAAGGGTGAACAAATCGTACAAGCAAACATTTTCGCAATCGTCATGGTAAGAATTGTTTTGTTTATAAAATGTATTGAACAGAACCCGTCCGCTATACATATGTATGCAGCGACTCAACCGCGAACGATGTGAAAAACAATAGCTTGTTAACTGATAATAACCCCCATTGTAATCCAATTTGATGCAGATGAAAAACAATGACCTATTTCTATGAAATAAATTAAAAATGGCAAATGAATTTGCTTTGCTTAATGCAGAAAAGTTTCGATTATTACACATAACAAATTGTTGACCTTGCGTCAATCACTATCGTCGAATGTATTGTCTACATAGTCCTTCATTTTAGTTCAAAAGTTAACGCTAATTGCTTTACAGTATGCAATTTTAAGATTATGCTGCCGTTTCACATTGAAGGTCCTGGCTCTAAGTTTTATAGCTCTAAACTTAGCTTATTGATTGAGCTGCGCGCGGTTGATATCGGCCATAAGCATTATTTCCTGAGTATCTGCGAAACCTTAAAATGACAATCATCGCCATCTATTGAACATAAATATTTATTTATTTTTATTCTATATATTATATATTGTATTAGTGTATGTATTTACAAAAAAAAGTATATAAGTATTGTATCAGTTTTCTGGTTCCCGTAATACAAGTTTTGCTTAATTTGGGGCTAGATGGCACTGTGTGAAATGTCCACACATATTTATTTATTTTGTTTTATTAAAGAAAATAATTTCATAGACTAACAAAATTCTCATCTTTCGATACTGATAGGTAAATAATAAGATATTAATTTTTATAGCAGGCTAAGGTACACATCTACATCATTTGACTGGCCCGATAGCTCAGTTGGTAGTAGCCCTGCCTTCTGAACTGTGGGTTGTGGGTTCGATTCCCACTCAGGACAAACATTTGTGTGATGAACATAGGTGTTTGTTCTGTGTCTGGGTGTCATATTGTATTCTATGTATGTATTTACAAACAAAAAGTATCTAAGTATTGTATCAGTTATCTGGTTCCCATAGCACAAGCTTTGCTTAGTTTGGGGCTAGATGGCGTTGTGTGAGATGTCCACACATATTATTATTATTATTATCAAGTTTGCACTTATGCCCTCTATGGGTACGTCTTAGTAAGATAAGTGAGAACTTAGAGCTGTCCAGCTTTAATGCATACGGGCATATTATTATACACATAGTGAGACTAACTGATAACACCATATTGTATTTACACTAAACCACACAAAAAGTAAAACACAACTCATCGAAGATAGAGTCGGTGTTAAAATTAATTACCGCTTAGATAGAGGAATCTATTAGGACAGGGGTCAGCAACCTTTTGAGTCGGAAGAGTCAAAAATTCCAATTTACAAAATCTCAAAGTTTATTATTTGCATAAATGTGTATTTTTTAATAAAATCAAATTTATTTGCGTATGGAACTAAAGAGCCACAGCTTCATATCCAAGGAGAAGCGTGTGTGCGAGCCGCAGGTTGGCGACCCCTGTCTTAGGACAGTATGTATGTACCATGTGACGTAGGTAACTCTTGTAAATTTATTTACTTTTCCATATTCATAATCTTTTTTTTTATACTGCATTTCCACAGATACCTGGGTCCGTGCTTTTTGTTAGAATATTTTTTATATTTATTTATTCATAATCTTTTATGATTATAAGTTCAAATATCGTAATTCCGTGTCCAGCACGTGAGAATGTAGTGAAGTTTCACATTGCATTTTATCCTTGGCACAACCATTATGTTTATGAAGGCGCTTACTCTAGCTAATGTACCGAACGAGTTCTCATGCTAAAAGCATTTCATTGTGTATTATTAAATTAATTTCACGCTCCAGCTAGTAGGTATTATCAAATTAAGGTTTCTTGCTTGATTGACTTGTTATGCTTTGATATAATAAACCAAAAATGGAACAAGCACTTATTTATTCTGTGCCATTGAACTCTAACAACTACGGGAAAAAAGTTTGAACGGTTTAACTAATTGAGCCTAGTCATGGATCATACGTCCATAAGCTTATAGTATATGTATAGCATGGACATATCAGTTTTTTTTGTTTTTTGATCGGAGTAATGCTGTCGGTCTCTACCGAACTTTACAGCGTCACCGGGCTGGAGGGCAGGCGCTTAAGGCGTCCATGCGTCAAAAGTGGGAGGCAACTCAAGGGCACCCCTGGGGTGCGAGCCTCGGCTTGGGCCGTTGCCGGGATGAGAGGATCGAGAAGACTACGTCCACTGGAAAAGTGGACCCTATTGAAAGTCGCGACCGTTCTAGCTAACCTACGGGGGGTACGTCGACCTCACCGACGGGGTCGGTATCTGATTGTGTTACGCTGGTATCCTATACCGGTGCCGAAAGCGGTACCTGAGCCAGAAAGGCCAGACTGGTCCGGTGATCCTAGCGCAGCCGATACTATGGCTGCTGTAGGATCATCCGGGTCACTCAAGACGTGTCTCGGGCGGCGACGACGGGGTGTAAATGGACATATCAGTGATATGTCCATGATGTATAGTTAAAGTCAAATACTAACAATCAAAAATATTTCAGTAAGCAATGGCGCTTAATGAAATATTTAAAGATATCTCGAAGGCTCAATTCAGACTCAATTTGTTGTTGTTGTACCATTACAACAACAACAAATTGAGTTTGAACTGAGCCTTCGAGATATCTTTAAATAATTAGTTGCACTTACGGGAAAAAGGTCCAAACGGCTCAAATAATTGAGCCTCGCAGTAGACCTTATAGTCTGTCTGAAACCATGAAGTGTAAGTAGCAAAATGGGGAAGCACAGACGATGGTACTTTCAGATAGGCATAGGTAGGTATATTCTTAGTCAAGTTTTTTTTTCAGTGGCATTTTTGCCAGATTTGATGGGCTTTTCAATAAACTTTTTAAAGTTGTCCATTGAGAAATCACTTTTATTATGTCAATATTCACTTTCCTAAGAGCTAGATTTGGGTTCTTTTGGAGAGCTGAAGAGGCGTTGTATATAGTTTGGTCTTGTTAGCTAAGCTAATGCATTTGTATGCCCCTCCAGCTTGTTCATATTTTTCTGCTGTCTGATTAATTTTATTAGTCACGATGTTGCTTTTATAGATTTAAATTTAAAATTTAAAAATCCAGGTAGAAACATTTTCGATCTAGCGCTTTTCAAACAAACTAAAATAGAAGTGTTCAATCTTCTTCACGTCTTTTTCTTTACCTTTTTTACCTCTGGCTTACTGTACTTTTATGAAGTAGTAAGTATATTAGTGTATTGCTTTAAGGAAATGTAATCCAGCTGTACACCTACATATATAGCGAAGACGAAGCAGTGTGGCTCCCACTGTTCAATGACATGAGTCTATCGCATTTACAATGCAATTATGACACAAGTGTAAGTAAATGTGAAAAGTTAGGCAATCATCTGAAGATGTTCTTATTATGAAATACAGGAATGTGTTCGCTCGGTATGCTTTTTACGAGTATTATTTCTGTAATAAAATCACGGATTGCTCCTACTTCCGTAGCACAATCACTTCCTAAATAATGTACAAACCCGACAATTATTCTATTGCAGTAAACATAAAACCATTGTGCTGTTACACAATAATCGCTAAAATTGTAATTTGACAGTCTCTTGTTTCAAATTACTATTTCGTAACCGAGCCATTTCTTGAAACCGTGATTTTTGCAACTATGCAGTTTGCTTCGCTTAAGTCGAGCAAAACTACTTTTAGGTCCGTATTACAGAACGCTGCTCAGTCATCAATCGGTGCTCAAGCAGAGATTTCATTCATAAATTGATCATTTTATGAATGAAATCTCTGTTTGAGCACTGATCGATAACTGAGCATCGTTCTGTAATACGGACATTAGTTCTTGACCTGGCAAGCTATTAAAGAAAGATTTAATACTAAAATATTTCAATAAGTAAATGATGCACGATCTATCAATTTAACATATGCCTCACGAGTTTAAAAGCGTCCTTTTGAGAACCCTGTTCTATTTAAAGATAAGTCACAATTTGCAATCAGGTAAGTGCTTATAAGCAATTTGTTTTAACCCAAACTGAAACTCATACTTTTACTACTTTTGTTCAATGAATCGCACTAAAACAAGTACATAATCAAAAATTGAGGCCGTGAGATCGAACTCTCCAACTCAATATGTCATTCTGCAATCCAGCACATCGACCTAATGCCTACAGGTCACGCCACGCAATGCAATTACTTACATTCCTTCAATAGCAGACCAAAACGTATAAATTTAATATAATAATAGACACGAAGGAACATTGACCGTTGCGAGTGGCGACCGCATCGCGTGGGACACTGACTAACACTTTCAACCTTCCCTGGCTACTTGCTAACACTTATTATCAAAGTATCAAAGGTCAATTTGGATCGACTGGGAGATAAAACGAGATTGTAAACACGACAATGGTAGACAGTCGCACGCGTTGATTCATACCGTTTAAGTAAACTAGTGCAGTGTAACTGTGGCTTGGGAGTCTTGTGGAAAAAACTCGTGGGTCGATGTCTTTTGTAACATCCATTTTGTAATTAAATACTGTCGTCAGTCTGTGTCGTATAGCGCTGAAAAAAAACAAGATTTTGAAGTAAAACTTCTTTACGCTTGACTTGGGGAGTAAGCTGGCGAGGCGAACGGAAGTTGAAAGTTGTTGGTGAACGTAGATCTTCATTGTCAACATAACAAAGTTAAAAGTTTGTATTATTATGTTGGTATGTCCGGTAAAATAACAATTGTCAAGATGTCGAGATTAACATCAAATAAAGCAAAAACACAGTTATACCAGCCGATAGATGAAGCTAAACTAAAGAAGTTTTACGCAACTCGTGTGATCTAAAGCACACTCGTTTCATAGCGTTTTTTGGGAGAAGCCTTGGCTCCTAAAATACAGTGTACTCACTAGTTCGGGAGTCTATGTACTCATTAACATGCATGAAACCCTTTTATGTCAATAAATGATTATTTGATTTGAGTAATGGTTCTTCTCTGAGGTAGATTCTTTGATGTTGGTTAGGTCCCAAATCAGATGAATAGTCAAATGTTCAGTATTGTCATGAATTTATTAATTACTTCTTATTTTTCGAAACTAGGTTGGGTTAATTGTCTTTTCTAGTTGCAACATCGGCTTGCGCGTGATTATAAGTAAAGAACGTAAGTAAAGAAAAAACGATAAGTCTCTTGATAATCGGTGTGCAAGTGAAAAGCTGTGATGTATATTGGAGAATTAAAAATAAACATTTAAAAGGTTCTTCTGCCTTTATTCACAATAGTATGCTGCTCGAAAGATAATGAAAGAGATTACACGTGTTTACCGGGACTCAACCTGTGCCATACAACTTTTAGCCGTCTTGTCATTCATGAATACCTACTTATACTTTGGCACATGATTTTGTGATCACAGAGCGTGGGAACTGCGAAATATTTTAACAGTAATGTTTTGATAAAACTATAATGTTCGAGAGTATCAAAATCAAACGAGAGAGAGAGAGAGTATCAAATGAGAATACTGGTATATGTACTTTAATATTTTTAAGTCTTGTCCTCTTAATCCTTTCATTAATAAATACTGAATCACACTGGATTCCCTTGTTTTATTTTTTCCTAACAAAACTGTCAAGATTGATAGGGAAACATTATGCGTTCATAAAATTTGGTGTTTATTTGTCAAGATAGAAACACTAAACTATTCTTCTGGTTAAATGCTGAAGTTATCACATTATCTTATATATTGTGTCAAACAAGTAGACGGTCCATACAATTGAGGACGGCTGGGTGCCTTAAGCGTCGGCCCCCTGCCCGGTGACAATGTAAAGGTAGAGCTAGTAGTAGTTGTAAAGGCTAGGACCAACAACATGAGCCCGTTCAAAAAAAAATTGTCGTCGCTCGAGGGCATCTGAGGAAGCGTTGCCGACCCTTACAGCCTTATTAATAAACACGAACTAGCTTTAGACCAGTTACACCATCTTTTGTCTCTTTTGATCCAGCTAAATACTCCAGTAGCAAAAAAAGGACAAAAGCTGAAGTAACTAATCCGAGACTAATACCCGTTTATTAATAAGGCTGTTAGAAACGAGTATTAGTCATCACATCAAACGAGAATACTGCGATATAAAGGTTATTCAAGACTTGAACTAATAACTACCTGATGAAAAGCATGTAATCTTAAATCACTGGTTCGTCATTCATCAATGGCACCGTTCTTACGTAAAAGTGAAAATACATCCCATCTCGCGTAACTAACATAACTTTGCCAATAAAGTAAGAGTTATTCATACGTTTTATATTAATTATACGATACTGTTATGGACTGGAAGGAACTTGATCTTTATGTATAGACGCATAAAGTTAAAAATAGCGCTGCTGATAATTTGCAATGATTGATTCAGGTAAGTCCAAAAAAATTCATATAAAAGACATCAACGCGTCCACAGGGTATTTTTTTACGAGTCCATTTCTGCGCTTTTCGGAAGCAGATAGTACCGAAGTACTTACTTTAAAAAAATTAAGTATTCATTATTTCCGAGGTGATTTCGAATAAATTAATACTTGGTTTCTATTACTATGTATCCACGTTTTTACACCTATCTTTCATTTTTATGATAATTCAATTTATCATTTTATTTTATCACGATAATGCAAACGAATGCAGGAATTAAATAATAATTAATCAAGTGTATTTTATTTGTTATATTATCGCACATTTATCACCTGAAATTTCGAATACTTTTCAATATTCGTACATGACCACCCGTTAATTAGCACAAAATACCTAATTAATAGTTCATACTAGGTAGTTGTAGTTTGTTTATTATTTCCTGATTAACAAAACCGCCGGAATTCTCAATTAGTTTTTACGCGGGAAGAGTATCGATCACTGTTATTTACAACAACCCACCAAGGGTACTTTTTGCACGAATTACGTAATTGCGATGAGCTCACGTATAATCATACGATAATTCTTAAATCTTTACGCGGCAACAATATCATAAGCAAGCATGTAGTTTTATTTAGGTTTAATTTAATTTATATTTTATTATATTATTATTTTTATTTACCGATTTCGAAGAGGACGAGATCATGATTTCTACAATGCGATATGTTTTGGCGCTTTGCTCCATATAATCGTGTTCCAGGAATTTTGCAATTATCCACGACGTAATTTTTTTGGATTTAGTATTTACAAATAGGTCATCAATTAATGTCACGATGAGAAATTATTTCAGTCTCCATTGGAATCAGATGTAGACTACCGTTCGTTCGTTTACAAAATATATTATTGTCGATGATGATAATAACACCTCATAATAAATCAATATCACGACTTAGTGTGTACCTATGGCATCACCTACTTTTCATAAGAATATATAATACGTAGCGATCACACATTAAAATATTTAAATTGTCTTAAAAATATAGCAATAAGTATTTTAGGAAATTAGAAAATACGCGACCATTCTTTCAACATAAACCATATCAACTCACAAACATTGTTATACTAAGCAAAATTTACTGTCACACTAAAATTTACTTAGAATTTACTTTGCTATACACTGATTCACTTTGCAATCTACCAACTACTATACTATACTAATATTTTAATAAAATATTTAAAATTAAAAATATTTAATTGGTATTGTAATGTAATACTATATTATATTACAATACCAATCGTTCAGTACCTTTAGTTCCTTTACAAATAGGCTTTCGATTCAGCATTTCTCCGCGGCCACAACACGCATTGTAATATAATTACACACACAAAAGTTTTCAGAATCTAAATACTAATGGAGTGCGCTAGTGTGGATATCACACCGGTAGTTTCGTGCAAACGTCATCTTTCGCATTTCACACTTTTACAGCCGATAATTGCATGTTTTTCAGCAGCAGCCAGAAACGACACATCAGTTTCATACGTTTGATATATCAGGAATGTATTCATTACAAGAATGCACAATAATCGTATGTTTATACAAAAAAACAGGCAAAAACCTTGGCGATAGTCTTGATACTTAACGTTTGATGAGCCTAACGTGATTGAGGATAACCATTAAGATTTCAATGTCTCATGAACATCGAATGAGCAACAAAATTATTGTTAGAAAAAACCGTTTATATTTTAACGTTCGAAAAATTGTGTGGAATGACAACAATATGAGCTGTTTAAAATTATTTACGAAACTTTACTGGCAGTAACACAGATAAATAGTATTAGCAACCGGACAGTACACAGTACTCAGTATTGCAGAAGGAAAAATATTCCCTCCCACACTAATGCTAACACAGCTTGGTAGCAATGGAAAGGAAAACATAGAGGATGATTTGGCCGATTCAATTGATATCTTTTTTAGTTATTGGTCCTTATTTTTACTGTTGGAAAGCTGATAAATGACATATTTTTTGACTTGTCTTTGATTATTATTACCATCACAAAAATTAAGACTTAACGGGTACAGTTTAACTTTTAATTTTATTTACCAACAAGATTATGTAATATATATATATATATATATATATATATATATATATATATATATGTTGTATGTTTATATATGTTATATGTTGAAACGGTTGTCGTCTTCCCCATTCCACCGCACCTAGGCGCTTGGCGACATTCCTGCCGACAGGCAGTTGAAAGAAAACGTTATACCGAGAGCAGTTACATCAGTGGCATTTACAACTGGTTACCGCGACTTGTTCCCTAATGCACGTAACCGCAGGTACAGAGAACGATTGTGATACTGCTCGAGTAACTGCATATTTTATAGCTAATCTAAGTCTTCTGAGAGCTTGTTTAGAAGTTTAAGTTGAGTAGTAAAGTTTACGAGCGGCTTATACTTCCTACATTTTGTTGATATATTTAAACTCCACTATAAAACCACCGAATTCGCTCTATTTACATGATAAATCACACTAATATTATAAAGGCAAAAGTTTGTATGTGTGTTTGTGTGTATGTTTGTTACTACTACTTTACTTTTCGGGAATAAAATGATAAATTAATATTATTTTATATTAATTTATCATTTTATTCCCGAAAAGTGAAATTTACCCGTGGGATGAGCAAATAATTAAAATACTTTTTATCCGCGGGTGAAACCGCGAGGCGCAACTAGTCTATAGATAAAACAATTGTTAGAGTTAAAGAATTAGTGACTTCTCGCCTGATATGCCTATCGCCCATAGATGCCAATAACGTGCACAAAATCCATAATGTTGGTTTTTTAAAAATCGACAACTTCAGATTTTGCATTGTTACAAAGTGCATTAACACAATCAAAAAACTTAAAACATAATCGATAGTACACTCTATTGTCTTGATATAACAGCTAATGTTGACAATCGAATTTATTGAAAAAACTATGTATTGGGTTCCTTTCAAATTCCAACATTTCGGAAACAAATAGCAGATTATATAAAAAATATTCAACAATGCTACGTTTACTGCCGATGTTTGTAAACATCCTCTCCTTTCGAGTGCGAGTCTCAAACTCGAGTCGGCTATTTGTGTCAGGTGTTAGGTATACTGTGGTTATTTCTTTGTTAACTTTTACTAGCTACCTGCGAAAGTGATGCATGATATGGGCATGAATGATTCATCGTCTACAATCAATGTAAAATTACTCGTTTACTTTCTTTAAAAGCACGCTTTTACAGCTTTTTACTGTAAAAGTTTAGTCGTAATAATTTACCAACAGAAATTTAAAATTAACCTGGCGTGATCATAACATATGAGCGACAAGAGTAGGTACTACATAGAACAATTACTTTTCCAATATTTTCTTCCAAGCTCTTAGGGACAATCATCCAAGTGCATTCACATTGAAATGTATGTATTTATTTCATTTCAAAGCCAATATTTAGGTATGTATGCAATCTGATACTTCAAGCTCAAGGCTTTTTTTGCTAAGCCAATCGTGCCGTGCCGTGCATAACTGATGCAAAATAAAAAGGACAAATAACTCTGACCCCGTCAGCCTTCCCTTACGCGATAGGTATTTACAACACGTATTTAAAACCGTGTAAATTACAAACAAGGTGAGGACGCAGCGGGCAGATGGAGGACATGAACTCCGGTTAACATTTTTCTTTCACAACGTCTGAGCGCTGAGTAAAGAGTCTGTGTGGGTTCTGTACTAGGCACATGTATATCGCAATATGGTGCATAATATGGAACTCAAAATCATAAACGCTTATGTGTACCTGTATATCTTTATGAACTGTGTTGTAAAAAATCCTCTAAGGTTGTGAATTATTGACATGTACATACATACTATGTACATACAGACATTTTCTATGGTATCTATGACTACATTATGTACCATAGAAAATGTCTAGGAATAAATAGTAGAAATGTCGCTATTTGTTGCAAAAGCAAAGTTCTGTAATGAATTCGTATACAAATTAATGGACATTTTTACATATCCTAGAGTCGAAGCATCATCGTCAACGTACGTAGTATCAAAAATAGAAATTGTGGTTAAAGGTAAACTAGATCAGCCATTAAAAATGAATTAGATCTAATATGATGGAAGATCACTAGCAAGGGCTATAATTCATAATCACATCACACTATCACACTAATATTATTATATGTGTGTATGTTTGCTACTCCTTCACGCTCACGGCTGAATGGATTTGAATGAAATTCGGTACCAAGCTAGCTTATACACTGGATTAACACATAGGCTACATTTTATCCCGGAAATGTGATTTTTTCCCGTGGGATGAGCCAATATAATACTTTTTATCCGCGGGTGAAACCGCGGGGCGCAACTAGTAAGGTTATAAATATGACTTGGGGATCCAAAAGAGTAAAGGTAAGTAATCTCATCATGACGATTCGTTTTAGATTTCCAAAAATTCCGACAATTGTTGAAAAATAAATTAATCTGACTAAGAACAGTTTATTGCAATATGCATTTTACGTTGTTGCATCACCATTCTCATCTCCAGCAATAATTACAATACTTAATTGCTGTCCGCGGAAGATTACCAATTAGCCACTTTGTCACGTAAACGAAACTGACCAACGTTTTGTAAAAAGACTCGATGTTTTACGTGGAGAAATCTTTAACCACTAACTTTATATTGACAACGTCAAAGTTAACCTTCTCGAAGTAAACATAAGGAAAGTTTGTTTGTAAATATATACTTATATTATTATTTGTAAGACTCACCTCAGGTGGAGCAGCGAACTTCAAGTTCGCGAGTGAGCCGTGCGACCGACTCCTGTGTTCCTGTCTGATGCTGTACGAAAAAGCACGTTCGTTGAGGTGTCCCTTCTTCCTGTAGATGCCGCCAGCGTCCTCCACAGCTTCCAGGCCAGTCATACTCTGGGCCGCCTTCATAGCCGGCGGGGGCGGTGGCTTCGAACGGCGAGGATCTACCGTTGCATATTGGATGCGTCCCCGGCCCGGTGGTGGGCCTGGGGGAAAAGGACCCGGCCCGGGAGCTAGCGCTGCCGGGACCCGGCCTCTGTGACCCAGCGTCGCGTGTCGGGCGTGGGGCAGCGTCGCCGCTGGGTGCGCCACCAACATCATCGGGTGTGCTCCGTGACCAGCCGCCCACGCCGGCGGCGCCCGGCCCAGGGACCGCCCATTCATCATCGGTGCTGGACCGGCATAGAGTTCATCCGCAGACGCGGAGGACTTCTTTTTACTCTTTTTCGTCGTTCCCTTCTTCTTTGGTTCCTCAGGTGGAGGAGGCGGTGGCGGCACGGACGAGGGTCGCGTGATCTGCCGCGGGCGCGGCGCTCGCGCTGGATGAGGGATGTCGTCACTGGCGTCATCGCGCTCGATTTCCCCGACCCACACCTTGTGGTTTTCGTCTCCATCGTAGACCTCTAGTTCCTCGTCACCGTCGGCGGGCATCTGCGGCGGTGCCCGCTCAGCTTCCAGCCGCTTGGCGTACGAGCTGTCGGCGTAGGCATGGAAGCAGCAGCGCACGAGCGCGTTGGCGGCCGCCTCTCGCCGGCAGATGAAGGCGTGGCACTCCAGCACCTTGATCCCCTGCGTGCGGCGCAGCACGGCCGCAAACAGAGGCGGGCGG
Source organism: Ennomos fuscantarius (assembly GCA_905220475.3). Classification (NCBI taxonomy): domain Eukaryota; kingdom Metazoa; phylum Arthropoda; class Insecta; order Lepidoptera; family Geometridae; genus Ennomos; species Ennomos fuscantarius. The sequence continues at coordinate 6,491,750 of HG992044.1, forward strand.
CGAGGGGCAGGAGCGCGCGCGAAGGGCGAATCGAGCGGCAGGAACCGCGGCGCGCCCTCCACGGTCACGCGGCGCACGGCGGCGCAGTAGTGCAGGCTCGATATCGGGAAGAACCTGGCCACCCGTGCCCCGCCTTCATCGACGTTCTCCAACAAAATCCCGTTGGACCAAACTGAGAGCCAAGAGTCGATGCCGCCTGTTGTCGCTCCCTTTTCCGGATACAGCTCGCGCAGGGGCTCCTGAATGCCCTGGAGGCCGTCCTTGCTCTGCTGCGGCACCGCGGAGCCGAGATACAGCACGCGGCACCGACATATCGGCGTCGACTCCATTTCGTCACTGCACTATCACAACATGACACTGAAACTATTAAAACACTAGTTCCTGCGCCGATTGCAATTCGGGGACCGTGTACGTGCGGCTGCCGCGAGACGGGCGCGGATCTGAGGTGAGCGGAATTCAAGATGGCCGGCGGGGCGGGGACGCGGGGCGCGAGCGGCGAGGGCGGAGCGGCTATACCTGCGCTGCGCATACGCACCTGTGAAGACACCTCTGCGAACGGGTACGGGTAGGTAGATGGGTAGGTAGATGGGTAGTGCCGATGAACCGGCATTGTGCCAAACGAATCGTCGCGAATTCGGCCGCATTTCTCCAGCCGCCGCGTCACCACTTCACCGACGTGACGGAATGTCACACTTTTGTCTTGCAGGGAAATCTGAAGGTCGACTGACCGTTGGGAGATCAATTTTCTTTTCCTACGTCCTATAACTCAAGGCATGTACGAGCAGGTTTTAACTCATCGACAGAGGCCTTGGCATTCCAAGATTTGTAAGTGAATAGTGTATTTACTTACAATATAGCAATGATTATGATCATCATGCAAGAAATTAAATATGGTATGACCTCAGCACGGCTAAAGGCATTACCTATTTTAAACAATGCTTTTTTTATTCACCAACCTCATTAAACCGCATTCCTTTGTATCGTTAGGTGTAATTTAAGTTTTATTTATGGTTGGACGCACAGATTGTTTTAAGGATATGCGAACGTATATCATCGAATATAATAAGGGTTTCGAACAAACAGAAAAAAAATCCGTAAATTACCTACACAATATTTTGAAAAAATCTAAACAAGTCACTCATTATGAAAACATTACATCTTCCCTTAGCCTATGTTGATATCATAAATTTAAAATTATTCAGTGCAATATTTTCAGCAAATTTATATGTTACCCTCATTTTTAACACAATAAACACCCTCTCAAATAACGTTACTTAATAAAGTACCATTATATTGAAAATCTGATCATAAAAATATAATCACGTTTAATAGCTGGTAATAGTTTTATTATAATAAATTCACCTATCTCTTTATAATTTGTAATAGATTAAAATTAAAATTATAAACAATGTAGAAGCTAAACTTAATCTAAGAAGCCGCTACCACTAGGCTATTATTATTATTATATTATCATAATAATCATAACAATATAAGAATACTAACACAAAATAATCCAAAGGAAAATGAAAGAGGTGCATATTTTTATAACTCATTTAATAAAACATATTTACAAGTCCATCATAATTCTGTATGATTACAACTTCCTACGTCACACATTCATTCACACCACGAGAAATATGTAAATCTGTATTAATTTCTAAGAATGTATGAACAAGTTTCTCATACACATAAAATAATGTTATGTAACATAACAACCACGTGTGAGAATTGGAGATAAATTAATATGATGCGTAACATAATATAAATTTATTTATCCATCGAAAATGGCGGTTTGATTCTATTGCTTGATACGACATATCACATCTGCCTTATGTTTTAGACATTCTCCGTAATAGTAAAAATTATGTGGGGAGGAATAATTAATCTGTTTTGTCTCTTTCTATATTAGAAACGCACAAAGATAAAACAACAAAAAATACTATTCCATTGATGCAGGGTTTATTATTAGTAAAAGGGTTTATTAGCTAGATCCGAACCTTTGCATAACAGTAGCTCTAGAATTGAAAGCTGCACACACGGTGTGCTTCCGACATGTCTTGAAATATCAAGACCGTTTATGAATATACAAGGTGGAATTTAATTCGTTCTTTTCCTTTGATGTATGTATTCAGTCCATGCTATAGAATCTCCTGCCTCCTGCTAGAGCTATAGCTCCCATTTAACTAAATAAAAAAAGTACTTATGAAATAAAACTTAAATCTAGGTATTATCAAATTTAAATTCTAAAGAAAAGCCTTGTGACATTGAACGAAGCAGGTGTTTTATTGCCTACGACACATTTACAAAGCACTCAGCTGGTGCCCGCGCTGTGTGTACCGTTAAATAGACATTTCGGCTGTCATGCAGTTATTTTAAGAGGCACTAAATATTAAAAAATTTTTTTTTTTTATTGGGCCTTGTACTAATATTCTATAGCATAGTCTGAGTACATACATTTAGGGAAAAGAGTGAATTAAATGCCACCTTGTATATCAATAAGATTGTAAGGGATGTTTTTATACCATTAAGAGCTTCTGCCCGCGGCTTCGCCCGCGTGGCCTATAGGAAAATAATTCAACCACCCATTTCACCCTCTTAGGGGTGGAATTTCGAAAAACTCTTTCTTAGTGGATACCTACACTTTACAAAGAACACACCCTCCAAATCTCAAGTCTCTAGGAGCAGCGGTTTAGGCTGTGCATTGATATATAAGTCAGTCAGTCAGTCAGTACTTTGAATTTTATACATCGGATATTTTATGACTTCCGACGGGTTTTCTAGGCAAGCATGCCTCATCTTTGACCACGTCATTGCTTAACAGGCGAGGCAGTGGTCAAATACTTTGGCTATCTATGATGGGCTAATGATGGGCTCAGCTGGGTGATCACGTAACTCGATTGCAACCAATAGAAACACAAATTTGTATGGATTTGACAGTTTGAATACGCAGTTTATGTGCATAGTTAGCAAGGACTCCTGTTGCATTGCAATCAAAGTTTCGTGATCACCCCTACGTCTCCGTCAAGGCACGCCTGCGCCCGGTCATTAGCTTGTCATTTAAGTGCTTGCTACTCGTTTCAAAGTACCATATACATATTGTTTGTGGAAACAATTGACTATAAATCCACTTGACCAATAACAACTTCCCCTCATACGAAAAATAGTAGTAGATTTCCACTACTAGCCCTTGCGAGTACGTCAGTTTTATTTTGGACTTCCGCGGAGAAACAGCTAATGAAAAAAGACGTGTGGCACTCGGAGACTGCCGCGGTAAAGCTATTGCATAGCATTTTTTATATAAATAAATATTAAATATACAACTCACTCATACAATTACTGTAAAAATATAATATAATAAAATAAATATAATAATGTTTTTATGCTAAGCGAACTGTATTCCTGTGACAGATAAACCATTTTTAGACTCAAAATCTCGAGATTTAAGCCTCATTTCGGTATTTTGAGAATATATTATTGAAGATAATTTCACGCTGAATCCAACGATACCCACAAGTCATTTTGCGAAAAAAAAACAGTTAAATCCTTTTTATTCTCACCCCTTCAATTATGAAATAATGATAAGTATAAAATGTTTAATACTTATGTATCTAAAGCTACATACCAAATGCTGTTCAAGCATTGGCCAATGCAAGAACAGCGTAGATACAATACAAAAAAACTTTACAGCTCTGAAATTACGCGCTCAAATAAATCGCGCATATAGTTGTGAAAGAAACAAAACTGCACTGTCAAAATCCGCCGAATTTGGCAACCAAATTATACCTACTAGCCCATATATATAATAATAATAATAATAATAATATGTGTGGACATCTCACACAACGCCATCTAGCCCCAAACTAAGCAAAGCTTGTGTTATGGGAACCAGATAACTGATACAATACTTAGATACTGTAAATACATACATAGAATACAATATAACACCCAGACACAGAACAAACACCTATATTCATCACACAAATGTTTGTCCTGGGTGGGAATCGAACCCACAACCCGCAGTTTAGAAGGCAGGGTCACTACCAACTGAGCTATCGGGCCAGACATATATATAGGAAGGGCTAGTAGGTATAACCTGGTTTGCATATATATGTGATCGTTGGGCGTAATTATTATTATTATTATTATTATTCGCACTTGCCTTACCAATTTTTGAAAGAGACTTAAAAATTATAAAGTTCTAGCTCAAGTTTGTTTGTCGCTTAGTATTTAGAAGCTTTCACTGTGGGTTCGTCGGCATTTCTCGATTTGGGCGCTTTCCGCTTCTGTATTATGTTTTGAATCTGTAACAAGTTAACATTTAAATTTTCAAAACGCAGTTTTATAGATAGATAAACATAAAATGCTTTATTGCACAAACAACAAATGTAGATACAAAGGCGAACTTAATGCTAGAGAGCATTATCTTCCAGTTAACCTGGGTGTAACATGGAAATCTTTGTGGGGCAGTGCAACGCAGCTTAAATATAGATTTTCTAAATAAACATATAAAACCAATAACATAGGTTTAACTTTCTTGTATCTGTATTCACTATTCGCATACATAACTACTTAATTGCTAAAATAATAATAGTGAAAGTTTACTTTAATTTTTCAGAATAATAACATCTCTTTAAAAGGGGGTTAACTCGACTTCAGTCGCTTTATTTTCACAATGAAAAGTACTTTACTAGGTGGTAGGACTTTATTGCAAAGTTCGTCTAGGTAGGTACCACCGCTTTGCCAGTTATTCTGCCGCCAAGCAGTAGTGCGCAATCACTGCTGTGTTCCGGTTTGAAGGGCACTGAAGCTAGTGAAATTACTGGGCAAATGAGACTTTATGATCTGATCTCACAGTTTAGTAATTATTACTTATTACTAGATTGTGCTGATGTCTCTGGATGACGTGCGCAGTGCAGTGTCACGCGAACCTCTATACTTCCGAGTTCCGAGTGACACTGCAGCTGATATGGGCAGCCGTGTCGTTCAACATCAGGCGAACGGCTAGCTCGTCACGTCATTCCTTAACAAAAAAAAAAAAAAAAAAAAAAAAAAAAAAAAAAAAACTGATGACATAATTTTATGAGTCATTTTGATTGGAACACCAAACTGTTGCACCGATTTAAGAAATATCTATGGTACTAATCTAAATAAATACATAAATAAGTATTTATGACAATTTCACATTTCAGCGCCATCTAGTCCCATACATAGTAAGAAAAGCTTGTACTATGGGATCCAGATAACTGAGACAATACTTAGATGCTTTTTGTTTGTAAATATATACATAGAATACAATATAACACCAAGACAAAGAACAAACACCTATGTTTATCACACAAATGTCTGTCCTGTGCGAATCGAACCTACAACCTACAGTTCAGAACGCTGAGCAACTACCAACTGAGCCAATCTGGCCAGTCTATAAGTATTATGTTTCAAATGGAAAAATAATTTTCAATAGCCATTAAAATAAGTGTTCCTTATATACCTGCTGCCATTCCCTGTCAAGCTCTGCTTTCTCGCTCTTATCCTTGGTTTTTCTAGTTTTCCGTCCATCTTGCGTTTTCACCCCATACTGGAATGCCGCTTTTGGCAGAGCTTCCTTACTGCTCATGTATGCTGAATATTCCTCTTGTGTGTCGAAGTCCCAGCGACCTGTGATATAGTAGGACAATAATAATAATAATATTAATAATAACGCCCGATGATCACATACATAGATCCTGGACCCTAACTAGGATCCCTTGTGTCTAGGGACCCAGGAACTACGAGGACCATGGTCCCACAACACCCAGACTCAGAACAAGTATTTGCGCTTTTTTTTCCTGTGCACAAATACTTGTCCTGCCACGGGAATCGAACCCACCGCCTCCGGGTTATGAGCCGACCTGCTCAACCATCCACAGAGGCTGTATTAAAGGTATAGAATAATTTAAAGGTAAAAAATTTAAAGGTAAAAAAATTTAAAGGTATGGAATAATAATTGATAGATATAATAATATATATTAGCAGGGCACTCACCGATAGGTCCCTTCTTGTTTCCCGCATCCATTTTAGTATAGTCGACCTCGTCGTCCGAGTCATCGATCGCGTCGTCCATTTCTCTCAAGCCAGGGTAACACTCGGCATAGCCTTCCGGCTCGGCCGCTAGTTTCGATAGCAACATGGCGGATCGCTTATCCCGATCTTCTGTTGTCGGCGCGTTAATTCGGCGAGCTAACGGTCCGGGGCCTGAAAAATAACAAGTTTATCTTTATCAGGGGGTTGTGCTTGAAAAACTCAAGGTTGTCTTTAGAAAGGTTTGAGGTTTCCTAGACGTCCCAGATTGCCATTGGATTGACAGAGAATTTCAGGCATGCTATGGCTATTAATCACCGAAGTAATTTGTAGTTCCACTACACTTCGATACTATAGAAAGTTATCGAGATTATATGATTGAATCTAAAGGTGTTTACAAAAATAAGTGATGTTAAAAAATTAAGGTAATAGAAAAGTTAACTAATATATAGGCATTTATTCATAACTACGAGAAATTCCCACACAAAAAAAACTAAATTTAGTTGAACGTAGAAAATCATTTCGCGAGTGTGTTTCCACACTTTATAAAACTAACTATAAAACACTTTATACATATTTTTAAATATGCACCTTGAATTAATTAATAAGAAGTTTAGAAACATCAAAATGTCAAAATGGAAAAAGCGCACCGAAACGTCAATATTAATCAAAATTGTATTTTGTTAAATTTCTGCGCGACTAAAGATATCAGTTTTAACTTTTATGATATAAAAAAAACCTTGAATATCCTGAAAGCCTTTATAATAATCTCAAAAAGAAATGTCTCCATAAAGCAATAGCCAAGCTAGTACCACTGTACCTTCTATCTCATCCTTGTCCTTCTCGGTCGGTTTATCGAAGTACCCGGTCCGCGGGCGCTCCTCTCGCCTCTCGTCCCGCCTCTCGGTGCGGCGCTCGGCCGGCGTGTATTCACCGATATTGTCGTATATAGAATCATCGGTGCGACCCTTCTCTTGCTTATCCTGTGCCAATCATAAACCGTTAAGAACTTCTACCTACGGTTTTTGGCGGGAAAACGAAAAAGATCAGGTCACCGCATTGTATTATTTTCCAAAACTTGCTATTTTCAGTGTAAGTGCATAAAATTGGTGGCAAAAATCAAATTCAAAATCAAATCAAAAATCGTTAAGTGCTGGATTACAGGCATGAGTGTGGGAAAGTGGTATAATGATGGTGAAACGTTTCTTCGTTTCGTGTTGTTTCCTATACTACATAGAAGCTTCTGGTAAAGTTGCTACCACTTTACTAGGAGTATGACTAGACTAGACTATGACTTGATGACTTGGACTGTGACTTGACTTGACACTTATACATATATATTAATAAACTTGAAAAATTATCAATTACTTGACACTGACTAAATATACAAAAGTTTGGAGCCAAAAATACCTTCCAGTGACATACCTTAGTCTTTTTAAGTTTCCGATGGCGTCCGTGTCTTAAGTAAGAGAATATCTGCGCCAGCTTATCCAACACAACATCGTTAGCGCTAGAGGTCGAGCTCCTCTCATCTATCTCGGGCACGTCGGCCTTGCTCCGTGTGAGCGTGGTGGGTATATCGCTATCGATAGTGCCTTCTTCGTCCAACTCTACCACGTAGGCCATGCGGCCCGGGGCGAATAGCTCGTTCCGGGTTACTTTCTTGCTTCTAAAATTTCGATTTAATATTAAGAGCATTCATTCGTAAGCACATAACGTATTTTGATTTATGATTTCATCTTGTATAGTGCCACCAACTTATCTGTAGAATGTAGCGATGGCGCCACGATCGAAAAGTAAAGCGATTAAACAGCACTGACATCATCGATTAACAACAACAATATGACGTTTTCTAAATGGCGTCAGTAGTTCCGCTTTTGGCCGTTCTACAGATAAGTTGGTGGCACTGTACATTAGAATAAGAATAAGATTTATTTCAGCAACCCATAACAACGATAAGTAGGTATGTGAATTAATCAAAATTCACTAATCAAACTCACTAATGTTATAAACATGTAATGTACTGGAAACTAATATCTAACTGTGAGGTTTAGATATCCGGGATATAGATATACTAGGTGGTAGGACTTTTCTGCAAAGTTCGTCTAGGTAGGTACCACCGCTTTGCCAGTTATTCTGCCGCCAAGCAGTAGTATGCAAGCACTACCGTGTTCCGTTTTGAAAGGCACTGTTGCTAGTGAAATTACCGGGCAAATAAGACTATATGATCTGATCTCACAGTCGAGTAATTACCAGACTGTGCTCATGTCTCAGGATGATGCGCGCAGTGCAGTGTCATGCAAAACTTTATATTTTGGAGTTCCGAGTGACACTGTTCTGTAATGTGTGGCCGTGTCGCTTAACATCAGGTGAACGACTAGCTTGTCACATCAATCACTAACATAAAAATAAATAAATAACCATTTATTTCAGATAATACTATCCAATCTGTTAGTAACACTCAAGTCTCAAAGCTATATTAGTAGAATCATAACTATTTATTACTATAAATTCAAGCAATTCACACACCATAAACCAATTAATAACAAACTATATTACAACTAGTTGCGCCCCGCGGATAAAAAGTATTTTAATTATTTGCTCATCCCACGGGAAAATTTCACTTCCGGGATAAAATGTAGCCTATATGTTCTGGTTAAAGATATTTATTTCTCATTAAGAATAAGATTCACTGACATGAGAAATACAAAATTACATTTAACGTTAGGGCTTATCGTTCTTACATTATTTTTTATATAATTTACATTGATATATATTTAGCTTATTAAACTTATTTATACACATACAACTTTCTGTAATATTGCGGGTAGTTTCCGATTTACTAAGGAAATAAATATTCGCTCGGCATCACAGCTATGCGCGTGCGGTGGTGTGCGTGTTACCGCGCATTCGGACTTTGTATCGATGCGCCCGGGTTACACGGAATAAGCGCAGTTGGAAGTGGCATGCAACGTAGTTGAGCGGAGTAGACTATTATTATGGTTATTTCTGCGTGATGTGATATTTTAGAAGTTTCTTAAAAGTAGACATGGTTTTAGCTTGTTTAATGTCGTTTGGCAATTTGTTATATATTTCGGCGCCTTCGTACATTATGTTTTTTTTTACCGTAATTAGTTCGTGGCGCGCGCAGTTTGATGTCATTGGCGCTCCTAAGTCTCTTAGTTTGAAATTGTTGTTTTTTGGTGAATGTTATTTGTGTGTGTATGTCTTTTTTTAATATTTTGCGAATAATAATGGCGCTATAATATATATAAGTTTGTGAGATATTCATAATTTTGGTTTCTTTATATATTTTTTCGGTAGATGTGAGAAAGTTGTAATTGAATAACCTCTTGATTAATTTATTTTGTGCCACTTGTATCAACTTAATATTAGTTTTAGCTGCCGCGCCCCATACCTCAACTAGATAGTCAATATGAGGTTTGACCAGAGAATTATAAATTATGTATCGTACTGGACGCGGGAGACAACGCACTATACCACGTAACACTCCAGTGAGGGAGTTTAACTTTGATTTTATTTTAAGTATATGAGGTTTCCACGTCATATTACAATCTAAAATTAGACCTAGATATTTTTCTTGATATACTCTTTTTATAGCAATATTATTTATAGTTAATGGTGGATAGTTTGATATATTCTTATTTATGGCTGTAAAAATCATATAGTTTGTTTTTGAAATGTTAACAGTTAGTAGATTGTTTTGAAACCATATACTAAGAAGGTTTAAGTCATATTGTGCATCGCTGATTACAGAACTAATTGAGTGCCCAAAATAAAACAAACAGGTATCATCAGCATATAGCGTGACGTCACCTTTCAATCCAATTTCATGCATATTATTAATATAAATCAAAAATAATAACGGGCCCAATATTGAGCCTTGGGGTACGCCATATGTCACGCTGCAAGGTTTACTTTGCGTCTTACCAATCTGCACAATTTGTCGCCGATTTGAGAGATAAGACTGAAATATTTGAAACGCGACTCCAGTTATGCCAATATCGTTCAATTTGTTTAGCAAAAGGTCATGACTTACGGTGTCAGATGCCTTTTTTAAGTCTATAAATATCCCTAGTGCTATTTGTTTTTTATCAATACCCAGTTTTATCTTTGTAACTAAGTCTATTGTAGCTGAAAGTGTATTTGATTTGCGTCTAAAACCGTATTGCTTTTCGTATAAGAAATTTATTGAGTTTAAAAAAGTATTCAAACGACTATAAAGCACCTTTTCAAATATTTTTGAGAAAATTGGTAGAACCGATATACGTCGATAGTTTCCCGGATCAGTCTTTTTACCAGATTTAAAAATAGGTGTTACTTTAGCAATTTTAAGACTATCGGGGAAAATACCTTGACTTAAACATTGATTTATGCATTTGGTAAATTCTAGAAGTATAATGTTCTTTACACACTTAACGGACTTTGTGTTTATACCGTCTATACCAGAACTAGTGTTAATATTTAAATGATCTATTATTTTTCCTATTTCAGTCGAGGTTGCTAAGGTTAATTGATTTAAAGTGGATCCAGTTCCACCTGCGCTTACTACTGCATTAGATTGTAAATCCATAGATTAGATTGTTAATCCAGTGTATAAGCTGTCTTGGTACCAAATTTCATCCAAATCTATTCAACCGTTTGAGCGTGAAGCAGTAACAAACATAAACACATATATTTGGATATGGATGCAATTCGGTACCAAGGTAGTTTATACACTGGATTAACATATAGGCTACATTTTATCCCGGAAAGGGGAAATTTTCCCGTGGGATGAGCAAATAATTAAAATATTTTTACCCGCGGGTGAAACCGCGGGGCGCAACTTGATCCTTATATACTTAATAACCTACTTATCATTTCGATGGTCAGGGCTACGATCAAAAAAGGCACAACTGTATGCCAAGTTTCATTCATTTCAGTAATTAATTAAGCGTCTCTGGGGCGTGTCAGCTGGTGAATAAATAAAAAAATGAATTCTTACTTTTGTTCGGCAATCATTTCGAAGATATTCTTTCCCATCTGAGTTTTAAATTGTATTTCTTCTGGTTCTGGCTGAAAAAAATATTTTAATAACACAAGCTGTGGTTTTAAACACATTCAATAATATGCGTGCTGTAAGTTTTAACTAGAGAGTTTTTACTAGGTGGTAGGACTTTGTTGCAAAGTTCGTCTAGGTAGGTAACACCGCTTTGCCAGTTATTCTGCCGCCAAGCAGTAGTGTGCAAGCACTACTGTGTTCCGGTTTGAAGGGCACTGTAGCTAGTGAAATTACTGGGCAATTGAGACTTTATGATCTGATCTCACAGTCGAGTAATCTTATTACCAGTCTGTGCTGATGTCTCAGGATGATGTGCGCATGCAGTGTCGCTTGAAACTCTATGTTTTAGGGTTCCGAGTGACACTGTTCTGTTATGGGCGGCCGTGACGCTTAACATCAGGTGAACGACTAGCTCGTCACATCATACAATAACATAAAAAGACAGTTTTTTTTAAGTATTTATTTTTCATTACAGAATAATACTACCTAGATTCAGAATAAACAAAAGTGGAGGCTTCGGCAAGGTTAATAACCTCGCTTCGGTAAGTTAAATAAAATTGCACAACTGTGCGAGAAAAAAGCAGTGCATATGCTCACGATGAACACCAGTTTTATTTCGGTATTTATTTTAATGATGATTAGTGTTCTGTATAAGCAATGTATCTATTTATATTGAGCCTGTTCAAACCACAGCTGATATTGTAGTTGAAATAATGGGTGGTTATAAAATCGTTTTACTAATTGGTAGGAGAATTAAAAGAATATGGAGTCATAAAATTTCTTTTATTTCTGGCTACAATATTGAATAATAAAGAATTGCTAAACATATTAATGGAATACTTACAGCCACTTCTTTTTTTTCTTTTACTGGTTCCACGGGCTCATCAGGTTCTGTCACTAGGCGCTCCATTTCTAACTCTTGCTCATGCTCTCTTGTCTGGATTTCTGAACGAACCTGTTATAAAAAACTAGCTGTAAATTTTATCTAATGTCCGTTGTGCATTATGTATTTTGGTGCTCAATGTAGTTTTTTTTTATTACGTTGTATTTTTTTATTTGTATTTGACAGGGTTTCTGAACAATAGTTAAAGTAAAAAAATAGACAGCAAAGTTGAACTGTGTCCTTACGTTTTTTTTATATAAAATTAAACTCAACTCCAAAATTTAATCACTGCTAATTATTTTTCTTTTTACCTACTATTTCTACGGAAGCATTTTGAATCTACCTAGTCTTTGGTTTAGATAAACATTGTCATATAGTACTGTGGCGTGCTGGCCCACGAAAAAGTTTCAATACCATTCTAATAGAGAACTTTTCCAGCTCGTTGCTAGGGGCAACGAATGTTGTTGATATAGACTTCACATTAGAGAAAATTTTATTTTCCGCATTTTGGTTTTTGTAAATATCTTTTTAATTAATATATCTTATACAAAGTCAATCGGCATATCATTAATTCAGCAAACCTATGGACCTCCTTCTATTACAACAAAAGTGTATCTAACTTCGCTTTACTGGTGACCTGTTTTGAACCGAAAGTCCACGTTTGCAGTAAATGTGTGTGATTTTGATTTTGTTGCTGATTGCGATAATTCTGATACTGAATCGCATTAAGATGTCGCTCTCAACCGATAAGAACGAAGATGTTTGTCGTGTGGGCGTGCGAATTCCGCCGTTTTGGCCTGAAAAGCCGGCCATTTGGTTCGCGCAGATTGAGGGCCAATTCGCGATATCGAACATTACTACGGACAATACGAAGTTTTTCTACGTTATCGGCCAACTAGACCCGCAGTATGCTTCTGAGGTGGAAGATATAATCATCAACCCGCCCGACACCAACAGGTATGAAAAATTGAAGTCGGAACTTATCAAACGACTGTCCGCGTCACGAGAAAAGAAGGTCAAGCAATTACTTATGCACGCAGAACTTGGAGACCGTAAGCCATCTCAGTTTCTAAGACATTTGCAACATTTGGCTGGACCTGGAGTTCCCGAAGATTTTCTACGTACTATATGGACCAGTCGCCTACCAAGTAGCACGCAAACGATAATCGCTTCGCAGATGACGTCTTCACTGGAAGCGCTCGCAGATCTCGCTGACCGCATACATGACGTTGTTTCGCCTACAGCGCACGTAGCATCAACATCAAGTGCCATACCAGGAAGCTCTTTAGACGCCATGAACCAACAGATTGCTGAACTTACCAAACAAGTGCAAGCTCTAACTGCGCAGGTGAACCGGCATTCACGTGCACCGAATCGTTCAAACAAGAAAACGCGCGGTCGTTCTAGCTCCACACGATCACAGTCGAACTATAGAAAATTTCCTGTGTGCTGGTATCATAGTAAGTTCGGCAATGAAGCAAGTAAGTGCGTAAAACCATGCGACTACCATGCGGGAAACGCGAACAGCAGTCGGTAATGGCGACGACCGATTGCCAAACTTCCGGTCGCCTATTTGTCACGGACGGCGCTACGAAGATGCAGTTTCTCATCGATACTGGCAGTGACGTATGTGTCTTCCCCCGATCGGCACTCAAGGAACGTCGTGAGAAAACAAATTATGAGCTGTGTGCGGCAAACGGTACACCCATTTCTACTTACGGCTACGCTCATTTAGTGCTGAACCTAGGCTTGCGCCGCGACTTTACTTGGCGATTCATCGTAGCGGACGTTACAAAGGCCATAATAGGTGTAGATTTTTTATCATTTTACAACCTCATCGTGGATTGTCGAAATCAACGTTTAATCGACAACACCACAAGCCTTACGTCCCCAGCTTCACCTGCACAGTCAACTGGGAACATTTCATCGGTAAAAGTTATTTCTGGAAATTCCGTATATCATAACATACTAAGCGAATACCCTGAGATTACTCGACCTTCCGGTGTCCACCGTGTTCCGAAGCATAATACCATGCATCATATACAAACTACTGCAGGACCGCCAATAAGCAGCACACCACGAAGACTAGCACCGGATAAATTAAAAATCGCAAAAGACGAATTTGCAGATATGTTGAGGAACGGAACAGCCAGACCTTCAAAGTCACCATGGTCATCACCACTTCATCTTGCGCCTAAAAAAGATAACGGCTGGCGTCCATGCGGTGACTACAGAATGCTCAACGCTAGAACCGTACCAGACAGCTATCCCATTCGGCACATACATGACTTTGCACATTGTCTCTCCGGCTGTCAAGTATACTCGGTTATCGATCTCGTAAAAGCTTATAATCAAATTCCTGTCTGCCCTGAGGATATTCCGAAGACCGCAATCACGACGCCGTTTGGTTTATACGAATTTCCGTTCATGACGTTCGGACTACGTAATGCCAGCCAAACGTTTCAACGATTTGTGGACGAGATGCTTAGGGGCCTTGAAGAGTTCTGCTTCCCGTTTCTGGACGATTTTTTGATCTTCTCACCTGATCAGGAATCACACAAGAAGCACCTTCATCTGCTCTTCAACAGACTCAAGGAATACGGCATGGTAATCAACACGAACAAGTGCATATTCGGTGTATCAGAGGTAACGTTTTTAGGACACAGCATCTCAGCAGCTGGGACTAAACCATTACCATCGAAGGTAGAAGCGGTTGCGAATTACCCACCACCGAAAACCGTCAGAGAACTGCGAAGATTCCTAGGAATGGTGAACTTTTACAGAAGGTTTATTCCTGATGCAGCGCGGCATCAAGCGCCTCTGAATGCACTGCTCACAGGATCAGTTAAAGGTTCACATCCCGTGCATTTATTAGAAGAAGCTACTAAAGCATTCATCACCTGCAAGGAAAGTCTCTGCCAAGCAGCACTACTTGCTCATCCAGACTGCCAAGCGAAGCTCGCTATAGTCACTGATGCTTCAGACACAGCAATGGGCGCAGCTTTACAACAGCATAAAGACGGCCTGTGGGAACCTTTAGCATTTTTCTCTCGAAAACTTTCGCCATGTCAACAGAAATACTCGCCTTACGACAGGGAACTTCTCGCCATCTACGAAGCAATAAAATACTTTCGTCACATGGTGGAGGCGAGAGATTTCATTATTTACACTGACCATAAGCCCATAACTTTCGCATTTCATTCACGAAAAGAAAAGTGCTCGCCAAGACAGTTCAGACATCTGGATTTTATTTCACAGTTTTCTACAGATATCAGGCATATTTCAGGAAAGGATAACGTTGTGGCTGACAGTTTATCACGCATCGAAGAGATTACTCAGCCCATCGATCTATCCAAGCTTGCTCAAGCACAAAGCACAGATCCTGAACTAGAACAACTTTTGGATAGCGATACTTCTCTGCGCTTGACAAAAATCAAACTGCCTGGATCTCACACAGAAATCTATTGTGACAAGAGCAGCAATGTGGCCAGACCTTATGTGACCAAAGACATGCGACGGCAAGTGTTCGAAAACTTGCATTCTTTTAGCCACCCTGGCATAAATGCGACGACGAAACTGATATCGGAACGCTATGTATGGCCTAGTATGCGAAAAGATTGTAGAGAGTGGACTCGTTCCTGCCTAGCATGCCAACGATCAAAAATAACACGTCATGTCTCATCTCCGTTAGCATCATTCAGCTTACCTCGAGCCAGATTCATGAAAATCCACATAGATTTGATCGGACCTTTACCTCTCTCACAAGGGTATCGTTACTGTCTCACATGTGTAGATCGCTTCACACGATGGCCCGAGGCTATACCATTACAGGAGATAACAGCTGAAACAGTGGCAAAAGCTTTAGTTCACGGATGGATATCCAGATTCGGCTGCCCTGAAGATATCGTCACTGATCGTGGTCGACAGTTTGAATCAGAACTTTTTAAGCATCTGTCCCACATCATCGGATTTCAACGCAGACGAACTACAGCCTACCATCCAGCATGCAATGGACTCGTCGAAAGATTCCACAGACAGCTTAAAGCCGCCATTACATGTCATGCGACCAGCAGCTGGCTTGAAACACTTCCACTTGTACTACTGGGAATCCGGGCGGCATTTAAGGAAGACTTACAAGCGACTCCAGCTGAACTCGTATATGGAGAGACACTACGACTCCCAGGTGACATTTTTTGTCAATCGGCTGATGGCACAGAGGACTTGACAGTATACACTGAAAGACTGCGCACATTCGCCAAAAATTTGTTGCCATTACCAACTTCTCACCATGGGAATAACCGCTCCATATTCATTTTCAAAGATTTAGAAACAGCATCCCACGTCTTTCTCAGAGATGACACCTCGCACCCATCTTTTCAAGCAGCTTACACAGGGCCGCATGAGGTGATAGAACGAGGGGATAAAGTTTTCAAGCTCCGCATAAAAGGCAAAGAAGTCACTGTATCAGTCGACCGCATTAAACCTGCCTACATACTTCGTGAGTTGGACCATTCTCCCGTCGTGGCAGCACCCGAGACCCGAGACGCTCCAGTGACCACCACTCGATCAGGACGAACAGTGCGTTTTCCAGAATATTATCGCCCGTAGGACGGTCTCTGGAGGGGGGTGATGTGGCGTGCTGGCCCACGAAAAAGTTTCAATACCATTCTAATAGAGAACTTTTCCAGCTCGTTGCTAGGGGCAACGAATGTTGTTGATATAGACTTCACATTAGAGAAAATTTTATTTTCCGCATTTTGGTTTTTGTAAATATCTTTTTAATTAATATATCTTATACAAAGTCAATCGGCATATCATTAATTCAGCAAACCTATGGACCTCCTTCTATTACAACAAAAGTGTATCTAACTTCGCTTTAGTACCTTTAGAAAAACCAGGCTACACTACACTAGTGAAGTAATTTCGAAAATTGGATCAATGTTTTCCAGAGTTACCGCGATTATTTATGGAGTTGGGCAACCCCACATACAAACTATAGTTCTCACAATATAGTAGTCCTGTTTTGACACCTAATAAAGACAATATAATGTGACTTTAAATAAAATAACAAAAAAACGAGTGTGATTTTGACCACACGATTGTAGTAAATCTTCTTTAGCTCCTTTAGTTTTACTTTGTATAATGTAAATGTAGCCATCTTAACTATTGTAATTTGTCATTTTACCGGACATACCAACATAATATACAAATTTTAAGTAATTATTTGCTTTGTTATATAAATAATGGAGATCTAAGTGAACCAACAACTTTCAGCTTCCTTTCGCCTTGTCACAAATTCACCAGCTTACTCCCCAAGTGAAGCGTGCAAACAAAGAAAGTGCCAATCCAAAATGTATTTGTCTTTTAATTCTCCATACTGAATATGTCAGGTAAACTTTATTATCGTCATCATCAGCCCACTGCTGAGTATAGGCCTCCCTTTAGTTTTGCCATTCTTCTCAGTCTCTCGCAACTATTAAGGTGTTTCCTGCTACGATTCTAATACCAGTCTGTACTAAAGTCTATTAAACTACAACTTAGCTAAGCAACAATTTCCCTCTGATTCTCATATACATTTGTTGAATTTGTGTCAACTTGACAAACCAAATGTTGGACACTCATGACACACACGCCTGTCTTTACCAATGAGTGTATAGTATTTGGCATGTTGATTTGACATGAGTTTGACAAACATACGAGAAACCGGGGAGATAGGGAGATAAGTGCAAACCTGTCATAGGTTTGTACTGAAGTTAGGGAGATAAGTGCAAACGAAAGTGCAAATAAAGTAGAAGCATTAAAGACATAAGTAGGCCAATTTTGACAGCTTATCAAGATGATAGAATGTGACTTAAAAGTTACATGTTAAGTTTTTATGCCCATTTGTACTGAAGTTAGGGAGATAAGTGCAAACCTATGACAGGTTTGCACTTATCTCCCTAACTTCAGTACAAACCTATGACAGGTTTGCACTTATCTCCCTAACTTCAGTACAAATGGGCATAAAAACTTAACATGTAACTTTTAAGTCACATTCTATCATCTTGATAAGCTGTCAAAATTGGCCTACTTATGTCTTTAATGCTTCTACTTTAGGATAGTAATTAGTCTTACCTTTTGCAGTAGGGCATAATCAAGACCTTTCACCAAGTGAGTGTGTTCCATATCACCACCAAGATATTTTGATTCCTGAAATACAATCAAGTTTTTTACATATCAGGGTAGTGTTCCACATTTTATATTTTATTGAGCTGGTTGTGGTGCCACAAATTAACTGAATTGGCAACATGCTCTCAAGTAAGATTGCTATGACAAAACCTATTTGTCATAACCAGAAATATTCCCTATGACCATGCTATTATTTCATCACAATGTTATCTTTCACCAATAGGCAAAAAAGAAGCAGGAAAACCAAAACTTGTGGGTCTAACCACAAGTGGACCACAAGTGAACATTACTGTGCTGTTAATTACATAGTAATATTCATAATAGCAATTCTAATGAATGCTTCAAAAATCACCTCATTAATATAATAGACCAATTAAGAAGTGTTTTTGTATTGTTAAATGGATTTTATAACCACACTTAAGGTCTACAAAGATATTATAGTTCCTATTAGCAACCAGCGGTCTTACTCCCGCTTATTGCAAACGTTTCTCAGAACTATAATATATTTGTAGTGTATTGTGTGCTTTTACATTGGCTTATCTTAAATTATAAACATGATTTTTTGATTGATTACATATTTTGGTTTGAAGGATGTTGTAGCTAGTGAAATTACTGGCTCATGAGCTTTTATGACCAGGGGGTGATCACGGAACTTTGATAGCAATGCAACAGCTCAAATACATACAAAATTGTGTTAGAATTAATAAACCCATAGAGGGTTTATTAAATTATTTCACAAAATCCAAAGATTTTAAGGTACTGTATAGTTTCACTTAATACTAGAACTTACATCCAATTATGGATTTACTTTATTCTGTAATATATCTTGCAAGCAAGTTCCATGATTGCCTAGCTGATCTCCAGTCTAGCCTAGAAATCTTATTACTAAGGTAATACCTAAGAATGCAATACTCTGCATGCTGTTATTGGTAGCCGTGACACTAACATCAAGGGAAGAACAAGCTGGGCATTCCTTTATATAAAACAAAACACATAAAAAGAATTATGCAAATAATAAATAAATTGTAAACTAACCTGGATCATCTGCCGTCTTCTCTCTTTCGCATCCATTCCAGACTTTACATCTGGTGCTACAGCCCTGAAATAAGCACATATTATGATCAGGAATGATATTATTGTTATTGCCCTCATATGATTCATATATAAGGGTAATATAATCTCACATGTTTGACAAGTCATAATATATGAAGTGTCAGCAAAATCATATCACATTTCACCCTGTAGCTTCTATGATGATTTGCAAAATATCTAATTGACAATTTTATAATTTGACTCAGCCTTTTAAAAGCCAACAGTTTTAAAGAAACAGGCACTACACTTCAGGTATCAATTTATATCGAAACCTAAAATTTTCAGGCAATTCAGGAATCACATTTTTTACAAAGTCTGAACATAGCATAAGGAATATTAAAAATCCAAAAACCCATTCTCTCTCACACATATTATTATATACAATGCTGCCATTTCGATGCTTTACTGGTGTCTTACGGAAACCATAGGTTTTATACATGATATACATAAAAGTAACATGATCCTTTTTTTGCCTGTCCTAAAGAGGACTTGATAGTAGTAGATGGTCATGGTCATCTCACCTATACGCACTGCTAGTGTTACTTGTTGGATCAGTAGGTCCAATTTCATTAACTCCATCTCTCCTTTCTCGAGCCCTGTCTCTGTACTTCTCTGCTAATTCTGCTAATTTATTATCCTCTTGCTTTTTTAATGCTGCATAATATGACTTCTTCTTCCTGCGGAGTTCACTTTTGTTTTCTGTAGAAGGTGGAGGCATAGACCTGAAACATGATATAAGCAACTTTATAATTTAGTTCTGCATAGCGCTACAGCTGTCATGGGCATCCATGACACTTAACACCATACAAACAACAAGCATATCTCATCAGTTTACTTTAACAAAAATTAAGATTTGCTAGCAAAGACCATAAACAAAATTGGTCACCAGGAAGTGTAATAAAATGTAACTAATGTTTCTAATCTAACAATATGTCAATATAACAAATATGTCCACATTTTAGAATCAGCAATTCAGCTAAAAAACTGAGCATAAACATATTTAAAAACACTTTTACCCCGAGTTGGCCATAGCCTCCCGGACGGAACCTGCGGGGTGGGCGCCCCCAGCCGGGGTGGCTCTCGGAGTCATCAGGAGCTTCCTGAAGTCATCGTTAGTCAGCCTTTGCGATGCTGGAGTATCTTCGACGCTTCGTTCATCCATATCGGTGCTGTATAACTTTACTCTTCTCCACAAGGACGAGATACAGTCGTGATTGTGATTTATTAGCAATCACTGTTCAATGTATAGCGTGTAACACACAAACACTACACACAATATGAACGTTAGGTTAGGTATATTATGAATAATGTATAATATACACTGTCGTTTTGGTACTACGATGAGTAGACATGTATTAGTTTCACTGGAGTGTGAAATTTATGAATATTCATTTTCTGAATACATCATTAACAACAGAGTCAACAGAAATTTTAGAAATACGACATAATCAATGCTGCAGGACAGATTGATAAGAAGTAAAAAGTTCAACAACTGTCAATATCAACAACACTTTTTTTTTTTGGTTTTGGCTTCACACTTTTGTGTATTTAACCAGTTTCAAGTAATTTATAATATCAAAAGTTAATTAATATCATATAATGTATCAAGTTGAGTCAAGTCACAGTCCCAGTCATCAAGTTAAGTCATAGTCTAGTCTAGTCAAGTCATACTCTTAGTAAAGTGGTGGCAACTTTACCAGAAGCTTCTATGGAGTTTTGGAAACAACACGAAAAGAAACGTTTCACCATCATTATACCACTTTCCCACAGTCATGCCTGTAATTCAGCACTTAACGAATAAAACGCCACCAATTTTATGCACTAACACTGATAGTACTACAAGTTTTAGAAAATAATAGAATGCGGTGCATGACGCGACATTTTTAGTTTTCCCGCCAAAACTCCCAAAGAAAATGTATTTATACACCTCATATACAGTAGGTACCTATCTCGTATTATTCAATGTACTCTATTGTACGTGTACGTACAGCAACGAAGTACGCTTACCTAAGCTGTACCACAGATTAGGTAAAGACCTAATTAGTCTAGTCAACATGTGCCTTTTAGGTCTAAGTTTTTAGCTCGCCTCGGAAAATTATGATCGAGGTGTCATTCGATTCGTCATCGCATTTAGAAACTTTTTGAAAAATTTGAAGTTTTGCTTGCAAAAATTACAAAAGTTATAAACAATTTAGTAAAAAATAAAAGGGTGGTTTTGTTTTTTGCAAATATCTCAAAAAGTATTCAAAATTTTCGAAATTTGAAAAAAGATCCATAAAGAGGAAGAAATTTCCTAAAAAAAAGTCCTATCATACAAACTAAAAAACCTATATCATACAAAGGCTATAGAAAAGATTCCAATTGGAAAAATTGAAAAATTATTAATTTTCATTTTGTTATTAACAATTTACTTAAGTTAAAAATTATCAACCTCGATTAAACTTTGAAAAAAATTTTTTTTTATAATAATGCTATTGGTCCGTTTTCTTATGATCATAAGCTACTTAAAAATGATTTTTAATGATTTTTATCCCATATTGTTTAAAAAATTGTTATAACAAATGCGTTGTTTATAAAATAATCATAAAATTTTTTTGATAACATAATCTTTGATGGAAATTATGATTAAAAAAAACCGTTCCTTAAAAAATTCCTTATAAACTATTGCAGATACAACAAAATCGTCTAAACTTTTTTTTTTATAAATTACTTAACAAATTTATAAGTAAATTGTTTATTGTATAAACAATTAAAATTTAAATAAAAAAAAAAATTCAGATATCGAAGAACAAGATAAATAATGATTTAAAAAAATCGTTCCTTAATTTTCATAACAAGTGGTTAAAAAAATAGACAATCAACAAATGCGTTTTTAAGAAATAAAAAAAAAAATTTAAGGAACGGTTTTTTTTTAAATTATAATTTCCATCAAAGATTATGTTATCAAAAAAAAATTATGATTATTTTATAAACAACGCGTTTGTTTATAACAATTTTTTAAACAATATGGGATAAAAATCATTAAAAATCATTTTCAAGTAGCTTATGATCATAAGAAAACGGACCAATAGCATTATTATAAAAAAAAAATTTTCAAAGTTTAATCGATGTTGATAATTTTTATCTTAAGTAAATTGTTAATAACAAAATGAAAATTAACAATTTTTCAATTTTTCCAACGGGAATCTTTTCTATAGCCTTTGTATGATAGCTCCATAAAAGGAAAAAAATCCCAGGTTAATAGTTTAACAACTATCGTACTTTCAATGTTGATGTTCGTGCTACAAAAAATTGTTAATTAATTAATGGATAATTAATTGAAAAATCGTGATAAAAATTTTTGATCGCCGGATTATTGTTCATTGATTTATCCTATAGGTGCCTGAATTTTTTCATTTCTTAATTTTCATATTTAATAAGTTTAAATGATATTTATTCATTAAAGGTCCAAAGTGGGCGGAGCTTACGCAAGCGAGAGTTGCCGTTTTCGGCCGTATTTTCAACCCTCTAGAAAAATTATAAATATTGATCCTAGAGTTCCGGGAGGTAGGACTTTTTTTTAGGAAATTTCTTCCTCTTTATGGATCTTTTTTCAAATTTCAAAAATTTTGAATACTTTTTGAGATATTTGCAAAAAACAAAACCACCCTTTTATTTTTTACTAAATTGTTTATAACTTTTGTAATTTTTGCAAGCAAAACTTCAAATTTTGCAAAAAGTTTCTAAATGCGATGACGAATCGAATGACACCTCGGTCATAATTTTCCGAGGCTAGCTAAAAACTTAGACCTAAAAGGCACATGTTGACTAGACTAAATATGTGGTACTACAGTACAGTACAGCATGTTGGACGATGAGTGTGTAAGGCGATTTATTCCCAACGGGTCCCACTGTAAGTTATTCCCAGTGGAGCCCGTTGGGAATGCAACTTTTTTATCAGTATATTTTTTACCAAAAAATTAGCTCTTACATTTTACATAATACCATATTCATGAAATATTTGGAACCCAGACAGGCCAATGACTACATTATACTATACGCTAGGCTAGGCGCTAGGCGCAAGCAGGCGTAAAGCCCTTATTATGAACTATGCTCTGAATAATTGTGAATCGAGCCCTAAATAAGGCGAAAACTAATCTCAAATAGTCTCATAGTCAATTCAAATCTACAGCTGTTAACGCTTCGGTCGCGCGGTCGTCATCGTCCTCTCTATGTAAGTAGTTTGTGGGTCGTCCTTAGTACGTTCTAATAAGAGTCGGTTTTAACTGTTAATTAGTTGTTCCTGGTTAATAAAACAATCACAAACATAAAGGCAAACAGATAATAGTTTTATTTCATTTATTCTTATTTTACAACTAGCAAATGATATACCTACATGCTTAAATAAAGGTAGTAGTAGTAGTAGTAGAATTAATAGGTGTTATATAATATTATGTTAATTTTTCATAAAACATACCAACTAAAATCTGTGCTATAACAATAAATTTAAACCTTAGAAGAATATTTTAAATGAGTTCGATTTGGTAATGGTCGCATGGGGGCGATGGCGATATAATTTATTGTACCAAAGCGTTGGGATTCGGTTACGAAAATAGGTATGATTGAGGACATAATTATTGTTTATCCAAAAATAGCATGGAAAGTTGTGCCCTTGTATCCCACATTGCCTGTTGGTTCATCTTGGAACGTTATATACATTCTGAAAACAAAAAACACATGAAAGTAAGTAAAAACAGGATGAAACCAAAACCAGGAGTAGACTTCTTACACTAGTACTACTCTTAGGTCCCTAGTTATAACTCATACTGTTTATTTTTAAGGTCTTTTGGTGGGAATATATTATTGTTTTATTGTTACTTTAGTATGTATGACATCACTGAATGTAACCTTAATTAAATACATTTCATAATTATATATTATTATTTATTTATATGTAAATAATAATAATATAATAACACCCAACTATCACTCATTACATACAGATATAGATCCTGGACCCTAACCAGGATATCCTGTACAGGGAACTATACTAGGGACCCAGGGACTATGAGGACAATGGTCCGACAACACCCAGACTCAGAACAAGAACTTGCGCTTTTTTGTGCACAAATACTTATCCCAGTTTTTTATACAGTCATATAAAACTATAAATGGATAAGTACCTAAGTAATTATTACCGACACAATTATTAATGTGCTCATCCTTTAAGGTTTGCCTAATACCTACATATTATAATACATTAAGCAAATCACATTAATTTGCTTTCGCTGATTTAAAGATAGCATCGAAATCTACAAATCTCAACACAGGTGAGTTGAATAAAGGGACCTTAAGGGTTAGTTTTTACCTTTTTAGGTTTTAATTTTTATTTTTTTCATAACTTTTATTTGTTAAAAATAAGTTTTAAATATCTATCAATATTTAAAGTACCCAATTACCTACCCATAGGATACCATAATTTTGCCCTGCCTTTGCTTATAAGCCAAAGTCCTTTTGGACATTCTTATTACCTGTCGTTTTTAATTCCCAGTTCGTTTTCAACAAGTTCAAACAGGGCTTTTGCATGTTTCTTGTTTTGCTCCACTCCAAGTGCACCAATAGACATCAAATTTGCAATGGCACAGGGTTCAGTAGTGCCTGCAAAACTCATGAGCACATCTGGTATTATGGAAACCACACAGTACTGAAATATGATCATAATTTTTATAATTGCATAGTAATTTTAATTTGCCATAGGATTTGCTTGACAAGGTTGTTGTACGAAAGTAATATTCTTTTACAAAAATAAAACTGAGTTTTAAATAAATCTAATGTAAAGGAAATTTTTTAATCGTGAGAATTGATATTGCATCCATTCCTCATTTACATTAAAATTTATCTTTTGATTATACTAGGCACTAAGCAAGCAATACTGCTATAAATCATAAATTTAATGAAAATAAATTACATGTTGTTATCACTACCAAGAACCCACTACTCAAATATGCGGACAAGTAAAAGAAGGTGGTGATACAATAATTATTGAAACTTACACCATGAAGGCTCCTGTACCTAAAGTCCCTAAACTTATGATTAACAAAAATTTTAGTGATTTTAGCTAGAAAATCATAGTTTATTGATTTATTGGGCAATAGCAATTCAATTATGCAGCATTATGATGCCCTACAATAAAAATATTTCATTCCACCTAGAACCTTAATCAGTTGACCCATATTTTAGGATTGACACATATCGCTATTTTATCATAACCAATTATTGAGTTAGAAAATACTTGGTGACCCTAATACGTTTTCCATATATTTTTCATCTAAAGTTATTATTTTCACCTACTTTAAAAAGTTTTTAGATCTAGGGGATACTTAATCTAAGACAGTACCTGCTCCGGCTTTCCTAGTGCTTTGGCTAACACCGGCACTGCTTTTGTTACAAAATCTGATGGGATACGGCTCCTTGGAACATTTGTCTCAATTCGTAAGTGTGGCATTTTATAGGGGCTGTTCGAACTTCGACTCGTAAATAAAAATTACCGTCACCGTAGTCGGTGTCACAGACCAAGTAGAGGATACTGTGTGTCGGTGTATACTTATACTACTCTATGGTCGGCGTTATTCAACTTCAAATTCAACTTTTTATTATGGCTTCTGCGGGGTAACCGCAATTTCGCCAATGTCGCGTGGGTAGAAAGAAAATAAACGAGGGAGATTGATCGGTGGAAACAATATTTTGGTCGGTGAATAATTTTGAATCTGAGTTTTATTGGAATCTGAAACAAGTATAACAACACAACACACACAGAAGCATATGATATACTTAAATAAACACGGAACAAGGCAGTAACAAACAAATACATACAAGTATAAATTTAAGCTGTAAATTATAATTTAATTTTATTAGTCTGAATAAAAATTATGATTAAGAGATACTACTGTGAAGTACCTATGTCTTACGATACAACCTACTTGCAAGATCTCTATGGCTGATGATACTTGTGAAGTAACTTTTAACGTTTCAAAAAAGCGCGGGAAACGTCGAATTAGGCGGTCGTGATTTTTTCTTTAAAAATATATTTTAAGATTTAGAGGATCAGTAGAGCACTTTAGTGTAAATTATATTAGAATTTAGTGTATATATTTTACTAGTATTATATAGTTCCCGGACTCGGGTAAGTTTTTGACCATCTTTTCTGATGAACGAGCCGCCCGACCTGGCGGACCCGGGGGGCATGGTCCCCCCGGCTGCTAACTTTGTGGTGGTTTCCACAAATAATGTTACTTATAGTGAGTCTGGTATGGACACGGATGGGTCTGGCACCCAGCGTGTAGGTCGTAAAAGAAGTCGTTTGCATAAGATTTGCAAAACCTGCAATATGAAAAAAAGGAAACATGCAAAAGCGGTAGACGGCAAAACTGGCTGTGTCTGCACAGACAGTGAAACTAGCGATAAAACCATTAATGATACCTCTAATGAACCGATTGAAAAACCTACAATAATTACTCCATCTACATCCAATAATGGTCCAGGTCCTCAAAGTTTTACTTCCCTAGCAAGAACCAAGTATGAACATACTGATAGTGCACCGTTCATTGTTCATGTGCAACGAGAAACACAGTCGGCTGATGATGGTTCCACATTACACCCGGTTACATTCGGTAAGTTCTTGAAAAGAAATTCCTTCCAAGGTATTGTTGAAGGATCTGTTAAGAGAATAGGCAGAAATAGAATTTCACTTGCGTTCTCGGACTATAGCAATGCCAATTTATTCATTTGTAGCAATAGTCTGACTCCCAACCACCTAAAAGCATTTATTCCGTCTTTTAATGTAACGCGCATGGGTCTCGTCCGCGGTGTACCATCGGAATGGTCGCCTGAAGAGGTAATAGAGAATATTTCAGTGCCCAGTGGATGCGGTAAAATCTTAAAGGTACGAAGAATTAATTTCAAAACCATAGTAGACGGTTCTCCTGTATGGAAACCAACACAGAGCATAGTCGTTACGTTTGACGGACAGGTTCTCCCTAAAAGAATTTTTATGTGCTATAACTCACTTCCGGTTGAACTTTATACATACCCCACTATTCAATGCTATAATTGCTGCCGTTTTGGACATACAAAACTGCAGTGTAGATCAAAGCCTCAATGTTACAAGTGTGGCAAAGACCATACTGGTGACAGCTGCAATGTCGAAGAAGATGGCGTATCGTGTTGTTTGTGCTCGGGAGTTCACTTTGCTATTAGTAAATCATGTCCTGAATATACACGACAAAAACAAATTAAGGTTTCTATGGCAGAAAATAGCATTTCATATGGAGAAGCATCAAAACTTTTCCCACCTGTGTCTAAATCTTACGCGGATATTGTTAACTCAGCACCCAACGTTACCCAGACGCGTCCTAACACTCTAACATCCTTTACTCAACGGCCATCGCATACTTCGTATAAAAAAACCACATATACAAACCGCCGCCCCATCTCTACACTAGCAAAAGGTTACGACCGAGCAGCGCATGAAAAAATCATTAGTGAATACAGCATTCCTACACCACAAGACGGTTGCGCTCTTCGCCAACGACCAACTAATCCATTATTGATGTCAACATCAGACATCATACAAATCCTCATAGAAACCCTTACTCAGTCGAATATCTCACTACCGTCCAACGTCGCCCCTATAATTGACATGTTTAAATCTCATAAAGCCATTAAAAATGGCGGCCTTTCTTCAGAAAGTAATACAGTGGAACTGCAGAAGTGCAGTTCCTAAAAAAAGTGAAATTATTTACTTAATAAACAAGTACGATACTTGTTTATTTGCACTTTCGGAGACCTGGCTTAGGCCAGGCTCAATTTTTAAAATCCACGGATTTTCTTGTTTAAGGGATGATAGATCTGATGGATATGGCGGTGCTGCTATTCTCATTAGAAATAGTATCCCTTTCTCCTCTCTAGCTCTCCCATCATACAATAATTTTTCCGTGGTAGCAGCAAAAATTAATAACATTTGTGTTGTCTCTATATATATTCCTTCCCCTTCTTCCTTGGTCTTTCACGATCTTAACCATTTGTTCTCTCTTCTCCCTAGACCTTTTTTAATCCTAGGAGATTTCAATTGTCACCACATGTCATGGGGGTGTTCTATTTCTACTTACTGTGGCGAGCTCCTATTAGACGTATTAGACACTCATAATCTCTGTGTAGTAAATTCTGGATCACCTACTCGACGCACAGCGCCTTCTGAAAATAGGAGCGCTATTGATCTCTCAGTATGTACCCCGAACTTAGCATCATCTTTAACATGGCAGACGCTATCTTCCACATTTGGAAGTGATCATTTTCCCATCATTATATCATTTCCTTATAAAAGTATTCGTAGTTCTCCACGAAAGCCCCGATTAAAATACAACATCACGAATGATAATCTATGGGATAAATTTAAAACATCTGTAGAACAGAAAATTAATACTATGAATTTATCAGATTACGAAATCACTGATTGTTCTGATAACTTTACAAAAATAATAATGCAAGCTGCGAACGAAACCTTTCCTCTTAAAAGTTCACCAACTGGCTTAATTCCTTCCCCGCCTTGGTGGGACAAGGAATGTACAGAAGCTGTCAATAAAAGGAAAGTAGCTGAACTTCAATATAACTGTAACATGACTGATGAAAACTTTGAAGTATTATCTGATATTGCTACAGAAACACGTAATTTTCTCAGAGACAAAAAGTTTCAAGGATGGCGAAGCTATTGCCTCTCTATTTCTCCTGCTATTAACCCCTCTATCGTCTGGCGCAATATAAGGAGATACAGAAATGGTGTTAGTGAATCTACTTTTTCCTCTTTACCTCCTAACCTATACAATAACTTTTTAGATAGATTAGCACCTCCTACTGTTCCAACAGAGGATCATTTTAATATAGCCGACGATTCTATGATCCATCACCAATCAACTTTAAATTCTGCCTTCACATTAGAAGAATTACGAGGAGTTTTATCGTCTGTAAAAGATTCTGCCCCAGGTGAAGATGGAATACCTTATTCGTTTTTAGTAAACCTCAATGAATCATCCCTTTTATATTACTTAGACATGATCAATAATATAATGCTAACAGGTAATATTCCTCCTTCTTGGAAATCTCAAATAGTCCTCCCTATCCTAAAACCAGGTAAACCTACAGACGATGCAAATTCATACCGTCCTATAGCTTTATCATCTGTAATTGTAAAAGTGGCTGAGAATTTAGTGAAGAATCGCTTGGAATGGCTAATTGAAAACCGTGGCATATTGTCAGAGACACAGTTTGGTTTTAGAAAAGGCAAAAGTACACTGGATAGTGTGGGTATACTAGTGACAGATATTCGGATCGCATTTTCACGCAATGAATCTCTAGTAGCGGTGTTTTTGGATTTGCAATCGGCATATGATAGTGTTCTTCTACAGGTTTTGAAGTCGAAGTTGTACAAGCTTGAAATACCGGAACTTCTCTCTCGTTTTATTTTAAACCTTCTATCTGGTAGATCAATAAAGCTAGACCAAGCACGAGATGAGTTTCGTATAGCGTGGAACGGTCTTCCGCAGGGCTCGGTTCTCAGTCCTATATTATTTAACATTTATGCATATGATTTAGAATCTTCTCTAAATGGTACAGCTAACATCTTACAATACGCTGACGATCTTGTTTTATATACTAATGGACAATGTGTTAATAATATATGTGCAAAATTGAACAACTCTTTAAATTACTTAAGTAACTGGATGGACCAAAATGGTTTGAAAGTTTCGGCTCATAAGAGTTCACTAGTTCTTTTTACCCGCCAGCGGATACCTCCTTCCATATCGATGCATTTTAATGGTCACATTATTCCAACAAAAACACAGGTTAAATTTTTAGGCGTAGTGTTGGATTCTAGACTCACGGGCATACCACATTGTGAATTTCTTGTGGCTAAGTGTGAAGGCCTTCTCAATATGTTGAGATGTCTCTCGGGCGTTTGGTGGGGTGCACATCCTTTTTCTTTAAAGCTTCTTTACAACGCTCTGGTACGTAGTGTTCTTGATTATGGGACTTTCTTACTGGAGCCTTGTAGTGTGGCCGCCCTAAGGAAATTGGATGCTATTCAGTCAAAAGCTCTGAGAATAATCACGGGAGCTATGAAATCTAGCCCTATCAATGCACTCCAAGTTGAGTGTAATGAACCTCCTCTTAAATTAAGGAGACAATTTCTATCTGACCGCATGTTCTTTCGTGTTTTACAATTTTCTGAAAGCCCTTTAGTACCAAAACTGAATTACCTGGCAAATCTTATTGAATTCTCATCATATTGGCACCATAAATCTCTCCCATGCTTAGTAAAAAGCTACTTGAAATATAAAGCTATTAATACGCCAACACACCGATCTCCGAACATTGACCTGTTCAAATATGATTATGAGGCTTTGATACTTAAGCCAACAGTTATTCTCAATTTAGATATCGATAAACATAACGCTAATACATATTTTAATTCAGTTATAGTAGAAAGGTGGCCGATGTGGCACCATTTATATACAGATGCATCCAAACATGCATCAGGTGATTTTGTGGGTGTTGGAATATATCATGCACAGTTCAATATAGTCCAAAAAATAAAATGTCCTTCGGAGATGACAGTGTTTACGGCTGAGTGTCTTGGCATTGTTAAAGCTCTCGAATACATTCAGCTATTTAAACTTAACAATAGTTTGATTATAAGTGATTCCATGAGTGTCTTACAGGCAATAATGAAATATCCACTTAAGTCAAAGCCACATTTCCCTCTCATAGCAGAAGCCAGAAGTAAATTACACATGTGTACGTTGAAAGGTTTTTCTATCACTTTTATATGGATACCGAGCCATTGCGGCATAAAAGGTAATGAAAAAGCTGATAGGCTTGCCAATGAGGCTGTGAAATGTGGAGACCATTATCCTTTTAAAAATTATGCTCAAGACTTGGCTGCTCTTCCTAGGATTTATCTTCAGGATTCCTGGGATGAAGTCTGGGTAAACAGTAGTCAAATAAAGGGAAAACACTACTTTAGTATTCAACCGCAAATTCGTTTAAAGCCTTGGTTCTCATTAATCAAACTTGGTAAAATCGCCACAACAATTATCATAAGAATGCGCTTGGGACATACCACTTGTCCAGCTCACCTCGCAAGGTATAAAATAATTGATAGCGCACATTGTGAATGTGGACATGACTCTGGGGATCTAGACCATATATTTTTTGCTTGCCCTAAATATGACCATGTTTCCTTTTACCATGGTTTAATGTGCCTCCGTGTCCCTTTTCCTTTAAATATAAAATACCTACTGCACACGGCCAATCCTAATATTTATAAAATTTTATCTGATTTTATATACAGTAACAATATTAGACTGTAAGTATTGTAAATATGTATATATACATAATGAGTAACATAAAAATATATTCATAAAAATACTTTAAAATTTATACATTTCTATAATGTTTTTCATTCTCTCTGATCCTTGTAATTATCTACATACTTTTGTTCGGGCTAGTTCTCGTATTTATACGTTTCCCTAACTTTTGTAATTTAGTAACAACTAAAATAACATAAACTAAACAATAATACAAACACACTACGTAAGATAAATCTGAAAAAGTTGCTCAAATTATTTTGTAAAAGATGAAGAATGAAAATCAAGACTTGAAGCTGGCAAATGCACAGAATGTGCTAAGCCAAAATTTCCCAGAGGGAAAAAAAAAAAAAAAAAAAAAAAACTTTTAACGTTTGACTTATATGTATCTTTCAGAACTATCTATTAATTGTATTTCCATTTATTTAATTATATCTATTAAAACTACCTCAACGCACGTTTCTTTATAACTACTAATCATAGAGTATAATAATTAATAACTATCTTAATAGAATTAATGATACTAATAGTATTCTGTGATATATACTCTATACCCAAAGAGTATTATAACCACAGAATACTATTACTAATACCACCACCAGGACCAGCTTAGTCCGGTTTTGGCGCTGGGTGGGGGGTGCTCAGGCACAGAGTACTGTGCCTGAGCACAGAACACCCTTGCCTGAACATAAGACACCTGTGCTGGACCACATAACACCCAAGCCGGAACTACTTTCACATAGTTTGGCAGCCCCTACCCTATGTCCGGTGCCGGTCTCTCGGATGGACTCAAATGGCGCAGCAGGGTCATCCGAGTCCACCTGCAGAACAGTTATTTTTAGTGATGAGGTGGGTGTAGGTATGGGCAGCTTATTGAAAAACAACTTGAGCCAGCCTCTTTGTAACAACAGTTACCGCAACATGCCCCTCAAAGAGCTAATACAAAATATCAAAAATGCAACTTATGGTGTCAACACAACCATCATTTTACATCTAGGCAATAGTTTAGAAATAAGAAAATCTGATATAGTCAGTTTAATTGAAACTTTGTTAGATATACAGAGCAAAGGTATAGGCAAGATTATTACTTGTTCATTTCCTTATTCAAATTCAATGACTAAATCACAAAATGATCATGTACATGATCTAAATTTGACATTGTATAATCTGACTCATCGTCATAGTGACTTTTTATATTTTGAATCTAATAATTTTATTTTAGCGATTTTAATGTGAATATTCTTGACCAATCTTCGCTAACTGACAGTTTACTAAATTTGTTTATGTGCTTCAACTTGAAAAATCTTTACAATCAGCCAACCAGAATTACTAGCTCATCTGCTACTTGCTTAGACAATATATTCTGTGACTGTGAACCACAAAGCAAGTCAGTTATTGATAAACTTAGCTCAGATCATTGTGGTCAAAGTGCTGTATTTCCATGCATACTGAAAAAAAATTCTTATGAGTTTACTTACAGACCTATTACAACCAACCGCTTGGAACAGTTTGCTCAAAATCTAGATGACAAACTTGTGTTATTACCACTCGCTGATGACCCTAATGATCTTTGTAATGTGTTGTTTGATGTTATGGATAAAGAGTTTAACAAGATATTCAAGTTAAAGACGTGTAGAGGAGGTGTTAAAGCAGAATTGAGTGACTGGGCTTCACCTGGCATTTATAAAAGTAGAAACAGGCTGTATGATTTATATTCTCAGAAATCAGATAGTATTTATGACAGTAAATTTACTGAGTATTTAAAATCTTATTCAAAAAATTTTAAACGCGTTTGCCAGACAGCTAGGTCTCTGTACTTGAGTAAGAAAATCAATAGAGCGGACGACAAAATTAAAGCAACCTGGAAAATAATTAATACCGAGACCGGCAAAACTAAACCTCGGCACCGAAAACTCACTCTTAGTATTAATAACAGATTAATATCTAGAGACAGTGAAGTTGCTGGTGCATTTGAGGATTTTTTCGTAAATATACCTGTAGTTACCACTCAGTCATTAAATTCATCGACTAGTGAGTCTTGTGCAATTCTTGCAGAGTGTGTTGATAAATGTGAAGTAGTTTTTAGATTTAGACATATTAATTCGGCTATAATTGTTAAGACCTTTAGGTCACTTAAAATAAAGAATACTGAGGATCTTTGGGGAATGTCTACCAGGGTTTTAAGTGGCATTGTCACATTAATCGCACCATATTTAGCAGAAGTGTTTAATAAATGTGTAGACGAAGGAGTTTTTCCCAACGTAATGAAAAATAGTAAATTGATTCCATTATTTAAGTCTGGAAATAAGAATGATCCATCGAACTATAGGCCAATTTCTGTGTTACCTGCAATAAGTAAAATTTTTGAAAAAGAAATTCTTAATCAGTTGTTAACATTTTTTAACCTTAACGGACTGTTTCACAGTCAACAGTTTGGATTTACAAAAGGACGATCAACTACAGATGCAGGCGTAGAACTCTTTATACATATACTTGGTGCTTGGGAGAAGTCACAGGATGCCATAGGTATTTTTTGTGACTTATCCAAAGCATTTGATTGCGTATGTCACGAAACCCTAATTTTTAAATTAAAGCATTACGGGGTTTGTGAGAAAGCTCTTGATCTTGTCTCTTCTTATCTTGGTAATAGAATTCAGACAGTTGAAGTTAATGGAGCAAGATCATCTGGTTCTATCACTGAAATGGGGGTCCCGCAGGGTTCAATACTAGGACCATTCTTATTTTTGGCCTATATTAACGATCTTCCATTTTTTGTAAAGAACCTATGTGATATTGTTTTGTTCGCAGATGATACGTCTCTTATTTTTAAGGTTGACCGATCCATTAATGATTTTGACGACGTTAACAAGGCAATTTCACTGGTTTTGAACTGGTTTACTAAAAACAATCTACTGTTAAATAGTAAGAAAACTAAATGTATTAAGTTTTCGTTACCTAATGTTAGGGGGTCTCCTACAAATTTATTACTGAATGGTGAGGCATTAGATTTGGTACAATCTGTCACGTTCCTTGGCATAACTATAGACTCTAAATTACAGTGGGGTCCTCACATATCAAACATTGCTGGTAGATTGAGCTCTGCTGCATATGCTGTGCGTAAAATCAGACAGTTTACTGATGAAGCCACTGCAAGATTAGTATACTTTAGTTACTTCCACAGTATTATGTCATACGGCATCTTACTGTGGGGTAAAGCCGCGGACATACAATCAATTTTTGTCTTACAGAAAAGAGCAATTCGTTCCATTTATAACATGAAATCCCGCGACTCTCTCAGGGAACGATTTAAGGAGATAAATATTCTTACAGTGGCTTGTCAATACATTTACGACAATTTGATGTACACTGGCAAAAACATTAGCTCTTTTCCCAGATATTGCGACATTCATAACTTTAATACTAGGAACAAAAATAAATTGCATGTTCCAAGATTCAGACTGCAGAAAGTTAATGGTTCATTTATGGGAAACTGTATACGCTTTTATAACAAGTTGCCCGACGGTATCGAACAATTGTCAATGCGTAAATTTAAATTATTCATAAAGGCAAACTTAATGAAAAAAGCCTATTACACAATAAATGATTATGTGTCGGACAAAAAAGCTTGGCCTGAATATCCCAAGCTTAACGGTATGAAAGCTTAGGTACTTTGCCTATTGCCTATTCCTATCTATAAATTCAGTTTCTATTTGTAAGTCAAAGTCAAAGTCAAAAGATTTATTGCAAATAGGCTAATTTTAGCACTTTTACAAGTCAAAATTATACTAGGTACTTAAAATTAAGTTAACTAAGCATATAAAATTACAAAGTGCTTATTGTCAAATAATATAGCAAGCCCATTACAATATATGAGTTTGAAAAAAAAGCAGTTCTCTTTCTCACTATTGGTGCAAGCAATCCGGCACAATGCAGAATTGAAAACTTTGATCCGAAGCTTCGATTACAACTGTAAAGAAGAAGCTACAAGAAACTTTACAGTGATGTATTTTTTTTTTGTCTTCTTTCTACTGTCTTTTACAATGTATATAATTCATTACAATTGAGATAATGAATATGTTACAAAAATAACCACCACGTCACACCGGTGCAAGAAAAATACCGTGATTATCTTATTATAAACATTACAAATAGAAACTGAATTTATAGATAGGAATAGGCAATAGGCAAAGTACCTAAGCTTTCATACCGTTAAGCTTGGGATATTCAGGCCAAGCTTTTTTGTCCGACACATAATCATTTATTGTGTAATAGGCTTTTTTCATTAAGTTTGACTTTATGAATAATTTAAATTTACGCATTGACAATTGTTCGATACCGTCGGGCAACTTGTTATAAAAGCGTATACAGTTTCCCATAAATGAACCATTAACTTTCTGCAGTCTGAATCTTGGAACTTTGAATTTATTTTTGTTCCTAGTATTAAAGTTATGAATGTCGCAATATCTGGGAAAAGAGCTAATGTTTTTGCGAGTGTACATCAAATTGTCGTAAATGTATTGACAAGCCACTGTGAGAATATTTATCTCCTTAAATCGTTCCCTGAGAGAGTCGCGGGATTTCATGTTATAAATGGAACGAATTGCTCTTTTCTGTAAGACAAAAATTGATTGTATGTCCGCGGCTTTACCCCACAGTAAGATGCCGTATGACATAATACTGTGGAAGTAACTAAAGTATACTAATCTTGCAGTGGCTTCATCAGTAAACTGTCTGATTTTACGCACAGCATATGCAGCAGAGCTCAATCTACCAGCAATGTTTGATATGTGAGGACCCCACTGTAATTTAGAGTCTATAGTTATGCCAAGGAACGTGACAGATTGTACCAAATCTAATGCCTCACCATTCAGTAATAAATTTGTAGGAGACCCCCTAACATTAGGTAACGAAAACTTAATACATTTAGTTTTCTTACTATTTAACAGTAGATTGTTTTTAGTAAACCAGTTCAAAACCAGTGAAATTGCCTTGTTAACGTCGTCAAAATCATTAGTAGATCGGTCAACCTTGAAAATAAGAGACGTATCATCTACGAACAAAACAATATCACATAGGTTCTTTACAAAAAATGGAAGATCGTTAATATAGGCCAAAAATAAGAATGGTCCTAGTATTGAACCCTGCGGGACCCCCATTTTAGTGATAGAACCAGATGATCTTGCTCCATTAACTTCAACTGTCTGAATTCTATTACCAAGATAAGAAGAGACAAGATCAAGAGCTTTCCCACAAACCCCGTAATGCTTTCGCCACACGTAATGTTTATAATAAGATAATCACGGTATTTTTCTTGCACCGGTGTGACGTGGTGGTTATTTTTGTAACATATTCATTATCTCAACTGTAATGAATTATATACATTGTAAAAGACAGTAGAAAGAAGACAAAAAAAAAATACATCACTGTAAAGTTTCTTGTAGCTTCTTCTTTACAGTTGTAATCGAAGCTTCGGATCAAAGTTTTCAATTCTGCATTGTGCCGGATTGCTTGCACCAGTAGTGAGAAAGAGAACTGCTTTTTTTTCAAACTCATATATTGTAATGGGCTTGCTATATTATTTGACAATAAGCACTTTGTAATTTTATATGCTTAGTGAAATAACTTAATTTTAAGTACCTAGTATAATTTTGACTTGTAAAAGTGCTAAAATTAGCCTATTTGCAATAAATCTTTTGACTTTGACTTTGACTTTGACTTTGACTTTGAATAACCGTAGACAGAGAAACGTAATACTCTTGGATCTTGGCGGGAAAACGAAAAAGATCACGTCGCGGCATTGTATTATTTTCAAAACTTGTGTTATTTTCAGTGTTAGTGCATAAAATTGGTGGCATTTTATTCGTTAAGTGCTGGATTACAGGCATAAGTGTGGAAAAGTGGTATAATGATGGTGAAACGTTTCTTTGCGTGTTGTTTACAAAGCTCCATAGAAGCTTTAAGTAAAGTTGCCACCACTTTACTAGGAGTATGACTTTAACTAGACTATGACTTGACTTGATGACTTCGACTGTGACTTGACACATATTTGCGTGAAATATCATTAACTTGAGAAATTATCAATTACTTGACACTGGCTAAATACACAAAAGTGTGGAGCCAAATCAAATAAAAGAAAAGTAATCGAGTTTTGACGGGAAAAAGAAAAAGATCGCGTCACCGCATTGTATTATTTTCCAAAACTTGTGTTATTTTCAGTGTTAGTGCATAAAACTGGTGGCGTTTTATTCGTTAAGTGCTCGATTACAGGTATGAGTGTGGGAAAGTGGTATAATCATGGTGAAATGTTTCTTTTCGTGTTGTTTCCAAACTCCATAGAATTTGAAGTTTTGGCGGGAAAACGAAAAAGATTGCGTTACCGCATTGTATTATTTTCCCACACTTGTGTTATTTTGCAGTGTTGGTGCATAAAATTGGTGGCAATTTATTCGTTAAGTGCTGGATTACCGGCATGAGTGTGGAAAAGTGGTATAATGATGGTGAAACGTTTCTTTTCGTGTTGTTTCCAGAACTCCATTGAAGCTTCTGGTAAAGTTGCCACCACTTTACTAGGAGTATGACTTGACTTGACTAGACTATGACTTGACTTGATAACATGGACTATAACTTGACTTGACACATACATAATTAATTTAATTCATTCTTTTCCTTTAATATATGTATTCAGTCCATGCTATAGAATGCTCCCATAGAACTATATAAAAAAAGTACTTATGAAATAAAATTTAAATCTAGGAATTATAAAATTTAAATTATAAAGAAAAGCCTTATGATGTTGAACAAAGCAGGTGTTTTATTGCCTAAGAAACATTTACAAAGCTCTCAGCGGGTGCCCGCGCTGTGTGTACCGTCAAATAGACATTTCGGCTGTCATGCAGTTATTTTAAGAGGCACTAAATAGGTACTTAAACAATATTTTTTTAATTAGACCTTGTACTAATATTGTATAGCATGGTCTGAGTACACACATTTAAGGAAAAGAGACGATTCAATGCCACCTTGTATATAATATTAATTAACTTGAGAAATTAGTTACTAGACACTGGCTAAATACTGGGCCTAGTATCAGAATACTAGGCCCACAGTATTAGTAGTATTCTGATATTAGGCCCATGAACGCAGCCAAACACAAGCATAAAGATTGTTTATTTCTTTAGTCTTTGAATACATGCCAGTTTTGTCTATAGTTGGTAATTTCCCCAACTCGTGATAAGAATTTAGGGTTACACATGTTTACTACATAGTTATATCGATAGAATATGGAAGGTATAGCAGGAAAACCAGATGGTACCAATAATATATAAACCATGCTTAATATATGTAATGCGCAATATTGAATAAAACTTATGACATTCTGGACTGAATGCATGCTTTGCTTACAATGTCTCTATATACAGGGAGTAACAAAAACCCTGTTATATCCGCGAGCTGCGTATCCAGTGTCAACTCAAGGTTGTAGTAATACTAGTTCTATTTCAATACGAGACATACAAAACTTACGTGTGCTTTTTATTAAAACCTTTTATGCCGTTACTAAAAATGTTTACGACCTCAGATATTGACAACATAGGTACTTGCACCACCGACGCAGCCTGCTGCCTGTTGCCCGCACCCCGCACCGCCCGCCATGGTACGCTAAGTCTATTCAACCGCATACCTACTGCGACGGAACTAGAAGCTATTCCACAGATTACTTTTTATGCGTTTTTCATACGATTATGTGCCCTATACCACATACCACAACGTTGTAGGATTGCGAGACCGTAACTTAATGACGTAAAAGATCTCTTTGACCAATAGTGGTAGGCACACAAGTGCTGCGCGCCTTTCTGCCACACTCTAAACAATCGAATTCACGTGTGATTTTGTATTGTCAAGAAACAAGATAGGTACGTAATTTTTAGCTCTTAAAAGAGCTTTCAAAAACACATCTGCCGGTAGGCGATTTTCATGTTCAGTCAATCAATCAAAATGCTGATTTGGCGGCCCCGAAGATGTTGTTCAATGTGCCGACCTTGGACTTCGATACATTTTTGACAACGTGTCACAATACTTCCGCGTACACGTTGCAGTATCAACGCGTCCGATTTT
The DNA here is from genome assembly GCA_905220475.3 of Ennomos fuscantarius. Classification (NCBI taxonomy): domain Eukaryota; kingdom Metazoa; phylum Arthropoda; class Insecta; order Lepidoptera; family Geometridae; genus Ennomos; species Ennomos fuscantarius. Next base: position 6,531,522 of record HG992044.1, read on the forward strand.
ATGCTTTCAAATGCAGCAACTATGCGTGAGCGCATTTCGCCTTCGTTGTCGCAGGTCTTTTTAAAGACCGACTCTTTCACGTGACCCCAGAGATAAAAATCAAGAGGCGTGAGATCTGGCGAACGCGCTGGCCACGGTGTAGTGGAGCCTCGTCCGATCCATCTTTCTCCGTATTCTTGAGTGAGGTAATCCCTAACATTGCGAGCGAAATGCGGTGGAGCGCCGTCGTGCTGGAACCACATCGTTCTCATAAGAGACAAGTTTAGGTCGTCGAGTTCGTCACTAAGTTCGTTGCGTAAAAACTGCAGATAATTAGCTCCATTCATGGTATTGTTCAAGAAATGAGGCCCAATAATCCTATCACCGAGTATGCCAGCCCAAACGTTTATTCGCCAACGATGCTGAAAATGGCTCTCTCTTATTGCCAGGGGATTTTCCACAGCCCATACGTGCTCATTATGGCAGTTAAAAACGCCAGTTCTGACGAACGAGCATTCGTCGGTAAATAAAATACGACTCAAAAACTCTGCGTCATCTGTCACTCGGTCGAGAAGCCACTGACAAAATGCCACTCTGGGCTCATAATCACTGGGCAACAATGATTGCACTCGTTGATAATGAAACGGATGCTGACCGTCTTCCTTCAATGTCCTCCATACACGCATGTGATTAATTCCAATTTCTCTTGCCATGCTGCGTGTGCTACGTGTTGGGTCTTGCACAAACATATCGAGCACCTGTTCTTCAGCGTCATGTAATACTCGTGGTCTTCCAGCATCAAATCTTTGCTGATCACGGCCCGTTACACTACCGGTGTTGTAAACACGTAAGTGCAATCGCTGGAATGCCATTAATGACGGTAACTCAATTCCACGCGGAATAGAAAAATTATGCTCGTATTCTCTACGTGCTGCCGCATAATTATTGTGACTTCTACCAAGGCACATTAACATATTGTAGTATTCGTCGTTAGAATACGACATCACACTCGACACTAAATTCGCGACGGTCAAACTGGAAACGACTAAATTGCATGAGAGAGCACGTGCGACTGAGTGTAAGCCGCGGGCCGCGCCGCGCCTATGCCGAGTGATACCGCGCCGCCCGCGCACCCCATTTCCCCGTAGGCACACAGGTGCAGGAGCGGCATCCTACAAAAGAGCCGACAAAGGCGGCCCCCGTTTGTCGGTTCCGCGTTTACTTTTACCTTAGTTACTTAGCTATTTAAAAATAGGCACGGCTTGTGGCACAAACATTTTTGGGAAATGGTATTATTTTTTTGTATTTAGATACTGCGTGTAACTTCAGATACGTATAACTTAGGTATTGTTAGACATTTTTATATGACTACTTGTAATGATCTGTACACATACTTCATTTATTTAACAGGGTTTTTGTTACTCCCTGTATATAGGTTAGTCTCTGTCAGAAAATAGCAATCTGCAAGGAAGTTGAAAACGGTTTCGATATTCTTTCAGACACTTGACGTCTGAAATGGATCGGAACAAATTAATTTTAGAAAGGAAAACTAGGTACCTACATAAATTTGTACCTACTGTGTGTTTTTAAGTTCTACAAAAATATATTAGATATCAATCTGAGTGATTTATTCCATATCCAGTTAATCCATCATAATCCATCTCCAAAATAAATTCTATTCGATAAATTTTTATCGATCATTTACAATATCTACAAAGACTGTTGTTTCGGTAAATTCCCTGCTCTATAGACATTCTTTCTTTTCTTTTCACAATAGGACGAGAAACCCACTACTTGGTCTGTGCATAAATTCTGTGCCACGCCTACGTACTATGTACGTACTTTTCTCGCTTTATCAATTTAATTTACCCTTGTCTTATATGTAAATAAATTTCTCCGGAGGTATTAGATTATCTTTGATTTCATTATTCGTTCATTATTATGTTAATTGATGATGGCGGCACAGTAAATTTTTAGCATACTTAGCGTTATTTTAATTGTGTATTTTTTAATTTTAATCAGTTCAAGCAGCCGCCGCACAAGTACAGTACTTTTGAGCTACCTACCCATTTTTATTTTGTCGGGTATATTTTAACACGGCGCTACCGGTTTTATTTACTTTCCTCAATATGGGGGCTGAGCATTCGTCTTCGCGTGGTGATTATTCTCGTGATCGTGGAAATACTAACAGGTAATTGTACAAAAGTATGTATTGTATAATGAATCAAGTTTTTTTTTCAAATACGACTTCTGTGAACGCTCTGCGTTCGTTAATCTAAATAATAATAGCTAAAAAACTTGAATGTAAATAGGATGAATTCTGTGAGGTAATGGTAGAATGAGTTGTTATTTACTTATATTTACATAGGTCATGCAGTTTTCTTTCACACATAGTTTATTTTTAGACCCACAAAACCGAATTCGGGGCACGCGCCTTCGCCAGCTACTGCGAGAGATATCGAAAGAGCGTTGGAACAACAGAGAAAGCTCTACGAACAAAAGATGAAGGATCTCCTTCTGCAGAGTAAACGGGAGAGTGCGGCTACTACCTCCAGTAATGCGAAACAGCCAACTGTTCCAAAGTAAGGAATTAATTTTATTGTACATGAAATGGGACTGATTGACTTTTATTGCATGTTTGACCCCATCTTATTTTGACGTGAGTTGGCTTTCCTTGCTTTGTTCAGATAGCTTAAATGCTGGATTATCCCATAAGAAGATCCTTTTAAATCGCAGGTGATACTGCGGGGTGCAACCAGTCATGAAATTAACAAAATGAAACTAACAAAGAAATTATGAAACTTAGGAACACCTCTTTAAAAGGGGCTTAATAAATTTGTATGTAGTATACATAAATTAAGATTTTAAATCCCTCATAATTGCAGAGGCGTCTCTCTTGGCATAGATAGAAAAAAGTAATTTGTGATTTTTTATATAGAGACATATCTTAACCAAGGGGATTCCACTTTTATAGTGTTTATTAGTAAGGTACTAATAAACACTATAAAAGTGGAATAGCTACTCTAAGTTTTCATTTGATTTGAAAAATATTGAAATTTAATTTGAATTAAGAGTGGTACTTATTTTTGTAGGCCAGTGTATATATACACACGGTGTAATTTAATTCGTTCTTTTTCTTTAATGTATGTATTCAGTCCATGCTATAGAATGCTCCCATATAACTATATAAAAAAAAGTAATTATGAAATAAAATTTAAATCTAGGTATTATCAAATTTAAATTATAAAGAAAAGCCTTATGATATTGAACAAAGCAGGTGTTTTATTGCCTAAGAAACATTTACAAAGCTGTCTGCGGGTGCCCGCGCTGTGTGTAGCGTTAAATAGACATTTCAGCTGTCATGCAGTTATTTTGGGAGGCACTAAATACTAAAACAAATCCAATTTTTTATAATTGGACCTTGTATGTTTATTCCATAGATAGCATAGTCTTAGTAAATACATATAAGGAAAAGAGCGAATTAAATTCCACCATATATATAGATTATATTTGAAATTATATGAAAAAAATATTATTGAATTAGGCTTATATAGGTATATTAAACTTGTAAGCGTTTGAACTTATTAAGCTGATATTCGGTAAAATGTAGGTACCTATGTGGCGTCAGCGTAGTCAAAGATGTAAAAGAGATAGTGTTTGAATTATAATAATATAATCTAAGTATTTCTCAGTATGCAATTAGGGCGTCTGAAGTCGATTTAACCCCCTTATTAAAACGATATATCCATTAAATGATTTTTAAAATGATGTTTATTTTCTTACAGCCTTGAAAGAGAGTGCGCTCCATACAACTTCAATCAAACTGACTTGCAGAGTGGGGTCAGATATTCCAGCCCTCAGGGTTTGTACCCGACATTAGACAGTGGATATTCGACCTTGTCTCCAGGGCATACAGTCCCTAGTCCCAGACCGGCAAACAATGGTTTCGTTTACATTAACAACACTCTGAGCTCTCCACAAGTCTCACAGCCTGCTCAAAGGTAAACTTTACAATACTTTATTGCCCATCTTCACTTAACCGCTCATACTCTGATATAAAGTGAATGTAGAGAAGAAATGAGGAAAATGTTTCTAATGTGTCTTTTTGTTGCAATGCTTATTGTACTAATTTAAAACTCGGCCAAGTTCAATATACCACGCTATTTTTTTTTTGTTATGGCTCCACACTTTTGTGTATTTAGTCAGTGTCACAAGTAATTGATAATTTTTCGAGTTAAGTAATATATATGTATATATGTCAAGTCACAGTCCAAGTCATCAAATTAAGCCATAGTCTAGTCTAGTCAAGTCATACTACTAATAAAGTGGTGGCAACTTTACCAGAAGCTTCTATGGAGTTTTGGAAACAACACGAAAAGAAACGTTTCACCATCATTATACCACTTTCCCACACTCATGCCTGTAATCCAGCACTTAACGAATAAAATGCCACCAATTTTATGCACTAACACTGAAAATAATACAAATTTTGGAAAATAATACAATGCGGTGACACGATCTTTTTCGTTTTCCCGCCAAAACTCCCACCACGCTTACATTAACATGTTGAATCAGCAACATGCTAGATCATTGGCATTATTGTGAAATGTATAAAATTATAAAATAACTTGACTTCTTGATTATGGCCTCTGCGACTAACAGACGTCGCAATTTTCGCCTGTCGCCTGCACTAAAGTACCGCACCGTAAAAACCGCTTATAAGTTCGCACTCCTATGCAAAGTGAATGTAGAAAAAATACGAGGGAAATGTGGTGTCTTGTCTTTTTTGTTGCAAAACTACTGCACTAATTTGAAATTAATATTGTATTTTATTATATTTTTTATTTTGTACTTTACCACAATATGGGTTTTCTGCCTTCCGCCTTGCCTTCTGCCTGAAATAAAGAAATTTTATTATTTACAATTAAAACTCGGCTGAATTCGACATACCGCGCTAGTAACACGTCGAGTCAGCAACATGCTAGAATTAGATCATTGGCATTGTTGTGAAATATATAATAATAATATGTGTGGACTCCTCACACAACGCCATCTAGCCCCAAACCAAGCAAAGCTTGTACTATGGGAAAACCAGATAACTGAAACAATACTTATATACTTTTTGTTTGTAAATACATAGAATACAATATAACACCCAATAAAAAAATTGTATAGTAATCAAATTTGTAGGTACTCGTGGCTTGCATGTACAGTATAGACTCTGCTTTTTCAAATAAAGATGAGGTTCTTCATTCGGTTGTGAGTTTTTTAATGTTTGTTATACCCTAGAACTCTGTAATTTTCCGCTACTCATCCCGATTTGGGAAATTCTATATTTACTTGAATCAATTGGTACCATAAATTTTTATCAAACTCGGTTCCATACTTTTGTTTTTAAATTACAAATAACTGGAAACAATAGTCGCACAACTAGACTTGAATTCTGAAATTTAAGGCGATTGATGTCTATTTAACGTCTATTTTTTTTAAACATATCAATTTTGTTATTTCAGAGTTCAACATTTTCAACCTTCGGCCCCAAACGCGCCTTCACCTACGGTACCCACAAGGTAAACATTTTCTACAGAGACCGTACAGTTTGTTTTGCAATACTGAGAGTATAGTCAAGTTATAAGTAGCGGCACGAAACCAGCGCTGCGCGTCATTGCGCAGAAGTCAAAAATTAGTTATTACTAAAGGCTAGAGGGACGAAAAAGCGTGTAGTTAGCGCCGGTTGGCTAGCCAGTCGTACTCCGTCCCCCGCCCCATACGACGCTCCGCAGACTTCTGAATGTGCAGTCGCATTCTAAGGTGTATTGTTATTGTTTTTTGTAAGTTTGAGTTCGTTTGTTATAGTTGGTTTTTTATTAGTGTATTTTTAGTAGATAGTGAATATGCCTAGAGGAAATACTGTTTTGAAAAGAAAGGCACGAAAAATGGTGTATGACGTGCGTTGTTTTGTTAAAAGAGCAACCAATGAATTCATTGATTCTTTAAAGCAAGATTTAAATAAAAAGAGGTTAATCTTGTATAGTAAAACTTTAAAATTAACTATTTATTAATGTTTGCGCGCGCGACAGTACCCATGCGCAGTTTTATCCCTTCCACATTTCACGTACCACCTGACCATTCTAGTGGGTATGTAGTATATTATATACCACCTTTTGTGATAATATTGTCACGAAATCAGGTTTTCCTAGTTTGGGTATCAATGCTTTCCAACCAGGATTAATTTGTTTTTTTTTTAGATACAATTATGGCAAGGCCTATGTTTGATATTTATTAATACAGTACAGACTTTTTTATGTTTAAACCTATAAATCATTAAAATGAATTATTTTTAACATCAGTGAAATGTGATCAGATGTTCCTTGCATAAAATTTTCATAAAAATCTAGGTCTAAAATCAAGATTATTATGTAATCATGTCTTTTTATTGCATTGAGTTAGAAACAACGATTTTACAGTGAGGCGATGAACTTTAGTATTAGATTAAAATATGAACGGGATATTTAACATGTAATTTTTTTTTTCGAGTTGTTGATGTTTCTAAGCTTTTGAAAGCACCATGGTTAAGCAAATTAGATGGTAAATATTCCGTTAATCTAGTTAGTATAGAATATTTTAGCAAAGTTGCTGACCATGACAGCCTCTGTGGTGTGATAGTTGAGCAGGACGGCGTATAACCCGGAGGAGGCGGGTTTGATTCCCGCGGCAGGACACGTATTTGTGCACAGAAAAAAAGCGGATATAAATACTTGTTCTGAGTCTGCGTGTTGTGGGACCATGGTCCTCGTAGTTCCTGGGTCCCTAGACACAGGGAATCCTAGTTAGGGTCCAGGATCTATGTGTGTGATCGTTGGGCGTTATTATTATTATAATTATAATAATCATAGATGTACTTGATTGTACCTAGATCCTCCATCTATCCCTCTCATCGCTCTCGCATAGCGATAGTTTTGAAGATATTAAATGACTGAATTTTACATTTTCTTACATTTAGACATTAAATTACTGTTAGTTACGAAAAATCTGTTTTTGTAATTTTTTTGTTGAACATTTGTCATGTTATTTTACAGGGTTTTTGTAATAGTAATTTAATGTCTTCAACAATGTCGCAATGCGCGAGCGAGATAGATGTTCTAGGCAAAGTAAGACCTTACTAACTGTTAGAAATGTAATATAATAATAATAATAACGCCCAACGATCACATACATAGATCCTGGACCCTAACTAGGATTCCGTGTCTAGGGACCCAGGAACTACGAGGACCATGGTCCACAACACCCAGACTCAGAACAATTATTTGCGCTTTTTTTCTGTGCACAAATACTTGTCCTGCCGCGGGAATCGAACTCGCCACCTTCGGGTTATGAGCCGACTTGTTCAACCACTACACCACAGAGCCTAATATTTTGTGGAACTGTAAGCCTCCAGGTTATGAGCCGACCTGTTCAACCACCACACCAAAGATGATATCAATTGAAGGGTTGAGAATAAAAAGGGTTTAACTGTCAAATTGACAGTTTCGAGAAAATTGACTTTAAACGTCAACGGCGTCATTTCAATGTAGAGTGCTTATAAGGTAATAGAAAAGGTTTATGTAAGTTTCAGTTGCTTGAAAAAGTTTTAATTCTATTTTGAAATACTAAATATAGTACTAATTCATACAATTACTATATAATAAGTCATTTTGTGAAAAAAATCAGTTAAACCCTTTTTATTCTCACCCCTTCAATTATGTTTAGTTCAAGATCGCAGTCGCGTCAAAGAGGGCAAGACGATGAAATCAAATGCCACACGTGCGGGCAGAATTACGGCGAGAAGATATTCCAATGCAACCAGGGACACAGCTCCTGCAGCGTGTGTCAAATGAGACAGTTGGCATGCGGCGATTGCCGAATGCCCATAACCAACCGCAGAAACTTTGATTTGGAAAAATATATTGGAGAGGTAAGCGGGCGTCCATTAATACTAATTTACTAGGTGATTTTTAACTTTATGTTAACAATGAAGATCTACTGGAACTAGTACAATCCGCCTCTTTCTTGGCCCTACAGTAATATACGAAACGAAACTATCTCTTTCTATCTTCACTAACTTATATCTCCCTCTAAACTTTCGTTCGTCTCGTCACGCATTCACCAGCTTACTCCCTAAGTCGAGCGTAAAGAAGGTTTACTTCAAAAATGCTTTTACGATTAGGTACGTATTTCCTTTTAGCTTCAATTTATAATTCTGAGGGCTAAGTCTATATTGTTCTATATATATGAGATACCTAAGGTATAATTTAAACATTATGTTAAGAAGTAGGTTACTAAGTGGGTAGGACTTACTACAAATTTCGTCTAGGAGAGTACCATCGCTTTGCCAGTTATTCTGCCGCCAAGCAGTAGTGCGCAAGCACCGCTGTGTTCCGGTTTGAAGGGCACTGTAGCTATTGAAATTACTGGGCAAAGGAGACTTTACGACTTGATCTCACAGTCCAGTAATCTTACTAGATTGTGCTGATGTCTCAGGAAGACGTGCGCAGTGCAGTCTCATGCGAAAATCTATACTTTAAAGTTCCGAGTGACACTGCAACTGATATGGGCAGCTGTGTCGCTTAACATCAGGCGAACGGCTAGCTCGTCACGTCATTCCTTTAAAAAAAAGTGAGACAATTTTGGTTAGCTTTCAACTACCCTCTTTTCCCCTTAGTGAGAAGTGGGTGGAGAAAGCTGCTGTCGTTTCTCTGGATTTTCCTTTAGCCGGTTCTAGCACCCACGGAAAGATATGGGGTGATCCTATTCTTTCACCGGCACTACTTGAGTGTATAAAAATTAAGGTTTTCAATTTCAGAAAAGGGTAAAATGCCCGAATTCTGCCGACGGCTGCTGTCTCACCATCAAAATATCTGAAATGGAAACTCACACCAGGGAATGTCCATTCAAAGAGATGCAGTGCCCAAGCTTAGGATCTCTTTGCCGTTGGAATGGTATGTATTTTTTTAGGCAATTATAATTAATATTGGTGGACATTTCACACAGTGCTATCTAGTCCCAAACTAAGCACAGCTTGTACTATGGGAGCCAGATAACTGATACAATACTTAAAAACTTTTTTTGTATACACATATAATACAGTATAACACAAACTCGGAATTAAAATCGATGTTCATCCCACAAATGTTTGTCCTGTGTGGGAATTGAATCCACAATCTGCAGTTTAAAAGACAGGGTTGCAACCAACTGAGCTATCGGGTCAGTCAGATTATTCTAATAATAATATTCAATTCAGGTATTTCTTAAATTCTCGCTATTTGAACAGATTTATGTTAGTTATGTTTGTTTTTAGCGCGAATAATGCCCGTTAAAGGTTGACAGCTCCTTTGTTCGCCTATACCTCTACCTATACCTCTATAACATACTGCAATTAATTTGGGTATATCAGAGAGGAATAAGTGACTTAGAAGATGTCAAACTTGGTATAGACGGGCATAAGTCGTGTGTAAACAAATATCTTATGCATTGTTATTTTTCACATAGTTAGCCTCAATGTCAAACTGTCGCCAAGCATTTTATTTCCAGAGATTTTTTTTATGTAAGTGAATGATGTGACGAACTAGTCGTTCACCTGATGTTAAGTGCCACGGCCGCCCATAACAGAATAGTGTCACTCGGAACCCGAAAACATAGAGTTTCGAGCGACACTGCACTGCGCACATCATCCTGAGACATCAGCACAGTCTGGTAATAAGATTACTCAACTGTGAGATCAGATCATAAAGTATCAATTGCCCAGTAATTTCACTAGCTACAGTGCCCTTCAAATCGGAACACAGTAGTGCTTGCACACTACTGGTGGTGGAATAGAGATGGATATTTTCAGAAGTAACATACAGTCCATTCATTAATCGTCATTTATAGAAGAACTCAGTTCACGAAATCGTTATTTATAATTGGTTTAAACCCGCCGAAGCCAGGTCGCCGGACTACTCCATTAAAAAATAAAAAAAATATTTTTCCGGATTTTTCTCTCCATAGAAACCTAATTCGGACCATTAAAAAAGCCAAATGTTTCCAGTGCTCTCAAGTGATGCGCTTACCAGCGAGCAGTATTTCATTTTTAGGGTTCCATACTATACCATTATTAATTCGACATGTCTGCCTTTCAGTCTTAATCCTTACTCACTAGCAGCTTAGTAGCGCTACTGATACTTCGACAACCTCTGTGGTTCGGTTGTTAGCAGGTCGGCTCATAACCCGGAGGCGGCGGGTTCGATCCCCGCGGCAGGACAAGTATTTGTGCACAGAAAAAAAGCGCAAATACTTGTTCTGAGTTTGGTTGTTGTGGGACCATGGTCCTCGTAGTCCCTAGGACACAGGGAATCGTAGTTAAGGTCCACGATCTATGTATGTGATCGTTGGGTGTTATTATTATTATTATTACTGCTTATAAACATAACATTTGATTTTTCTAGGTAAAATATCCCAGCTCGCTCATCATTTTAACGATATGCACCCAACGCATCGAGAAGGAGAGGTGGACAAAGAAATGTTCCTATCCAACATAACTAACGCGAGCCACACTATGCACTACATCGAAATCGGACCATTCAATTTCCTATTTCACGTGAAGGTTACCGAACGCGACCGGATCTGCATGGCCGTACAGTTAATAGGCACAAAACACAGCGCAGCGAAATGGAACTACGAAATTCACATTTACAACAAGAGCGAGCCTCGAAGAAAGTACATGTATACTGACCGTTGCTTGCCTTACAGCGAGCCTATCGAGGATATCTTCAGTAGCACCATATGCGCTGTAATTCCTATGGAGTACGCGAAGACGTTTGTTTGCGGAGGCGTTATGGCGTACAAGTTCTTTATTAAAAAAGATGAGCTGAAAAAACAGTTCAATAGAGATGAGACACAGAATAAGGCGTTTGGGCATGGGAAAAAAAATAAGCCGCAGTGGCGCAATAATAATCAAACAAAATTCAATAAAAGGGGATTAAATTAAAATTTCAAACGAGCCGCTTGATAGTGGTGCACTTTTAATTGTTTAATTAGTAGAGTGACGTAGTCAATGATGACCAAAGCCTTAAAAAAAATTGTTTATCTATTATTATGTAAATTATAGGAATCCGACTGCCTAGAAGAATAATGTAGACACCTTGCCAAGAACATGAGAAATAAATTACAATCGAAAAAACGAGTGCGAACCACACGACTGAAGTAAACTTTCTTTAGCTGCTTTCGGCTGGTATAACTTTGTCGCCATACCAACATAATAATACAAATTTTAAGTAATTTTTAACTTTCATTATTTTGACAATGGAGATCTACGTGAACCAGTACAATCCGCTTCTCTCTTTTGCCCCTTCAGTAATATATGAAACGTAACTCTCTTTCTATCTTCACTAACTTATATCTATCTCCCTCTAAACTTTCGTTCGCCTCGTCACGCATCCAGCTTACTCCCTAAGTCGAGCGTAAAGAAGATTTACTTCAAATATGCTTTTACGATTTCGTATTTCCTTTTAGCTTCAATTTATAATTCTGAGGGCTAAGTCTATATTGTTCTATATACAGGGAGTAACAAAAACCCTGTTAAATAAATGAAGTATGTGTACAGATCATTACAAGTAGTCATATAAAAATGTCTAACTATACCTAAGTTATACGTATCTGAAGTTACACGCAGTATCTAAACACAAAAAAATAATACCATTTCCCAAAAATGTTTATGACACAAGCCTTGCCTATTTTTAAATAGCTAAGTAACTAAGGGAAGAGCAAACGCGGAACCGACAAACAGGGGCCGCCTTTGTCGGCTCTTTTGTAGGATGCCGCTCCTGCACCTGTGTGCCTACGGGGAAATGGGGTGCGCGGGCGGCGCGGCATCACTCGGCATAGGTGCGGCGCGGCCCGCGGCTTACATTCAGTCGCACGTGCTCTCTCATGCAATTTAGTCGTTTCCAGTTTGATCGTCGCGAATTTAGTGTCGAGTGTGATGTCGTATTCTAACGACGAATACTACAATATGTTAATGTGCCTTGGTAGAAGCATTTGTGTGATGTGTTTTTGAAAGCTCTTTTAAGAGCTAAAAATGATGTACCTATCTTGTTTCTTAACAATACAAAATCACACGTGAATTCGATTGTTTAGCCTTTGCTTGACGTAAAATGATTAGAATATGTCAGTGCGGCAGAACGGCGCGCAGCACTTGTGTGCTTACCACTATTGGTCAGAGACCTTTTACGTCATTAAGTTACGGTCTCGCAATCCTACAACGTTGTGGTATGTGGTATAGGGCACATAAACGTATGGAAAACGCATAAGAAGTAATCTGTGGAATGGCCTCTAGTTCCGTCGCAGTAGGTATGCGCGGTGAATAGACTTAGCGTAGCATGGCGGGTGGTGCGGGGTGCGGGCAACAGGCAGCAGGTTGTTGCGTCGGTGGTGCAAGTACCTATGTTGTCAATATCTGAGGTCGTCAACATTTTTAGTAACGGCATAAAAGGTTTTAATAAAAAGCACACGTAAGTTTTGTATGTCTCGTATTTAAATAGAACTAGTATTACTGCAACCTTGAGTTGACACTGGATACGCAGCTCGCGGATATAACAGGGTTTTTGTTACTCCCTGTATATGGTTACCTAAGTTAGAATTTAAGCATTATGTAAAGGAGAAGTAGGTTACTAGGTGGTAGGTCTTATTTGCAAAGTTCGTCTAGGTAGGTACCACTGCTTTGCCAGCTATTCTGCCGCGAAGCAGTAGTGTGCAACTGTGTTCCGTTTTGAAGGGCATTGTAGCTAGTTAAATTACTGGGCAAATGTTATGTTATTACTACACTGTGAGATCAGATCATAAATTCTCATTTGGCCACTAATTTCACTAGGTACAATAGTAATGTTTTTACTAGACTGATTTTACAGGATGACGTGCGCAATGCAGTGTCACACGAAACTTTATAATGACTTCAGAGTGACACTGCAATGTGTCATGGGCAGCCGTGACGTTTAACATCAGCCGAACGACTAGCTCGTCACGTCATTAGTTAACATAAAAAATACAAGACTGGATATTTATGTTTGGGACTGATTTTTATTCCTGCCTATTTTGGAATGAAATCATCGAAACGGCATCAAAGGTAGGATAAGATTTATTTGACCACTAGCTGGCCAGCCTGGCTTCGCACGTTTTATTTTACGTTCTAACCCTGTTCAAGGGAAAAAGCTGGGAAGGATGAATGTATGGGATGGCTATGGAAACTCCTGCCTCCCTATTCCATCTTTTTTCCTCTCCCCTCTATATTTTACTTCATCCCTTCTACGGGATGAAAATATTGGCTTTCGTTGCTGGCGGTAAAACGTATATCGCACCGCATGGTCGTCACTTACAGCCTTATTAATAAACGGATATTAGTTCTGGGTTAGTTACTTCAGCTTTTGTCCTTTTTTTGCTTCTGGAATATTTAGCTGGATCGAAAGAGACAAAAGATGATGTAACTAATCTAAAGCTAATTCGTGTTTATTAATAAGGCTGTTACTGTATAAGGTATAGGTATATGCCTACATAGCTCTTCCCGCACTGTGGAAACCGGCCGTATTATCTGACACCATGAAAACGCAGTGAGGATTAAATTGAATAATTGTGACATTTTCCAAAATATTGAATTTTTTTTTACTATTTTATAAACTAACTGTCGTATATATTAATTATTTAATCAGCAGTTGGCAGTTTTAGAAACTATTATTATTACAAGTAAAAAAAAGAAAATTTACTTTTTCTTTATACTTCACACTTTAAATGGTAATCCTGTTTCTGCTTGTCCATCTTTCTACATCTTGTACTTTCTATTGTATTCTCTATAAAATATTTGTGAAACCTTTTAATTAACTTTCCATACCTATTGGTGTATATTACGTGTAATGTATAACTAGCTATTTTCCTCTGAGAATAAAATGAAAAAAAAAATGCGACCAAGAATAAAAATAGCCAATGTGCGCAACAAGGTCTAAATAGTAAGTAAATCATTTATAGGAATTTAATATAATGTGTTAAATAGGTATAAGTAAGGTGGTTTTTTTTTCAAATGGATATAAAGTTATATGCATAGTCGGTAGTTACGTCAGTCCAATATACAATCATCAAAAAAGGTTCCTATTAGAAATCTATACAGTTTCCTTTATCCTGAATGTGAAGATGGAGAACGTAGATTTCGGATTTGAATGTTTCCGATGGATTCTTATTCTGTATCAGGATGTAAATGCGGCTTGTTTTGTTCAGTAAGTTGATAAAGCATGAAATTATATGCTTAATATTAATGATACAAATATTAGCAAAACCTTAACGTCTTCGAGAATTTATAGTAGGTAAATAAATACGAAAAAAGTAAAAAAAAAAACAAAACAAAACTGATGGCGGTCGCTACTAATTCTCATTATTGTGGCAACCGCAGTGCCTGCTGTGCTTAAAAATTGTGCCATCGGTTACTGGTAACCGTTTTGGAAAATTGATTATAATTTTAAGTTTTATAGAAGCGGTTCCGGATCAACTAGCAGGCATTAAAACAAAGGAGATGGGATTCTGGGCTATCTGATATAATTTTTTGACTGATAATTACTGAAATACTGTTGGCTTTACTGCGAAATAGATATATATACTATTTAAAATAATAAATATATGTACAAGTTGCCGTGATGAAATTTTCACTAATTGACACTGAGAGACACTGTCAGAAACAGTTTTCTCTACGGCGAATAGTGCGGAGGTTCACCTCGCCGTACTTTCACGTGCGGATGTATACAATACACATCACGCTTGTCCAAAACAAGCGAGCTTAATATGGTGCTTGTAATATCACTTCACACACACTATTATGATATATTTTAGAATAAATAACCAAGCCAATACCTTTTTTTATGGAGGCAGTAATAATATAGTAAAAGTATGGTTTATCCTAAGCCTTTTTCGAGTGAGAAAAATGAACCTTTAAAAGAATAAACATTTTGTGTATTGCAAATATGTAGCCAGCATTAGGGTTTACCACTGGCAATGGCGACAAGTTATATTTAAATAATGCATAAACATTGTGTAATCTCGACGCCAGGTTACGTGAGAGATACTTCTCACTTTATATCTCAAGTAAATAACTATTATGTAAGATTATACTTGTAAATTGTAATCCGGAGTTTTTTAATTTCCGATGGTGTATCGTAGCGTTTTGTAATCATAATCCTCCTTTTTGCTTCGCTGTAGTCGGGTAAAACGGAGTAGGCGAATTTGGCGCCACGTTTTGGCACGTTCCAATAAATTACGCTAACTTGTAAAACTATGGGCATTGTGTTGCAATGCGACACAACCACGACAATGCCGGATTTAGAATAGAACATTTTGATTTTGCATGTTATTACTATTTTAATCAAACTTATGTAGTGCATTTAATACAATTTCAATAAAACGATTGATTTTATTTGCATTTTTATTTCGACAAAACCAGTGTAGTGATCTGTGACAGTGTAAAATAAGTCTAATTAATAGGTACACACGATAAAATAGGAAAAGAAGGTATACAAAATTATTGAAGGTATATAAATTACAGTCGTTCAATGAAGTGATCCATTAACTTATTTTTAGAAAACTACCACGGTAAGAGATTCCTTTGTGACTTCGGTAAAATGGGTCTTACTGATTCCATATTTGTAGTTATATATTTATACAGAAAATAGTTAATACACACTAATAAACAAACGCTCGGCTACAGTTCGCGTCCACGTTTCTTTCGTTATAAACAAGATTACGGTCTTGCGTGTTTAATTATGTAATTGAATTCATTGGCATCCTTTGAAACTGGGTACCTACTCCTGGCACCAGTCACGTGTGGAACAAAATGTATGTAATCAAACTCGTCAAGTTTATAATTATAATAACTCCCAAAAATGGGATAATTTACAATCAACTGCTGCAGTACATAATTAAAATAAGTAAGTACTGTTTTTAGAAAGAAAGAAAAAAACATTTATTACATACAAGATAACAATAACTTGTAAAAGTATTAAATTCATTCGTGCCAACTAAGTTAGGCGCAGACAATATTAACACTTTAAAAAAAGAATTATCATTTTACTCTTTTAAAATTGAATGTATTCAATGTATGCTAATGATTTCAATTGCATCCTGTATAAACAAACAGTGGTATGTTATATTTTTACATAATATATTTCTGTCTATAAAAAAATTTACTAAAATATTATTTCCTACTTTGTTGTATGATCAAGTAATCGCGAGTAATTTTAATGGGAAAAATAAATTCGTACTTCTGAAACAGTAATGTAACAAGAATTTTTCTTCCAAACCAGTTATCAAACTTTGTATTCCAATGGGAATAAAAGATTTCTAACCGTAGCCATAAAATGTTAAAACGCAAATTTTATTTTTTGTGATATACATATTGGTGTCGATTCTGTGTCGCATACTCTAAAGCTAAACGAAATTAACATATTTCCGTCTTTTTAATTTCCCCTTTATCAGAAGAGTACCGCCATACTTTAAGTTTACTTTAGTTTTAGAGAATGCGACACAGAATCGACATCATTTTATATCTAATGTAGGGTAGTACAAGGACCAGAAAATATAGGACTTAAGTTTTATAATCTAGATGGCTTCTGGAGTAACATTTAGCTTTGTCAATACAGTTATATGATATGATAGGTATATATGTATACCACTATTGTCAAAGAGCCGTTTATCAAGTTCTTGAGTAAATATTCTCGAATCTGTAGCAAGTTGTGATCTCTAAAGCTAAGTTCGGTCTTAGAAGACCACGTCTAATTTTTATGGTTATATATAGGTCAGAATATTGAACACAGCTTTGAGAACTTCTACATACAGTAATAAGTAGATAAGGTACAACACAATTTAACATTAATATTGTTGAAGGTTGTACATACCTCATCTAATGTATATGAAAAAGTAAACAAACCAAAGAAAATAAGCATTCAAGACGTTACCTCATCTAATTAAAGTTACACAAACATTGCGTGACAATCTACGAATTAGGTGACAATACAATGAAATAAGTTTAAGTATTACTATACACACAAAGCGAACGCTCTAAACATGGCTGTTCTATAAAACATTCAATATTGAACACATTATTTTAGTATTATTATTATAAACAAGGGCACTTCATAAAGAAACATCTTTGGACGGCTCACGAGATTTTGGAACGTCATAGAAATGGTTCGCCAATAGAATGTAGTTATTGTGTGAAAATTCGCCGTCGTTTCATTTTAATTACAATAGAATATATGCAGAAGTTTACATATATATTAAAGCTTAAAGCTTCATGAATTCTCGAATGTTTTTTCAAACATACCGAATTGAGTTTTATTCGAAATAATGTCAACAATCATTGATCACTGGCTTAGTAAAACCTGGGTCCTAAAAAATCAACCCCAGCCAAATAAAATTACAATGATATACAAAATACAAACATATTAGCGTACTTGTCCGTTAATTACCTTATTATCGAGTTTCTCATCCCTGTATTAATTTTATCATACACAAGCTGTTCCTAACATTCCAATTATGGTCTCGATTCATATTTGTGAACCTAAATTGTCGTAACGTGGCGGAGGCAAAACAGTTTTTATTCATAAGCCAAAATAGTTCGTTTTAAACGAATATAAAAAGAATAGTAACGTTCAATTGTTTGTGATATTTCGATAGGGCGTTAGGATAAGGTTTTAGCAGAATTTTCGCTGCAAGCTATACACTTATTTAAGCATGTAGGTTCTACAAGAATGGGAGGCACAGACAAAAGCTAATCGTAGATGGCGCCATCGTGACATGGGCCCAATAATGTATTTCGCCAATTGGACTTGTAGGAAGTCTTTGTCGTTCAAATAGAGTTTGAGATGTGAACGACAAGGACGGACGATAAGTCGAATGGGCGAGAATATTATGGTGTTAAAAAAGTTAGTTTATTATTACGACAAATTTCAAGCAACCGTGCACCACCTAACGGCAAAAACGAGCACTGTGGCTCCCCATTAAATTACGATGCTTTCCGCCAAGCAAACGCACAATTTTACGTTATCTTACTTTTCTAATTTTGATGATACTTGATACCTATTTGTAAAAACATTTAAAATAATGACTAGTAAGATACCAGATGAATAGATACATAGTTAAAGTACACACGAAACTATAGGCGATTTGGGCGCGAAACAAGGAATTATTTATATAGTACCTTTTTTTAATTACTTACGTTTAGGTCTAGAATATATCACAAACTGTTGCATTGCACACAGAAAATATAGATGATTCATAAATTACACTAGGTACTCATTTTAAACCACTCCTAAGTTTTATGGGAATAAATCAGATCTATTTTCACAATAAAATATTAATTAATAATTCAACCAGCCTCAAAAACAATCGTCTATGCGTTCAAACTATTAGTTATAATTTACATAAAATAAAAAGAAAACATTAATAATACTTATAAATGGAATGTAAACCAATATGCCTTGAATTAGATCTATGGAATGTATCTCTACTGTAGAATTACATGATAGTATGAGATCTATCTTGATTTCATTTTCTAGCTTTTTCAGATTGGTAATTGGCAATACTTTAAGGGAATCCGCTCATACCGTTCTTTCAGCTCCATGTAAAACGTACTTTGTATAAGTCACAGGTATATTGGTTAATAGAAACAATACAAAGAGCACCTTTGCACTCGAAACGACCTCCCAACATGATGAACAATATGAGTTCAAGTCGCGAAAGTTTAAAAAGTATTCTCACTCTATAATGTCTTATAATTTGTCTGGTGGCCATAGTACAAGCTTTGCTTAGTTTGGGGCTAGATGGCGCTGTGTGAAATGTCCACACATATTTATTTTTATTTTACTCGGAAATACTTAAGTGTATATGGGAAATGTGGAGAATCAGAGAGAGGCATTAAGCCTTGATTAAAAAGATAGTAAGTATACCAACATTACCTACTATATTCCATGAATAAAAAAAAACTTCGAAACATTAAAATAACTCGTGGGAATGTTTGAAAGCTGTCCAGCTTCTCTGTCGTTTTCAAGACGATATGGAGGAATCTATGTTATGCTGAACGGATTGCCTTAGTAGAATTTAGTTCATTACAACGCTAGAATACGCCACTACCGCAAATATGCAGATTTTATCTAGATTGCGACCAATACTTATATAAAATTATGGAAATAAATAAATTAATAATATTTACAATGAAATTTCTTAGTATTCTCCATTTAAACAAAAATTGTAACCTTTGATAATACATAACGACTTATTATAATAATAATAATAATCTTATAACGATCTAAAATTGTGGGAAAGTGAAGTGAATAAAATGTGTGCTCTCACATTGCACACTATAATTAAAATTTTAAAGTAAGATTAATACACTGTATATACTATAGAACAATAATTTTACCATCAAAGAAGTAGTCTATTGTTACCATATCACCTGTCAACTTCTCGCTGAAGGACATGTTACGAGCGAAAACGAGACAGCGACTAATAAATTAAGGCCCAAATATGTAACACGCAAAAGGGATAAATAATAAATTTGCAGTAATAGTATCATTCTATAGTATTAACTTTACTTTCAGACGTGTGCGTAAAGGGTACTTTTTTAGGGACTCAACAATGCATTAACGCAGAATATACTTATGCCGATCTACAAGTTGCAACAAAAAAATTGTAACAAAAAAAATCGGCCCAAGCCTACTTTGCATCAACTGACGTCGCTTATCCAGTACCTGCCACTAATAGGGTTGCCAACATTTTTTCAGCGAAATACAGTATTTTCAAAATAAGGTATAAAAAATATAGTATAATATAGACAAAATATTGTAGATGCGTTCTGAGTCCAGAATTCGGTTCCACGAACTCGCCTCACTCAAAATTCAATGTAAAGGCGCGTTAATTATTTTTAATGATAAATATTAGTTTGTTAGATTTCATTTGGTGTCGAAAATATAGCATCTTTGCGTAGTATATATTTCTGCAACAGTAAATATGTACGCCGACTTGAAATATAGTATAATACTATATATTATAGTACAGTTGGCAACCCTGGCCACTAATGTGAAAAATTCTAAAACAAATTTAGTGCCAATTCAAGTAGAAAAGATTTTAAAATAAGTGATAGAATTGATTTCATCAATTGTTGATACCTCCATTGTATGCGTAGTCAGCTTTGTTATGCATGACAAGATGATTGTCAACAAAGTAGAAGCTGTCCGAGCATGTTTCAAATGGTGCTGCAATCATTTCTTCAACTGAAACAAAATAAATTAATGTTAGTGGACCTCAGATTGATGATTGATGTTGGACAATGGAATGGACATTGGACACGCAGACCTAGAATATTTTAGCTACTCTAACATAATCCTATGTCTATGGGAGACCACAGACATAAAATATTTTCATTACTCTCATTATGTTGCCATGCCATGCCCATGTTTCATGTGTTACTCTCTTATGAGAGTTTCATAAGTTATCTTAAGTAGATTGTAGCAACATACACAACAAAGATACATATCGCACCTTTAATAATAAAGTGAATCAAGTCAAAAAATTGGGATTCGCCGATTTTGTAGTAAAACGATTTCTATGCTCCTAAAGAATAGGTACAGTTTAACAGCCGCTGCATTCACGGCTATACGAGCGAGATAAAGGAACGTTCGTCTCTTTTTGATTGACTCGTCGATCCCTTCCGAAATCACAAAACGAACCAATTAGAAATGCTCCAGCAGTGATCAAACTGAGACGTGCGCTTGAGTGGAATAATTCAAAATAAATCATATTATCAATTTTTCTTTTTTTTTCTAAAATTTTCATTTAATGGTAAACAGCATTATATATTAAAACACCTTGTTTCATACTATGTTTTTACTAACAAAATGCATTAAATACTAGTGATGCATTTGTTGCAATATTTTTTTACATAAAGACTGTACTAATAAGTATTGTGTCATGAAGCATGATTAAAACTTGACGAAATTTTTAATCAAATAAAGATCTGCATCACAAAAAATGTTTAATTTTTATTTCAAACCTCAATATTTTAGTAAATATTAATAATTCTAATTATTTTGAAGCCCATTTATGGCCCACCATCATTTTGACAAAACTTTAAAGACATTTTACTTTTTAAAGTGCTCCAAAAATCGAAATATTCGCTGAAACATAGTCAGCGGTAGACTTGTGAAACTTTAAACGTGATTTCCCAACAATCATGAATTTTGAGTTGATTCACTTTATTTTTAAAGGTGCGATATGTTGGTGAGATTTTCACCAAAGTTGCAAGGATAGAAAACAAACACTAGACATAAATTTTTTGTAGAAGCAGAATTTCGTCTTCATATAGGTATTTCCATATTATATCTCAGAGGATGCAGGTTTAATTTAATGCTTATAATTTTTTTGATTACAACTGCCTATGATTTGAGGAATACAATTAATATATAGTGTAATATACACAATTCAGTTTAATACCTTTTTATTTATGAACTTACCAAGATCAGGAGGCAGAGTAGGAAACTCATAAATATGTTCGCAAGTGTTTCTCGAGAATGGAATACAGAACCCAAACTCAAAGTCAAATGTCTTCAAGAGTGTATCTCGGAAGAAATGTTTTTCTATCATTCTGAAGTGGTTTACTGGCCGTGGTCCTACTGTGAACTCCACCCTATAAAAAAGACCTTCAATTATTATTATTATTGTCATTATATTACTAATACAAAGTAATATGGAGTTTTGGCGGGAACGCGAAAAAGATTGCGTCACCGCATTGTATTATTTTCGAAAACTTGTGTTATTTTTAGTGTTAGTGCATAAAATTGGTGGCATTCTATTCGTTAAGTGCTGGATTACAGGCGTGAGTGTGGGAAAATGGTATAATGATGGTGAAATATTTTTTTTCATGTTGTTTCCAAAACTCCATAAAAACTTTTTTTTTTTTAATGTTAAGGAATGACGTGACGAGCTAGCCGTTCGCCTGATGTTAAACGACACGGCTGCCCATATCAGCTGCAGTGTCACTCGGAACTCTAAAGTATAGAGGTTCGCGTGACACTGCACTGCGCACGTCATCCAGAGACATCAGCACAATCTAGTAATAAGATTACTTCGACTGTGACTTGACACATATTTGCGTGAAATATCATTAACTTGATAAATTATCATTTGCTTGACACTGGCTAAATACACGCAGGTGTGGAGCCAAAACATAATTAAAAAAAAAAATACAAAGTAATATCAATATATAGTCAATAGTTACAATAATTCTCAAACTATAACACAAAGGAAACATGGGAGAAAATTGAAGGGGTGAGAATAAAAAGGGTTTAACTGATTTTTTTCACAAAATGACTTATGGGTATTGTTAGATTCAGCGTGAAATTATCTACAATAATACATCCTCAAAATACCGAACTGTGGCTTAAATCTCGAGATTTTGAGTCTAAAAACGGTTTATCTGTCACAGGAATACAGTTCGCTTAGCATAAAAACATTATTATATTTATATTATTATATCATATTTTTACAGTAATTGTATGAATTAGTACCATATTTGGTATTTTAAAATAGAATTAATACATTTTCAAGCAACTGAAACATACATAAACCTTTTCTATTACCTTATAAGCACTCTACATTAAAATGAAGCCATTGAAGTTTAAAGTAAATTTTCTCAAAACTATCATTTTGTCAGTTAAACCCTTTTTATTCTCAACCCTTCAATTGTTTATGAAGGCTATGTTATGTTTATAAAGTTAATGTTACAACAAAATAATGCCCATCTGTATTAAAGTCTATTAAAATACAATTTAGCTAAGTAACAATCTCCCACGAGTTCTCATACATTTGTTAAATTTGTGTCTTGGCAAAGCAAATACTGAACTCTCATCAGGTACCTGTTGACCATTGGCAGTCTTCAACCAATGAGAGTACAGTATCTGGTGTGTTGAAACTTGACCCCAATTTTGACACTCATACGAGAAATCAGGGGCTCTAGAGATTGGTGTGAGCTCAAGAGCTGTCATACTTTAGTAGAGATGGTCATAAGAGAACTATGTCTTTTTACTTTAGTAAGTCAGCATTCTTGTTTTATAATATGGAATATGGTTTTTGCAGTGAAAACTTACAACATAATATCCATAAACAAAAATGAAATAGCAAAAATTATTAAGTAATAGAGATTTTGTTAGTTCTTCTGCTAGCTGTATGACTTTGCATTATTAGTTTTACTGAAAATGGCTCTTCAAATACATTACTAGAGTAGGTACATAACAGAGGAAATAATTATAATTAAATATTCATGCATGACACTAACGTAGCTCCAACAGTCTTCAGTTTTAGAAACTGCGGAGTAAACTGATAGCGAACAAATCTTCCAGCATTTGGATCCAGAGGCTCCTCAGGCACTTCCTCGTTCCCTTCATTGTCTACGCCAAAATCTGTAGGAGGCTTCGCAATCTCAAATAAAACCGTCCCAGTCTCGAGATCACGAATTTTGAATCTTGTAAAATCTATGTCGTATACGTTTGCTTCTGGACTACACAAATAGGTGTCAGTTATCCTGTCTAGCCTTAGCACTTCTTCTGGAGTTGTATCACACGAAATTACGTCGCCTTTATTGCTTTCATGAAGGGTTATTGATTCGCACTTTTTCCCAACTAAACTCATTTTGTTAATTGAGGGTTGTGCTATTTACTATTGAATAAAAGTTTCTAGTCTCAAAACTATAGGCACAATAGTAAGATAAATGTGCAAGGAATGTATGTATCAAAGCATTTTCGTAGCTCTTTTATTTAAGTTTTTGGAAAAAATCCATTCTTTAACACACGAACACTGAAGCATAGACCACAGCCACCACAGATGACATAGTGAGTATCCCTTTTTATGAAACGGAAACCACAGGCTACTGTTCAATTATACAAAGAGCTGCTACGCTAAGGCCCGTACTACAGAACCAAGCTCAATCGAGAATCTCTACTTAAGACGAGATTTCATTCACAAAATCCTCAAATAGGGAATGAAATCTCTACTTGAGCATCGATCGACGACTAAGCATAGTTTTTTGTTTGTTTGTTTTGGCTACACACTTGAGTATTTAGCCAATATCAAGTAATTGATTATATATATATATTATATATAAATATATGTGTGTGTCAAGTCACAGTCCAAGTCATCAAGCCAAGTCATAGTCTAGTCATACTCCAGTAAAAAGGTGGCAACTTTACCAGATGCTTCTATGGAGTTTTGGAAACAACACGAAAAGAAACGTTTCACCATCATTATACCACTTTCCCATCACTAACCAGTAATCCAGCACTTAACGAATAAAATGCCACCAATTTTATGCACTAACACTGAAAATAACACAAGTTTTGGAAAATAATACAATGCGATGAAGCGACCTTTCTCGTTTTCCTGTCAAAAAAACTCAAGTATAGTTCTGTTATACGAACCTAAGATCCGTATCACAGAACTATGCTCAGTCATCGATCGGTGCTCAAGCAGAGATTTCAATCACTAATTGATAACTTTATTAATGATTTGGTCCGTATTACAGAACGATGCTCAGTCATTAATCGGTGCTCAAGCAAAGATTTCTTTCACTAATTAATCAATCATGAATGAAATCTCTGTTTGAGCACCGACCGATGACAGAGCATCGTTCTGTGATACGGACATAAGACACAGACTACAGCACAGAGTACTATTTGCACAGAGTATGAGTTTAGACCATAGAGTAAAGTAGTCTCACCGGAAGAGGATATATTATTATGAATCTCTTGTTCGTATACATTTGTGATGCTTGAGTACGGCTAAATATGCACACCGCGTAGAGCCAAACCTAAACAGAACGTTCCATTGTACGTACTTGGTATGTGAGGATTAGGATGTGAATCCTATCAAAAACCCTTGTACGTTTAGTGAACTCAGCAGCAGCAGCAGCATTCCGTTTACAGCTTTTGAATAGAATAGAATAAATCTACTATATTGTATTAAAGCTGTGTACATATAAATGTTTTAAGCTATAAAATACCCCATAAAGAGGATTATCCATTCCGGACGTACAATAACAATAGACAATTAGCACTTGTATAATGAGCGAGATTTAAGTCCGTATTACAGAACGATGCTCAGTCATCAATCGGTCCTCAAGCAGATATTTCATTCATAAAATGATCAATTAATGAATGAAATCTCTGCTTGAGGACCGATCGTTGACTGAGCATCGTTCTATAAATACGGACCTAAGACTATCATTTTGCTTCAGCTTGACATCTAACAAAGATAATTTTATTATATTATATTATTATTTTAAACCCCTTGTTTGGTATTATTTTATGTTTTGATTATAACTTTTATTATACACTGTTGTAATACAAGGTATTGACTATAATTATACAAAGGACCTTGCAACGGAACGTTTAGATGTTGACGTAATATCCGTTGCGTCACAGCGAAGCATGCGCCTTGTCATTTTCATTGGATGGTTTGTCATAGATTAAAATTACAATACCAATAATCGGGCCATCGCTCAAGTCTTTTTCTGTGATAAGTCTATTTTACAGTGGTAGTGGGACTATCTGATGTGCATTTAAGTGAATTAAAATAATTATACAACATGCTCATCAAAGAATAGTAAGTATTCTAGTTACGGTTTGGCACCAGTTCGCAATAATAAATCGATTTTTTGCAATTCCACTTTAAATTGCCACGGGTCTGCAGTTTCGTGCTATCAGCAGATATTAGTCATAATTTATTACTTACCGTAATCATTTTACTGTATCTTTTGTAACAATACCGATAATAAACCTACCTATTGACAGTGACAGAACCTTCGGGTCAAGGTTTGGTCATTGAAGTGGGGCTGATAGTTTCCGCGATTTAGCTGACAGATGTTGTAGTTCCAGGCCTAGAGTAGGGTCATCATCAATACCTCAATTTCCTCTCAAATGTATGAAAGTAAATCTTTAACATACTGTTCTTTTTCTTTTCAGTCGTGTAACACTACCTTTAACAGTAGAGGAGGTAAGAATAAAGAAATGGATTTAGATATTGGTTTTCAAGGACATGTTACATATACATTAGAAGATTTTAGTCAATTTATTTCATTTATTATTTTCACAAAGCAAATGAACAATACACAGTTCCAGATGTTATTGCACCTTGCATCGTTATACATATTCCTATGCACTCTAATGTTAATTTTAAACAAATTTATTAATGGTAATAAATGTATGTGTACTACCACTTACCATACTACTACTAATTACCATATTCAATTTCAAAATATAGGAAGGAATCAAGTATGTATAATTGTGTATAATTATGTAGTATAGCTTTAGACAACATTAGTAAGCTATAAATGTTTTAATAATTGTTTAGGTGATAGGGCATTTGCCTGATTTATTTATATTGTATAAATATACCATACATTTCTCAGGCGGTAGTGAAAACAAAAATTAAATATCTTCAAAAATTACAAAGTGACAAGCATTTTAAGTTATAAGAAAAAAAAAACAGTTCAAATATGCAGTGATGTCACAATTTTCATGTTTGTGTATTTATAATTAATTATATAAGATACATTAGAATATAATCAAAGGATATGGTGTTGTATAAAAAAAATCTCAGTACATAGGTACTAAACTTATTCCATGTTACACATGTTCACATAAACTAAAATTACAATATAAGAGTACAGGCTAAAGAGCAAACATTACTGAATTGTTCAGTAATAGCTGTACCTCTACCAATATGTACCTTACAGAGTAGCATATTTACATAAGCAAAAATCTCAAAAAAATAAAGAAGAAAAATGCAAAATATAATTAATTTAAAATGTAAATAAGCTTGGCAAGTATGCAAACACAGACTGTAAGAGGCAAATTTCAGAATTCTCTTATTTATTGTGAAGACAGTCTTCTTTAATTCCTATGTTAAGAAGTAATCATCTCTGCTGTAATGATTTGGTATGTCACCAATCCCTGGACAAAACAAGTATTACATTGTGCCTGTATATATTCTATCTCCTCTTCATCATTAGCCCTTTTTGGTCCATTACTGGACATAAGCCTTTCCTGCTGTCCTGTTCACTCTAATGCCTTGGCCATCCAGTCATGACCTATGTACCCTATTATATTGTTTACCCATTGCTTTGTTATATGAACACATCACCTGCTGTTTTCCCACGGTTTCCACTCCAGGATTTGTTGTGTCCTATGGTTTCTATGGTCAGCCAATCCATCCCACAATCACATAAACCAAATCTCCCACCCCCTTTACCGCCTTATCCATTCATTCCTTTTGTGGATGTGAACGATAATCATGTGATTTGGTGCTGCTTGTATAATATGAATTGGTAAATGACAACTTTCTTGTTGTGTGCTTATGACTACATACAAAATTAAATCGACACTGTTTCTCCCTACAGTACCAAGTTGCTCAACTGTATTGTGTAGCTGAAGTTTCCAAAAATGAAACTGGCGGCGGTGAAGGAATAGAAGTATTAAAGAATGAACCGTTCAAAGATCACCCCCTGCTTGGTAAGTCTTCATAATTTTATATTGACATTTTATGTTTCAAACTTAGTTCCTTATTTTAGTCACAGTTTTTATTTATTTCATCTTAGACATATACCTATAGAATTGTTATGCTCCTTACTAAGAAATGTAACCAAGAAATAATAATTTTGTTTTGTTTCTCACTGTTGAGTTTGAAATGAGCAAATAGAAAACATAGACCATGTTACCACAAATACATAAACGAGGCTTTAGACAGACGTCAAAAGTGTGTTTTCAAATTGTTAACAATACTAAATAGCAGCTTAACACTGATTTAAGGATTGTTTAAATCTTTTGTGGTTAAGCTGTGAGTAGTTATTCCATTGTTAAGCAGTTTTTATTAGTATACATATATTGGTCAGTGTTACTTGTTGGTTCAACACTATTCAATTACCTTCCTATTCATTCTCCATTTGGCTCTTGTCAGAATTATGAAGTAAAATATAAAAAAATGGGATGATCAGGGCCAGGGCCGAGTATCAATATTATTTTACAAATTCGAAAGTACCCCTCTGTCTTTTTGTTACCTTCTCACTACTAAGGGACTTCATCCATCATGTTATGAAAATATTACGATTACGATTATAACAGACAACATTTCATATTTTGGAAGGTACTGAAATTCGAATACCATTTAAAGCAATCCTCTAAAAAACTCAAATAGTAAATATCAAATTTAGTATTGTATCACTCAAGGTAATGTTAAAAAACAAAGTGGGGCTGCCATAAAAAAAAAAAACTAAATGGCGTTGGAAGTTTTTTCCTCTGGCTTCTACCAAAAATCTCCATTTAACTTCACTTTACTCATAATTAAAAAAAATTTAGAAACATCTATCGCAATAAAAACAAAATACAAAAACATGTGTCTGATACCTTTCAACTAACTTTTAAAATAAAACTGAAGGTCAAAGGGGTTGTAACAACTTATCATTAGAAGGTGTCACTTTTTTATTTCTTAGATAGCTACTGGTTAAACCTCAATTTATAACGATTACTAATACAAACAACTAAAGTCTTGTAACGAAACCTCGTAAAGTGTCACATTCTCATTTTATAAGCTCTAAATAAAATGACAAACATTTTTATTTTGATTTTAGCTATCCTTTTGCATAAGTACACTATATGGTCGTGTGAAAAAAAATATATATCATGACCTACTATAGAATATGAACTACTATACTATATAATATAGAATATGACTACCCCTTAAAATGTTGTCTGTTCTTTCTGGGGAAGGACAAATGGTATTTTTACCCGCGGTAATCTTAAGTAATAAAGTTACTGCATTATGTGTAAGTACAAAAACTATAGCAATATCTCAAGACGCGAAACACTCGTGAAAATCGGTATGCCCTTTGCCATGACCTAGTTAAAGCGTAGGGTATAGCAAAATAAGCTGGTCAAAATCCGTTCGAAGAAACATCGATCTTAACGTTATAAACTTAAATATCAATTCAGTCTTGACTTCGGCGCGGCGCTTACGGCAAACGCACGCACTGACTGATTTTAACAATTTTTAAATAATATTTATAGAAATATTTTATTTTTCAAAACAATGAAAACTTTAGAAGATCTGAATGTTAGTAGGGATTACGCACATATTTTTGTCTAAGTATTTTCGATAGAAACTGAATTAAAACTAGTTCATTAACATTTGTTTAGGAATGTTTGCGATTTTTTCCTGTCATGCTGAATTCAATTATTTTTTTATCGGCGAATGTCAGAAATAACTAATAAATATGAAAGATATAAATTATAGGAAATATATGTAAGCCGCAAAGTCATGCTCTATTTTGAACGTCGGCGTCGTCGTGAAGAATCGAGCCTAAAATCACCTTGTTTGCTTTGCTACCCTTCGCTTCGCCTTAACAAAAGCCCCGTTTGTTTGAGTATTGGTTTCCTTTTGGATTGCTTCATACCCCCGGAATATTTCGTAGTATGCAAAAAACATTGTAGCTGATTAATTTTTGCTCTAGATCTAGAGTCTAGAACAAGTATTATGTGTTTTTTAAAGAAGAGGCTTCCTTACATTTTGTAAAGATTATCGACCGTTGCCGACTGCAAAATCGCTTCAGGAGAAATGTGGTCAAAAGAAAGCCTATCTAGAATCTAAAAAATATTGGTTTATCTTTTCCATATTACGGCTCTGAATCAATATCTTCCCACGCCATGTCAATAAATTTAAGTTCAGACTTCTCATAGCAAGACATTTATGATTGACCTCTACCGTTGTACGCCTCTAATGGGTTGCAATTACAATATCACCAACACGAATTAAACGGTTTAGTTTCTATGCTGAAACTGAAACAGTAACGAAGTATAAATGCTATGTAGGGAGTTTTGGCGGGAAAGCGAAAAAGATTGCGTCACCGCATTGTATTATTTTCCAAAACTTGTGTTATTTTCAGTGTTAGTGCATAAAATTGGTGGCATATTATTCGTTAAGTGCTGAATTACAGGCATGAGTGTGGGAAAGTTGTATAATGATGGTGAAACGTTTTTTTTCGTGTTGTTTCCAAAACTCCATAGAAGCTTCAAGTAAAGTTGCTACCACTTTACTAGGAGTATGACTTTGACTGGACTGACTTGACTATGACTTGACGACTTCGACTGTGACTTGACACTAATTATTATATCAATATTAATTAACTTGAAAAATTATCAATTACTTGACACTGGCTAAATACACAAAAGTGCGGAGCCAAAACTTAAAAAAAAAATGTAAAATGTAGGGACGGAAACATGGCAAATAATAATATCCTTTAAAAAAAGGCAGCGCTAACTGAATTCAATCCTCTGATGTAATACTGAGAATCTACTTGGATATTATTTAAGTCATCATAGTCGCGTTTTACGTCTTAACTTAAATTATAAATGTTCATCAAACGTATGGAATGTACATGCGTTTTTGGCTGTAGGTTTAGTGTTTAAATTATAAACTTTGTTAAAAGAGCTGTGGATTTAGTAAAATAAATAAATACAAAACAAAAAAGGTATGACAGTCTTAGGTGCATATTACAGAACGACGCTCAGTAATCGATCGGTGCTCAAGCAGAGATTTCACTCATAAAGTGATCAATTACTGAATGAAATCTCTGCTTGAGCAGCGATCGATGACTGAGCATCGTTCTGTAATACGGACCTTAAAGTCATAATTAGTAATTAATCTCCGTCGTGATTTTTTTATACACAAGATTAGATGGACATTGGACAGACACTACACATATTTATTGTGTCTGTACTCTGTATTGTGGTTGGACAGTTACAAAATAAAACACATTACTATGCAATATCTCATACAAAGACACTTGGCATTTGCTAAGTCAAACTGGAGGGTTGTATCATTGTGTCCTCTCTTTATTTCCAAGACGAATTTCTTAGAAGGTGAACTATTCACTATACAATGTGCAATTTAATAACTTGCTGTCAACGTTATTTGTTATTCTACCGAGACATCACTTTTACTATTTCGAAATAATCGCTTTTAGGAGTAGGTACTTGTTTAGAAATCTGTGTAATTTTATTCATGAATCCATAAATCTATATTTCACTTTAACAGAACGTCCGCTCGTCTCGTTTATAACCTAGACTAGTTCCAGTTTCACATTTCAGTTCATTTTGATAGATACGATATTTAAGTTATAGCGTAAATTGCATTTTCCATTACGACATTCATTGGTCGTAGTATTGTATGTTTGTGCTTTGATTTAACATTAATTAACGTTTTAAACACATAATCCATTTGTTTCCAATTTTAATTCTCTACAATCGTAAATATTAATATTCATTCCGCAATCAACCGTTCGTTAGATAGATAGAAAATGCTTTATTGCACAAACAACATAGATAGATAGAGAACTCTTTATTGTTCCACCAATGAAATATAAAAATATCAAGAAAAACTTATAAACTAGTGTTACAATGGGCGGTCTTATCGCTGAAAGCGATCTCTTCCAGACAACCTTTGGATGGACAGTATTAAATGCAAAAGAGTAGACGGTGGTGTATGACTATGTAAAATAAATCTATTAACAATAATTAAAAAAACATATACTTAATATTTATGTAACATATGTAGATACAAAGGCGAACTTAATGCTAGAGAGCATTATCTTCCAGTTAACTGGGTGTAACATGGAAATTTTTGCAGGGCAGTCAACGCAGCTTAAATATAGATTGTCTAGATAACATATAAAAACACTAACACAAATTTAATTTTCTTGTATCCCTATTCACATACATAACTAATTAACTACTTAATTACGTTCGTTGTGTGGCGATGACGGTCAATGGAGGCCAATGTTTGGCAATGCGATGATGATCCATAGAATCTGTAAAGCGATCACGTAACTTGATTGCAAAAAATTGTAACTAAAATGTGTATGGATTTGACAGTTTCTATACACAGTTTATGGGCATAGATACTATGAAATTTTTTAAACGCTCCTTGCATAGCTGTTAACGGTGCGTGACTACCACGCTGGTTGTGCACTGACAGCACAGCTGGGCAATCACGTAATTCGATTGCATCCGATAGAAACACTTATTTGTATGGATTTGACAGTTTAGTTTATGTGCATAGTTGGTATGGAAATTTCTCCTGTTGCATTGCAATCAATGTTTCGTGATCACCTCTATATAACTGGCAATTTTTTTGTTCTTATTTTTAAACTAGATAGCTAATAATTTTAGTTGACACTGACGTAGCAAGCGGCTCTAAAGAAGGTTGTGAAATATGCCCGCCGTGCAAGGAAATCGGTATTTCTTACTTGTGTTTATTATTTTCTTATTATTGTTTGTTTAGTTGAGTATGTTACGTCTTAAGCAATTTTAGTTGTCATTCCATTAATAATATGTCTAATTGCTTACAAAACGGATGCTAATGTTTTATTATTGAAAAAAATGTTGTTTTTAATTACGTACCTGATTTTTTCTATATAGGCTGCGTTACTTTTGGGTTTTATATTAAAATCTAGCTACATTTGGAGTTTGTTTCCTTTGAGTAGTCCATGGCTCCCTCTTGCATACCACTGATTTTTACACAGTAACAAAACAGTTTGGCAACTAAAATTGCCAGCGTTCCATTAATTTTAGTAGACCAGCTGTAATAATAATACAACTAAATATAGAATGTAATTTAGCCCCATGTGTTTCTAACTAATACATCGTGTAATCCCTTATCAGTAACAATTTAGTAAATCCATCATTACCTAATATTGCGGCTAGTTATCTGAGTAGATTACGGTCAATGACCTTGATAGTAACCACGATCGCTATAATTTTACTGTAGCTTTTATCTCGTCTAGACTGTCACAAAAATATGTTTACTAAAATAAAACAATGACTTTAAAATAAATACAGATAGAAAACGCTGAGGCAAAAAGTATAAAATTAAACAACGTATGATTTGGACGAGAATGATATCCTTCCTAGTCTCTTTTTACTCCCTGTAGTTCTAAAATTAGAACTTGGTTCAGGTTGATTTCGTGCAAACGTGTTAACCCTTCTTAAAAATTTGAGACCTTCAGGCGGTCTACAAATACTACTCTAGGTTAGAGCAAATAGCTCAAGGGCAACCCTGAGTGTGAGTTTCAGCTTGGACCGTAGGACCGTTGCCGTAAGATGAGGATTGAGAACACTATGTCTACTGGTTAAGTGGACCCTATTGAAAGTCGCGTCTGTAGCTAACCTAAGAGGGGCACGTGAACTGCGCAGGCGAAGTCCGTATCCTATACCGATGACGAAAACGGTACCTAAGCCAGAAGAGCTACTGGTCCGATGACATAACGACAAATTTGCGACAGGATCGGCCGGTTACTTGTTTTTTACATAGGATCTTAAATAAAATAATAAAACATATTTAATGAGATGTTAGAGCTCAATATCATCGTACAATTTTATATCATTGAGTTATTTATTTGATCAGTTGTAACAAGTCGTTGCTAAGTCGTCTCATTCGTCGTCGTTTAAACGAGTTTACGATGACGTCATATTGAGACCTCACGCGTATTAAAAATGCATTGAGGTCAATGCCTAATTTAAATATTGTCCTCGTACTGTGTTATGAGAACTGTCTTCTGGAGTTATACTTTTTTACCAGTCTCACTCGTAAAAAGTATAATTTCACTGACCAAAAGAGGATTTATCTCATCTTGAAGGTGCTGGCCGCGTTGGCTTCGCTCGCTCGTTCGTAATTTTACCACCCCGTGCTACTTGTAACTTTATAGCTCTATATTATTACTGAATTTGGAAGTTGTAACCTCGTAGCAGTCTTCCTAGCGTACGTCCTCATAACACCTTTATTCTGTTAATTAACATACCGAATGTTGAGCTCTGTGGTCCTGGTATTAGAATAGAAGCACCCAAGTCAATGGAAGCACCCCATCTCTTCCAGTGGGTGGCGTATCTCCTTAGTATCCATGGAATGGGTAGCAGCATTCCTCTCGGTACATTAAAATCTGGGATCACCACGAAGCCTGGAAAGCGTATTGATTATGATAAGCGAATAAAAGTGGCGTTTGGGAGGCCTATCTTTCGGCTGTAGATCTGTGATGTGAATATTGAGAGACGATGAAAACCGTCAAAAATACTACTTGATGCTCAGTAAGTACGATCGAAAACACCTTTTTGATCACATTCACTTTAACGAAAAAGGCTGAATATACAGAGATATCGGCCCGGAGTGTGATGCGTGAATGATCGTGCAACTCCGCCGCCCAGCTGCATCTATTGTACAGCAACTTTTAATTAGGCCGTTCAAAGAGAAAGAAAATAAAGGCTCTAGACTTGAGAGTGACTCTAATTAGTCACGTGACTGCGATGCATGTCGAACACAAAGATGCCTCGGCCATCCATCTAAGCACCTATTCACACCGTGATGGCAAAGGTCAGCAGCGGTGCGACGAGCACTTAATGTAAAATAATTTTAAACTTTATCTACATTACTTAAAAGACCAGTATTGCTAAAAAGCTTTTTTTATTTTTTAATCACCCTTCTGAGAATATTTCTTGTAAGCAGGTGTGTGAATTAAAAAAACCTATCCTATTAACATTTGCGTATGGATGTATGTTTATTTCCTGTGTTACTCGGCGCTGAATTGTTTAACGGATTTAGACGTTTAAATAAATTAATTTATTAAATGTATGTGGACATTTCACACAGCGCCATTTAGCCTCAAATCAAGCAAAGCTTGTACTATGGGAACCAGATAACTGATACAATACTTAGGTACTTTTTGTTTCTAAATACATACATAGAATACAATACCCAGACACACCCAACATCGGTGTTCATCACAAAAACGTTGGTCCTGAGTGGGGATCGATTCCACAACATGCAGTTCAGAAGGCAGAGTTACTACCAATTGAGCTATCGGGCCAGTCAAAGTATGGCATCTGTCATCTTTTAGTTTGAAATAAGAATTTATAATGGAAAATTATGTAGTACCTGAGTGCAATAGAAAAATGCAGGTTGGCGGCAGACTTGTGCTAATCTGTTAAGCTGTCAATAGCATCACATATATATAAGTTTTTTTTTATGTTAGCTCAAAGTTCAAGTTCAAACTCGTTCCGTATGCGCGTATAGTATCCTTAGTACCCCCCAGTCGACGACCAAGTTTAATGACGAAATGGAAAATGGACAGATGATAGTTAGCAACTATTATAACAACAACAGCATTGTGCTAATCTGTTAAGCTGTCAATAGCATCACATATACCTATAGTATAGGATTATTTTTATGTTAGCTCAAAGTTCAAGTTCAAACTCGTTCCGTATGCGCGTTTATCCTTGGTACCCCCCAGTCCACAACCAAGTTTAATGACGAAATGGCAAGTGGACAGATGATAGTTTATGACTATTAAAGCAACAACATTAACCTTGTACATAATTATTTAAACGGCTTCTTCCTTTTAAACAATCGAATGCGATATGGCAATGTGATATCGATATTATCGATGTAATATTTGAGGTTTTATTGCTAAGCTGCAGGGAAACCTAATATGTGTGCATCACACGCATTAACAGTCGGAAGACGTCTACTGATGAACACAGGCCGCCTTTGGACGCTAATCTTAGGGTGGTAGGGGTCGCCATAATCACTTAAAGTAAACTTCAACGGCTTCATTTTAATGTAGAGTGCTTATTAAGTAATAGAAAAGGCTTATGTAAATTTCAGTTGCTTGAAATGTATTAATTCTATTTTAAAATACAAAATATAGTACTAATTCGTACAATTACTATAAAAATATAATATAATAAAATAAATATAATAATGTTTTTATGCTAAGCGAACTGTATTCCTGTGTCAGATAAACCATTTTTAGACTGAAAAATCTCGTGATTTAAGCCTCATTTCGGTATTTTGAGGATGTATTATTGTGGATAATTTCACGCTGAATCCAACGATACCCATGAGTCATTTTGTGAAAAAAAATCGTTTAAACCCTTCTTGATCTCATCCCTTCAATTGCGTTCTTTGTCGCGATTACTGTTATTAAATTGCTATGTATCTAGTAGACTCACTCTATCATAGAGGTATAACTATGGAATGGATTTTTAGGTAGATATATCTATTATCTTTTATAGGAACTGTAAAGATATCTTAGTGTATTATTATTCAATCAAATCAAATCAGCTGTCAATTTCTAATTATTAAATTAGATTTAACCACAGGTTTACAAACCTAGCCGATCAACAACGTACGTACTCTCAGTTATTCTGTGCTTCAACACGAAACGTTAACATTGTGTGGAGGAAAACGTGATAAAACTATACTGTTTTTAATCATGACGTTACTCTGCGAGTTTACACAGATGTGTAGGTGTTATTTGTTTAGCTGCGGCATCGGCGTCGGAACAAAAACTGCTCGCGTTGCATCTGAAGTTTTGCACTAGTGTCTGTTTGATGAATGATGATCTTAGGTACGGCACAGTTATTAGTTCAACTTTAGAGAGTGTATAAAATACATACATACGTGTGTACATTTCATACAGCGCCATCTAGCGCCAAATTAAGCAAAGCTTGTTATCTGCGATAACTGATACAATACTTAGTTTTTTTTGTAAATGCATAGAATACAATACAACACCCGGACACAGAACAAACATCGATTTTTATCACACAAGCGTTTGTCCTGGGTGGAAATCGAACCCACGACCTACTGTTCGAAAGACAGAGCTACTGCCAACCGAGCTATAGACGGTTACGATTTCAATCTCCTCAAACGTGTCCCTCCCATCGCCCTCCATGTTTGTTGGTCATTAATTATCAATATATCATACACAAGAGTGCGCCCTTCGGTTTTATTCGCAACTTACCAATTTTTAAGCAGGAACGCTCAATTATCCTGGATGACAAGTATCCTATGTTGACATTGGTAATATAAGCAGCACGCGTACAAAATTACAGCAAAATTGGATCAGTCGTTTTGGCGTGAAAGCCGGACAAAAAAACGGACAATAAGTTTCACTGTGTTATTAGGGTAGGTATAGGAATATTACAATGGCATTGCACTTTTTGGTATTACTTTAATACTATTTCTAGTTTTTTTAATGTTAGTGAATGATGTGACGAGCTAGTCGTTTACCTGATGTTAAGCGACACGGCTGCCCATAACAGAACAGTGTCACTTGGAACCCCAAAACATAGAGTTTCGAGTGACACTGCACTGCGCACATCATCCTGAGACATCAGCACAGTTTGGTAATAAGATTATTCGACTGTGAGATCAGAACATAAAGTCTCAATTGCCTAGTAATTTCACTAGCTACAGTGCCCTTCATACCGGAACACAGTAGCGCTTGCACACTACTGCTTGGCGGCAGAATAACTGGCAAAGCGGTGGTACCTACCTAGACGAACTCTGCAGAAAAGTCCTGCCACCTAGTAAAAATAGTAGGAGTCTAGTTGAGGATAATAATAATAATAACGCCCAACGATCACATACATAGATCCTGGACCCTAACTAGGAATCCCTGTGTCTAGGGACCCAGGAAGTACGAGGACCATGGTCCCACAACACCCAGACTCAGAACAAGTATTTGCGCTTTTTTTTCTATGCACAAATACTTGTCCTGCCGCGGGGATCGAACCCACCGCCTCCGGGTTATGAGCCGACCTGCTCAACCACCCACATAGGCTAGGATGGAAACCTTTTTCGCAATTTTCGCAGATAATATTTACTATTGTGCTCCCTCCAGATTATACTAATCTTGATACCTATAAGTACATAAACTTATCAAAATAAAGTAATTCTTAAAGTTTTCAGTGATGTTAAAGAAATTTGGCCGCTCTAAAGTCGGTTATGTTAAAGTGATTGAAGTAGCGTTTTTTTTTCCAAAGCTCTTATTTTCGGTGTTATTGCATAAAATTGGTGGTATTTTATTCGTTAAGTGCTGGACTACAGGCATGAGTGTGGGAAAGTGGTATAATGATGGTGAAACGTTTCTTTTCGTGTTGTTTCCAAAACTCCATAGAAGCTTCTGGTAAAGTTGCCACCGCTTAGTAAAGTCATACTCCTAGTAAGGAGTATGACTTGACTAGACTAGACTATGACTTGACTTGATGACTTGGACTGTGACTTGCCTTGAGATATATACATATAAATTACTTAACTCGAGAAATTATCAATTACTTGACACTGGCTAAATACACAAAAGTGTGGAGCCATAACAAAAAAAAATATATTCACTGTAAATGCTCAAGATTAGAACTTACTTCAGAAGAAAGAAGCTAAATCCAAAGCGGAAAAGTTTTATAGAGACCGCTGTACGGGCACGTGTGATTCCATATACCATATGAAAACATAAGGTAGCCAGTTCACCATCATTCTATTCGCGTGCTAGTTAACCGAGAAGGGTCGTAACAATTCCTTAATTGCAATACCAAAGGGTCGACGCCTTATTTATAGCTTGACCTTTACCGACGGTTGTTTTCAAATATTTTCCAAACCAACCTTACGCAGAATAAATAGTACAAAGTACAAATATATCTACAAAAAGTATAATTAGTACAAGTTTTTCTACAAGTTTATAATTAAAGTATATCTTGGTGTCAATAAAGTGTATCGTATAGTAAGTGTATGTATTGTCTTTGCTTAAAACTTTTCACGAGGAAAAACTGAGGCGGGGTCTTCTGGGCGATCACGTAACTCGATTGCAACCAATAGAAACCCATTGTGTATGAATTTTACAGCTTGAATACGCAGTTAATGTGCATAGTTAGTATGGAAATATCTATTGTTGCATTGCAATCAAAGTTTCGCGATCATCCCATCACAAAATCTATTTTTTAAACACTATTTTTGAAAACCCAGTGCGACGTGACTGAACAAAATAAACAGATGGAAAAAATGACTGTAATTAGAAAATAAAACAAAGAAGGCAGGTGACCGAATACAATTTAACTAAGTAGTTTTTGTTTTTCCAAAATAAAATCGTTAAAATAATTTGTCAACCTTTGCCAAGCAGCGATAACAACACTTTTTTATGTATTAAATAGCCACACTGGTGTTTTAAACATATGACCAGTTAATTATTTTATTTGTTATGCCTGTTTCACTTAATCCACAAAAAATCCGCAAAATTAACAGTTCCATACGCAGACGGACATCAAATATGATCTGCGATTTTCAACTTTAAACAAAACCTTGTAGAGTTCACCTCAATAACATGACCGCCCATAAAGGAAGTATTTTTAGTATATTTAACACGTATCTCTCACTCTAACCTAGTCTGTGATTTAACACTTTGGTTTTAATTACCACAATGTAGGTAGGTACATTGTCAGAAATTTCAAAATGTCAAAAGTTGTAGAGCTTGTTGATATGTGCGTTTTACATGATGTGTATTGACGTCATCGTTTCAGAACATCGTTTTCGTTCGACCCTCGCAACTTTTTTTCACAAGGTCCGAAACTGCGAAGACCTACTTTCTTTCTAAAAATAACCCCCTTGTCAGCCATCCCCGAGTTTTCCACTATCAAACTTGAAAACTGTTTTTATTATTTAGTTTAGGCTGAACTTCAAGCGTGCTACAATAACATATAAATAAAACTTGATCTCGAAGACTACGTAATTTGACACCAGTAACATACCAATAATCATAGAAATAGCGTTATTCCTCTAAGCCAATAATGAGGTACGGTATAGTAATACTATTTTATCATCGAATAGTCGGATAATAGTATTTCGAATATCAAGTTACATATATCATATATAAGTTCAGAAACTCATTACCCATTTACTACACGGTACACGCTTTGCCAAGTATTATGGTCATAATGTACCAGTATAATTTTTATATGCAACTAGCTTATGCCCGCGGCTTCACCCGCGTAGCATAGGAAATAAGAAGAAATTTTTTCATAGTAAATTCTTTTTTTTTTTTTTTACTTCAAACTTGTCTATCATTTAACTGCGCTCTCACCTGATGGGAAGTGACGATGCGATCGAAGATGTAGCATGCTAGCTATTCAACCACTCGTTTCATCCTCTTAAGGGTGTAATTTCAAAAAACCCTTTCTATGTGGATATCTACACTTTACAAAGAACACACCCTTCAAATGTTAAGTCTTTAGGACCAGCGGCTTAGGATGTGCGTTGATATATTATAAGTCAGTCAGTCAGTCAGGATTTTGGGTTTTATATGTATAGATTGTTTTTTATTAACATTCAACTCTAAAAATATGAGAACCCTGACGCGAAGCAAAGGCTTTTTCATAATAAACATTACGCTGGCTATCGTTTTTAGGACATACAAGTGATTAATCGACTCAGTCCGAAATAAACCGGTTTTGATCCTTTCTCTCGCTGTTGGCGGTCATTGTTAGGTTTTGATTTCGTCTCTTGCAACGCTTGCAAAACGTATTTGCCAATAGCTCTTTGCATTGCCATCTGCAAGAGTATTACAGACAAGGAAATAAAGCACAGATTCCTAAGTTATCTTATCTATTGGAAGTGAACATTCAAATGATGATTGTTCCGGACGACCGAGCCACCAAGGACAACGAATAGAGTCGCATAATGTACATAGAAATTTAAGCTGATTGTTTACATGTTTAAGATAATTTTGTTTGTAATATTTATTTGGCAAATAAATATTTCCGGCCAATGGGTTTCATTCGGGGCAACAAAGGCTTCATAACAGGCAATAGGAGCGGGAAAGGGAAATAGGTAGAATCTAGGCAAACAATTAAAAACTAGGTAGGCTAAAACAATAGCTTAGTTTCGTCCCTTTCCCGCCTCCACATCTCTCGCTCAGCCCCCCGTCTCTCTCTAGCACACTATTGCCATCTCCCTCACCAGGGCCGATCTATGATTGGCTAGGCGACAGCGATACGGCCGCCACTAGTCGCCTACATAGACCACGGGGAGATGGCATAAATATAGAGAGACGAGGCCCACACGAACACTCCACAGCTGGCAGCGAGACGTAAAACACTCTCATAGAAGAAGCCTGACTCCGCCCCGAAGAGACCCCGCTGACCAGATTCTTAGTTTCATACAACTCTTTTCTTCGAACAATCCCAGCCTTAGAAAACGAGCCCCCGGTTCGGTGACGAGTCCGACGCCCGCCTTTACAGTCCACGTCGAGAAACACCGTGTTGGACTCCCGGATCGGGACGCTCCGTTTTATTGGTCCTTCATAGCCGGATATCGTCGGGGAAAAGTGAAAAGAAATGCCAAGAACACGATCGACCAGCGGGAAAAGACCGAACATGCGGAGTCAGGCCGAGTCAGCGGTGGATGTCGCCACAACGGAGGAAACGTCTTCCACCGACGCCACCCTGCGCACAGGGGGCTCCAGCACGACGCATCGCGCTGCACCAACCGCCACCACGGTGTCCACCGCCACCGAGACGGCCCACACAGAGGCAGCCGCCGCCTCATTCGCCGTGCCGCAGCGACGTGCCCACATCACGCCACCGCCCGCGCTCGCCGCCTACCTCGCCGCGAACGCAACGCTACAGCCGCCATACGCCATGGCACCTCAAGAGGATGCGCCACACGACACGACGCATTACGCCGCAGCGACCACACCAATGCGCAACGTCCTGACTACAGTCGCCGCAGCGACACCCGCCTCCGTCACGACGCCTGCCACTGCGACGCTCACCACGCCGACGCCACATGCAACGTCGACGCCCAACAACACCGCGATCGAAAGAAGAGTGAAGACCACTTCGAATAGAAGTACCCACTCCGTGCGCTCACTACGTTTAGCGCGAGCCAAAGAAGAGCATCTCCGATTGCAAGTCGAACTCGCCGCCGCCCGCATAGCAACTATAGAAGCCGAAGAAGAGTGCGAAGATGAACAAGTCGACGCGCGCACCGAAGCCACGGAACGGCAAGCAACACAGCGGGTCGACACATGGCTGGACCTCAATGAAACCCACTTCCTGGCACTGCCCGAAGAACCGCACGCCGCCGCCCCGGAGACCAGAGCCGCGCCTCCGCCTGCCGCACAACGTCAACAGTACCAGCCACCGAGTTTCTACGAGCCACAAAACACCCATGCACCACCACGCAACAACGACGTCGCCTTACCGCAACAACCGAAAATCGAGATAGCCGACCTAGCAGCCGCCCTCGCGATGGCCAACTCGCAGCCACGCCCATGTATGCCACGTTTTTACACCGAGCTTCCAATCTTCAATGGATCTCATCAAGACTGGCTATCGTTCAGGGCCGCATACATGGAAACCGCCGGCTTCTTCAGCGACGTCGAAAACACAGCACGCCTACGACGCAACCTGCGCGGAAGAGCGCGCGAATCCGTAGACAATATGCTCATCAACTGCGCGCACCCACAGAAGATTATGGAATCTCTGGAAACTCGCTTCGGACGTCCAGACACTATCGCAACAACAGAACTGGAACGACTACGTCAGCTTCCGCGGCCAATCGACTCACCGAGGGAAATATGTATCTTTGCGAACAGAGTTTCAAACAGTGTCGCAGCTCTTCAAGCTCTTAACAATGAACACTACCTCTTCAACCCGGAGGCGATGAAGATGCTATCAGAGAAACTGCCCTCTTCGCTGCGACCAAGATGGTTTGAATTCGCTGCCGCCCAGCCCCAAGAAGAACCAGACCTGCTCAAGTTTTCCCACTTCCTCGAACGAGAGGCCAAATATCACAGCCCGTTCGCGCAACCGGAACATGTCACCGCCACGTCAAGCACCGAAAATCGGCAACAGCAACGCCGACCGCCGCCGTCGCAACGGACACACGCTACACAAGACCGTCCGACCAGCAAGTGTCTGACGTGCCAGGAGACCGGCCACGGAGTCACCGAATGCGAAAAATTCAAGAACACCGAGGTCAATGAGCGCTGGGACATGGCAAAGAAAGCACGCCTATGCTTCCGCTGCCTGCGAATCCGAACGAAGAACCATACGTGCAAAACGAAGAAGTGCGAAGTCGACGGATGCCCATACACCCATCACAGACTGCTGCATCACACGAAAAATCCAGAACAACCATCACCAAAGCCAGAGTCAGTCACGTCAACATGGACAAAAAAGATGGGGCACGCTTACCTGAAGATAGCACCAGTCACAGTTTCTGGACCGGCGGGAGAAGTCAACACGTGGGCACTCTTGGATGACGGATCCACCGTCACACTAATAGATTCGGCGATTGCAGACGAGGTCGGCGCGAAAGGACCAGTCGACCCACTGGCCATAGAAGCAATCGCCGACACGAAGCTGAGCTCATCGCGGTCTCGCAGGGTCTCTCTCACCATACAAGGGCAGACTCGCGGGCGCCACCGCATCCAGTTCAGAACGATAGAACAACTGAAGCTCTCACCGCAAGAAGTCACCGAAGAAGACCTGAAGTCGTGCAATCACCTACAGGACTTGCACGATCAATTGAAGACCGACTTCGCGACGCCGAGGCTTCTCATCGGCCAGGACAACTGGCACTTGCTCCTCGCCGAGCAGACAAGAAGAGGAAGACGGAACCAACCGGTTGCCTCACTCACTCCACTCGGCTGGGTACTACACGGGGCGCACACGCGCTCGCTGGGACAGCGCGTCAATTTCATCACCGAACACGAGAAGACCATGGATGAACAGCTTCGACAATACTTTGCGTTGGAAAACCTGACCATCAACCCAAAGTCACCACGATGCGACCCCGACCGCCGAGCCTTGGACATACTAAAGAAAGAGACAAAACAAATAGAAGGCGGCTACTACCAAACTTCGCTTCTATGGAAAGAGGACGCTGCGAAGATGCCAGAGAACTATGACGCTGCACTCAACAGATTGATCTCAACAGAAAGAAAAATCAACAAAGAGCCTGCACTAGCCGCCAAGTACAGAGATCACATGAACGCCCTAGTCGAGAAGGGCTACGCCGAGCGCGCTCCACCAAACAAGACGCCGAGGAAAACTTGGTACCTTCCTCACTTTGCCGTCGTGAACCCCATGAAACCAGAGAAACTGCGAATAGTTC
The DNA here is from genome assembly GCA_905220475.3 of Ennomos fuscantarius. NCBI lineage: Eukaryota > Metazoa > Arthropoda > Insecta > Lepidoptera > Geometridae > Ennomos > Ennomos fuscantarius. Next base: position 6,575,583 of record HG992044.1, read on the forward strand.
ACGACGCCGCCGCGAAAACGAAGGGAAAGAGCCTCAACGACCACCTCCTCACCGGGCCAGACCTGTTGCAGTCACTTCCGGGGGTTCTGATGCGATTCAGGCAGCACACTATCGCCGTCTCCGCTGACATCGCAGAAATGTTCATGCAAGTGAAGATCCGTCCTGAAGACCGAGATGCACTCCGCTACTTGTGGCGCGAAAAGGTCACCGACGAACCGACGGAATTCAGGATGACGTCACTCATCTTCGGCGCCACATGCTCACCGTCAACAGCGATATACGTAAAAGACGCCAACGCAAGAAAATGGGAGGAAACACAACCCGAAGCGGCAGCCGCGATAGTCCGTAACCATTATGTCGACGACTATCTCGCCAGCTACCAGACAACGGAGGAAGCTATCAGGATCGCCAAAGAAGTTAAGAATATACATAAAAGGGGCCACTTCGACTTGAGGAAATGGACATCAAACTCAGAAGAGGTAGTACGCGAGCTCGGCGAAGAAGACACAACAACAGCAGTCGCGATCACCGACGGCGGGAACACCGAGCGCGTCCTAGGTCTTGTCTGGAAGCCGGCGACGGATGAGCTAGCCTTCAATCTAGACTTAGCCAGGGTACCTAAAGAGGTACTAGATAACAACGCGCCAACGAAGAGAGAAGCACTAAAGATCGTGATGTCCCTCTACGACCCACTTGGCCTCGCGTCACCTGTCACATCAAGAGCCAAGCAACTACTACAAGAGCTATGGCGCCGTGGGACCGACTGGGACCAACGCATCGACACGGATCTCGCCGAACAATGGCAAGAATGGATGGCACATCTGCGCGATTTACGACACGTCTCTGTACCGCGCTGCTATCCGCAATACAGTAACGCCGTGTCCCTCCAGCTGCACACATTTACCGACGCGAGCGAGTCCGCGTACGCCGCCGCACTTTACTGGCGCGCGGTCACTCCGGACGGAAGCATCTCTACATCGCTCATCATGGCGAAATCACGGGTGGCACCCCTGAAGCTCACATCGATCCCCCGCCTCGAACTGCAAGCCGCCGTGATGGGAAGCCGCATGGCCGCGGCCGTCATCAACGAACACGACCGAAAACCCGACGCCAAGTACTTCTGGACTGACAGCAGAACGGTGCTCACTTGGCTGAAAACCGGCGCGCGTTCATACCGTCCATTCGTCGCACATCGCATCGCCGCCATAGAAGAGCATAGCACCCTACAAGAGTGGGCATGGGTACCCACCAAGACGAACGTGGCAGACGACGCAACCAGAGACGTACCACGTGACTTCAACAACCAACATCGCTGGTTCCACGGCCCGGACTTCCTGCGCGACGAAGAAGTAACATGGCCTACGGAGAAACTCACGCCCTGCGCTACCACCGGCGAAGAGAAGTGCAACGTCGTGAAAATAAAGAACAAGACGGGGGAAGCCGTCCCTGACCCGGAGCGCTTCTCAAAGTGGGAGCGGTATCTTCGAGCGACAGCGCGAGTACTCCAGTTCATAGATCTCTGTCGGCCAAACCGTCATCGCGTGCACTACAAACGCACCAAGAAGAATAGAGAGGAAGATCCAACATGGAGAAAACAGAATGCAACAAAAACAACGACGTTACCCGCAAAAAAGACAAGCACGCCGGCGCCGCGACGCTTCTTACAAATCAACGCTGACACCCAACGTCGCGCCGAAACACTCATCTGGAGATATAGTCAACAGGAAGCTTTCGCAGAAGAAATCGAAAACTTGAAACACGACAGACCAGTCGCGAGAAGTAGCAAGCTACGCCCCCTATCGACGAAATATGAAAATGGGCTGATTCGACTTAACAGCCGCATAGAAAACGCAAGTGGAATCACCGAGGCCGTGAAGACGCCACCAGTACTCGACGGCAACCGACCGGAAGTGAAGCTCATCATCGAACACACCCACAGACAGCTGCTGCACGCGGGACCGGAAGCCACCATCAACGAGTGTCGGCAGCATTACTGGATCCTTCGCCTCCGACCAATCACCAAAATGGTGATCCACCGCTGCCTCCCGTGCCGCATCCGAAAAGACACGCCGCCGCAGCCGTCAACTGGAAATCACCCACGATGTCGACTAGCGCACCATCGCCGCCCCTTCACTTTCTGCGGAATAGACTACTTTGGCCCACTCCTGACGACCGTGGGCCGAAGCACACAGAAGAGATACGTGGCGATCTTCACCTGCCTGACGACACGCGCGATACACTTAGAACTCGCAGCGTCCCTGGGCACCGATTCCGCCGTGATGGCACTTCGCAGAATGATAGCGAGGCGAGGCGCCCCCACCGAAATCTGGTCCGATAATGGGACGAACCTGCACGGCGCCGACCGAGAACTCCGAAAAGCCATAGACGACGCCACACAAAAGGAGGCGTCGAAAAGAACGATCAACTGGCGCTACATCCCTCCTGGCGCCCCGTTCATGGGAGGGGCGTGGGAGCGATTGGTTCGCGCCACCAAGATAGCACTCGCAGCAACACAGCAGAGCCGCCGTCCGACCGACGAAGTGCTCACCACACTGCTCGCCGAGGCCGAATACACCGTTAACAGCCGGCCGCTCACCCACGTCTCCATGAGCGCTGACGACCCCGAAGCCATCACCCCGAACCACTTCATCCTCGGTGGGTCAGCGCGCGTGCCAATGCCCGGCACATTCGACGACACCGATCTGATGGGGCGCAACCAGTGGCGCGCCTCTCAGCGCCTAGCCGACATCTTCTGGAGCAGGTGGCTCCGAGAGTACCTTCCTGACCTACAGCACCGGCGGGAGCCTATTAGCCAAGGCCCTGCCATCACCGTCGGAGACGTCGTCCTCATTGCCGATAACACACTGCCCCGCAACACATGGCCGCGCGGGGTAGTGATCACCACGTACCCAGGAACCGACGGCATCACCAGAGCGGTCGACGTGAGGACAGAGGGAGGTGTACTCCGAAGACCCACGAAGAAGTTGATAATCATCCCAACAAGCTCGGCCACCCTTCTGCCAGGATGCAACGCCGCGGCGGGCGTTACACGGCGGGAGGATGTTCCGGACGACCGAGCCACCAAGGACAACGAATAGAGTCGCATAATGTACATAGAAATTTAAGCTGATTGTTTACATGTTTAAGATAATTTTGTTTGTAATATTTATTTGGCAAATAAATATTTCCGGCCAATGGGTTTCATTCGGGGCAACAAAGGCTTCATAACAGGCAATAGGAGCGGGAAAGGGAAATAGGTAGAATCTAGGCAAACAATTAAAAACTAGGTAGGCTAAAACAATAGCTTAGTTTCGTCCCTTTCCCGCCTCCACATCTCTCGCTCAGCCCCCCGTCTCTCTCTAGCACACTATTACCATCTCCCTCACCAGGGCCGATCTATGATTGGCTAGGCGACAGCGATACGGCCGCCACTAGTCGCCTACATAGACCACGGGGAGATGGCATAAATATAGAGAGACGAGGCCCACACGAACACTCAGTCCGACTCTCGACACCGCCCCGAGCGGTCGTCTTTGAGCGCTTCCGTTACGCGCTCCCCGCCTCCGCGCTGTGCTCAGCACACCGCAACCGCAGTCCGCCCGGCGCCGCCGCGCCGAGCGGCCGCCCCCGCGCGCCCCGCGCGTCTCCGACGGCCCCTCCCGGGCCCCACCCGTCTCGCGAGTGCCGTGAGTGAAGAGACTGTTTGCTGGACATTATAGACAATTAGCGCCGTCGCTACCAGTGCCGCGAGTGAAGTGTTGTGCGCGTTTCGCCGTCGCCACGTCCGAGCGTGTGCCGCGGCCCGAGTGCGTTGTCGTCGTCGCCGCGTAGCCTCCGCGCTCGTGCGCGTGACTGGCTGCCGCCGCGTCCGGGTACACTCGTCGGCGCAGCAGGAGCTGCAGAAGACGTAGGGATCCGCGTTCAGGTATTCACCCGTGCTGCATTGCAGACGGTACGCTAATTAGGGCTACACTTTAGGTACACACCGCTCCGCCTTCACAGGCGGGGCGTTACTGCTTACTCCCCACTCCATCCCGGAGCACGCCGGGATGGAGTCTATCCCGTCGGACGTTGCCGCAAGGCAACTGTTCGAATTTTTCGACTGGGCCATCCGGTTCAACCCCGATCTTAAAAACCTTTGGTCCAAGTTCGTTGCTAGGACTCCTACTCCATCCGCACTGGCTACCAGTGAGCCCGCATCACCGGTGATGCCTCCGCCACCCGCTGACTCAGTTAGCGTTGCCCGCGCACGCAAAACGGAGAAGGTTGCTTCCCGCAACACTTCCCGTTCCCCCGCCATCCGCGGACCCCCCCCGACCCCGTCACCGCGAAGCTGTGACAGCGAAACCCGCGAGCGACCGCGCTCCCGCTCGCCTATTTTTACCACTCCGTCGGTAGAGGTAATTTCCTCACTGATGGAGTGCGAAAGTCCCGCCTCTCCTGACCCTGTTGATGATGATGGCTTCATCACAGTCACTAAAGGAAGGAAGCGCCCCGCGACAGCTTCCTCTCCTCCCCCGTCCAAGGCAGCCTGCCCCAGTCCTGGGGCAGTAAGCGGCCCTTCCGACCGCAGAGGATCACCCGCCATTGAGGTAGATGTGCCCTCCTCGGGATCATCAGCCTCGAGACCGGAGCGACCTCCACCTCTGTACGTCCAGGAAAAGGAGAAATGGAGCAATGTTTCATCTCTCCTTACCACCAGGAAGGTGAACTACACGTCCGCCAGACCGACCAACTCGGGCATTAAAGTCCAAGTGGCAACCTCGGACGACCATCGTCTCCTCACCCGTATTCTCCGCCAAGAGAAAATAGGTTTTCATACCTATGCTCTCGAGGAAGAGAAAGTTCTTCGTGTAGTCCTACGCGGAATACCGAAGGAGGTGAAGGAAGAGGTTGTCCTCAAGGACCTCAAAGCCCAGGAGTTCCCGGTTCGGGAAGTTCACCGCCTATACAGTGGTCGTACCAAAACTGCCTTCGACCTTGTCTTGGTTGTGCTCGACCGCACCGCAAAGGGGAAGTCTATCTTCAATCTGAAGGAGGTAGACAAACTTTCAGCGGTCACGGTCGAGGCCCCACACCGAAACGGTACTCCGTCCCAGTGCCATCGCTGCCAGCTCTATGGGCATGCGGCACGTTTTTGTTACGCCAGGCCCCGCTGTGTTAAGTGCCTTGGGGATCATGGCACCGCCGACTGTTCCCGCACTCGGGACAGTCCAGACCCGCCAAGCTGCGTTCTGTGCGGAAACTCAGGGCATACCGCGAACTATCGTGGTTGCCCGAAGGCACCGCGCAGCACACGCAGGACTAGCGGGCGCGCGCCATCACGCCCCAATCCACCTACCACTGGCGCTCAAGGAATAAGCTCTAAGCTATCCCTTGTCTCGGCAAGCAGCACACAGCCCTCTCAGGCACCGCCTCCCGTAGTCAACGCCTGGTCCAAGCCCCCGAGCATGGTCCGGGCGCAGGCCGCGCCAGCGACACCTAGCAGCGCTCCAGCTATTGTTGAAGCGCTGCCTGTAGCCCACACTAGCCCTCCCGCCTCTAAGTCTGGTCCCTCTGGCCAGGCTACAACTTCCCTGATGGAAGATCTGGCTCTGATTAAGCAGAGCCTATCAGCCATCGATCTGAAGGAAGTACGTGTGCTAGCACACAAACTTCGTTCAGCCGCCACTCCCGAGGACCGTTTCTGTGCCCTGGTCCAGCACGATGGCATTCTCGACGCTATCATGCGCTGCCCCTTACCTTCTTTTAGTACTATCTAATATGGATAGTACACCAAAAAAGGTTAAACCTCGCTCCGTAGCGTTAGCGTTTTTCAACGCAAACGGCCTCACTCGTCAACGCGACTTGGTTCATAACTTTTGTAAGACCCATCAGGTCGATGTGATGCTTGTACAGGAGACCCTCCTGAAACCTAGTAAGCGGGATCCTAAGATCGCCAATTACGTAGTGGTTCGTAATGATAGGCTTACCAATGCCGGAGGCGGTACGCTTATCTATTACCGAAGGTCTCTTCACTGCATCCCAATTGATACTCCCTCATCTTTAATCAACTTAGAAGCGTCTTGCTGTCGCCTAGCTATGAACGGCCACGAACCGATCATACTAGCGTCTTGCTACCTTCCCCCTGATAAACGTTTGCTCAGTAGTGATATCAACGCGCTACTTTCTCTGGGAAGCTCCGTCATACTGGCGGGAGACTTCAACAGCAAACACGTCATGTGGAACTGTCACACCTCCAACACCAACGGTAGGATACTTGAACAGCTAACTGACCCACGACCAGACACAGACCACCACACCTTTGACATTATCGCACCCATGACTCCGACCAGGTTCCCCGGGAACCTCGACCAACGACCAGACATACTCGACATAGCACTTTTAAAAGGCGTAGCCCTCAGGTTAAGCTCGATAGAAGTGCTCCACGAACTTGACTCTGACCACCGCCCCGTTCTCATGAGACTAGGCTCGGATCCAACTGAACTGATACCCCAGACTAAGACAGTGGTGGACTGGAAGCGATTGGGGGAATTCCTGAAAGCTATCAGTTCACCAGACTTAGACAAGGTACCTGACGACATACAGACACTAGATGACGTCTCCACCGCGATCGATGCTCTCACTAGTCACCTCCGCACTGTGATCGGTGAGTCTTCTAAGCAGGTACCGGTGGTGGACCACCGCTGGGACTTGCCCGAGGACGTGAGGAGACTGCTGACAGCAAAGAACGCCGCCACTAGGGCATATGACGCGGCTCCCTCCCGTGATAACAAATCCACTTTGAATTTCTTACAGCGTGCTGTTAAGAAACGCATAAGTGATCTTCGCGCCCAGAACTGGACAGACCTACTTTCAGGGCTCGAGCCAACCCACCAGGCTTACTGGCGGCTGGCTCGAACTCTGAAAAGTGACACACACTTAGAACGATGCCCCCTCTTGATAGGCCAAACCAAGTCCCCGCGTTCGATGATGAGGAAAAAAGCCGAGTGTTTGGCTGAGAGCCTCGAGGCCCAGTGCAACCTTTCCCCCGATCACGTTGACCCTGCCCACCTCCATACGGTGGTCAGTGAAGTCGAACGTCGCAGCTCCCTACCACCTTCCGACCCCCCGCTCGAGCTTATTAGGGCCGCCGAAGTTGAGTCTGTCATCAAGGGTCTCGCTATCCGTAAAGCCTCCGGCGCTGATGGTATCAGCAACAAAGTGGTCAAACACTTTTCTGTCCCCTTAATCTATCTCCTAGTCAGCATCTTCAATGCGGCCATGAGCAACTGCTCTTTCCCCGTTGCGTGGAAGTCCGCCGACGTCATCGGCATCCACAAGCCAGGCAAGAAGGCTACCGAGCCCTCTAGCTACCGGCCCATCAGTCTCCTCAGTACTCTGGGGAAGATCTACGAGCGTCTCATTCGGAGGCGTCTCTGGTCCCATATCCACGAACATAAACTCCTTCCCGACGAGCAGTTTGGCTTTAGAGCTAGACACTCTTGCGTTCAACAAGTGCACCGCATCACGGAGCACATTCTAGATGGCTTCAACGCGAATCCAAAACCGAAAGGGACTCTCGCAGTCTTCTTAGACGTGGCGAAAGCCTTCGACAAAGTCTGGCACGACGGCTTGATTTTCAAGCTGTACCACATCGGCGTGCCAGATCGTCTTGTGCACATCATACAAGACTTCCTTAGGGATCGAAGCTTTCGCTACCGCGTCGAGGGGGAGCGATCGTCTCCCCATCCTATCAGAGCCGGAGTGCCCCAGGGCTCCGCGCTTTCCCCCTTGCTTTTCTCGCTGTACACCAGCGATATCCCGCGGTCATTTCATCCCAGTGTGCAGCTCGCACTCTTTGCGGATGACACCGCTATCTTTTTCAATTTCAAAATATCTTTATTGGTAATAATTATTTAACAAAATTATACAATAACCAGTGTCTTAATCCTAGTAGCATAATATAATATATTAACATGGTAACGTTTTTCGGGCACACAGGCTTGATCAAAAACTTATAATGTGTCAATAAAAAATAATAAAAATCAGATGTTGGAGTGGTAAGTTGGCTCGTCGTTTATCAGTATTTATGTATGTATGCTTTAGTATGAGCATTACATTTACTGCATTATGATTATTAAATATAGAAAGCCAATGGGGGTAGGCAAATAAATTGGAACAGTCCGCAAAGCAACAAGAACTCGTCGTGAATTGCTACCGCTATCTACTGCTCCGGATGGCAGAGAGTTCACATGCGTGGTCGCCTCCAACGAGCCCTCACCGAGATCGGTGCTTGGTTCAGGAAATGGCGGATCACGGTTAACCCAGATAAAAGTGCAGCGATGTACTTTTCTGACTACAAGCGTGGTCCGCCAGCGAAACCACTGTCCTTGTTCGACAAGCCCATTCCCTGGGCTTCGTCTACCAAATACCTGGGGGTTACCCTTGACACCAAACTCAACTTCAAGGACCATATTAAGCGAGTGCGCGATAGGGCTGCCTTTGTCTTAGGCCGCCTCCACCCTCTCATCTGCAAGCGTAGTAAGCTGTCCCTTAGAAATAAGGTGACGCTTTACAAAACTTGCGTTCGCCCCATTATGACCTACGCATCTGTCGCGTTTGCTCATACTCCCTCAGTACATCTGGATCGACTTCAGGTGATCCAGAACCGCTTTGTCCGCAAGGTGGTCGGGGCTCGCTGGTACCAGCGAAACTCCGACCTCCACTGCGATCTCGAACTCCCATCCATCCGTCAATTTATGAAGGATGCATCCCGCCGCTATTTTGATGCGGCACCTCATCACCCCAACCCTCTCGTAGTCAGAGCTTCAAACTACTGTACAGACACGACAGACTCGCCACCCCGTCGTCGCCGCCCGAGACACGTCTTGAGCGACCCGGATGATCCTATAGCAGCCGTAGTATCGGCTGCGCTAGGATCACCGGACCAGTCTAGCCCTTCTGGCTCAGGTACCGCTTTCGGCACCGGTATAGGATACCAGCGTAACACAATCAGACACCGACCCCGCCGGCGAGGTCGACGTACCCCCCGTAGGTTAGCTAGAACGGTCGCGACTTTCAATAGGGTCCACTCTTCCAGTGGACGTAGCCTTCTCGATCCTCTTATCCCGGCAACGGCCCAAGCCGAGGCTCGCACCCCAGGGGTGCCCTTGAGCTAGTTGCCTCCCACTTTTGACGGCTGGGCGCCCTAAGCGCCCGCCCTCCCGCCCGGTGACGCTGTAAAGGTCGATAGAGACCAACAGCATTAGCTCGTTCAAAAAAAAAAAAAAAAAAAAAAAAAAAAAAAAAAAAAAAAAAAAAAAAAAAAAAACCCACACGAACACTCCACTGCTGGCAGCGAGACGTAAAACACTCTCATAGAAGAAGCCTGACTCCGCCCCGAAGAGACCCCGCTGACCAGATTCTTAGTTTCATACAACTCTTTTCTTCGAACAATCCCAGCCTTAGAAAACGAGCCCCCGGTTCGGTGACGAGTCCGACGCCCGCCTTTACAGTCCACGTCGAGAAACACCGTGTTGGACTCCCGGATCGGGACGCTCCGTTTTAATGATAAATATTTTAAATTACCATTCAATACTGAGCATGTATACTTAGCAAAGGAAAAATTAAATTCTCTTTCGTCTTCATTACTGGTTTTACAATATTTGTATGACAATGACTTGAAATAATATATTTTCATTATATTGAAAACGTTGCGTCTACGTGGAGTAATTTTTGTGACTGTTAGACTATTTTGATTCTACCATTAGTGATCTTTGTTATTTTTTGTTGTAATGTGTAATGTACACGTTTTGTTGTAATTTACACGTAGTATTTTTTAGGCTATTTAGACTTTGACATTCATTGTTGTAACATACAGTAGTATTAGATCGTCCTAGACTTACAAAAAGTGTCAAGTAGTACCAACTAACCTTGCTTCCTCAATCCAGGTGGCAAATACTCCTCTGGACAGTACACCTACAAGATCTATCATCTGGCGTCGAAGGTCCCCGCCTTCATCAGATTGCTCGCGCCAAAGGGTTCTCTAGAGGTCCACGAAGAGGCGTGGAACGCTTACCCTTATTGCCGGACAGTTCTCACGGTACGTGCTAAACTGTATACTAACTACAGTATTCTTTATAAATAAATTAACAATGATTTATTAGGTTTTGGCGGGAAAACGAAAAAGATCGCGTCGCCGCATTGTATTATTTTCCAAAACTTGTGTTATTTTCGGTGTTAGTGCATAAAATTGGTGGCATTCTATTCGTTAAGTGCTGGATTACAGGCGTGAGTGTGGGAAAATGGTATAATGATGGTGAAACGTTTCTTTTCGTGTTGTTTCCAAAACTCCATAGAAGCTTCAAGTAAAGTTGCCACCACTTTACTAGGAGTATGACTTGACTAGACTAGACTATGACTTGACTTGGTGACTTGGACTGTGACTTGACTTGACACATACAACATACATATGTATAATATAAATTAACTTGAAAAATTAATTAGGTACTTGACACTGGCTAAATACACAAAAGTGTGGAGCTAAACAAAAAAAAAAATTACACTATACAGGCTGGGTTTTTGTGACGGGACGACTAGCGCAGGTACCTTAACCGTTATAGTTACAGGAAAACGTTGCTCGGAGACCATAACATGTTTATGAATGTGGAACTGCATTCACAGATAGATAGAAAGATAAACACTTTATTGTACACCGTAAAAAAGAAAACAATTTACAATAAGAAAAACTTACATAATAAACTAGTACTAGTACAACAGGCGGTCTTATCGCTTAGATCGATCTCTTCCAGACAACCTTTGAATCGGAGGAATCTGTAGCTTAGAATTTTAGGCTTTACAGATATTGGAAATAAATGTTGTTGTAATGTAGTCGGTAAAAAAATACTAAAACACCAAAACAAAAATGACTGTCCTTACGGTCCCGTCTCAAAAATTCACCTATAGTATTAACACAGGTTAATTTTAACATCATGACAATATGCATGTGCATAAAAATGACTGATATTAATTTATTTATCACTTACAGCGACGCCAAGACGTGTGACGAGCCAGAAATTTTCAATATATCCGATATGGTTCTGTACACTTTATTTTTACTGTATACATATTTCCGTCTTTTTCATTTCCCCTTTATCAGAAGAGTGCCGCTGTACTTTAAGTTTACTTTAGTTTTAGAGAATGCGACACACAATCGACATCACTATAGTTATAATTTTATTATTGTCAATTATAACAATGTTGACATGCGCGGCGTGACGTCACGTGGTATGAAATAAATAATCTTGTTATGGCGTCATTTAATGTGTGACGTCACCTCGTACGTGAAAATAGCCCGCAAGCTCTTACAGTTGGCGTTAAAATGTGCATTATAATACATAAACATTGATACGACAAAAAGTTGTAAATTAAGTTCAATATGATTATTAAATAGATATTTTTTTATTAATTGTGAATGTTCTATTTTTAGAATCCTGGCTACATGAAGGAGAATTTCGTCATTTGCATAGAGTCCTTGCACGTTCCCGATGCCGGCGATCAGTACAACGTGAGTAGACCCCCTTTACTAATGGTCCTTTTACACGTCGATAGTAACTGGAACCAGTCACATTCACTCAGTCTATCTCTAAGGTGGTAGGACTTTTCTGCAAAGTTCGTCTAAGTATCACCGATTTACCAGTTATTCTGCCGCCAAGCAGTAGTGGGCAAGCACTACTGAGTTCCGATTTCAAAAGCACTGTAGCTATTGTAAATTACTGTGCAAATGAGGATTTATGATCTAATCTTACAATCAAGTAATCTTATTACTAGACTGTATTGATGTCTCAGGGTGACGTGCGCAGTTCAATGTCACGTGAAACTTTATATTTTAGAGTTCCCAGTGACACTGGAACTGTCATGCGAACGACTCATTAATAAAAAAAAAAAAAAAATTAAAAAAATAAATTGAAAAGACGAAGTCTAACTTGGTAAAAGAAAATGACGTGGTTGTCTCATGTTAGAGATAATGTGATCGATAACATAGGATTACAAAATCGTTTATTACAAAATGCGTTGAATTTGAGACGATTACGTGATAAATATTGACTGGTCCGATAGCTCAGTTGGTACCCTACCTTTTGAGCTGTAGGTTCGATTCCCACCCAGGACAAACATTTGTGATGAACATCGATGTTTGTTCTGTGTCTGGGTGCTATATTCTATTCTTTGAATGTATTTACAAACAAAAGTATGTAAGTATTGTATCAGTTATCTGGTTCCCATAGTACAAGCTTTGCTTAGTTTGAGGCTAGATGGCGCCGTGTGCAATGTCGTCAATAATTTATTGATTTATTTTTAATGATGATAATAAAATTAAAACAATAGGTAATAGCGTCAAGCCTAAACCAATTGTTATAGAAACGCGGATGCAAACCGAGGTATTAATCAAATTAACACATCTAAACAACGGTAAACATGATAATGTACTACGATGTTTACGTACCTTACAAACAAATTAAAACTAGGAGCCGGCTGACGTCAATCGGATATATAGTCGTAAAACACGTATTTTTAAATATACTTGATTTATGTATGAAAATAGATGTTACTGTATAAAATATTAAGTCTTTTGTAATGTTGCCTGGGGGGTCATCACGAAACTGATTGCAACAGGAGAAGTTTCCATACTAACTATGCACATAAACTGCGTATTCAAACTGTCAAATCCATACAAATTTGTGTTTCTAAAGGTTGAAACCGAGTTACGTGATGAAAAAAAAAACGAGTGTGCTTTTAGACCACACAACTGAAGTAAAACTTCTTTAGCTCCATCTCTCTTGCCCCTACAGTAATGTACGGAACGTAACTCTTTCTATCTCCACGTAGAGAGGGAGATATAAGTATATCTCCGTCTCATCTCCATCTCTCTTGCCCCTACAGTAATGTACGAAACGTAACTCTTTCTATCTCCACGTAGAGAGGGAGATATAAGTATATCTCCGTCTCATCACCATCTCTCTTGCCCCTACAGTAATGTACGAAACGTAACTCTTTCTATCTCCACATAGAGAGGGAGATATAAGTATATCTCCGTCTCATCTCCATCTCTCTTGCCCCTACAGTAATATACGAAACGTAACTCTTTCTATTTCCACGTAGAGAGAGAGATATAAGTATATCTCCCTCTCAACTTCCATTCGCGTCACCAGCTTACCCCCAAGTGCCTAAAGAAATTTTACTTCAATAGTATAAAATTCAACAGCTTTAATTTCGAAGTCGGACACATGGCTCTACCGTTTTACGCAAACTCTCGAGCTACTCTTGTACGTTAAAAATTAGAATTCGAGCGATAAAACAATTCTTATCGTTCCGTTATCGCCATGCCTTCCTTAGTATTATTTATTGATTTAGCATGCTACTAGCTGACCCGCGCCGGCTTCGCACGCGTAAATTACTTTTACGCTCTAACCCAGTCCAAGGGAAGAGGAAAGTGAGAGGGAAAAAGAAGGGAGAGGAATAACTAGATGGGATAGCGTAGGGCGGCAGGCAGAGCCTGCTTCCCTTTCATTGTCCTTTTCCTCTATCAATTTTCTTCTCCCTTTCCTCCTCCAGGATGAGTATAGTGGCTTTATCTTCGTTGCTGGCTATGTTTTAGCGCACCGTATGGATCACGTCACTTATTTATCTATATCTACATAGCTATGCACCGTAGATACCGGCCGTATTATCTACACCATGAAATCGACGCGAGCATTAAATTTAATAACTTCGTAATTTTAATTATTTTACCTTTGTTTTTATTTCAATTATCTATCTTCTAAATATATATAACTCAAAGGTGGCTGACTGACTGACATAGTGATCTATCAACGCACAGCCCAAACCACTGGACGAATCGGGCTGAAATTTGGCATGCAGGTAGATTTTATGACGAAGGCATTCGCTAAGAAAAGATTTTTCGAAATTCCACCCTTATGAGGGTGAAATGGGTGGTTGAATTATTTTTCCATAGGCCACGCCGCGGGCGAAGCTGCGGTCTGAAGCTCGTTTTATATATGACTAGTTGACTCGCCCCGGCTACGCACGGGTTAACAGTTTTACACCCTAACCCTGTCCAAGAGAATACTTCTTCTTCTTCTCTCATCTCACCTTTTAAACCTTCCTTAGACTACGACAAACATTTTAAAACCAAAATCAGCTAAATCGGCCTAGACGTACTCGAGTTTTAGCGAGACTAGCGAACAGCATTGATTTTTATATATATACAGATAGAAATACGAATAAAAAATTAAAGCAACCCGCACTAGCCTGTTTTAGAAAACATCAAGTATCCTAAATGTTATTCTGAAAATTTGGTTATAACCATACTGTTTCATCAAAGTCCGGCCAGTGCTTCCTAGAGATTCGCGTTCAACGGGATATACAGGCAAAACATTTTTTGTTTCTATGTTGATTCTTTGTTGCTCATATAAAATTTAAAAAAAATATTCAGTGTACAAATTTAGCTCAGGTACATACAGTTTTAATATTTGTACAATAATGATAATAATAACGCCCAACGATCACATACATAGATTTCTGGGTTCCTGAGTCTATATAGGGACCAGAAACTACGAAGGCCATGGTCCCACATCACCCAGACTCAGAACAAGTATTTGCGCTTTTTTTTCTGTGCACAAATATTTGTCCTGCCGTGAGAATCGAACCCGCCACCTCCGGGTTATGAGCCGAACTGCGTAACCACCATACCACAGAGGCTGTCATATAGCAATGTTATGACCACGTTGGAAACATTATATTAGATAAAAGATATTTACTTTAGGTACCTTGGTTAAGGCTTATCAGCTAATGTACGTGTACCTAACTATTAATAATTATGGCGCATAGTCTTGCCTTTGAAATATTGATAAGGTTGCCATATCTTATTAAATTGGTGGTAATTTTGGGATTTAAGATGGAGTCTGATTACAAAATTGACTGACCCGATCGCTCAGTTGGTAGTAACCCTGCCTACTGTGGGTTTTGGGTTCGATTCCCACCCTGGACAAACATTTGTGTGATGAATATCGATGTTTGTTCTGAGTCTGGTTGTTATATTGTATTCTATGTATGTATTTACAGACAAAAAGTATCTAAGTATCGCATCGGTTGTCTGGTTCCCATAGTACAAGCTTAGCTTGGTTTGGGACTAGATGGTGCTGTGTGAAATGTCCACAAATATTTATTTATTTAGTAAAATCAACAAAAAATACACTTTTTGAAAGTCTAGTGTGACGTGACCGAACTAAATAATCACGTGGATAATAAATATAGGAAATAAAACGAAGAAGAACGGTTACGGAATACAATTTGATAATAATAATAATATTAGGTCTTTACCTATGAAATTGCCGTTTTGTTTGAAAAAAGTTAAAGTATTTTTTTTTTCGAACTTATTTATTTCTTTTATTCAAAGTAATCACCCCTGCAATCAATGCATCTTTGCCAACGCTGTGGCAGTTTATGGATGCCCTTCTTGAAAAAATCAGCAGGACGGGAGACAACAAACTCTTCAAAGGCGTTTTGTACTGCTTCTCGGGAATTGAATTTTTTTCCCGCTAAAAAGTTGTCCAAAGTTTGGAAAAAGTAATAGTCGGTAGGCGCAAGATCTGGTGAGTATTGCGGATGAGGGAGAGCTTCCAAACCCAACTCATGCAGCTTAGAGACGGTCTGTTGTGCAGTATGGGGTCGCGCGTTGTCGTGAAGTAGCAGTGGAGACGACCGATTGACCAAAGCTGGTTGCAGACGTGCGAGTTTCGCCATCATTGTGGTCAGTTCTTCAATGTACACATCTGCAGTAATGCTCTCGCCGTTTTGTAAAAAGCTATGATGAATCACACCAGCACTAGACCACCAAACTGTGATCATCACCTTTCTAGGGGTCATTTTTCGTTTTGCACATTGCTTTGGTACCGAACCAGGATCTAACCAACTTGCTGAGCGCTTTCGATTGTCAAAAAGAATCCATTTTTCGTCGCACGTAACAATTCGGTTCAAAATTCCTTCATTTCTGTGCCTGTTAAGCAGCGCAAGGCAAGTCTCGACGCGTACGTTGCGCTGGCGATCGTTAAGTTCGTGGGGCACCCATCTATCATGCTTTTTTATCTTGCCAATCTGTCGCAAATGGACCAATATTGTTTTGATGCTAACATCAAAAGCTGCTGCCAGCTCAGCTGTAGATTGAGATTTATCAGCTTCCACAATCGCCTTTAATTCATCATTGTTGACCAAAGTTTCCGGACGACCACGAGGTTCATTTTTCAAGTCAAAATTCCCAGAACGGAACCGTGCAAACCAATAACGGGTTGTACGTTCGTTTGTACAGTTCTCTCCGTAAACGTCGTTGATGTTACGTGTCGTTTGTGCCGCGTTGGTGCCACGACGGAACTCATATTCCATAATTACACGAAATTTCAAAGTATCCATTATGAGGAAAAATGTTGAAATGTAATGAAAATACAACGCTAATCAATAAACAAAAGACTTATATTGTAAATAGAATGTCATATTTTTAAAACAAAATTAATTTGAATTTAGAATTCATAGCCAATCAAAACTTTTTTTTGTTTGAAAAAGTCTGTACTGCAATACGGCAATTTCATAGGTAAAGACCTATTATTAACGCCCAACGATCACATACATAGATTCTGGACCATAACTAGGATTCCCTGTGTCTAGGGACCCAGGAACTACAAGGACCCACAACACCCAGACTCAGAACAAGTATTTGCACTTTTTTATGTGCACAAATACTTGTCCTGCCGCGGGAATCGAACTCGCCACCTCCTGGTTATGAGCCGACCTGCTCAACCACTACACCACAGAGCCTTATGTTTTGTGGAACTGTAATATGCATATCAACTTTTAAAAAAGTAAGTGACGTCGCGGTCCACGGCTTCTCTCCAAATCTGTTAAAAGTGAGAAAGAAGGGTTAAGTAAGAGATAGTGAAGTATAAAATAGAGAGAGATAGCAGATAGTTATTTTATATCTTAATAAGACCGCAGTTAGAGCAGTACCTATTACGTCATTAAAAAATCAAGGCATATACTGAATGCTTTATTTGCGGTTGTACATAATACTTTTAATCCTGAATATATTTTTGTCACTAACTATACGTGTATTTTTTACCGCAATATGTTAAAAGATAACCTAATGTTATTACGAGATTATTTTTAATAGTCAGTTAAAAGTTTTTATCAGATAAAAGGTACCAAATTTGATAATTATATTATTGACAGATTTGTTCACAAAAACCAAATGCATTTTGGTGCATAAAAATTACCACGTACAGATTAAATTTTTCTCCTCTGATTTAACATTCTATAAAATTTAAATCTAGCGCATCAACCAGAGTACACTTTAGTCTTAACCTTACGAGAACGCCTTTTACATGACATAGATCGAAAGTTACCTAAGTAGATACTTACAAACAGTAATTGAATTAGTAATTGCACTTCTGGGTCCACACATGTGTCAACAACAACACAATCATCCGCCATTCATTGAACTAATGAAACACCACAATCAATTCAACTGGTACTAATTGTACTTCAGGGAAAACACTTGTTGGTAGCACAATCATCCGCCATTAATTGAACTAATAAAACACCACTGTCAATTGAACTGGTAATAATTGTACTTCAGGGAACACACTTGTTGGTAGCACAATCATCCGCCATTAATTGAACTAATAAAACACCACTGTCAATTGAACTGGTAATAATTGTACTTCAGGGAACACACTTGTTGGTAGCACAATCATCCGCCATTAATTGAACTAATTAAACACTACTATCAATTGAACTGATAATAATTGTACTTCAGGGAACACACGTGTCGGCAGCACAATCATCTGCCTTTAATTGAACTAATGAAACACAAAATTCCCAATAGTACAATCGGCGGTACTAATAATTGAACTGCTATAATGCATATACACTAAATTGTATGATTTAAGGAAAAGACTTGGTCATTAGTGACATTTTGTATAATGTTTGATGTTGCATTATGACCACTTACTATCCTTTAGTTACATCGTGTGGAATTTATTCATAGTCACACTGACTAGCACTTATACAATTACTTATTAATAATTATCGATCGATAATGCTTCCATAATTTGTCACCTGATACGTGTTATCGAATATCTATTTTATTGAATTTTAGTTAAACGAAAACAATTAATGTCTTGTGTAACATAAGATTTACATTAATGTATATTCAAAACAAAAGTTTTATTTCCGTAGATCAGGATTATGTTGTTCACCGGATTGATGTGGTTGCACTGCGAGCGACCAGTCCTCTTTTGATTGATACAATAAATAAATAAAAAATTTTCATTAGGTACTTAAAAATTCCGCCTTTTTTAAGTACCTAATGGAATATCAAATAGGACTTTTCCAGCTTAGGTACTTATTGAAAGTCGGAGATTTTCTAAATAATAAAGGCCATAAATATTTTATATTAAAAATTTTGGTGACACTGAAGTATCGACAAGCCAGTTTCGAAGTGTTGTTTCCTAAAAAGCAACCTTATTTATGTTGTACGTAAATTCCAATTTCCAGGTGCACGAACTATCGCCAGAGAAGCTGAAAGCGCGCGAGATCGTTCACATCGATATCGCGAACGACCCTCTACCGGCGGCCGACTACAAGGCCGAGACCGACCCCACTAAGTTCAAGTCGGCCAAAACAGGCCGTGGCCCGCTCGTCGGCCCGGCATGGAAGAAAGACGTGAAACCTGTGATGACTTGTTACAAACTCGTCACGGCCGAGTTCAAGTGGTTTGGACTTCAGGTAAGTTTAAGTGGGTTCGGGACTTTAGGTTAGTTCAAGTTAGTTACACTTTTTAACAAACTTGTTGCCGCTGACTTCATGTAGCTTGGACTTCACGGTAGGTCAAGAGACTTGAACTTCACTTTAGTTCAAGTCGCTTGGACTTCACGCTGATTTATGTGGTTCGGACTTGAGGAAACTTCAAGTTAGTTCGACTTTGTAACAAACTCGTCACGGCTGAGTTTAAGTAGTTCGCGTTAGTAGACTTTAGGTTAGTTCTAGTTAGTTGGATTTTGTAAAAAAAATTGTCACTGCTGAGTTTCGACTGCAGGTTAATTCAAGTTACAAAAACTCGGTACAGAACATGTACCATTTGATATGACAGCCTCTGTGGTGTGGTGGTTAAGCAGTTCGGCTCATAACCCGGAGGCGGCGGGTTCGATTCCCGCGGCAGGACAAGTGTTTGAGCACAGAAAAAAGCGCTATTATTTGTTCTGAATCTAAGTGTTGTGGGAGCATGGTCCTCGTAGTTCCTTGGTCCCTAGACACAGGGAATCCTAGTTAAAGTCCAGGATCTATATGTGATCGTTGGGCGTTATATATTTATTTATTTACCAATCCGCACTTCAGCATTCTCTTCACGTGAAATAACGTAGGGGAAATGGGAACGTATTGGGTCAATAACGACGGTGACGTGTATAATTTAGGGAATTGTCTATTTTGTTTCAGAGCAAAGTAGAAAATGTCATCCAAAAATCAGAACGGCGGTTGTTCACCATATTCCACAGGTACGTAAATTATTTCATTTGAGCAATTTATAGTTGTCCTATAGCAGAGTTAAATGTCTACGCAAACTAGGGGAATCAGTTACTAACAAAAAGATATCTGTAACATACAAATTGGATTGGGATAATCGTCTGCATGCTTTTCTAAATATCCATATATTGTCGTTGACTTTAAACTGCAGCTAAATGTTTTATTAAAAATTTAAACTTAATAAAATCCAAAATTTGATTATTTATTGCCTCTAAAGCGGAACAGAGTTAAAATTTAAAGTTTATTTATTTTTTATTCTATTTTGTTTTGGAATACTTATAGATAGCTTATATAATGGATTAACACATAGGTTACTTTTTATCCGCGGGTGTAACCGCGAGGCGCAGCTAGTAAAATAACAAAAATGTTGCCCATTCTAGACAAGTGTTCTGCTCAATGGACGACTGGTACGGAATGACGATGGCCGACATCCGCGCCATTGAAGATCGCACCAAAGAGGAGTTAGAGAAGCTTCGCCGCGAAGGGGAGGTGCGGGGCATGCGCGCCGACAACGAATAAACCAGCCCGAGTGAGACACTGAGAATACTTACACTGTTGGAATGTACTACTGCCTCCATTTCTGACAGTACCCTAAAATAATTACATACAATCGACCGTTTAGCTGCTAAGACAAAGTATAAAAATTGTTTTATGGTTTATACAAGTATGTATAACGTAATCAACGGATTACTAAAAAACGGAGTCTTTTTTTCGCGAATTCAAAAGGTACTACAAAAGGTACTTCAAAAGGTACGTTTTTCGCTCTGTTGTATACTGTCGATGCAAACTGACAAAAGTTATTTCCATCGATTTATGTACGAGTGAGTTATTATGCGTGATTTTTATATATTTCACTTCTGTTTTTATTCATATAGAAAACTAATGTGAAAGAAAAGGACGCGCAGAAATCGAATGGATTAAAATTGAGATGGTGCTTGCATAATGCCGAACAATTGGGAATTCCAATCAGATTGCTTGTTGTATTGTAAATTTCTCGTTTGAAAACATATCTCACCAATTTTGTTACTATGGCAGTTTAAAATATATTTCGTTCAATATCTAACAGCTAGATGGCGTTAATTAATTCCGCCATGTTTTTCTTTTTGGCGTAAAGTGTGAATTAAAACTGGTATTACTGGAGTGTATTGCATTGCAAGGGAACTGTCAAGAATTGGATATATTACTACATTTTGATAGTATTTGGTACCGGTAATAACTTGCGAGGTGTCGCATCGATAACAAGTATACTCCATCAATGGACGGGAAAAACGACGTGATCTTTAGCCGACCGCTGCTGATATTATTTTATTAACAGATAGGCATAGGAAATTTGTTTTGTCATTAAAAAATTACATGACATTGAGTATATAGAGGACTATATAATTATATTAAATGGCCTTTTTTATTGATTTTCGACTATTGTTCTGAAACGGCATTGATCTTCATAAGAAATACTTAGGTCCGTATTGTATAACGATGCTCAGTCATCGATCAGTTCTCAAGCAGAGATTTCATTCACTAATTGATCACTTTATGAATGAGAACTCTGCTTGAGTACCGATCGATGACTGAGCATCGTTCCGTTCCGTTCGACCTTAGATATAGTTTGAGCGTTCAATTTAAGACTCTTGAGGTGTGTACTCCAACTTGCATACGTCCAAAAGCACTATTGTGATGAACCGATTTCAGTATTTTAGTCGAGTGTGGATTTGTTTATGAACATACATTTGTAATCTTAAACGTAGTGTTATTGTCGATACATTACGAAAAAACCTTGAATAAAACACTGGAGAATATATTGCGAACCACACTTTGAAGCAAACGTGGACTTAAAAGACGTTACTTGTATTTTTCATCTCATCATCATTCAAGGGGTGAAAACAAGAAATTTCATTCAAGGCCAAATTTAAAGTATGGTTCCCGATACATTGTTCAGTGTTTTTTTTTTTTCATTATCCAACATTAGCGGTCGGCTTTCCATTGAGGTGTAATACTTGCATATTCAGTATTGAGACCTACATAATAGCATTTTTTAAATCTGAGCTGTCAACCTTTGAGATCTCTCACCAGCCATAAATAGTATTGTGCATTTTTTCGTCTATATTTCTTCCTCGCTCAGGTTTTCGTCCTAAAAGAGCAATACCGCCGCTCTCGGTTATAACTC
Organism: Ennomos fuscantarius; assembly: GCA_905220475.3. Taxonomy (NCBI): domain Eukaryota; kingdom Metazoa; phylum Arthropoda; class Insecta; order Lepidoptera; family Geometridae; genus Ennomos; species Ennomos fuscantarius. The sequence goes on from HG992044.1 coordinate 6,597,358, forward strand.
CCGTAATATTTTCCTCTGAGATTACATTATGTTCACACAGTTGTTTGTTTATCGCTACACTCTAATGGGATAAAGGACGTTACAACTAAAATGTCTTATATATTATGAAGTTAGTAGAAATTGTAATTAAATATGTAAAGTTTCTAGATACCGTGTGTTGTTCTAGTGAGTAGACAGCTGCTGGCAGCCGTTTCAACACTTTCAAACGTAGATTTCAATGTTTTTCTTAATAATATAGAATTCACTTATTGTAAATCTTCCTTGGCCCCAATATTATATAAATAAGGTATATAAAATAAACAAGAGCAATACATAATGTGATCTCAGGATACCCACGGGCATCGGTTTACCATTAGAAAAAAATATAGATAATATTTAATTGAAATAAGTCGATGTAGTCAGTGGTTAACAGGTAGTGTTGTCGTTACCTAATTAATTATTATATTCGAAACATAAAATTTGACAATTATCAATCTAATAATTATAATAGCAACGAGATTGTGGCGTTTAAAAGGCCCGTTTAAACAATTCACTGTTTTAAATTATATTCTAATTTAGTTGAGGAGTCAGCGTTAGTGCTGGCGTTTTGGCTGTTGTGTATTTATATAATAAATAAACACATAATTTAAGTGATTATGCGCAATAGCACAGTGTGTGGTAGTTTAGTATGTAGTAGAAATATTTCCGAAGTTTGTGTTTGAACCTGCGGCAGTTTTTGAGGCAAATTCAAAGTTTTATGTCAATATTTGCAAATATTAGTCAATCTTCGAGAAGTGATACTTTTTAATAATAAAATACTAATATGATTAATATGCCTGCTTATCATGGATGGACGAAGCGGTTCAAAGTCTTCGACAAATTCTGAAGTATTTCTACTAGTACTTGTTACACTGTGACAATAGTCTACTTAGCTCTGGCACGAAATGTTACTACATGAAAAAAATATCGGTGCAATATATTTTTTAACAGTGGCAACCAGGAATTTTTTGGATAATGGTAGTAGTTTTTTATAAGGGGTGTTGCAAGGTGAATGTTTAAATACTAACTTATTACGTTTGGTCGATCGTAGGTGTTATGGGATATTATTATGGTACATTAATTTATTTATGCGGACTCGGGTTCAAATTGCAACACCCTGTTGAATAGTGATGCATGTATGTACATAATAATAAGTTTGTTGTTTAACAAATCAGTATTTTTAATAATTGTGTGACATTCCAGATTCTTTGCCGACGGTAACATTATGAACATTTTTTTGTTTGATTTGCTACTTAATTTTGTTTCTGTGTTTTAATAGCTCTCTGATTTCATTGACATTGGTAGAGTGCCGTGCATAAGACATTCTAAATTAATTTATTTAATTAAAATCTGTACAATGTGTGGTATCTCAAAAGCATTACATACAGAGTGTAAATAATATAAATAGCACATTTATTCAATAAAAATTAATAATTTTCAGTATCACAACAGTTCTGAACAGAAGAATTAATTACTATTATCTATTATATATTATCTATTAGTTAACAACACATTGATTTTTTTTACTATATGTATAAAAATCACTTTGTGTTATAGATCAGTAATTTTTATTAAAGAGACCTCATAAATGTATACACTCTGAATGTAAAAACTATCAATGAAATCCTATGAAATGTTTTTGTTCCTCTATTGTAACCACTGCAAACGCTGTAGCCATCTCAATGTGTTTAATAAAGTATGCTTGGAGCACTCGAAATTAAATAAATTATTCAAATATTTTATCATTATTAAAATAGACATTTAGAATTTTTAGATTGTCATAGATTTCTGTAAGGCATTTAAAATACTTTCGAGAGCTCTAATCTTATTCATATTAAATGATTTTATAATATTTATAAATTATTATATATTCGCTTCATGTTGCACTTTGTTTTTAAGTTTTTTACTTGTTATTACAAGTTTACATCAAATACAGCGTGATTATATATTTTCAGTATAGTCTTTTTTTTAGCCAGATTTTCGCAACCCGCTTTTAGCGTCGATTAGTGCTTTGTGTGTTCATTTTTTTATATATATTTTCCATAAAAGAAACATTTAAAGTACTTAATTATGTTTGAAGGTCGGAAAAGTAAGCACAATCTTCAAAAAATCTATTTTGACATATGATTTATGTTTAAGTTATTTTTGGTTCCTAGATCATAAAAAGTCCGGTTGTAAAAACTGTAAAATAGTAGAAGCTTTTGCTTTGATGTTGTTAAAGCTTATTTGTTGCAGTTACCAAATAAAATTAAGTACACACTTGAAATGATTTTATTTATTTTGACCACCTTGTGTCTAATAGTGACCTTACATGCATGATTGTCAATAGGATTTACTAATTAGTTGCGCTTTTTATGTAGACAGTAAAGGTATTAAATATTGGAATCATAAGTACAGTTCCGGGCAAGGAATTGGCACGTCGAGACGGATTTCGTTTTGTGACTTGTTTACATGAAGAGTAGGCGTGATTGATTAGTGTTTTATTCATTTGTAAGGTCAAATTAATCGAACACCAATATGCCTGGTGATAAGCGCTTACTTTCGCGTCGCCTATGAAGGATCATTCCCAGCCGCCACCACTTTTATAAAATTATTTCCAACGGCCATCAACTCGGGGGTTTATTCCCAACAATCCCCATACCCCAGATATACGTATACAACGAACACCAGTTGATACGTAGTAATGAATGTATGACTAATGCTGATTTCGATACGGATTAATTCATTTAAATCATTGACGTATTTCGTTTTTAATTCTTGTGTTTCTAAAACCTGTACCTAGTACTGGAGGCGTTGAGAGTGCTGCTCTGTGTCTGCAATCCTGAATTATTGTATACAACCGCTTTGTTTATTTATTTATGTACGATGAAGATGAAGAGACAGAATCAGTAGCCGTAATAGCAAGTTGGAAAATCAGATGCTGAATATGCGAATAGGCCATTATATTCTTGGTTAAAAAAAACTATTATTAATGTCAGCTTTCTAGAATTACGCAACTCTCAGCCGATCCCGGTGTGCTATATTTTAAGCCTGGCACTGTACACTTATAAAATTGTCAATTTTTAAACGTTTAGCTAATTGAAATGTTCATATGTCCTTCGCATTGAAAAGTAAGTACTTATAATGTATTGAATAATGTTCTTTGTAAAATATTTTATTGATATTTTGAGGCCAATACAAATAAAATAATTAAAACTATTACGGTTTTGACATTTTCGTCCTTTACTCAATCTTCGTAAATAATTATGTGTTCCCATCACAACAAATCTATTTTTGGATAGGCAGGAATGATTAATTATAAGTACCTACCTTCTTTATTCTTTGTACTGGACTGGACTGATATAAATCAGCACACTACATTTTGGGATATCTAGAAGATTACGTGTACTCGCGGTTTGTGACTAAATTACCTTGTACTATTTACTAATTCGAAAAAAACTAGAGAATAATTTACTAGTCGGACTTATACATCAGACTCATGATCTTTAGTGTATTAAACTGCTGTACTTACGTGAACTAGTAAATAACTAGATAGAAAATAACCGCTACATGATTCCACCTACATCCTAAGTATGATTCCACCCTGGTCTCTAACCGGAACTGTGATGAATGTAATATTATAGAAACTGACGTGAATAGTACTCATAACTACTAGTAAACGGCTAACACTCACGAGATACAGTCGAATAATTCGACCAATTTAAATGCCAATCATGATGGAGTGCGCGCGACGGCGGTGGCGTCTCTGCGCTGACACCCGCCCGAACACCGGTCGATTTATTCGACTGTATCTCGTGAGTGCTTGCTGTTTACCAGTTTTAATTAGTGATGAATTTGTTAGATGTTGGTGTCAAATAGATAGTAGGTAAGACGTTGACCGTCAACACCCATGTTCAACCTCGAATCGTCACCCTCTTCGACGAAGATTTAAATCCTAGAGAAATCACTTACAGCCTTATTAATAAACGGGTATTAGTCTCGGATTAGTTACTTCAGCTTTTGTCCTTTTTTGCTACTGGTATATTTAGCTAGATCGAAAGAGACAAAAGATGGTGTGACTAGTCTAAAGCTAGTTCGTGTTTATTAATAAGGCTGTTTATGTTTTGGAATTAATAGTCAACTAGACTCTAAACCCTTAGCTGTTTCAGCAAGTTACCAATATGCGTCGCATTTAGGTATACCTATATAGTATATCTGCGATGGGGGAAAGCTCATGTTGAACAATGAAAGGCTTATGATAGTGAAAACTTTACTGTCGATATACGTACAACTTTTGCAGAAATTGTATTTTAGTAGGTACAAAGGAAAAGCGTTTCGAGTCATGTTGGTCATTTATTGCCATAAAACAATATTCGCTTTATAAATGATAAACAAAAAATATTTTCAACAGGACTTTACTTATACAAACAAAGAAATACCCAATTTATTCGCAATAACATAAAATTGTATGTAGTCGAGCTAGCGGGCCCGGCTAAAAGCCTAAAAGGATATGGAAACGGCAGCACTTATGTTACTGAATAATAGTTAACTATACCTATAACTTGTGCCATTAAAAATAGTCCAGTACCCCTTGTACGAGTTCATTCGAATGTGCATTACTGTATTCGCTATATCTCATAATACTCTCTCTAAATATATATAACTCTAAGGTGACTGACTGATTGACTGACTGACATAGTGATCTATCAACGCACAGTCCAAATCACTGGACGGATCGGGTTGAAATTTGGCATGCAGGTAGATGTTATGACGTAGGCGTCCGCTAACAAAGGATTTTTCGAATTTCCACCCATAAAAGGGTGAAATGGGCGTTAGAATTATTTTCCCATAGGCCACGCCGCGGGCGAAGCTGCGGGCAGAAGCTTGTATTTATATGAAATCCAGAACAACGTTTAATATAAAATTTATTCTGTGACAGCGGGTCCAGAAACGTGTCGAGACTTTCTCTCGGCAGCTATACGTAAATAAGAATTTCGTACAAATATTTTAAGATACTCGATAATGACATTATTACAAACTAGGGGTACACGAGAAGGCAGAAAAAGATATAAAAGGTGGAGGAAAAGAGTGAATTAAATTGAATTCACTCTTTTCCTTAAATGTATGTACTCAGACCATGCTATAGAATGTTCGTAAAAGGACCAATTAAAAAAAAATAGTTTTAGTACAAAGTGCCTCCTCCATGACAGCCGAAATGTCTATTTACCGTGTACTGTATTGTGTACCGTACACAGCGCGGGCACCAGCTGAGTGCTTTGTAAATGTTTCGTAGGCAATAAAACACCTGCTTTGTTCAATATCGCAAGGCTTTTCTTTAGAATTTAAATTTGATAATACCTAGATTTAAGTTTTATTTCATAAGTACTTTTTTATTTAGTTATATGGGAGCATTCTATAGCATGGACTGAATACACACATTAAAGGAAAAGAATGAATTAAATTCCACCTTGTATAGTATATACATAAAAAACAATAATAGGTTCTCCGCTTCTTCAGTTCTTATATCACATGGAATATGTACTTATGATATCATGGAACATGCTTGTAAGCTAGTTCGATTATTTCACTAAACAACAACAATAAAAAATGCTCTTTTACCATATAAATATAATTTAAAGATTCAATGACTTAAAATCAAGTATTCTTACAATAACGACTAGCTATAAATGTAAATACCTACTTAAAAGTACACTATGCTAATAAGTAGTCGATACGACTAGATTATTTTTATATTGATTTCCCTCGATTTAATAGGCATATAATCAAAATATAACTGGACAACAACAATCAGCAAAATTTACCAATGATTTCAAATTTCTGTAGTAGACACGTTTTAAATGTACATTTACCTACGTGCATGTCATCTTCATCAGGATCAAATTAGCATAATAGGCTATTTGACTACTATTAAAAATGAACAAGTAAATATTATTTTCATAAAGTAGGTTAAAAATGAATGTAATCATTGTAAAAATAAGTAAAATCGGTAAATAAATCACGGAGTAGTACGCTTTTAAAGTTTCATCGCCTGTCCCTTTCTCGCAAAACAGAGATCGTGTTGAGCTTCCTCACAGCTACTATGAAGGCATGGCTTGTGACGTCACATGCCAAAAAGATTGTATGTAGAGCTACCACAGCTTAGTAATGAGTTACTGTGAGGACTGGTAACTGACGTCACTGCGTGTTTGAGTTGTCTCTTTCTATTTCTGTATTTTAAAATGCCTGTAACTTAGTAATTTTTTGAGATATTCAAGTTTTGTTTTCACAGTTATCTATTTTTTGAGGTATATTATTTATGTATGTAATAAAAATATAGTAGTCAAATAGCCTATTATAGGCTACGAATTTTAATACCATTTTTTTGTTCTTAACAACCACGCTCAAAATAATTTGTGCCAGTTTTAGTCAATGATAATATAAAAATCAGATACCTTAATAATCTATCCTTATACTTATGCGTGTAAAAGGTACTTAGTACTGTTAGGTTCCAATAATATTTAACTTGTCCTTCACATTCACATACATTAACAATTAAAACATAGCAAACATACTTTAGTTTCAAATACTTTTAATTCAGTTTTTTACTCTAATTTGTGCAATTAATTATTACGTTTAAGGAATGTATGGAATATCCCAAGCCAAAATGAGCTCAAAGATAACACAAATAAATAATGATTTTACATTTTTGCCAGTCAAGCCTTAATAATTACAGACATTCTCAAAATTATAGTGTTTATTTATTTGTCTAAAAAAATTTTGAAAAAAAAAAAACGATTTGAACGAAAATTTGAGAAAAATGATTTTCGTAATTGACAAAGAATTATATAAAAAGAAAACTGTTTAAACACCGTTGATAAAGAGCGTTGGACCAAGGTGAGTACCTTGAGGTACCCTAAAGTAGATACAGTTAAAGTAAATAACTTTTCAATCACAAAACATACTAAAAAAATGTGTGTACAAATAAAGCCAGGAGCATAGTAGTTTATAAAATAATAAAAAGCTTTGTTCAATACACTCAAAAGCCTTAATGAGGACAGTGAAGCGGGTTCCATTCTCTGTATTGTTAAATTTCCTTTGCAATTGAGATCACTTATAAAGCAAAACTCAAGAATAATCTAGTCATCTACTTCTAGCTCCAACTCGATATCAGCTAAGCTGATTCGTCGTAGAGTATTGATGAGTATGTATCGCGAGAATGCGACATAAAGGTACCGGAACCAGACCATCTGTGATTTGTGGCGCTTCATCGCGCGCACTATGCGACGGCTCTCAGTCCAGCGGAGGAAGTATCTGATAATAACATAGTAACTTATTAGGTAACTAAAGGCACATAATAGTTTCACTACGTGGTAGGACTTAACTGCAAAGTTCGTCTAGGTAGATGCCACCGCTTTGCCAGTTATTCTGCCGCCTAGTAGTGTGCAAGCAGTACTGTGTTCTGGTTTGAAGGGAACTGTAGCTAGTGAAATTACTGGGCAAATGAGACTTTATGACCTGATCTCACAGTCGAGTAATAGCTTAGAGCTTAACATCAGGCGAACAACTTACTTTTACTTACTTAAAATACTAGGTGGTAGGTCAAAGTTTGCCTAGGTATCTTCGCTTTGCCAGTCATTCTGCTGCCAAACGGTAATGTGCAAGCACTATGTGTTCTGGTTTGACTGGCAATGTAGGTAGTGAAATTACTAGGTAAATGTGACTTTATGACTGCTGTGTGTGTGCAAGTGCTGTGCGCTGCTGACATCTGTCTATACTTTTATTATCTTTTATTATTAACAGCCCCTTTACTTTTATTAAAGTAAAATTTTCAAAAACCCTTTCTTCCATCCCTAGCCATAAAAGGAAGACATCATCCAAATATGTTAGTAGTTAGTTTAGTATTTAACTCACCTTTTTGAAGATAGTATAAAACTCAGAGGTATGTCCAAAAATCCCAGGTACTTCCTTAATATATTTACAGAATCTAATGTGTACACTGTGCATCCTGAAAATTACATTAGTAAATAAGTACTCATTAACACAGGTGATAATTCAAAAATGTTGTCATGTTGTTCCATGGTCAATCAATAAATTTAGAACTTGATGGTCAAATCTGAATGTAAAAAATCTGGAACTAGGAACTCTTTCAATTTGAGGGTATTTCTTTACTTCTTACTTCAAATAAATTGTGACAAGAACATTATGAAAACGCTGTTAAATCAGGCAGGGTTTAGGCAAATTTCACATCAGTTATGTGACAATATGGCAACACAACACTATGCCTTGATTGGGAACAAGTGAGGCTACCAGAACACTCAGCTAAGTGCTTGGTGACAGATTCTTTACTTGAGGATGACAACTAGCATGATTAGCACTAGAAAATACCCTATGACTATGGTATGGTTTCCTATCCATTTTTTTTTTAAATATATTTGCGCAGGATTTAAACCCATAACCCACAGAGCACAAGTTAACCTCACTACCGAGTGACCTAGCATCACTTTTAAAGCTTATTATTTCAAGAGAAAGTCCTCAAGATGATATTGCTAGAGCAGAAATGACAAAATGATATAAGTCAGAATACTCACGTTTTGGCATAATTTTCTCAACAAAAATATATGCCACTGCATAAAAAACTGCAGAGTGGTTGGCATGTGATGAAACCCCTCCTCTGTCAAATGTGACTAGTGTATCTATCTCTAGAGCTTCAAGCTGCTGGTGGATTAGTTTAGCAACTACAGGAACGGGCCAACTGGCTTTAGGACTATCAGGTAACCTTGTATCGGTTATTAGACATATGTTTTGGTCTGGGACACCAAGTTCTTGACATGCACGCCATAGCTCTTTACGTCTTATATGACCTTTACCCTCAAAATTTCCTGAAAAAGGTAAGGAGGAATTTTATAGCATGTAATTTTGGATGTTAGAGTACTTTACATTAATGAATTATACAAACTACAGGTTTTTATTAAACCTGTATGCGGAATAACAGGTTTGAGGGTAAATTCACGGTCAACTTCCAATCTAATAAGGACACTGCAAATGAAGTAAATGTCATAGTTACAAACTTATGTTAGCAAATGTTTATGAACATACCATTTGAAAGGCAGAGTAAGTGAACATCAGCACCCTGCTCACACAATCTGAATATTGTGGGCCCAAAAAACATGCATTCGTCATCCGGGTGGGCTACTACCACTAATACTCTCTTTGCTCCAAGTGCCCCACGAGTCCGAGTTGGCAGACGACGAGCATACCGCCGGTACACCACACAGCATACAAGTAAATAACCCAAGACCCATAGGCTAATATACAATGCGAAATTTCTAATATAAACTAGGGTATCAGCCACAAATTTCACGTAATAGTTAGATAAATTCGAGGAATTGTACAACGACTCGTTCAACGACATTTCTGACTAGAATGTACAGATATTAAGCGGGCTGCCGATAGCTTACGTTTTTTACGTGCTGATTAAAATTAAATGGTTTTGTTTGGTCATAGCTAAACTTATAATTATTTGGAAAATATTTGTACTTTTTAATCTCAACATCTCAAGTCAAAGAACTGAAACCAAAGAGCATATAACCACTACGTTTTAACTGAAACTGAAACACAGAGCACATTATAGTACAATACTGCTTAAAACTTAGTGGTTTTATGCTCTTTGATTGATGCTGCTGAGTAATATTGTTCTGTGAGTATTCTGTGCTCTGTGTCATCCTCTAGTTAGTCTGTGCTGTGTGTTGTTTTTGCTTTTTGTCTGGGTTTTTATAATTATTAATTTTCAATAGTCATTTAAAAAAAACTTGGTGAAATTTATTTATCTTCCAAAGAAATAAAAGAAGCTGCTAAAATTATGATCCAACCAGACTATCCATCGGCGTTGGGTTTGCTATCACATTTGAATTCGGACGAGCTTAAAGAAATGCTCAACGATGACGCCAAATTCGATGAAACTGTCCTGAAGGATGTTAAACAGGTAGGTATATAGATGGGTACAGTGTTTCTTGTCGAAACTCATATTGCTCATCAGGAGTTGCATACAAGGATTTAATAGAGTTCATAACACGTAAATTGCTGTTAATAATGTTGTGGTTCCTGCACTTACTATGAGTCATTCAATAGTAGTACCGCAAACAAAGTTACATACTCGCCATTAATTTAAAAAACTCCCATTTGTTAAGATAATTCAAACTTTTAATTTTCAGGTGAAAGACTGGGAAACGGAGAGAGAAATGATAATAGCAAGTAACAGATCACTTGCAGAGTTCAATTTGAGCAAAGAACCAGAACTGGAGCAGCTGAAGTCAGATGTACAACGAAGATCTGAGCTTGGTGAACAGCTGTGCACTCGCATACAGGAGTTATTGGGAGAATACAGTAAGTAACCAATGTGAATTGTTTTTTCATTATTAATTTCGCAGGTACAACTATACTCTGTAGTTGGATTGCTAGATATTGCTGTCATGTTGTCATTAGATTTTGCACCTGTTGGTTTTATTAAATTAAACAAAGGTTTATGCAAGTTAGCAATTTTTTAAAATAAAATCATCACATTTGATTTCAGAAACAAAATCAGCAGGTATATCCCCTGACACAACACATGCTTTGTTGGAAACAGCAGCGGCAGAAGCAGAAGAGCAATCTGAACAGGTTGCCCAAGACTTCACATCAGGAAACATAGGTGTAGATAAATTCCTAGAAGACTTTGAATCAATACGTAAGAAAATGCACCTACGTAAATACAAGGCAGAGAAAATGACTGAACTTCTCAGATCTGGCAGCCAAAGCTCTTACGGCAATGGTGTTAGTCAGCCATATTTACCATACCCAAGTTATGGGAACCCACAAGTCCCAAATGTGCCATATCCTATGGGTCCTTTGAATATGCCCATGCCTAATATGTACGGAAATCATTTTTAGGTTAAAAAACATTGCTACCGTATTGAGACAATTTTATTGTTATAATTATTATAACTAATAAAAAATGAGTAATATTTTTTATAAGTTGTTTTGAGTTTTCAAATTTAATACATTATATTTTCACTGGATGCATGTTCAAATAATATGTAGAAAGTTTCATGTTAAGCCAGAATTTTGTCAATTGTAGATTTTATTGAACTAAAATGTATAATGTAATGATGCCAGTTTCAAAACTATCCGCTACACTTTGGTGCTTCATAGATTACTGTTTATTCAATAAAGTCTAGACATTAGTTAAACTCTAAATTAGATGAAGATATGTGATGCACATAAAAATAGAATTATTTTATTAGAAATTTCATTATAATTAAAAATAGAAATATTGATGATCATAAATTGATTACATGATAATTTACCAGATTTGTTTTGGATTAGTAATCATGATTGTCAAAATATATAATTTCATATTTCACTGCAATAATGTATTTCTTACATTTGTTGGGAAAAAATCTTGCAAACCTAGAGTACCATTAGCAGGAAGATCGTAGATATTATATGAAGAAAAAAATGCAAAGAATTGATCATTATGCACTTTATTAAATAGTCAAATTTTTCTATATTAATGTGTTATATAATAATATAACTATGTACAATATATAAAAATGGAAATAAATAAATATAGTCACTGGAACAAGAGTTTTACTCATTATGTACCTATGAAAGAGATGGTTCTAAGGTTAAAATTTAACTAACATCTTTGGCTGATGGAAAAATAAATAATTTACATATCATACAAGTTGCATTTTGGAACTTGCCATACATTTACATATACATAATGTATGTACTGTTAGGTAAATGAGATAACATTACATTATATGTATTGGTTTCTTGCTACCATTATTACTTTTCATAAACGAGGGATGTTACAAGTAATTTGTTTTGGCAACTTACACACTGCATGTTTATAACTAGCACATCTTACCGTATGTATTCTGTGATCTTATGAGAAAAATAGAATAAGAATTCTACATTGCTCCAGTGATGTGGAAATGATAATATTACATTAGAATAATTTACTAAACAATTTCTAAGATGATTGAATTTCAGTTTCATTACTGCTGTTGCCTTGAGTCTCTTGTCCATGTTTACTAACTTTATCATAGTCTGTAGTGCCATTTATGACTAAAAAGAAAAATAAGCCACCAACTGCAAACATCATGTACAAAAGTACTTCCTGCCGATTGCTCTCAATTTCCTGTTGACGTTTTAAATTTTTATTTCTTATAAACTCCTTATTAGCTTGAGATTTTTTTAATAAATCACCATAGTGGTTTTTTGACCTGCAAAATAATATAGTTAGAATTCATTGCTAAATTACTAGGTACATAATATTCTGACTACACTAACAAAAAAATTTGGGGCCTCTAAAACAAAGCTACGTAAGGTAATTCTCAAAATTTTTGCCCTACTAAATGCTTTGAAAGCCCAATACTAATATAAGCTTTGTAAAGTAGACTTGTCCGAGCTGAGATAATATTATGTTTGATAACTCCAATAACATTGTCAAAAGCTGAATCAAAACCACAATTTCTCATCAGTTTTGCTAGTTTCTTTTGTTTATGACAAGTTTAAGTTGAAGGTACTTAAGTTTTAGTGGTTACCCAAATTATGTACTGTTGACATGGTTACCAAGAAATTATATCTAATTATCAAAATCTTTATTTTTGACTGTTTACACTATTATTGTAGACATACACATTCTCTCAGTAGCATGCAGACTGTAGTACTTACTGTACCTTACTTTGAGTAACCTTTTATTGCGAAGAATTGCCCATCTGTACTGGAGTTTGATAGCTCCTTAGTTTGCATATATATCCCTAGCCCTGATTTCTCATGTTTGTCAAACTCGGGTCAAATTAACATGCCAAATACTGTACACTCATATTTTAACAGCCAATGATCAACAGGCAACTTATGAGCATTTAGTATTTGGTCTGCCAAGATGACACAAATTTGACTAACATATATGTGAACCAGAGAAAAAATGTTGAATAGACAATACTACGAAATTTAGACAATACTACGGGCATTCGTTTTTATAATAGTAACCTAAGAATGATTGTTTTTTATCCCAACTTTTGTTCATCATAAGTCTGAAATAATATCTATCTATGTATATAGAAAAAAAATCGTGTTAGTCATACAAGTTGTAGCTCAAGAACGGCTGAACCAATTTAGTTGTAAATTGTTAGAGAGGTAGCTTAAAACCAGGAGACGGACATAGGATACTTTTTATCCCGTTCGACTGCATTTTAATAATTCACCCGTGCGAAGCCGGGGCGGGTCAACTAGTATTGTACTAAAATGATAAGTACTAAATAATTAGATAATTACCATGAATCAAAGTTATATATTGGTATTTTGCCATCCATTGTAGGGGTGATGTGCCTCTTTTGCCGTGACTTGTAGAACTTGAGGGTGGGATCAGTAGGCTCAGGGTCAGGCTGATAGTCCATACGAGAGGTATTCTCTGTGCCTACTAGTAAACCTGTAATTTTAATTAATTTTTTTGGTTACTAAATCTACTTAACATACATGTTGAAATAAAAGGCACATAATTACAAAAAAGACTTGATTTAAGTGATAGCCATGTTACTATAGCATGTTTAAAATAAAAAAACATCAATTATTATCTTAATTTTATACCAATATTCTTGGTAAAATTATGTTATCATCTAAATATTTGATGGTTCATAAATATATGAGACCTGAGGTGATAAACATAAAAATAAAATACAACCAAATTGAGAACCTCCTCCTTTTCGAAGTTGGTTGACAATATGTAGGTACTTATGGGTGTGTTAGATAATATCTACAATTATTAGAATCCTTACTGTTACTACAGTTCAAAAACTATTGTTTTAATTAGCTTTAGTTACCTTTATCATACATTTTCTTTAAATTAATATTTCCTAATACCTCATAGGCTTCTGAGATAGATCTGAATTTCTTAGCTGACTCTTCATCCTGAAATATATTTTTTAAATTACTTTTATGGGATTAGACACAGGAAATGTGAAAGGCAAAGGAAAATTTATATAATCACAGCACAGCCAAGGTCATTGCCAGGTTATGTTTATTTTCATTGTGAAGTATTAATTTGTTAAATCAAATTGACAAGTGTAGAATGATTACCTTATATAAATAAACTTACATTAGATCTATCGGGATGATACATTTTGGATAGCTTGTAGTATGCAGATTTGATATCATTTTGTGTTGCCTTTGGTGTTATACCCAAGACATCGTAGTGGTTGGCAGCTACTCGGCAGGTTGTGCCGATGCTGCGAAAAGCTCCAACCACAAACACTGATTTACTGTGACTAAGCATCTGAAAAGATTTTGCTGTTTTGAAAGCAATTTGTGTGATCATTTTTGTAAATAGTGTAATCAAATATTCCCACAAATAGGTATTTTAATCACAAACTTACAAGGTAAACTATAGATTATTATCTATAAGACAATGAAACGTAATAAACAGTACAGGTTCTACCTAATTTACACTTGAAATTAATTTAAAGACATTTTGGAAGATTTTAAATTCAGGAATACAACACAAAAATCAGAAAAATTGCAAAAACCCAAAATTAACCGGAAAGGAAAACAAAACGTCAACGTCAACAATTACATTTACATCAGCTGATCTCAACCAAGATGGTTATATTATATCCCGCATTCTTAAAAAAATTATCACAACATAATAATTATGCAGCAACCAGCTGAATACTAGTATTATTGTTTATATTATAGTAGATATACAAATAGCTGCTTATAGCGACAGATCCGAATATTACGATACAAATTCATTATCCAAATAAGAAGACTGCTTTTTATTTTTTTGGCTCCACACCTCCTTGTATTTAGCCAGTGTCAAGTAATTGATAATTTATCAAGTTAATGATATTTCACGCAAATATGTGTCAAGTCATAGTCGAAGTCATTAAGTCAAGTCATAGTCTATTCAAAGTCATACTCCTAGTAAAGTGGTGGCAACTTTACTTGAAGCTTCTATGGAGTTTTGGAAACAACACGAAAAGAAGCGTTTCACCATCATTATACCATTTTCCCACAATCACGCCTGTAATCCAGCACTTAACGAAGAGAATGCCACTAATTTTATTCACTAACACTGAAAATAACACAAGTTTTGGAAAATAATACAATGCGGCGATGCGATCTTTTCCGTTTTCCCGCCAAAACTCCTTTGCCAATATTAGTAACATTAGAAACATGACGTTGACAGTAGTTTGTGACGTGACCACGACATAACGTTTAATGTTTAATCTATGATAGGGATGTGAATTAAAGGGAATAGTCGATTGATAGAATATAATCGCTCTAATAAAAAAAAAATAGCTTTTGGAATAAAACTTCTTTACGCTCACTTGGGGAGTAAGCTGGCGATTGCGTGACGAGGTGAACGGAAGTCGAGAGGTAAGGGAAGGGAGGGAAGTCAGTGAAGATAGAAAGAGAGAGAGACTCGGTGTTGATTGATGGCATCGTAATTACTTTAACAGCATATTAGGTAATTCGTATCGCAGAGTCTCAAAACTCAGGCTATCGTCTAGTTTGAACCTTGCAGCAAATCATGTTTAGACGTTAAGTTTCTTCTTGAATACTCTGTGTACTTTTACTCGCTAATTCTTGTAACTTATTTAGAAATATACATATTATATACAATAATTACTGTAGAACCATATAACGTACTTTACTAGCTACTTTGTACTTTAAAATAAGCAGTAATTAAACAAAACCGTTCATGCACAGGTCATCAACCAGCGTTCTTCTTACGTGACGGGACCTATTATACTAGACATTTTGTGCACAAAAATAAAAACTGACTTGTCCGAACACAAAATAATTATTGAAACAATGCAAAATGTATTTACAAATCCAGAGAATTTAAATTATATTAAAGATAAGAACAAAATAAACGAACTAGTCTCATTTAAGTATTTTCTCACTTCAGGTGTTCACTAATAATACCTCATTCTACAAACCCCTGATAAGAATGTATAACGACATCTTGAAGGGATACCACAGCTCAATTGATATCTTAGACCAAAATTTAAGAGACTTTTTTTTTATGTTTTCGCTCCATACCTCCGTGTATTTAGCCAGTGTCAAGTAATTGATGATTTATCAAGTTAATGATATTTTACTCAAATATGTGTCAAGTCACAGTCCAAGTCATCAAGTCAAGTCATAGTCAAGTCATAGTCTAGTCAAAATCTAGTCAAAGTCATACTCCTAGTAAAGTGGTCGCAACTTTACTTGAAGCTTTTATGGAGTTTTGGAAACAACACGAAAAGAAACGTTTCACCATCATTATACCATTTTCCCGCACTCACGACTGTAATCTAGCACTTAACGAATAGAATGCTACCAATTTTATGCACTAACACTGAAAATAACACAAGTTTTGGAAAATAATACAATGCGGTGACGCAATCTTTTTCACGTTCCCGCCAAAAAAATCAAGAGACGTTTTACGAGTAGCTATCATTTCTGAACTTTGAGTGTTTGATTATTTTGCATTTAACATACAAATCGATACGATAAAAAGCATTATTAATTTTTTACTTATTTTATTGTTTTGTTAATCATGATGTGTACACATGTTTTGGGATGTAACCTAGCTCAAAATGGTAGTAATTTTTTTTTTGTTTTTGTATTGGTTATATTCTTTTTGTGTGCCAAATAAATAAATAGACTAGTTCTAGACTTTAATTATATCAATAACTCTTAACTTGACCTTGTCAGACATGAATGAACATGAATAAACAAAAATCAGCATGAAAAAAAAATTGATAACTGGTGATACTTCAAATAAAATATCGGTTATAATCGATTATTTTTTAACATCCCTACTGTGTGAGTTCATTCATGATTATTACTCATTTTCGTTTGTTCGTTTGATTATCATTGCTTTGTGTTTCGCAAGGAAATATCGACAGAAGAAAAACTAAATTCGGGTGAATTTCGAACAATATCGACCTATTTGTCTTTGTACAATCCGAAGCTTACATGTAAGTAGCCTAACATGCACCAGTATATTACTAAAAGTAGTATTACAACCAGTTGTTCGGATGTTGAAAAGTTACTACCGTATAAGGTAAACTGTGCTGACAACGCCTGCCCCAGATAAACTTCGTTAACGTCTAAAAGGTGGTTTTGGCAATGACTCACATACTCGTTAGCGGACTTGATTGACAAAAAATTGAAAGATAGTTGGTTAATTATTCTTTAAATAGGCAGGTAACTGCCCCACTTCATCTCTGACAGTCCGGAATTAGTAGAGTTTATGAGTATTATAATCTAGAAGTCTCAACTAAGAATCCTTTGGTAAGACTTTTTTCAATATAAATAAAAGTAAAGACCTCACTAGTGTCACATCTGTGTTTTTTAAGATTAAAGCTATTTTATGTGCAAGTGAATCTTATCAAGCACTACAGTAATTTGCCTAATTAGAATTCTAACAGCATACATGTTTGATATTCGTATAAGTAAACATTTAAGTTGTAGTATATATAATGTGAATTATGTACCACTTGTAAAATATTTTATAAACCAAACTAAACAACATGTTTTATTACAATATGTGTCCACAACATTATCATGTTGATGAAAAAAACTCTAAAAATCTATGACAGCTCTTAGGATAATGAATCGAACAATGCTTGATAATCATGACAATAAATAATGTGTGATTATTGATCAAATACATAAAAGAAACACAATCACTTAACCTAATATCATAAAATATTAACCTTTATTTTTATAATTTCAGATTCAGATAACAATGTCTTCCCGTAAAACTGCTGGTCGCCGTGGCACCAACAAGAAGCGTGCCCAACGCGCTACCTCCAATGTCTTCGCTATGTTCGACCAAGCGCAGATAGCCGAGTTCAAGGAGGCATTCAACATGATTGATCAGAACAGGGATGGATTTGTTGACAAGGATGACCTGCATGATATGCTAGCTTCGCTTGGTAAGCTTTATTTTAATCTAAACTAATTACTAAAATTTCAAAAATTCACACATATATTTGTTACATTTTTATAACTATACGGCTGAATAGGTCTTAAGGAAATGTAATATGCAGGTATATTTAACTCTGAGGAAGGACATAGGACTTTAAAGCATTGGACGAAGTCACAAGCAAAAGCTTTCAGTCATGTATTAAAAAAAAAATATTTTATCTGTTTGTTTCAGAACTACTCATTTTATTTAAAAGTTAATGCCTTCAACTATCAGTCATTTATTATTTTTCAAATAGTACAACTATTATCATTGTTGCAACAAACAGGTTATTAATTACAGTAGCAATAAAACACTGTCATTAGTTTGTCATACTGAAATAGCACTTTTTCAATTTTTATTTTTATATTTTTTCCTGTCTTAGATTTTTTTATTATTTCTTTGTGTTAATGTTTTTTCTTTATTGGTAATTGTTCTGCGTGTGTGTGCCCTTTGACAAAGACCTCCATCCCTTGCCATTGCATCATGTCTTGTGCAAATTTGGTCCAGGGGCCTTACCGCGTAATTCTGGTGAAGATTCTCTCTTGCTCACACTCGTGGACTTGTTAATTGGCGCATGCAAGATGGCAGGTGAAGCCGATTCCCAGAACGGTTACACAGTAGAGGTACAGGTTTCACCAGCATTTGCCACTATTTATTTTCGGTTGTCTTTTAAATGGTCTTCTTTTGTATACTCAAAGCTAAATAATTTTCAGCAAATAAGCTATTGTTGTTTTACAAGTCAAAATCAGAATACCAAAAATAATTTCAATTGTTCAAAGATGTTCTAAGCATATAAAATTACAAAGTTCTTAATGTCAAAATATAGCAAGCCACAATAAATTTGAAAAGTTTGATAAAAAAATATATACTATACTATAAAACTACAACAACTAAACTATTGAACCTCACAGTGTCACTTGCATGGACTGTTTTTTCTGTAATAAAATACCAGATAAATCATATCTCTAAAACAAAAAAAAAAACTCTGGTCTATTGCATGATTGCTAGTAGTAAGTAAGGATACTAGCAAAGAATTATATAATCTATAGTAGGAAGGTAATTAGGTTAGCATGGTTTCAATGACTTGCAAAGTGTACTCTGATTTGGTTAACCAATGACATGTAATGTACCCATGTAGTACAAATAAAGTCACACTGAAAATTGCTGATGTCCTGAGTGACAGAGAAGCTGCTCTACAAAGCTGGAACTAATTGATTATCTACATTTTTAGCTTGATGTTGAATTATTTACTGCTGGTACCTTGTAACTTACTATGATTGATTAATAATATTTTTCTACAACCTGCTTTTAATTTTGGTATTTTCTAGGCAAGAACCCCACTGAGGATTACCTGGAAGCCATGATGAATGAGGCCCCTGGACCTATCAATTTCACCATGTTCCTGACTCTCTTTGGTGAGCGTCTACAAGGCACTGACCCTGAGGATGTTATTAAGAATGCTTTTGGGTAAGTAAACTCTAACCTAATAGTAAATAGTAATCCAACCACTTAGCAAACTTCACACTAAGTCTGACAAAAGTTAAAGTTCGCTATGTAGATTTTAGCCTAAGACATTCGATTGTTTTTCGCGCGCCATACTTATCTTACTGATGTAGGTTTACGGTAACTATTAATTACTAAAATAGAAACCGCTCTTTGTTCCAGATGTTTCGACGAAGAGAACATGGGTGTGATTAACGAGGAGCGCTTGCGTGAACTCCTTACGACCATGGGCGACCGGTTCACGGACGACGATGTTGACGAAATGCTTCGCGAAGCACCAATCAGGGGCGGGCTCTTCGACTACGTCGAGTTTACGCGCATATTGAAACACGGCGCTAAAGATAAGGATGAGCAGTAAAATGGTTTATGTTGGGAGGACTAAAGTCAGTTTTCAGGTGTTTGGCTGAAGTTTGGTGGCACTATCTTCTCAAAGTATTATAGTGAAGTGTGAGAAGTTATACAGACGACATGGTGTTTTTCGCCATGCCTCAACCAACAGTCGAAAAATTACTCCCGATTTTCTGCTGTAGTCTATGCCCTAACTTTTGATTGTATTGTAATTTGAACTTTTTCCTTTGTTTAGATCAATGTTGCCATAATTCTGACTTTAGTCTTCCCCAAGCGATACAACCAACTTGGCAGGTTGCAATAATTTAACATGTATTTTTATTTATATTATTGTTAAGAATGTATACCGATACAACAGTATAATGTAACATGCCACGTACCCCGCCATTTTATAAAATATTGCCAAACGTAAGAAATTGGTATACGACACAAGCTGCTTAGTCTGGTAAGTTAGATTGGTATGAACTGTCATAAGATGTTGGGGTGCTATTATCTCGATTGCATTTCAATATAAACCATATGCATTTTCATTTAAGATTCCATTTTGATTGGACCACACTATTTTCTGTAAGATCGCACTGCTTTTTAGCCTCATAAATTATAGATCTCCAGTTTTTATTTCACATAACATAAATTTGAATTACCCAATTACATTAACAGAATTGTGTTATAAAAAACTTAGTATTGATTGAAAAAACAGCTTAATTTATTAAGCTTATACTAATATTGTGATTGAAATTAAAACCTTGGTTTTAGTTTAACAAAACTTTGGTCTTTTGGAAACACGACTTGGTATTTTTGACACCTGTTTCGCTGAAACACGACAGGTTGGTGTTAGTTAAAACAAACGAATCTTTAAAAAAATCAATAATATTTATTTGTTTCATTTCAGACGATGGTTTAATTAAATAATTTATAAAAACGACGTATACCGTTATAAAAACGATTGTGCAAAATAGTAATTGGCCAAGTATTAAATATCATTCCTTCAGTTATTCTATCACTTTTCTATATCTCTGGGTGTTAAATGAATTATATTTTAAGTACTGACACCATGATATTTTGAATTATTAGCTTAGGATGTAACTAAAATAAAATAAAAAAATATAGTATTAGTAATTTGTGTGTCTTGTGTAATCATGTATGTATTTTTTCATTTTATGTACTTATACATTTTGTAATCTCTTGAAATTGGGTTTTATTTGTCAACAACCTAGCTCCTTCGTGGCATGTATGAATATTTAATTATGCAGTGACCTAGTAAAAAAGATACAAAGTAGCAAGGTAGGTACACCTAATGTATATAATAGTGCCTCCGGGAGACGCTATCGTTGCCACTTTAAAAAATGGCCATATATTTATTAAACGTTTTGACTGGCCCTGCCTTCTGAACTGTGGGTTGTGGGTTCGATTCCCACCCAGGACAAACATTTGTGTGATAAACATAGGTGTTTGTTCTGTGTCAGTTATATATTGTATTCTATGTATGTATTTACAAACAAAAAAGTATCTAAGTATTGTATCAGTTATCTGGTTCCCATAGTAGTTTGGGGCTAGATGGCGTTGTGTGAGATGTCCATACATATTTAAAAAAAAAACTTGTAATTTCCCAAGTACCTATTTTGACTCAAAAGCGGCATTTTGTTATGTCGGATTTGAAAATGGAATGAACGGATGAGAAAAAATGGTGGAATCCAAAATATATTTTCATGCTTAAATAAACACTCGGATGCAAAAAATCAGCTGAATCAAAACAAAAACTTTCAAAATGGCCGCCATCTTGAATTTTCATGACCACCCCGGAGCACACCCCATCTCCAACAAAAAGGTTTAAAACAAAGGCATATATATATTCCGGCTTCCTGCCGTTGTATATTCAACTCGATCTAAAACCGATATCACATTTATGTCGATTATTATAACTATTGTCGTGGTACGACTTAGCCGCGAGTTCGCCAACAACTTTTAACATAATTTGGGTTGCTATGTTTCTACAAGATTCCATCTGTGTTGTGCGTTGGGTAAACTCAAGAATAATGACAATAGAATTAAGCTAAAATTATCTATAAATATGTATAACTAAACAATAGGTTTCAACTAGTCTGTTACAAAGACTAAAGCTCTATATTTTTATAAAAAATACGATAGGAATATTTTATGATTTAACAAAACAACAGAAAATAGTAAAAAAAATAATAGAGTAACAATATATTTCATATATTTTTTCATATACAAGTATATTTAAAACTATATGAAAGTATGGTTAGTATGGACATCGGACAACATTATTGTGAACGCCCTATTTTTGTAACCACAGACTCAGTAGCTATAGGAACTCATTTTATACTAAATATTTTTAATGTTCCCACCAAATGATATAAAAACAAAAACATTTTTTTTTTATATTTGTATGGTACAACCTCCATATCGATAGAAATCGCAAAGATTGTTTAGGTAAATATTGGAAATGCATTTCGAATGTAAGGTAATTGAAAAAGTCACATATTAATTAAGTTAAACCATAGGTAAATAAGGTTACCATAAATCTTTGTAATGGGTTTACCGTTACCACAGACTATAAAAAAGAAATAAATCGCACTATGCAGTGTGAAAACTATGCCAGTCTTTCCTTATCCATACGTCTGTGGCTACAATAAGCTAAACATAAAAAATCTAAGCATAAAACAAAAAGCACGGTGTCAAAATCACAGTCACCATCCAGATCAGTCTATATCAGGTCCAGCTGTAGCGTAGTCCGTTAACGTTTCTTATAGTCTTCCAGTATATCATGTGCCCCTCGTTCCGCGACCATCATGATGGCAGCTTGAGGGTTGCCCGTAACTGGAGACGGCATAGATGACGCATCTATTACCCTCAGACCTGGACGGAGGAAGATGATGTAATAAGTGTAGAGGAAGTCAATAATCTTCTTGTTCGCAGATCAGTCTTTAATTTAAAGGAAAAATTTGAAATGTTCGTTAGCGGTATTTGAATTCAAAACCTTTATGGATGCTGGCAGTAGTAGTAGCTTTACATTAAGCTACCTTGATAAGTTAGTAATCTCATGTCCAAATTTATCCTTCGTCTTTTTACAACCAACTTACGGAGTTAATAATAATAATAATATGTGTGGACATCTCACACAACGCCATCTAGCCCCAAACTAAGCAAAGCTTGTGCTATGGGAACCAGATAACTGATACAATACTTAGATACTTTTTTGTTTGTAAATACATACATAGAATACAATATGACACCCAGACACAGAACAAACACCTATGTTCAATCACACAAATGTTTGTCCTGAGTGGGAATCGAACCCACAACCCACAGTTCAGAAGGCAGGGCTACTACCAACTGAGCTATCGGGCCAGTCGGAGTTGAACTTCTTGTTCAAAATTTTGATATGATATTTTGATTTAAATGATCGCAATACCTACATAGGTAGGTATTGCGATCTTACATTGAGCTTAGATAATTTAATCACTTTAGTTCGTTTAAGACGCTGTGAGATAATCTATGTCTATGTACCTGTATGATCCATGTATGATCGCAATACATTGCGATCATACATTGAGCTTAGATAATTTAACCACTTTAGTTAGCTTAAGACGCTGTGAGATAATCTATGTCGTCTCATTTCGTGTGGAATCGTCAATGTTTAGAGATAATTAAAGGATAAACGATAGCCACGTGTAAATTTAATCGCCTGGAGCAATTTTTCCCTGGTAGTAATATTCTGTGGTGCAACTAAAATAAGCTCTTATAAACTGCACTGTGTGAGCAGCTGTAAATAAATGAAGCCCCAAGAAACCTATAGTGGAATGGTATGTGTAAAAGGTTATTATAGTTAACATATATATAAGTAGGTACGCAGCGTAGGCCCCCCACTGAGTGGACCTACGACCTGGGGGGATCACGAAACTTTGATTGCAATGCAACACGAGAAATTTCCATACTAACTATGCTGTACGGTGCAACCGCACCTTCTTCTGCGTCAGCATTTTGGTGTAAAAAAGACAGTTCGCAGCAAGCGTTGGTGCGATCGCCACGCGCGGCTCATTATCATTAACATCATTGACTTTTGACATTGTAAATGGCAATTACGTGAATCAAATAAATATATCAACCCATATCAATATCAATTTTTATTCATAAGAGTAGGGTCCCGCACCTTACATCTTATTGGTCCTTCGAGCCGGCATAAACTGCGTATTGAAACTATCAGATCCATACAAATTTGTGTTTCTAATAGTTGCAATCGAGGTACGTGATCGCTCAGCTGGGGGGTGATCACGAAACTTTGATTGCAATGAAACAGGAGATATTTCCATACTAACCTTCTGTCTGGGTGTTATATTGTATTCCATGTATGTATTTACAAACAAAAAGTATCAAGTATTGTATCAGTTATCTGGTTCCCATAGTACAAGCTTTGCTTAGTTTGGGACTAGATGGCGCTGAGTGAAATGTCCACAGATATTTATTTATTTAACTATGCACACACGCTGCGTATTGAAACTGTCAAATCCATACAAATTTGTGTTTCAATTGGTTGCAATCGAGTTACGTGATCGCCCAGAACCGCGGGGCGCCGCCGGATGCAGGAGGCAAGCAGCCGCTCAAAGTGGCGCTCTATGAGGAGGCCTATGTTCAGCAGTGGATGTTTTCAGGATGTTGATGATAGAACACAATATAGACTGCTTAGTCGGTACAAAAATATAGTCCTAAAGTAACTGCAGTCACTGGGCATGTTACCGTTTGTGGTCTTACCGTTAACGTTGTAAACTCTCAAGCTAGTGTCGATGACAGTCCCAATCGCGGCTGTGCCGAGCTGATGATTCTGAGGGTCGGTGCTGTAGCGGATCATGCACTCTAGCCAGTCGTCGGACCACTGCTCGGCAACCTTGTCGCAGGTTGATGTCGTCTCGGGGTCCAACTTGATGCCGTACTTGTCTTGCAAGCTCTGGAGTTCAAAGTTTGATGGAAAAGAAAATTAGATTTATATCTAAGTAAGCAAAAACATTTATTGAAGTAAAACTACGCACGCTTGACTTGGGGATTACGCTGGTGAATGCGAGGCGAACGGAAATTAAAGTTGGTTCACGTAGGTCTCCATTGTCAACATAAAAATGTTATTTTTTAAATGAATATTTTGGTATGTCTGTTAAAATGACAATTTACAGTTATTGTCAAGATGGCGACATTAACATTAAACAAAGCTCTATAGATAGAGTTAAACTATAAAGTTTATATATATATAAAGTTTTACTTTAGTCTAAAGCACACTCGTTTTTTTTCAAATTATGCACGCAGGTGTAATGGGAAATGGATTAACGAAAAGTCTTCATCAAATTCCCTGCTTACTTAGCCACAGTATACGTTTCACTAGTAAAAATGTTTTTTTTTTTTAATTATCAATTAATCGTATTCTGGACTGAAATTTGCTAAGCGGTGGTAGCTACCTACCTAGACGAACTTTATGGTATAGGATCCCGACATACATCGACCTTCACCGAGATGTTTATTTGATAAAATACGTTTCATCGTCTAGGTAGGTAGCTACCACCGCTTTGGCAGTTATTTTACCGCCATTATACGCCATAGAGGGATAAGTTGTAACTTAGCTGTCTAACTTTAGTGCAGAATAAGGCTGTTATGTGTTAAAAATACAATACAAAAAAGTGAAATAATTGTAGAGTCAGGTAAAAGCTACAGGTGTAGAGTATATAAAAGAATACGTTACCCGACTTTCAAATATCTTCTTCAAGGCCCTAGAAGCGTCCTTTACCATCGTGATGTCGTCAGGGTGCGTGAAGAACTGCGGGTCGAATATCGGATAGTCGAGGGGGTCGCTGGAGTTGAGGGTCACGAAGCCGACGCTGCGAGGCAGGAGAGACACTGCGTTGGCCCTGGAATAATGCTCGTGCTTTTAATGCAAGCAGTCTTTACTCATTTGCATTGGCAATTTGTTAGTAATACCTATTATACACCATTATTTGACAGCCTCTGTGGTGTGGTGGTTCAGCAGATCATAACCCGGAGGTGGCGGCTTCGATTCCCGCGATAAGACAGTGTGTGTGAATTTAGCCCCGTACTTTTTGAAATCTAGATGGACATTTGTGCACAGAAAAAAAGCACAAGCGCTGGTTTTGAGTCTGTGTGTTGTGGGACTATGGTCCTTGTTGTTCCTGGGTCCCTGGATGCAGGGATTCCTAGTTAAGGTCCAGGATCTATGTATGTGATCGTTGGGCGTTATTATATATACCTCGGAGAGCATTCACTTTCATTTTTTCATTAACTTCACTTGAATGCGAGCATTGGCTTGGAGTTAATGGGAGAAAAAGAATAAAAAAGATACACTGCAGCGATTCAAGTGGAATTGATGTCAACTTGCGATCCGTATATCGTGGGTTCGGATCCTGTACTGGCTTCCACAATGCTCCGTTGTCTCTAGTGTAGGTACCAGTGAAATACTTACGAAACGTTAACACCTTTGGCACCGCTGCCTTGTTCCCCGATCTCGCCAGTTTTGGAACACTCCGCGTAGAAACCGTTGAAGAAGAACTGAAGATCTGGTTGCTCGCGTTCTTTGTCTGCCAGGCTAGAGTACAGCAAACCTGTTAGCTGTAGACGAGAATATTCACCAATTACAAATGAAGTATAGGTTGCTTCCAGAAAAATCCATCTCCCTATGTATCTTTTGCTATTATTGACAAGTGATAACGGTTAAACTCACGTCAATCAAAAGTCGAAATTACTCTGATCTTCGTACATATTCGATATCCTTCTTCTGGGAGCCAGTTACTAACGCAAGCCGCAGCGGCTTTTGCGATCGTCAGAACGTAACTGTGAGTTTCGTTAT
Organism: Ennomos fuscantarius; assembly: GCA_905220475.3. Taxonomy (NCBI): domain Eukaryota; kingdom Metazoa; phylum Arthropoda; class Insecta; order Lepidoptera; family Geometridae; genus Ennomos; species Ennomos fuscantarius. The sequence continues at coordinate 6,624,081 of HG992044.1, forward strand.
TAATTTTCCTAAATGTATTATACTCACGATAGTTTCCAAAGTAATTTTTTTTGCAATTAGCATTTTTTTGCCAGGTAACGTATGTACCTCTTTATTTTTATTAAATAAAGCGAGAAATCCCACGCAGAGACAGATGCATTACGGCTTGTTACGAAGTTTCTTTCACCGGTTATAAGCATCCGCTTAAGTAAAACAATTTAAACTTTTCATTTTTATAGAGGGCGTGTAAATTGATAAGATTGTAATGATGTAATTATAGCGCTGTATATGCAAATAGAAATAAAGTAATTGATATTCCCGATAAGTAAATGTTATTATTGTGTCCAAAAGTGTAAGAAAATAAGAGATGTTCGTGTCCTGTATCGATTTTGTTAAAAAATATACAATTAATAAATATGATTTTTTGTATGTTAGTGAATGATGTGACGAGCTAGTTGTTCACCTGATGTAAAGCGTCACGGCCGCCCATAACAGAACAGTGTCACTCAGAACTCTACAATTTTAGAGTTTAACGTGACACTGCACTGCGCACACCATCCTGAGACATCAGCACTGTCCAGTAATAAGATTACTCGACTGTGAGATCAGATCATAAAGTCTCTATTGCCCAGTAATTTCACTAGCTACAATGCCCTTCAACCCGAAACACAGTAGTGCTTGCATACTACTGCTTGCTTGGCGGCAGAATAACTGGCAAAGCGGTGGTACCTACCTAGACGAACTTTGCAACAAAGTCCTACCACCTAGTAAATAGTAGTATTATATTAAAAAAAGAGCATGGACCCAGGAGTATGTGGTAAAACAGCATATAAAAACACCAGTTACTAAGCATACTAGATATAGGTAACCATGTGCAATAATATAGTACTACTGCATCTACATTTACACAGACAATTCAATAAAATAACTTTGGATGATTAATAAATTTAAAAGCAGGGCCCATAACCTATAAACCTACATACTAACCGCGTACCTATTTGACGAAATGCGTATAAATATAACAAAGTATCATTATCTAGAGTAAGAGTCAATTGGAGTCAATTTTTATCTCATAAGTACGATCCATTTACCTGATAATTTGAGCGATCGGTATCACTATTACCTACATGAGATTGTATTTTCTTGCCTTGTATGGTTGTTGTTTGGTTGTTATCTTGTTTTATCATGGAATCAGTATTATGAATGAGTAGTTTATAGATAGAGATAGATATTTTATTTTGTAATCTTTGTACCTACATCAGTCTGTTCGGAAGGGCTTTCTTTCACAGGGTTCTAACGCAAACTTACGTCAACGCTAAGCAGGTGAACTGTGATATTACATTTGACTTATTTTATTTATCGTTCAGTCCAGTAGCTCGTTATATAGCACATTGTCTATCTAGGGTACGTGTAAATAATAAAATTAAAATTACCGTATATCACCTAATATTTGCCAGGTGCACCTTAATTCGCACAAAATTTGTTTAAATGGTCATAAACTAACAGCATTCATAAACAAATAATTCTAAGATGACTTACTTGTGTAATTCCTGTACTGCTCATAGCTCCATCCCTTTTCAGCAGATATTCGGTAGATGTCGACCAGTCCAAGACTTGAGTGTCATTCAACTTGGTCAGCAGGAAGTTGAAGGTGACTCCGACATGGTTCCTTAGGTTTTTTCCTACGGGCAAGTCTGCTACTACAGGAATGTCGAACCGTTCGAGCGTCTCGCGCGGTCCAATACCAGAGAGAAGTAGAATGTGCGGCGTGTTCAGTGCACCTGCACTTAATATCACCTGTAGAGAATTGTGTTACAGTGTCATTTAATTATCAACCGTTTGAGGAACACTATAAGGGCCCTTTTTGTAGCTTTCTTTGAAGAATGTACGACAAACATAAATAAGTTAAAAACCAATGGACTTCGATATTTCAACGTCGATTTACAAAATATAACCAGTAGGTTAATGTATTATATAGGTGGTATTGTCAGTTTTTCCTATTTTCTCACCTCTTTAGAAGCCCGAACCGTCCTAACCTCTCCGTCCTTGTCGATATATTCGACGCCCACCGCCCGTTTCCCATCGATCAGCACTTTGGAGGCCTGTGCGTGAAGCTTCACGTGGAGGTTAGGCCGCTCCGACTGCGGCTTTAGGAAAGCTCTGGCGGTGGAGTACCGTTGGCCATCGCTGCGGTAAATAATACCTATTTATAATATCTTTGGTTGAATTTGTAAATATATTTATATAGCCACGAAAAATAGTTAACACAAATTATAAAACGATACTGATCCCAAGTAAAATTTTGGCGCTAATTTAAGAGTTATAAGAGAAGCATAGAAGGGCCGCCATAATCTCAAGCATATAAACAAGTACTAACAAACGCTATAAAATAGCTACTTAGATGTGATAATTCCAGCTACTGTAGCATATATTTTTCTGATTAAGTTGTCTTAGCTTAAATCTATATAGTTTTAAGTCGAGATTCACGACTGATTACCGTAGTATGTGTAATTTTTGTTAGAAGGGTTTACAGCGACGACTTTTGATGAATCATAGCAACTGTTATATCATCGCTTGGCTTCACATGGTTACTTACGCGTTGAAAGTCTGCGCTATGGCGAATCCTTCAGGAGTGGCGGGATCGTTCATGTCAGATATGACAGGGTAGCCTGTCTCATTGATCGCGTTTAGAAGTTGGTACAATGCGTCAGGCTGGTGATTGAACTGGGAAGCAAACGTAAATCGTTATATTTTATGTAATACGGACTGGCCCGATAGCTCAGTTAGAAGTGGCCCTGCTTTCTAAACTGTGGGTTGTGGGTTCTATTCCCACCCAGGCCAAACATTTGTGTAATGAACATTGATATTTGTTGCGCGTGGTTGTTATATTGTATTCTATGTATGTATTTAAAAACAAACAAGTATTTAACTATTTCATCTATATATATATCAGTTATCTATGGTTGCCACAGTACAAGCTTTGCATAGTTTGGGGCTAGATGGCGCTGTGTGAAATGTCCACATATATTTATTATTATTATTTAATAGAGTAAAATATGTAGGTGCCTATAATATTAGTTATAATGCCTACTTAAAAGCAGACAGCGCACATGTAGAAATTAAATTGCAACACGAGAAAATTGGCTATGCGTAATGCATTGCCGTTAGCTATATCGTACAATAGGTGCCCTGCAATACGCTTGTCTATATTTAATAATAATAATAACGCCCAACGAACCCATACATAGATCCTAGACCCCAACTTGGATTCTCTGTATCTAAGGACCCAGGAACTACGAGGACCATGGTCCAGAACACCCAGAAACAAAAAAGTATTAGCGCTTTTTTTGGTGCACAAATGTGCAAATATGCCCGTTGCGGGAATTGAACCCGCCACTGCGGGTTATGAGCTGGCCTGCTCAACCACTGCACAGAGGCTGTCATTTATATTGTATCTGAACATCATCTGTAACTATGTCTTTTTTTGTTTGTTTTTGGTTTGGCTACACATTTTTGTGTGTTTAGCCAGTGTCAAGTAATTGATATTTCCTCAAGTTAATTAATATATATATGTGTCAAGTCAAGTCAGAGTCCAAGTTATCAAGTCAAGTCATAATCTAGTCTAGTCAAGTCATACTCCTAGTAAAGTGGTGGCAACTTTACCAGAAGCTTCTATGGAGTTTTGGGAACAACACGAAAAGAAACGTTTCATAATTATACCACTTTCCCACACTCATGCATGTAATCCAGCACTTAACGAATAAAATGCCACCAATTTTATGCACTAACACTAAAAATAACACAAGTTTTGGGAAATAATACAATTCGGTGACGCTATCTTTTTCGTTTTCCCGCCAAAACTCCTTAACCTTACCTTCATACAATAAACGTACGAATCGATTACAATACGATTCCCGATTATCTTATTACCTGTTGAACTGGAAGCGGTCCTTTATCCGAATGATATTTCTCTCTGACCAGGGAGCCGATTTGCTTGTTGCCCTCTGTCTTTTCGAAAAAAGGTATATTGTCTTCCCACGCCCACCCGTGGGCACCAGCCGCGACCCAGTCGTCGTAATCAGCAGCGTGTCCGCGGTGGTACATCATACCGTTCAGGACCGTACACCCGCCTAAACATTATCAGCCTTATTAATAAACGGGTATTAGTCTCGGATTAGTTACTTCAGCTTCTTCCTTTTTTGCTACTGGAATATTTAGCTGGATCGAAAGAGACAAAAGATGGTGTCTAGTCTAAAGCTGGTTCGTGTTTTTTTTCCTTCCTTTGAGGAGAAATGGCGTCGCACGTCTTGTGCATTTGCCAGAGTCTGTTTTAAAAGTTCGTATTTATTAATAAGGCTGTATTAGATTTTTTTTTGTTTTGGTATGGCTCCACACCTTTGTGTATTTAGCCCGTGTCATGTAATTGATAACTTCTCGAGTTAATTAATATATATATGTGTCAGGTCAAGTCAGAGTCCAAGTCATCAAGTCAAGTCATAGTCTAGTCAAGTCATACTCCTAGTAAAGCGGTGGCAACTTTACCAGAAGCTTCTATGGAGTTTTGGAAACAACACGAAAAGAAACGTTTCACCATCATTATACCACTTTCCCACACCCATACCTGTAGTCCAGCACTTAAAAAATAAAATTCCACCAATTTTATGCATTAACACTGAAAAAAACACAAGTTTTGGAAAATAATACAATTTTATTTAATTAATAATAATTTAATATTTATTTTATTTTCGTTATTTTCACGGGAAAAATTAAATTTTAAGACAAATATATCTTATTTTGATTGCAGCAGTGAAAGCGATCTGTGAGTTCGAACATTTCATCCAAATTAATGCAGTGTTGGCGCGAAAGCCACACAAACAAACGAGCGTTTCATTGTTTTAAATTGTTCGGTAAATATATAGATGCTCTATTGTTTTAGATTCTTTCATATTGGTCCCCTAGAATTTTCATAAAAATCGATATCGAAAAAATATTACGATAATAATACTGACTAACTGACTACAATGATGGCGAAACTCGCACGTCTGCAACCAGCTTTGGTCAATCGGTCATCTCCACTGCTACTTCACGACAACGCGCGACCCCATACTGCACAACAGACCGTCTCTAAGCTGCATGAGTTGGGTTTGGAAGCTCTCCCTCATCCGCCATACTCACCAGATCTTGCGCCTACCGACTATTACTTTTTCCAAAATTTGGACAACTTTTTAGCGGGAAAAAAATTCAATTCCCGAGAGGCAGTACAAAACGCCTTTGAAGAGTTTGTTGTTTCCCATCCTGCTGATTTTTTCAAGAAGGGCATCCATAAACTGCCACAGCGTTGGCAAAGATGCATTGATTGCAGGGGTGATTACTTTGAATAAAAGAAATAAATAAGTTCGAAAAAAAAATACTTTAACTTTTTTCAAACAAGACGGCAATTTCATAGGTAAAGACCTAATATAATCTTAGTAAACATCAAAGACTTTTATTGTAAACTAGTTTCTGCCCGCGGCGTGGCTTATAGGAAAGAATGGCATATTATTCTGTCGAAACAAACATTATAAACGCTCTCACACTCTCTCGATATATTATGCAAACTGACAATATCCCAAACAGTGCAATAATATGAAAAGAATACACCCTCCAAATTTCAAGTCTCTAGAACCAGCGATTTAGGCTGTGCGTTGTATGTATAAGTCAGTCATTCAGTCAGTCAGGACTTTGAATTTTATATGAATATACAGGCTATTTTTATCATTTTTACAACTCAAAATTAGATTAAATACTTAACGTACTTAAATTAAGTTATTGCACTAAACATATTTGACTGGCCCGTTAGCTCAGTTGGTAGTATCCCTACCTTCTGAACTGCAGGTCGTGGGTTCGATTCCCACCCAGGACAAATATTTGTGTGATGAACATCGATGTTTGTCCTGTGTCTGGGTGTTATATTGTATTCTATGCATGTATTTATAAACAAAAAGTATCTAAGTATTGTATCAGTTATCTGCTTCCCATAGTACAAGCTTTGTTTAGTTTGGGGCTAGATGGCGCTGTGTGAAATGTCCACAGATATTTATTTATATAAAAATACTAAGTGCTTAATGTCACATAATTATTACAAAGCAAGTCTATTCCAATATTAATACGAGTAAGTATGAGTATGAAATTAAGTCGATTGAATTAGGCAAGAACTCCTTTTAAACGAAGGATATTATTTTAATTATATATTGTTATGATAGACCCTAATTATCCGATACCAGCTACTTACCAAGATACCCAAGGCCGTGCCTTTGTGGCGTCTCGATACGCCGCTGGCACACCACTACAGAGCCGCCACGATGTCCCCTCACTAAGAGGTTTTTGCACGGCAGTGGTGTGAGCACGGAAAAGAATATGACGGTGTTCCTACATGTTAACAATACTAGTTCGTGGGCGTATCTTAACGTGTGTATTAGCACGAGAACTCCTGTGCCGTGCCCTGTGTCAATCGACAAGAAAATATACGACCAAAGTTAATTGGAGTTCAGTTGTTTTATTGCGACAAAGTCTCCAAACCTTTGATTGATTATAAATTCGAAGGTAGTTATAGATTAGAGTCTGGCACGTAGACTCTAAGTTAGTCTGTATAAATACAAATTAAAAATACACGTCTATAAAATTAGCTGGGAAATTTCCGTAATTTAGATAACATTATAGGCTTCCGTAATTTAGATTTAGATTTTAGGCATATGCCTATAATGTTATCTATATAGATAGGATTATACCATTTTTTTGTGTAATCATATTGCATTTGATATGAATTACATCACGTGATTTGATTGATACCGTAATGATTCGAATATCATTGTAGATACCATCACACATCTTTATCAATTTAATAATTACGAGTTGACCCGCCCCGGCTTCGCTTCGGATTCTTGAGTTACAAATAGTGTAACTAACACGACTTTCTTTTAGTTACATAAATACAATATATATATAGATATCACTATCCTTTGTGATGCAAAAAGCAATTAGCTTAGATTGGCCTTTTTCCATTATCTATACTAATATTATAAAGAGGAAAGATTTGTATGTAAGTTTGTTTGTAACGAATTGGCTCAAAATGTACTGCACCGATTTTAAAAATTGTTACACCATTTGAATGCTATATTATCACTGATTAATATAGGCTACATTTACTGTACGTTTATGCCAAAATGTTAAAAAAATAAATGCCCACCCGTGCGAAGCCGGGACGGGCCGCTAGTTCCTAAATATGGAATATGTGAAGATTGCAGAGCCTAAAGTTAAATTTAGTTATTAGTGTAGTTTTTATTTTAAAGTTACTGTAATAATTTAACCGATTACAATTTGTTTATATGCATTAGTATATTAAAACTTTAACAGTAAAATTCGGATTATTAAAAACCTTGCTCACGTCACTTACCTAAAACTTTTCCTCTAGGCCAGTTGCATCCTTTTGAGCCTTGATCCAAGCAATAGTCAGCTTTCACGGTTCGGTACGCCCAGTCAACTTCCTCATTCCCCCAAAACGTTCTGTAGAAAGATGGAACCCGTGCGCCTATGGGCTCGTCTCCACCAGCTTCTAACAGCAGCACCTTGACGAAAACAATTAACAGTTTCAACGAAAAATTAAAAATTTTTATCTGTTGTGCTTTTTTTTTTTAATGTAGTGAAAGATGTGATGAGCTAGTCGTTCACCTGATGTTAAGCGCCACGGCCGCCCATAATAGAACAGTGTCACTCGGAACCCCAAACATATAGTTTCAACGACACTGCACTGCGCACATCATCCTGAGACATCAGCACAGTCAGGTAATAGGATTACTCGACTGTGAGATCAGATCATAAAGTCTCAATTGCCCAGTAATTTCACTAGCTACAGTGCCCTTCAAACCGGAACACAGTAGTAGTAGTATACTTTATCGCTTCCTCTTATAGTCAACATTTAAACAATATTATTGGAAAATGGCAAAAATAAATGTTTACTAGATGGGCTTGCGTTTCATCACATTTCCTCTGTTAAGGGAAAATATGGTCGACTGTAAGTAGATAGCTATGTTGTAATAATGTACATAATGTGAAGGTAGGAGATAATAAATCAGTTTATGCATGGCACTCGGTAGTCTCAATTCGCTCCCACGTCCCTCATAGTTTTACAGCTCGCTCGCTTATAGGAAACCTGTGCAATCTCTTCTGGAAACTTCTTTGTATACAATCGTAACAAACAAGCAACGAATATTCTGATTTCAATAACAATAATCTCGTACTCCATATAATGTAATCGTAAATCTAGTAATACAAACTCAGCGGAATCGGCACATTTGCCTATGCGCTACGAGTTCCGTAGCTCTCTTACGCCCTGCGTAAACGTAGTACAAACTTCGTAGCCTTATAACGCCCTTCGTAGTACCTCTACGCACTTCGTAGCACCACTATATATTTTTTTATTACGAGGCACAGAACTGAATAGCGTAAAATAACTCACAGTATCTACAGGAAACATAACTTTTAGAGAAATAATGTGTCTACCATTTACAGCACCATTTTGTACATCTACTGTTTATACCACCGTTTTGTTAGAGAGAAGTTAAAAGGTTGTTAGTATTCTTCTTCTTGTAAATGTAACCTACTTAAGTTTGTGCTTTCTGCTCTCTATTTTTAATATGGATTTTTATAAAATAATGTAGATCCGTAATTTGATGTAAGTTCTAGTATTAAGCGAAACTATATCTTACCTTAAAAACTGTGGATTTTATGAAATAAAAAAATAAAATAAATAAAAAATTTCATATTGCAAGCGCCTTCGTAAAGTGTATCATATGAATGACATCATCCTAAAATAAATAATCCCATGCAAATGAAGCTGATAGGGTGGGTCAGTTTATAAATACCAGGCATAAAGCAGTTTGATACGCATTAACTTACTTTGTACGATGAATCTTCCGACAGCCTGCTAGCCACAATAGGACCTGCTGCTCCAGCGCCGACCACTATAAAGTCGTAGTCAGCATCAGGGTCTTTCTTGGATACTATTTTCTGGCAAGGAGTCGAGATGTCGCATCGACCTCGGAGGTAGCCTTCTAAGACCAGCATAAAGAGAATGGTTCCACTGCATATTGGTGAATTGGCTATTGAAAGCCCTTCTTCGACAATGGGACAACTGCAATCCTATAAAATAACATAAGTAGGTGGGTAGTGTAGGTAAAATAGACCAAATTAGTTAAATACCTACTAAGAAAGTTGGTAAAAACTTAAAAAAAATGCAAATGAATGACGTGCCCTGTTAGTCGTTGGCTTGATGCTAAGCATCATGGAAAGTTCCAAGTGGCCCTTTATGGGTATAAAACCTGCAGGGCCACTTGGGACTTTATGCAACTAAGGCTCGTATTACAGAACGACGTTCAGTCATCGATTGGTGCTCAAGCAGAGATTTCATTCCCTAATTCATCACTTTATGAATGAAATCTCTGAGCACTGATCGATGACTGAGCATCGTTCTGTAATACGGACCTTAGTCTTGCTGAGCTTATTAACTACGTTTTACTCACCTGCGGAGATAAAATCATTTTTTATTCGACTTTTAACCGGCTCTCTCACCAAACCCCCTAAAACATGACAACATTAAAAATGTACTGCATTTAATTTTTTTTAAAGTTACTTTTACTTTTTCCATATATACAACATTTTAATACGGAAAAATCGATTAAAACTGTGAAATTTATTTATGTACGAGTAATAGCCAGATAAATAATAATATGGAAAATAACAGCAGCTTTGTAACGCAGAGAAAACCATTGCGCAAATGTAGCTCAATGTCAGATCTTTCGAAGGATTCATCACTCTTTGAAGCGACAATGATGAGGTTACCAAACACATCTATGGATGAAAATAAATTGGAAAATATAAATATAAACGATAAATGGAAGAATTGGAAATTTAACTCTAAATCTGCTGAGTGCTAATAAAGAAATTGAGAACTTGAGTACAGAACATAAAAATTTAAAAATGGAATTAGATAAGAAAAATAAAATCATTGACCTACTAAAAAAAGTGGGTCAATTTGATAGCCCGATGGCATCAGTCAAAAAATCACATAATCGGAAGACTCCAGGCTCAGGGAGGATGAAATGTAAAAAAAACTCAATGTCACCTCTGACCAGAGCTTTAAATGAAGATGAAAACAAGCTATCATTTCACATAAGTCCAAGTCAGGACGAGCTGGAAAACAATGCAGTACCAATGATAATCATCTGAGTAGCAGAAAATCCTGTGATACTTAAAACATGACAGGATGTATAAGTGAAGATGAAGGACTAGAAATAAAAAGGAAAAATAAAGAGGAAACTGCACTGCCCAAAATAAAGTTGTTGTTAAGAACTAAAATCGCAGACACGGTAAAGAACAGCAGGAGAATATTTGTGAAATTAAAAATATACAACACGGAGAGTCACTAAGCAGAGCTTCTTTAGAAAAAGAAGAAATAAAAAAATTGAGTTTGAGAAATGCCTTGCAAAAATTTGTGGGTCCAGACTACATGGTTAAATCTTACTGGAAATCAGGTGCTACGATTGAGGATATATTGGACTCTGCTAGAAGCGAATTAGTGCGTTTAAATGAAAAAGATTACATAGTTATCTTGGGGGATATTCATGACAGTAAATTTACACCCTTGTAATTTTAAATTTGTTTTGGCTAGTTTCCCAAACTATTACAACTTTACTAATATTATTATGAGTGAGGTTCCTTACAACAGCTGTCTTAACAAAAGTAAACTAAACTATGAAATAAGGTTAATGTGTTCTAAATATAGACATGTAAAATACATTGATATGGTAGGTATATCCCAAATAGGTATATTATTCGAGGGAACATTTGTAAGTCAGTACATGGAGTAATTATTAAATTGGACTATAAATTGAATTTACATTGAAAAGCCACAGAGTCAAAAACTATTAAAGTTAGTACACATAATAAAGGTTCACAAACTGATTGTGAATTGGTTGGTAGTTTGGAGGCTAGTCATTGTGAGTCATATAGTGCCGCTACTAAGCGGCAGACTAATATGACTACCAGTGATGCACAATTATTAAATATCCCCAACTTTTCCCTCGTTGGATGTTATTGTAGAAAGAACCGTCACGGAGGGTCATGCATACTGGTACATAATACCCACAACTTTATAGAAATTAAGGAAGCCAAAGATTTTTGTTGTGATAACATTCTTGAATGTAGTGCTGTTCAAATAATGGATCACAAGTTGATTATTATTTGTATTTATAGACCACCAAAAAACTTTAAAATGGCAATAGATATGTTTTTCGAAAATTTAAACAGTTTACTGGAGCAATGTTGCTTACAAAAATAAAAAGATCGTTATATGTGGGGATTTTAATATAGACTTAATGAAACGCAATAATCATTCAAATTAATTTTAAAATTTAATCAGAAGTTATAATTTAAAAATATCTTTTAACAAACCTACACGGATAGTTAGCAACACATGCATTGATAATTTTTTGCACAATGTACGTGGATCTGTGTGCGAAATAATGGAATTTGCTTTATCTGACCATACAGCCAATATTTTGAGTGCCCAGTAAAAAAATACTACCTATTTAAAAAAATTTAAATTTGGTATTTGTTCATTCGCAACTATTGTGATGACAATATGGCTAAATTCAAAGATAATCTGAGTAGGCTAAGTTTTAATGACGTGTACAGTAGTAATGACCCAAACGAGGCATTCAATCGCTTTCACGAAATTTTTAAACTACTTTATGATCTCTGTTTCCCCGTAATAAAAAAAACTCATACCTAAAAAACAGCCGTGGATAACCAAAGGAATAAAATTGTGCACTAGACGCAAAAGGTAAAAGGCTTTGGGAATATAGAAGACAATCTAATAAAAAAAAATTAAAATTTATTTAAAACATATTCAAAAAGGTTAAAGATTATTATGAAATCAACACAGAAATCACGTAATAGTCATTCAATTAATACGGCGAAGAATAAATCGAAAGCGACTTGGAATCTCATTAATAATTCTAAATGTAAGTTTCGCGAAATGCGATTTTTTATCTGTAAGTAAGTGAACTGCTTTTGATTCGAGTTTTGGGTTATCTGTGCTAGTGACATTGTATGACAAAATATTAGGTGGGATAGCGCCTGGGTATTATTATGAGGAAAAAAGAGCGAAGCAGGTACTCGGATACTCGGATTGGTTAACCTATTCACGTTCAATGTCAACCTTTCAAAATACCGTTCTCTGATTGGTTCAAAAGTTATTACTTTCTTAGACGGATTGTGAGAACAAAGGGAACAATCTATTTAAAATGTTTTGCCGCGCTGTGGTTTTAAGTTTTGATAAGATTTATAACTATTGCAATTTTGTAAACAAATAAAGTGAATTGAATATCCTAACCTGTAGAGCTTGTACAGACAGATACAAATAGAAGTGTAAGGATGAAAACTGCTATTATATTTTAGAGTGACTTGTTGAAGATAAGAATCACGATAGTAAAGGTGAGCATGATTACTTGGTTTCTTCAGTTGACTGATATTCATACGTTGAGAAACCTATGATCTTATGATTGCGAATGTCTCTGCTATTACTATACGAGTGTGATGGATCCTTTCAGATTTGCCTAAGACGTACTTTCTGCGATATCCTATAGTGGACGGTATTGAAATCGCTAGATACAAACTCGGATAAATTCCGATGTGAATCTCGTCTGAAGGTAGGAAGTAGTTTTGCTACAAACAAAAGCAAATTGTTAAAATAGACAATAAAGTGTCTGCGGCTCTCCAGGTAGGTATGTCACATTACCGTGATTAAATGACATTGTGTTAATATCTCTCATTCACTCACTCATAAACAAACAATCATCCTTGAAAGCATTATTGATAATGTTACAAAATTATAGTGTGTCAGTTGTGCCATTAGGTACTCTCAGTATAGCTCACAAATTCATGTTATTAACTCATTTTAAAGGGAATAAAATATATATATACTATTGAGCTTGAAACAGATTAAGTGTAATAAAACTCAACCTTTGTGGGAGGACAAAATAAATTCCTACATTTAATAGTTCAAATAAGAGAGATCTTTGAAACTTTAGAGTAAATTTTGATTCTTTTCTAACAGGCATAGGATAGCAGGATTGTCTGATTTGGACAATTACCTAAGCCTATTTACTGTACTGTTTTGAGGAACACAACACGTTTCACCATCATTATACCACTTTCCCATGCACACTCCAGTACTTAACGAATAATGCCACCAATTTTATGCACTAATACTGAAAATAACACAAGTTTAGGAAAATAATACAATGCGGTGAGGCATCTTTTTCGCTTTCCCGCCAAAACTCCAGTTCTTTTAAGGCACGTGCTTAATAAATAGCGCATCCGTTGGATGTAGCGTCTATTTGACTATTTATTCAAGCCGAAGTTACAGATTAGATAATAATTACTCCCCGTAGAGCTTTTTTACGGTCTCCCGAATATGACGCGTTGACATGACGTTGATATGACATTTCAGAAATTTAAATACAATAAAAAAATTAAAACATATATGTTAAAGAAAAAGAAATATAATGGAAAGTTAAGACAAACCGAATAATGCCAAATTTTAGGTATGAATTTTAGAATAAATGCTGCATAATTCATTACCTACCTATTTTTGTCCGTTATTACACTAATAATTACAGAAAGTTAATGCCCACACGCTCTTTCACTAAAAACAGGTGTGTCTATATCGTTCAAAAATATATATTTATATGCTTGTAATTTAGTCTATAAATGATAAGAAAGATAAAGAGTTCATCTATGACGACGACGCTATTATCATTTCAGAGCACCTGAATATAATGCTGAAAATAGATGACCGTTGAAAAAAATCATTGGTCACGATCGAATTGCTGACAAATCTTTGATGATATCATAAGGAAAATGTGAAATAAAATAATTGTACGCGTAGATATTTTAGATATTAACATTGCTGTTTGTATACATCAAGTCCTAGGTATAAATCAGGGTTGTTGCGGATGCAAAAATTTTGACATGCGCGGATGCGGATGCAGATTTCAGGCTTATTTATAATATTCTGAGCATATGAACAAAAAATAATTTTTGTCTTATATAAAATAAGTTCAGATACTGCTTTTTATTGATGGCGACAGTTTTATTCACTTTTACACTTAATATTTACGTCCAAGTATTCTAAACACTTGGATAAACAAAGTAAACAAACACTAATTAATTTGCAGTGAGAATCACGTCGATAAACAAAACCTGTGGGATCTTGTCACCAATGTTTCCTATGGTCTTCAAACAAAGTAAGGAAATTACAAAATCGTGCGCGGCACTCACCATTCTGGCCCGCTCACTTTCTTTGCATGTCGTTACTTGCCGCAGATATGAATCCGCATTCATTAAAGCTCCGCATGAATTTGATGCGGATGCAGATGCGGATGAAGATGTCTGAATTAATGCGAATACTCCGCATTTGCGGATGCGGATGCGAATATTCGTAACATCTCTAGTATAAATAAATAAGCATTTAGCTTCTATTAGCTTAAACAACATAAAAACTTAGTAGGAATGGAAGTGGGATAGAGGATAAAGATCATATATGTACGTAATACCTAGTAGGATTAGGTACTGATTGCTATTTAAGAATACAAAATAAGAGCAAGTTTAATGTAACTCAGCGGTAGACCCTAGCTAGGCTAGGAAATTTTGCTGAGTAACTCGGCACTATCGACTTTATTACTTAAGATATTCAAATAGTATGTTACATCTGCCATAATCCGCCTTGTTGTGAGTGGCAGAAAATGATGACGTATACAGCACTGCTCGTAGCTGACGTCAAATGTTTTAGAGCGAAACTGTAAAAATCTTAAAAACTTCCGCTGTACTCTTTCGATGCGTAAAATATGGCACTCATACTGTGGATTCCACACCTGAGAGCAGTACTCGAGGATACTGCGGACGTAGGCACAGTACAAAATCTTTAGTGTTTTAATATTATTGAATGGTGTAGATACTCTCATGATAAATCCAAGGGCTTGCAAAGATTTTGTAACGATATTATCTATGTGTTGATTGTACATTAACTTAGAATCTTGCAGCACACCTAAATCTCTCATGATCTCTACTCGGCTTAATTTTTTACCTTTTAAGTAATATTTTGTTTGAATAACGTTATTTTTCCTCGAAAAAGTAATTGTATAACATTTACCAACATTGAGGTCTCATTTATTTGCTAAGCAGTAATCACTAATAAACCTATCGAGATCTTCTTGAAGTTCGATTGAATCAACTAAAGTACTGATTGGTTAAGAATTTTCATATCATCTGCAAATAAATAGAATTTTGAGTGCAAAAAACAGGAGTTAATGTCATTTATGAAAATTATAAAGAGCAGAGGTCCTAGTAAGGAACCCTGGGGAACTCCAGATGTTATATTAGTCCATGATGATCTAAATCCATTGAGACATTTTCAGACATACCCTACATGCCTTAGAGTCATCTCTGTCTACGCTACATGCAAACTTAAAAATGTACAACTGGGTTTCGATTAATTTAGCCAGAGTCAGGCAAAATAATAAAGTTAAGGGAGTTTTGGCGGGAAAGCGAAAAAGATTGCGTCACCGCATTGTATTATTTTCCTAAACTTGTGTTATTTTCAGTGTTAGTGCATAAAATTGGTGGCATTCTATTCGTTAAGTGCTGGATTACAGGCGTGAGTGTGGGGAAAATGGTATAATGATGGTGAAACGTTTCTTTTCGTGTTGTTTCCAAAACTCCATAGAAGCTTCTGGTAAAGTTGCGACCACTTTACTAGAAGTATGACTTTGACTGGACTATGACTTGACTTGATGACTTCGACTGTGACTTGAAACATATTTGCGTGAAATATCATTAACTTGATAAATTATCAATTACTTGACACTGGCTAAATACACAAAAGTGTGGAGCCAAAACCAAACAAAAAAAAAACATTTACAAAGCACTCAGCTAGTGCCCGCGCTGTGTGTAGCGTTAAATAGACATTTCGGTTGTCATGTAGTTATTTTAGGAGGCACTAAATACTGAAACGAAAACGAATACGCTATAGCATGGTCTGAGCACATGCATTTATGGAAAAGAACGAATTAAATTCCACCGTGTATACATTTACTCGTACTGGGGCGGCCCCGTGACGGGCGTGCAAAAGAACGAATTAAATTCCACCGTGTATACATTTACTCGTACTGGGGCGGCCCCGTGACGGGCGTGCAAAAGACAGGCAATAATAATAATAATAATAATAACCTAATTGATAAACATTCACAAACACAAACTTTCGCCATTATAATAGTAGTTTGATATAATAGGATATGATTACTGTAGTTATTCCTTTGTTATGTTATTTGTTTATATAAGAAAGTTCAGACCCCAAAGCCTATTTGTTTAATTTTGATAAGAATTATGTGTCACAATTATACAGTTACCCGGAACCAAATATAAGTAGGTAAATTATTGAGGTTGGTGTTTTTACCACAGACCTAGCATATTATCACTAAGTACGTTTTTACCTTACCACTACAAAAAATTGTTAAAAAGTACCTAAGTAGGTACATTATAACACTAAATTAGGTAAGTGAAGTTGAAGGCCCAGAATTATATAATTAAAGGTCAAGGCGTTTTATGAAGTGCAGGGATAAAATACAGATTACCTACAATATTTAATATTGTAGGTAGTCTTTATTTTACTGGAATTCAAATTGATATAAAAACCGGACCTAAAAGAAACGTTATGTTTTATAATGTCGTTATAATAAGAAAGTAGCAAAACAGGCTATAAAATTTGAGAATTGACACATAAAAAGTGTGAAAAATATCACAACATTCGGACACGCGTAGACGAAAATACCTTTTTGAATCCAATTGGTGTAGGTACCTACCCAATTTGATTGCATTATAAGAATGGAAACAAGGAGTTTTTGTTATGTTTACGTTTAGGCTATTGTTGTAACGCAAAAAGAAGCAAAAATTACTCACATGTATGCGGAATTAATTAATCTTCAGTGCCTAAAAAATTTTAAATAATTGCCTGCGAGCGAGCAGCTAGCGCGGGACCACCGAGGTCGGGTTTTAAGGAGGTTTTTAGGATATCGACCTCTGCTCCATAATGTATCTCCCAAACTGAGTGCAGCAGAAAAGTTCGTACAAATAATAGAAACAAGTTTACACCTACCTACTTTATTATTTTGCGGAGTGCGGTAAACGCATTTTTTCTGTTTTGTCATTGTAATCTACTAAACTAGATGTTTTACGGAGGATGTAGATTAGATGTTTTTAAAAACCGCTTTTTTGTACGACAAAAAAGCCGGTAATAATTAAGTCGCCCACATTAGTGGTTCTGCATACAGACAAAATGTATTCCAGTATTGCCTTATATTATTATTTATAATTTTAGCTCCGTTTTTAAAAAATTATTAGGTAATTACTGAACTCAACAAATCGGTTCTGTAATCTTAGTCCTAGAAGAAAGTGATCGTGGGGACTTCTAGCCAAAGATTAATCAACTAGCTGCTCACCCATCACACCACAGAGGCTGTCTATAGCCTGCTGTTTCCTTACTTCATAATTCTCCTGTTTCACATCACATCATCAGCCGGAAAACATACCACTGCTGAACATAGGCATGGTCAGGGGACCAGGGCTGCCATGACCCCACGCTTGGCAGGTTCCTTGGTCATCGCAGTACCTTTAATACAGGCCGAGGAGAATGCTGCTGCTGATTCCCTGGATATTCCCCAGCCAGCTCTTACGGTGAGAAGAGATGGGTGGTCTTATTTTTACGCCAGAACCACACGGTTATATAGCTCATTCAAAAATGTCGTTACCCTATCGTCGCCGTCCGAGACACGTCTTGAGTGACCCAGATGATCCTATAGCAACCGCAGTATCGGCTGCGCTAGGATCACCGGACCAATCTAGCTCTTCTGGCTCAGGTACCGCTTTCGGCACCGGTATAGTTTACCAGCGTAACACAATCAGACACTGACCCCGCGCGCGAGGTCGACGTTTCGTTGTTTAGCTAGAATGATCGCGACTTTCAATAGGGTCCACTCTTCCAGTGGACGTAGTCTTCTCGATCTTCCCGGCAACGGCCCAATCCGAGGCTCGCACCCCAGGGGTACCCCTGAACTAGTTGCCTCCCGCTCTTGACGGCTGGGCGCCTTAAGCGCCTGCCCTCCCGCCCAGCGACGCTGTAAAGGTCAGCAGAGACAAACAGCATTAGCCATGAAAAAAAATGAAAAACAGTTTAGTAGCGGAACAGTGTACGTAGTTTCGAACTATAGAAACTTCCGTTACAATGCTCAAATGGAAATTAGCAGTAAGAACACGGCAATATTTAGTATTTCAATAATTCATTATGCTGATTTAGCATGTTTTATGCTAATTAACCATGCCAGCTACAAGAAACCGCGCATTATCTATAATGAAGGTAAGTAACTTTCGGTATATCGCAGGTAATATAATTGACCGAGCGAAAGAAGTAAGCGAAGTCTCTACTTCAACCCGCTTTCACCTGTCCGGATGTATAACAAAGGCACAGAATATAAAATAGTCACTATTACGTAGGTCCTTGCGTCCAAATCGCGTATTTTTTATTTAATCTTGACGAAACTTGGCATTTATACACCAGGTTCTAAAACTTTCTAGATTTTTTTTCGGTGATTTTTTGTTTGGTTTCTCAAATTGTGGGATATTTCCACCAAAAAGGGGGGAAGTTTGCTGCTACGCCATTTGCCGGCCAATTTTGATAATATTTCGCAGAAATATTCGGGATGCGTCCGGTTCATTAGAACCTAATCTAAAAACACCCGATCACATAACTTTTTTATCTCATTATAACTGAAACCTCTCATAAAAGACACGATCATTTCCGCAGAATATTTATTTTACCAAATCGGTGAATTTCAGATGTTTTATGACATACACCCGTTTGTACTAAAGTTTGACCGGTCCTAAGTTTGCTCTTATTCCTCTGTGACGTGCATACCCTATGCATAAATAAATGCATGGCAGTAGGTATGTCATACAGTATATTAGACTCAATATAAATTATTAACTTGATTTGACTTCTATTACATTAAAAACTGCGAAGCAACCACGATTCATCCAAGTACTGCCTGTTAGACTGACTACATAGAAGAACCAGAAACACCTCACTTTTACCCCTTACTCTATCTCTACACCTCATTCAGAAGGCCCACTGCGAATGGGACATTTTGAGAATGGAATCACATGTGAACAGAACCTTCGAGACCAATGATGCCTTTGAATGTCAACAAACAAATATTATATTAGTATCGGTTTACTCGGTTTGGTCTCAAAGGTTCTAGGGCAAGTAGAGCTTTGACTGGACTGATAGCTCAGTTGGTAGTAGTAGCGCCTGCTGTTGTTAGCAGGCTGGCCCACTGAGCTGTAGGTTGTGGGTTTTATTCCCACCCAGGACAAACACTTGTATGATGAACATCGATTTATGTTCTGTTTTAGGTGTTATATTGTATTCTATGTATATTATGTGATCAAACGAACTTCTCAAGCGAAGTTCGATCAATATTATATGATCACCTCATTTGAAGATATAGCAACCCTCCCAACCCAAACCCGGAGACAAAGTTTTGCATTCACCATATCAGTCTCTAAAAGAATGAAGGCTTGAAATAGACTAGGGAGGTGGTAACTTTGTCGTTAAAAAATCGATTAAGCAATATCGATTTGCTAAATCTCTGAAATACGTGCGATGCTACATTGTAAGCTAAAGTGAAACTACATGGTTATAATATATCTGAAAAATGAGGTGAGAAGTATAAATATATTTAATGCTGTTTTACCACAGACACCTGGATCCGTGCTCTTTTTTAATATACTACTTAATTATATATTTGTTAGTTGTATTTTTTTTAACAAAATCGATACCGGGGTGTTTTATATAGTTATTTTTCTTACATTTTTGGATACTATATAAATATGTGAATATGTATATATTTACAAACGAAAAGTATCTAAGTATTGTATCAATTATCTGGTTCCCATATTACAAGCTGTGCTTATTTCGGGGCTAGATGGCACTGTGTGAAATGTTATTAAATAATTATTTTTATTCATTTATAGAGTAGGTAAGTACTTATTTAAAATAATATAGTCTATTCACACTTACGTTCCTGCTGCTGGATCCTAGGGCATCTAGTCGTCAAATACGTCGTAGGTACTTAGAGTCCATCCTTCTTGCTCACATGAGATATTGTATGGCCTTGGCCATAAGCCACCATGCCAGCTTAGGGACGCGCCGCTAGCCTCTCCCTCAATGGTGCAGAAACAACCCAAGAAACCGGTAAGCTTAAGAATCGAAGAGAAGAGAAGAGAAGATCAAGACGATGCACTCAAATATTTTTAACTCTCACCATCCCCGGTTCCTCACGTTGGTTTCCTACTTCACTTACTTACCATAAATTAATAGAACGCAGATAAACGCGTTCGAACCCCAAAATCAAACTTCCGTTTATTCCTTTCAAACATTACTATTTTATAATAATTTTTTTATCACTTATAAGTACATATTTCTTATTTTAACACTTGTGTATAAATATATTCAATTGACATAAATGTCCACGTCTTCTCATGAGAATATTATAGTAAACTTTAACTACAGACACGAAAATGTAGTGTAGTTGATTATTACCTGCTTTTTTTCTTCTTTTTATTATAGTTCTTTTTAAACGAGAATTATTATTATCTGTAGGGGACAGCTGTAGATAAATAGAGGTATGTAAGTAAGTAAAATACCGCCGGCACCGACCTAATTAGTCGGGAAGTTAAAATAAAGATTAAATTAATAATACATTTTATAAAAAAGCCAGTTTTATTTGCTCTAGTTTCTGTTAAAAAGTTTATAGCGCGTGCATCGCATTCCAACGAATAAGGAATTTTGAACATTCACTGTTGAAATCTTGATTGGTCACACTGTATTGTCCGCTTTAATAAAAGGTTGAAGTTGCTTTAGTGTGCTGATTTATTTGGTCCGAGTTTATTCACACAAGGTTGGCTTGCCATCGATGACGAGTTCGGCCCATTCGAGAACACTGTACAATCGCATGTGAGGGTTTTCATTTTTCACTGGAAACAATGGAAGACATAGTAGATTTTTACATCAGTTCCAAGATATTTTATAGCGCGTGCATCGCGTTCCAACGAATAAGGAATGTTGAACATTCACTGTTGAAATCTTGATTGGTCACACTGTATTGTCCGCTTTAATAAAAGGTTGAAGTTGCTTTAGTGTGCTGATTTATTTGGTCCGAGTTTATTCACACAAGGTTGGCTTGCCATCGATGACGAGTTCGGCCCATTCGAGAACACTGTACAATCGCATGTGAGGGTTTTCATTTTTCACTGGAAACAATGGAAGACATAGTAGATTTTTACATCAGTTCCAAGATATTTTATAGCGCGTGCATCGCATTCCAACGAATAAGGAATGTTGAACATTCACTGTTGAAATCTTGATTGGTCACACTGTATTGTCCGCTTTAATAAAAGGTTGAAGTTGCTTTAGTGTGCTGATTTATTTGGTCCGAGTTTATTCACACAAGGTTGGCTTGCCATCGATGACGAGTTCGGCCCATTCGAGAACACTGTACAATCGCATGTGAGGGTTTTCATTTTTCACTGGAAACAATGGAAGACATAGTAGATTTTTACATCAGTTCCAAGATATTTTATAGCGCGTGCATCGCATTCCAACGAATAAGGAATGTTGAACATTCACTGTTGAAATCTTGATTGGTCACACTGTATTGTCCGCTTTAATAAAAGGTTGAAGTTGCTTTAGTGTGCTGATTTATTTGGTCCGAGTTTATTCACACAAGGTTGGCTTGCCATCGATGACGAGTTCGGCCCATTCGAGAACACTGTACAATCGCATGTGAGGGTTTTCATTTTTCACTGGAAACAATGGAAGACATAGTAGATTTTTACATCAGTTCCAAGATATTTTATAGCGCGTGCATCGCATTCCAACGAATAAGGAATGTTGAACATTCACTGTTGAAATCTTGATTGGTCACACTGTATTGTCCGCTTTAATAAAAGGTTGAAGTTGCTTTAGTGTGCTGATTTATTTGGTCCGAGTTTATTCACACAAGGTTGGCTTGCCATCGATGACGAGTTCGGCCCATTCGAGAACACTGTACAATCGCATGTGAGGGTTTTCATTTTTCACTGGAAACAATGGAAGACATAGTAGATTTTTACATCAGTTCCAAGACAGTCTGAATCACTGAAGAGTTAGATGCTTTTATGCTCTATTTCACAGACCAAGGAGAGATACTTCATACATCCATCTAACTGCAGCCTCTTGACAGCCTCTTCTGACAGACTCTGTGGTGTGGTGGTTGAGCAGGTCGGCTCATAACCCGGAGGCGGCGGATTTGATCCCCGCGGCAGGACAAGTATTTGTGCACAGAAAAAAAAGCGCAAATACTTGTTCTGAGTCTGGGTGTTGTATTGTTCCACGGCCCTACTAGTTCCTGGGTCCCTAGACACAGGGAATCCTAGTTAAGGTCCAGGATCTATGTATGTGATCGTTGGGCGTTATTATTATTATTATTACTAAAGACTAGCCTTAGTTAGTTGGTAGTTCTAGTTTTCACCTAGACAAGACTGACTTACTTTTTATTCATGGTATACAATATATATCCTACCTTGTATTCTCACGTACTGCTTGGTAGGCAGATCTAGAGGCTTCCATTTAGGTCTGCCTAGCTGAAAGTGAGAAGTTGATGCTATGCCCTTGTGGAATTCCTGTAGCAAACATTAGTTCAATGAAGATAGTGTGTAGTCTGTTTAGAATAAATGTTACACTAGTTATAGCTCGCGCAAAACCTTATAAGCTCGCGGAAGTTAGGCCCGATTACCAAACTGCGCATGGTACCAAACTGTGCATTGTAAAAGCGGCCAATTTACAATAACTATAATGTGCGTACTGCGCAACCATCCGCGCTAACATCCGAGAGTCCATAAAGTTTTGCGCGAGCTATAACAGACACGCCTAGATCGTCCACTCTGGCCAACACGACTCTCGTGCGAGTACCTACTCTGTGCTCATACGTCTGACACTGGCGTTCGAGATAGTGGTACTCTACGTCCTCACGCAGTATATTTAGTATAGCAATAATATATCTCAAAAATTATTAGCTCGCTCACACTAGGAATGGGAGTCATATGATGTTCTATGTGCCTAGGCTAGGAGTAGGTTAGGTATGTGCCTGCAAAACCGGGTGATGATAACTGACTGAGAATCCGATCTCTGTTCCTAGTTATTCACTTCTAAAATCAATGTGAACGAATAAAATAAATATATGTGGAAATTTCACACAGCGCCATCTAGCCCCAAACTAAGCAAAGCTTGTACTATAGGAACCAGATAACTGATACAATAGTTAGATACATTTTGTTGGTAAATACATACAGAGAATAAAATATAACACCCAGATACAGAACAAACATCGATGTTCATCACACAAATGTTTGTCCTGGGTTGGAATCGAACCCACAACCTGCGGTGTCAAAGGGAAGGATATTACCAACTGAACTAACGGGCCAGTCAAAATAAGTAAAATAAATAAATAAGGGCAAGAGAAGTTTAAAAAATCCCGCATTCAGTTTATGGCTGATGCATGACGGTTATATTTGAAATCTAGCGATTTCTTGTAAGCATACCTGATCCCAAATGTTCTTTCGAATAATCTTAATTTCCTGGCGATCTGACCTCGGCGACTTGGGGTTGTAATCTGGGGGGTGGTACAACATGTCGTACGGACACAGAGGGCGTTCTTTATCCCACTTCGTGTTGAAAAACGTTTCTTTGGAAACTGGAATTATCATCCCGGTTCTTTGGCTATCGGTGACTGCGTCTTTGTGAGGCATTATAAAAGAAATGTTGTACGTTCCTAATTCGATAATTAAATACGTCTAAACCTTCAGATTTAGGTAATAAAAAATAGTGTTTTTAGGTAAACATGACAATGGTTAATTTGTAAATATATATGAAAACGGTGTTAAATATCTTTGGGTGTGAAACTTGATGAAAATAACATGAATGACATGTTTATCAAAATAACCACTATGTTTATATCCGCATCACAGAGTACTTTTTTTTTATGTTTTGGCTCTACACTTTTGTGTATTTAGCCAGTGTCAAGTAATTGATAATTTATCGGGTCAATGATATTTCGCGCAAATGTGTGTCAAGTCACAGTCGAAGTCATCAAGTCAAGTCATAGTCTAGTCAAAGTCATACTCCTAGTAAAGTGGTGGCAACTTTATTTGAAGCTTCTATGGAGTTTTGGAAACAACACGAAAAGAAACGTTTCACCATCATTATAACATTTTCCCACACTCACGCCTGTAATCCAGCACTTAACGAATAGAATGCCACCAATTTTATTCACTAACACTGAAAATAACACAAGTTTTGGAAAATAATACAATGCGACGATGCGATCTTTTTCGTTTTCCCGCCAAAAAAACCTACTATTACTTCTCCAGAGAAACTTGGTGAAACTTGGTGAAAATGACATGAATGACATGTTTATCAAAGAGCATAAATAACCACTGTGTTTATATCCGCATCACAGAGTGCTTTTTTATGTACGGAAATGTAGCATCATGTAACCTTCTTGGTAGCATCTTAGACTTGATCGTAGACATGTACCGTAAGTATAGTAGGCAAATTTTTGATTTGGGTTTCACGGGCATTCACAGGTTTCATGTCAGTATGGCAATAAAAATGACAAGCTAAGCAAAGCGCAGCAATGCGAGCGCAATTGCCTCGATCACATGCAGATTACTGGCAGGAGAAGTATTTGTGCACAGAAAAAAAGCGCAAATACTTGTTCTGAGTCTGGGTGTTGTAGGACCACGGCCTTACTAGTTCCTGGGTCCCCAGACACAGGGAATCTTAGTTCGGGTCTAGGATCTATGTATGTGATCGTTGGGCGTTATTATTATTTTTATTATTAATTATATATTATAACGCCTGTTTAAATGGTCTTAGTTCGATTTGCCCAGTAATTTCATTAGTACATACTTGAAATTTTGATTATCATAATTAACATGGCAATCTTTTAAGTCTACTGTGTCTTTAAAAGTGTAACCAAACATTAGATTTGGTAGGTGAAAGGCTCCATTGCCTAGCTCATCGACGTAAAGTGGCTAGTCTGTCGGTCTTTTACAGATAACACCACGGTGAATGCGCGAGAACTGCACGATCTCATTCCCCCATCACCATTCCACTACCGGACTACTAGACGCTCGGCTAAGCGCCACCCTTTCGTGGTACAAATGGGTGGTATTTCGAATACCACCCATTCGTACCGAGCGATTTGATTGCACGTTCTCAATTAGATCGGCTAAGGAATGGAATGCTCTGCCAGCGTCTGTTTCCGGCGAATGACCCGGGGGTGTTCAAGATAAGAGTGAATAGGTATTTACTTGGCCAGCATGCTACACCTTCGATCGCATCGTCACTTCCCATCAGGTGAGAGCGTGGTCAAATGCTAAAGAAGTATGAAGTAAAAAAAAAAATACTAGATATATGTATGATTTTAGAGACCCAGTTAGGTCGGGTTTATTATACATTTATCATATACGCCCTAAACTCGATGGTCCTAAGCCTTACTTCCTCTATTGAAGTTGGCAAAAAGTCACGTGCTCAGAGCCTTATCAATTTCAAATAATTAAACATTACTTTATTTAACTATTAACTAAGTAGGTACCTTTTCCGAACAAACCAATTATTTAGGTAGGCACTACATATAAACCTACTGTACGGAAACATCCAAATATGTGATTTTTATTAATTAACGGCCTAGGCCAAAGAAATTAGCCTAATCAAAGGCTAAATCGATCTCGATGCATTTTCGTATGCACAGTTTGAACCCTGTAAAAGGACATATTATATATAACTAGCTACTTTTTTTTACCGGCAAATTGCCTTTATTTTCAGCTAAATACTACAATGATATAATAACTAATACTAAACACTACCTACTACAAAAAAAAAAACATTTGAACTATATACTACCGTGCCGCCATGACCTCTCGGTAGAGAGTAATGATATTCTTTGGCCATGACCTAGCTACTTCTTATTTAAGTTCATCTAGGTAGGTACCACCGCTTTGCCAGTTATTCTGCCGCCAAGCAGTAGTGCGCAAGCACTGCTGTGTTCCGGTTTGAAGGGCACTGTAGCTAGTGAAATTACTGGGCAAATGAGACTTTATGATCTGATCTCACTGTTTAGTAATCTTATTACTAGATTGTGCTGATGTCTCAAGATGACGTGCGCAGTGCAGTGTCACGCGAAACTCTATACTTTAGAGTTCCGAGTGACACTGCAGCTGATATGGGCAGCCGTGTCGTTTAACATCAGGCGAAAAAAAAACGAAGGTTTACCAAGGGTATATAGCAAAGATATTGTGATTTATAGCACGTTTCTTGACTTTTGACTTTTATAAAAATAATCGAAATAATCTGCGTAAAAAATATTAAATTAACTTATTCTAGAACATACATTGTTTTGAATAATGTTCTTTACGGGTAAGGTGCCTTTATTCTTTCAACTAACTAAATACAATAATATAACCACTACTCCTAAACACTACCTCCCACAAAATAAGCATTTGGTCTATATACTAGCCGCGACAACTTATAATCAGCCCACTGCCAGTAGATAGCGTACTCAACTTGCTGGCAAAAATACAATAATTACAAAAATATTAATCAAAAACCGTCAAAATCAGTCATTGCGTGCGTTGTCTTTGTGTAAGCGCCGTGCTTATGTTCAGACTGAATTGATATCTAAATTTACGTTGTTATGATCGATATTTCTATGTTCGGATTTTGACCACCTTACTTTGGTATAATTTACTGCGCCTCGCATCCTTGCGATGATACCGCGGGCAGGAACTCAATCTCAAAAACTCAACACAACATGTAAGTACTTAAGTGTTGTTATGCTGAACAACATTACTATCGTTGTAGGTACATACCTACCTGCTAATAACGTTTTTTATTATTCCCCCTAAAATTGTGAAATAATGCAATACCTAAAATAAGTTCAAAAAATTATAATAGCAATTTAGTTATGCAGAACCACAAAACATGACTGTATTATCACGATATCACGAGTCATGTAAGTGGACTTCCAGTATTATTAAGTACTTACAATATTATTTATCCTGTGCCAAAAGATAAAATTGTTCATTCATATATAAGGAAGGTCCTTGTTTTTAACCAGTATTTGGGAAACTTAGTCTGGCTGTGCACTCCTATATTTTAAACATGACCCAATTTGTAGTGAATATATTAGTTTTAGTCGTATTAAGTGGAGCTGGTGAAGCAGCCAGGATTCTAGCAGTAATTCCAACGCCATCTATAAGTCACCAGGTGGTTTTCCGACCCTTGACTCAGGAGTTAGCAAAGCGCGGACACCAAGTTGTGGTCATCACGACGGATCCGGTTTTTCCCATAGGACAGGCCCCTGAAAACCTCACAGAGATAGATATTCATGATATATCGTACAAGTTATGGAGAGAAGAAGTTTTAACGAGCGCGACCACATCAGGAAAAGGCGATGATATTGTAACACAGATTAAGACTATGATGCCTCTTGTCTCCAGACTGTTTGAAATACAGATGCAAACAGACCAGGTGCAGCAGGTGATCAGTAATACTACTAACTACTTTGATTTACTTCTAATAGAAGCTTGCGTAAGGCCAGCTGTATCCGTGTCCCATATTTTCAAAGCACCAGTTATTTTAGTAAGCTCTTTGGCTGGTGTGGTGAGAAACTATGATGTTATGGGAGCCCCTATGCGGCCACCACTTATTTATCCAACATTGCTACGACAGAGAATTTTCAACTTATCGCTCTGGGAAAAATTGATTGAGCTTTACCATCATTATTTGTTTGAAAATATATTCTCATCTGTTGAAGACAGCGACAATAAGATCGTGAAAAAGCTCTTCGGTCCTGATACTCCACCAATATCAGAGCTGGAGAATAACGTGCATATGATGTTTTTAAATGTCCACCCTCTTTGGGAGTTAAATAGACCAGTGCCTCCAAGCATTATATACATGGGTGGAATACACCAGAAACCTTCAAAAGAACTGCCTAAGGTGAGTCCATTATAGTATCATTAACTCATATGTTCCCACTATTGGGTAAGGGGCTTTCTCTCACAGGGGAGTGTAGGCCATACTTAATCTTCAACTGTTTGTGGATGAGGAATGTATTTTGTGATTCTTGAACATGTCGTTTGCGTCAGTAAGTGCATATTCAAGAGTCCATTATTGGTTACCTCAACCTGATATTATTTATCTTCAAATACCACACACACACAGTATCTTACAGTACAGTGGTGTTTTACAGTGCAGTACTTAACCATTAATTTACGCAATAATCTAAAGCAGTTAAAAAAAAACTATTCCTTATCAATATCAAATACTACCTATTACAAAATGTATATATAAAATATTTCAGGAACTCAAATCATACCTAGATTCTTCGAAGAATGGCGTCATATACATAAGTTTTGGAACCAACGTGAGCCCCTCCAGTTTGCCTCCAGAAAAGATCCAGTTGTTAGTGACAGTTTTTTCAAAGCTACCTCACGATATTTTATGGAAATGGGACCAAGACGAGCTGCCTGGCAAGTCAGCGAATATTAGGATATCCAAGTGGCTCCCCCAGTCTGATCTACTCAGTAAGTAACCTACCTTTAATCTTTATGAGAGTTGCTCAAAGACGAAAGCAACGGTCCATATTTGAAGAATTACACTGGGTCGTGAATCGGTGCTCAAAACGAGATGTCTTTCGTAAAATTACCAATCTATAAATAAAATTTCCAGTGATTCCCAGTCGTCAGATCGACTATAGTACAGTTTTATAGTCAAATATTTTCAAAGGAAGTGGCTAGAGAAATCTGCCTTTAAGCAATTCAGTGGTATATTTTTGGATAGAGGCAACACGTTTGATATTGTATAGACAGTTAGCATAAAGAAATTAATAAAAAAAAAACCAAGTAAAGTACTCACTATAAACGAACAAATGAAAATATACTGAGCGAATTCATATAGAATTCTCAAATGATATTAACGAATGGAGAAATTAATGTACTTAGGTATAATTCATTATAATGGCCAAGATAAAATTACAAAAGACTAATGTACTAAAATGTAGAGCTATTTTGATGATTGATAGTACTTTTTTTCTATGAAATCTTGATAAAACACCACATGTCAAATCAATCTGTACAACAGAACAAAAAATCCCATTGGTCAGAATAACTTAATCATCCGTCTGACCACTGAACATCGGAAATTTCTGGTACTTGAACACCGATAGTCGACTGAGTATCAATAAGTCATATTTCAATACAAACTACATATAATTATACTCTTATCGATAGGTAGGTATATTCTTTTTCTCGTGCATAGGTACAAACACGTACACGGAAAACCGTAAATAAGACAAATGCAGTTTTTTTGAGTTAGTACCTATGTATTAGCTTACAACCTGCGACCTCCGCGATTTGCAAACGCGAATGCAATACTTAATTTTTATCTTATTAGTGTCTATCTTCATAGGTACCGAGTCACCGTGGTGGATTTAGTATATAACGCTGAAAGATAAAAAGATGATGCTTGGCACGCGTTTTTTTTTTCATAATCACAGGAGTGATAAAACTGATCCATTACTGGGCCAAGCCATCACACTCTTGGATTACATATTTACAACATTAGTAATTACCTACTAGGTAGCTAGGAATTTTCTACAAAGTTCGTCTAGGTAGGTACCACAGCTTTGCCAGTTTTTCTGCCGCAAAGCAGTAGTGTGTAGCTAGTAAAATTTCTGAGCAATATGATTTTATGACTTGATGTCACAGTCTAGTAATTCTAATACTATTAGACTATTTTGATGTCTCAGTGCAATTTCACGTGAAACTTTATATGTTAGTCCGAGTGACACTGCAACTGTTATGGACAGGCGGTATACCTTAACATCAGGCGAATGACCAGCTCGCCACGACACTAAAAAAAACAATTTGACTAATGATCTGCGAGCTTAGAAATTAGGTAGGTAACATAGCCACGTTAACTAGCAGGCTATTCAAAGATTAGGTATGCCGTGACTTGTAATTTTAACAACCTATAATTCCAGATAATTATAAGTAACAAACACAATTTTTGTGCCAATAAGAGTACGTTTTCCTCGAGTTAATTGTATACCTTATACTATTAGGTATACAATTAGCTCAAGGAAATCATGAGTACCTTACACATCACACATAATATAGGCTAATAATCACACACATATAATATATGTGTGTATTAATTATAATTATTAGTTACATACTAAATATCACCAATTAGGTTTAGGTTTAAAGAAATTTATTCTCAAATAAGACAAAAAGTCACTTCCATGAGAACGTAGTTAGACTTAAAAATTCAATACAAGTACATTCGTCGTCATTAAACAATGTAGGTATAGTTTTGATTGACGAGATTGCTCTCGTGATATTAAGCAAAAATAAAATCCTAAAGTTATAGTATGCTACGACCTACTTTTCTCATATTTATAGTTTTTGTCTGTGATTACTGATTTATTCATCTTATACTACTGACACAATTCCTTGCTAACTGATATACGGTTACCGTGAGTATAATTCGTTTATAGTGTATTATCGCAAATAAGTAGGTCGCTGAGATTATAATAAAAGGCTATTTTAATGATTTCATTTTCTTGTACGATTTTATATAGGATTCTGTACCTAATTTAATTTTAAAAAGACGGTCAGGCCTAAAATATACGTAGGATAAATAATTCACACATGTTTATGAATATCTGCTAAGCACTATAAAAATAGATGATAAAGGGACTGAGGGGACCTACCAACGTAAAAGTGCGAACCTAATCGTACTAATCACTATATGCATAGTAATCCATCTAAAATTAACACATGAAATATGTAAATCTTAATTATACTTCATCTAGTGATGAAGTATAATTTTTGTTATAAACGTCGTTAAGTTGGGCACAAAAGTTATATTAACAAAACATTGTGAGGAGAAAGATCTTGAATAATTAAGACACTAGGAAATATATCAAAGCAACTTAAATTAGTTGGTACGCTAAGTCCACCTAAACAGTTAATTGGATTAATATTTTTTTTTTTATGCTACTTAGTGATGTGACGAGCTAGTCGT
Organism: Ennomos fuscantarius; assembly: GCA_905220475.3. NCBI lineage: Eukaryota > Metazoa > Arthropoda > Insecta > Lepidoptera > Geometridae > Ennomos > Ennomos fuscantarius. The sequence continues at coordinate 6,655,402 of HG992044.1, forward strand.
TCACCTGATGTTAAGCGCCACGGCCGCCCATAACAGAACAGTGTCATTCGGAACCCTAAAACAGAGTTACGAGTGACACTGCACTGCGCACATCATCCTGAGACATCAGCACAGTCTGGTAATAAGATTACTAGACTGTGAGATCAGGTCATAAAGTCTCAATTGCCCAGTAATTTCACTAGCTACAGTGCCCTTCAAACCGGAACACAGTAGTGCTTGCACACTACTGCTTGGCGGCAGAATAACTGGCAAAGCGGTGGTACCTACCTAGACGAACTTTGCAACAAAGTCTTACCACCTAGTAATTAATAGTATAAAAAACAGAATAAAATCGAAGGTGGCGATTTCGATTCCCGTGGATAACAAGAAACAGAATAAAAAGTGCAAATACTTTTTCTGTGTCTGGGTGTTGTGGGACCACGGTCCTCGTATAGATCCTGGGTACCTACATACAGGGAATCCTAGTTAGGGTCCACTGTGATCGTTGGGCGTTATTTATTATTATTACTTATTTATTACTTAAATAAGTTCCATTATACTATATAGCTTCTGCTTCTTCTGCCCGCGGCTTCCCCCGCGTGGCCTATAGGAAACGAAGAAAAAAAAAACATAGATAATTCAACCACCCATTTCTCCCTTTTGGGGATGGAATTTCTAAAAACCCTTTCTTAGTGAATACCTACACTTTGCAAAGAAGACCCTCCAAATTTCAAGTCTCTGGGACCAGCGGTTTAGGCTGTGCGTTGATATATAAGTCAGTCATTCAGTCAGTTAGTCAGGACTTTGAATTTTATATGTAAAGATTTATCTGTCTATCCAACCATAAACAGACAATACGCCGTACGGAGTTTTGGCGGGAATGCGAAAAAGATTGCGTCGCCGCATTGTATTATTTTCCAAAACTTGTGTAATTTTCAGTGTTAGTGAATAAAATTGGTGGCATTCTATTCGTTAAGTGCTGGATTACAGGCGTGAGTGTGGGAAAATGGTATAATGATGGTGAAACGTTTATTTTCGTGTTGTTTCCAAAACTCCATAGAAGCTTCTGGTAAAGTTGCCACCACTTTACTAGGAGTATGACTTTGACTAGACTATGACTTGACTATGACTTGACTTGATGACTTCGACTGTGACTTGACACATATTTGCGTGAAATATCATTAACTTGATAAATTATTAATTACTTGACACTGGCTAAATACACAATAGTGTGGAGCCAAAACATAAAAAAAAAAATACGCCGTACGGTAAGTGCTTGCTACGACTTATTTCATATTATTTTGTAAAAAAAATTGTTTGTAGAGCATCCCAATGTAAAGCTGTTCATCACTCAAGGAGGCCTGCAGTCGACTGATGAAGCGATCACAGCAGGCGTGCCTCTCATCGGCATGCCAATGCTTGCAGACCAATGGTACAACGTTGAACAATATGTTTACCACAAAATTGGTATAAGACTGGACATGGAAACATTGACAGAAGAAAAGTTTCTTAACGGTATCAACACGATGCTCAACGACGTTAAGTAAGTTATAGTGTTTTCGCAACAAAGACAACAAGATAAATAGCATTGGAATCGATCTAGCAAGGTAGGTAAAAATGGTACCTACTAGGTGGTAGGACTTTCATGCAAAGTTCGTCTAGGTAGGTAACCACCGCTTTGCCTGTTATTCTGCCGCCAAGCAGTAATGTGCAAGCACTACTGTGTTTCAGTTTGAAGGGAACTGTAGCTAGTGAAATTACTAGACAAATGAAACTTTATGACCAAGGGAGTGATCAAGAAAGTTTGATTGCAATGCAACAGGAGAAATTTCCATACTAACTATGCACATAGACTGCGTATTCAAACTGTCAAAAATTTGTGTTTCTATTGGTTGCAATTGAGTTACGTATCGCCCAGCTGATCTCACATTCGAGTAATCTTATTACTTCACACTACACGGTGCTGATGTCTCGGGATGTTGTGCGCAGTATACAGTGTCACGCGAAACTTTATATTTTGGAATTCCGAATGACACTGTTCTGTTATCACTTAACATCAGGCGAACGACTTGCTCGTCACATCATTCACTAACATAAAAGAGTCACTTGCTGATATACCTACGTATTGTAGCTCGGTAGTGCCGTGTGAGGGTAATGAATTACGTAGATATTTCTGAGCGCGAAGTACAGGGAGGAGGAGGATAGACGTTAGACGAAAGTATAGATGCCAATTTAAAAAAAAGTAAAAAAAAAAACATTTTAGACAGTTGGTACCTTATTTTTTTATTGAAAAAAAAATCAATTGGTAATAATAAAATACCTGTATCCTGTTCCATGAACATAGTTGGAATAAAAATCCTTTTAAATTGGTACTATTGGAACCTACCATCTAGTCCCTACTAGATGGATAAACCCAAAATACTGATTACCAACCATTGCACGTAAATAACTACTGTAAATAAAAAACAAACCACATAGTAACTATGGTACATATCTTTGAGCTATTTATTATGATATTAATAGATTCAACACTACTTATTCATCGTAAATTAACAGTGTCAAATAATAAGACTAGAAATAAGAGACTTGAATCTTAGGAATCACTCGGTAGCGCCCACTTGAAAATTAAAGGAGAATCACACAGGATTCGCCTATTTACGTAAGTCATAGAATGTAAAAAACATAAGTAGTAGAAATGTCTGAAAAATATATTACCATTCCCAGTTACCGCATCAATATGGAAAAACTGCGCGGTATAATGAGGGACCAGCCACAGCAGCCCCTCGACCGCGCCGTGTGGTGGGCGGAGCACGTCCTGCGACACGGAGGCGCGCGGCATCTCCGCGCACGAACCGCCAACATGTCCTGGATTGAATTCCTGGACCTAGAACTCGCAGCTGTTTTAGCGCTATCCTGCTTAGCAGTTACAGCAGCAATATGCACTAGTTTGTATGTAGTAATAGGTTTTGTAAGAAAAAATGTTTTACCTGGATCCAAATTAAAGAGTAGTTAAATTGCCTTATTGAAGTTTTAGTCCAGCCTTTTTTACACGCTTCATATTAGCTTCACTTGTATGTTTTTATGTTTGTAACCGACTCCTTTAGGCGCGATTCTGACCCTTAAACGGCCCGATTTCATTCAAACTTTGTAGATTTATCGAGGACCGATGACAATATACTAAATTTATGAAAAAATAAAGCTTTTATAAATAAACCAAACTGAAAAATAGAAAATAAATAATAGTTTAAATAAACTAAAAAACAAGATTTATATAAAAATCAAATAATTTTTTTTTAATAAATTTGAATTAAGAATTGTGAAATATTTTTAATATATATGAATTAATAATAATGTAAATAAGAAAAAAATATTTTTTATAAAAAAAAATAAACGCTTTAATATAAACACGTCATCAAAAGCAATGTTAGAATCACAGAATATCAAAGTAATAAATTCGTAAAAATAAAACAAAAGTAGCCTTATAAAGATTTAACTTTTTCGCGCGGTGAGAAAACCCCGAACAGAGCTGAAGAATCCGCGCTTCATCTTGTTGTTAATCGGCCCAATTGTGTGCTTGCTGTAGAAGGATGCTGATGTATCGTATAGAGAGGAACCCATCTCTATACCCTGTGAGTGAACATGAACATAATTAGAGACATAATCTTCATCATCTTTATGAACTAATAAAGTTATATGATTCAGGGTGGATTCGACCAAACTTGGATTTATACACGAGTAACTATACCAGAATAAATCTATTCCACGATATTATACTCGAGTAATTCATTCTTCGTTTTTCCACGCAATACTAAGTTTAGCTACGCTTAGAATTACTATACGCGAATAGCGGAATAAATGATGAACGAATCTATTACCCAGTTAACAATTGTTGTTCTACAACGACACGGTATTCAAGCTTATGGCATATCAACTCGCTTTTGTCGTATTATAGTGTAGGAAAATAAATGACAAAATACATGGTCGGACGTCTTTTTTTATCTTTGTCTTTTTTGAATTAAAATATTCTCGGGATAACTCTGTTATTCCACCAAAAACGGTAGTATAGTAATAATACTCGAATAGACTTGCTATTCTTAGAATTTTAGATGGTAAAATGTGAAATTGATTGACTCTCGAACAAATGGCGATTTATTCTAAGAATAAAATTTACTCTCGTTTGGTGGAATCCACCCTCAGTGATATGATTTTTACGAGACTGCTGCTCAAATGTTAGCGTTCCAACAAGTCGCGTGAGGTATATAAACATCAATACATATTTTTACAATATTAAATAATAATACTGCGTACGTAGCTATCCTCACCAAGTTTGAAAAGGAAAAATGAGTGAGATAAGTCGTAAAAATGAGGGAATGGTATAAAATGGGTTAGGGTCATGTCGTCTGGGTATGGGTATACCCCGATTATAAAACGGTAAAATAAGGTCGGTATAGGTAGAGGAGTTACAAAACTAGAAGCAAAAATAATCAACATCATATGACTCACCCCAAGAGATGTGCTAACATGATACGAATCAATGGAACTGTACATGGTAGGTGGTCGCTTCTCCAGAGCTATCCTGGCAGCCGACGCTCTCCCAGACCTCATCACCAGATACGACATCAGCCGTCTGAGAAATGGCTTTCTTGGCTGGGACTCGGAAGACTCTGATTTAGAAATTGATCTTCCATCTTCGGATAGGAGGGATAATGCAGATGCTCCAAGGTTTGGAGTGCGTGATTTTTGATGTCCTACAAAACATAATTCAATCTAGACAATAATTTTAGAACTCTGAGCAATGCTTCATCATCACCATCGTGTGAGGTAAATCACAATTTAAAAATAAATAGTACCTCTAAAAATTGTTTCAATCGATTGATGTTTTTTCCTTTGTAAAGTTGATGATCCAAGAGATTCAAAATTTGTGAAAGAACACGCTACATCATTCAAATACGTGATACTATTATATCTTATTTCTACAGAAGACGCAATTTTTCTCACTTCATCATTTTTCTTTTTATTGTTTAACTTATCGATGTTAATGTCTCTGTAGAATAAAGTAACTGCTTCTTCCTTGGTATCTTCATTCAGTTCTTTCATCTTTGGTTTCTTGACATCTCTACATTTAAATAAATCCAAATCCAGAGGAAGTGAATCGGTCTGTACTTCTTTATGCCAATGCATCAAGTATTCACTTTTAGTTTTAGCTTTTATATTTCCTACAGAAACGACACTTGCATTCCAGTTTTGTTTACCTTTTTGGCGCTTCCCTGATACTTTTAATGACTGTTTTACTTTCTTGTACTGTTTTATAGACAGTTGAATAGATTTACGTTTAGAGTGTGACTGCAAGTTTATAAGTTCTTGATCACCTTGAATTAAGGACTCTATTAGTGCTTCGCATTTGGGTAATTGATTCATCGTTATTGGTATTCTATTTACGTTATTCTTGCCCTTTTCATTCACTTGTTTGTTTATTTTTGGAACTGAGTATACTAATATTTGTTCTTTTTCTATATCGCCGATCAAACAGCGCACTTTTGATGGTTTGGAGCTTAGACAATTTGGATCAGCTAAATTTGCCAAATTTCTTGTGCAGGAAGGGCACGAACATGACTTTCTTAGCATTAGGGCTCTTACCAAAGGTTCACTAAAACGTAATATATATTTATATTATTAATTTAATAATCATTATTATTACATTATGTTAATATTAAGCATAGTATCGTAATAAGATTAAAATTAAATCATTATCTATGTGTTATAATAAATATCAGCATAAATGTAGCCAAAATACACATTAGTAAGAAACGTCTACATAGGATCTCGAAGGTTATAAAAAATATGACTTATCAAAATAAAGTAACGACAAAGATTAAGCAAATAACAAAATAAACACAGATGTACCGTAATGCGCCGTGGAAGAGGCAGTGGCTAGAAAATAAATGTCCACTTTTGTACTGTAAAAAAAGTAATAACTTACAATAATTTTCGTAATGGTCATGAATTTCATGTAAAAATGGGCGAACCTTCCTAATTTAACTACGATAGTTAGCGAATATACAAAAACATATCTTATTAAGCACTCACTCGTGACAGCAAAATTTTAGATCAGTCGATAGTTAAATTCAGATATTTTTTATTGAAACCATTATTAGTCCATATACATTCACACATATTTATAATCACCTGTGTTTTATCAATGTATTCGGTAGCTGTTCTTTTTTTACCAATCCCAAGAAGTTGCCTAATTTCTTTATCTCTTTCTACTGGATCGCTTATGATACAGTCATCACCAGTGAAATGTTTAGGAGCTGAAAGGAGAAGCATTCAATACTATATTTTTAATATTCAAGACTTTGACTCATTGATTTATATGTATACTATGGTTATATTATTTTTTTAAATATTTTTATTCATAGTTTACATACCAATTATATCATCCAGGTCATCGATGCTGTCGTATTGGAACAGACGTTTGGTGGTGCGCGTTTTTAATTCTTTCCCATCACGTCTGAAACAACAAGCCTATCACATAACATAGTTACATAAGTACCTAATTACAAGTCACAACAATAATCCAAAATAAACTAATGTAATATACGTGCCTATTCTGATCAAAGACGTCAAACACCAACAATAAATATGTAAAATAATTATATTTAAACAAACTTCAAATACAAACAAAAGCTACCTGTGACTGATTTCTAAGCTATCACGAACATTTAATCTTGACGTATGTTCTGATACAGGAAAAGCACCGATGCCACTCTGCAAATTAAGTAAGTATATTATGTACGAAGACGATGAGACGCAACAGATGAGACTATAAACTATTTCCATTTTCTATACGGTTTTCATTGGAACCTACATTAAAGGCTTGAGATGCTGATCGTCTATGACGATCGGCCACTTCCATAGGAAAGAAGTTCTCCAGAGAGTCAGCTGATATAGGGCTGTGTCGTAAATGTTGTTCGTTGATCTCGTCAAAATACTTTTGCGAACTTTTTTCTTTAGTCGTCGTTCTTACAGTTACATCTGTATAAAATTTTCCCTTTTCTAATATAACATCGTAGCATTCTTTATCACTATCTATATTTACTGAGACTTTGGAAATATTATTAATGGGAAAATATTTTTTATTAACCACCGGATCTTTATTACTTTTACATCGATTATTAGGAATGTGGATATCTTTTTTTGTTCCAATATTCTTAATTTTATTTTTATTTTTATTATTGTTTGCCTCTTCCGAATATATTTCAGCTACAGCATAATTTTTTTTAAGTTTGTCAGTATTCACGCTTTTATCTTGAGACCTTGATTGATATTTCATATTGTTAGTATTATGCTGCTTTTTACCTTCTGTTCTACTATATGTATTAGTGAAATTTTTACTATTTGTTTTTGTTAAGGTCATTTCTTTTTGTCGTTTATTTTCCGGTTTGAGTCTTTTAGGACTTTGATTCCTTGTATTCGTCTTAGAAAAATTAGGCTCAATTTGTTTCTTATGTTCTTGTATTGTTGATTTTGGGGTTTTATTTGTTGGGGAAGCCGAGCGAATCTTGTTGCCTGATTTAGTCATAACCATTTTGTCGATTTCAATGTTTTCATTTTTCTGATAATCACAAATATCATATTTTTTTATTTTTGTAATATCTTGAGACATTTGACGTGTGCGTTGAAAATCTGTGTTGATTCCATAATTTGCATTTAGGATAATCGGTTTATTATTATTATCTTGAAATAGTGGATTATTTTGGGTGGCTGATCGGGTCGGAGATATACTGTTCCGCTTTGTGTTAACTGCATAGCTATTTATTTCTTGTTTTGGATACACTGATATAATAACTAGCGGACTATTTGATGATTTCAAACTATTTATATTGCGTTCTTCGTCGCCATTATTATATACGTCATATGAATAGCATTGAACTTTTTGATCATTGGTGTGATGAGGCGGGGATAAATCAGCATCGACATCAACTTGAGTACCTTGCGATTCTTTCCTAAAAATATTTCAATTTTACCATGTTAAATTACTACCTTAAACGAAAATGTGTCTTGTTTATAAACAGTACCCATGTTATAAACCTTTTATAAATTATGTACACTCCAAATAAATCAAACTTACGTGGGTTCGATATATTTTTCATCAGCAAGATGGTAAGGATAAAATATTTTTTTCCCTCCATCTGTGTATTCAGTTGAAACTGTAAATAACAGCCTGGATGGTTAGTTGAACAATTTTATAATTGACTGAATGTTGATAAATTGCATATTTTATGTACCTGGTTGACCATTGATAGTAGCTGCACATCTTACAACATATTTGTCATCTTCATTCAGACCTACACTACCAACGATTCTCACTCTACTAGATCCACCTCGCGTATTTTGTATATTTGCGTTGGTACATTGACATTGGCAAGCCACATTGGAACGTTCAGGTTCTTTTTTCGCTTTTTCTTTCACTAAAGATTTCTTTTTCTTTCCTTCCATAACATCAGACTTTTTATTACGTTTCTTAAGTAGATCTTTTACATATTTAATATTATATTTGAGAGATTTAGCGCTACTTGTTTTGATTTCATATATTTTTTCTTTGCTTCCTTCGACTATTAGATACACGTTTTTAGTGTTAATAGAGTTTTTGTGAATCAATTGTGTTTTTTTGTCTTTCCTGGTGACCTGGTTATGTGTTTCAAGAAAATTTACTGCGGCTTGGTGATCTGTTTTTGGAATGACCGTAACTTTTATCAGTGGTTTGCCATTAACATCAGTATGTTCTTTATCAGCATGTATTTCTTGTAACCTGGAGTCGTTACTGTTAATTGAATATCTCTCTAAAATCTAAAAAAAATAGTAAGTAGGTGTAAGTATAATAATATATCAAAAGTTCGCCATGTAAAAAAAAATAGGAATTGTTTTAACTGTTAGTCTTACCTGTCTCTTACAAGTTTTCTGCAAAATCAAAGATACCGAGGATTTCACAGTGCGTCTTTGCTTGGAGTTTTTATGCAATTCAGTTTTGTAAGCTGGTGAAAAATCTCTTACAAAGTCAACGTTCTCTGGAGCACCGATAACATATCCAAGATATGTGTTCCTACCGTCCCTTTTAACTGGTGGTCTTAAAGTATTAAGAATTTCTAAAAAATAATAATTAATAAGCACTCAAAAAAAATAATAATGAAAGAGGTAAAAAAATTAAATCAGACCTATGTTTTCAGAGTCAGTCGTGTAACAGTTCATGTCCATGGTAATTTATACAGATATAGTAATATATTTTTATTATATAATACTATGTACTGTGACTATGCATTTTCCCCTGCATTTTATTTGTGTACAATTTTGACAAATTGACATTGAGAGGATCGTGTCAAATTGATTGCTGGATCATACATGACATACCACTAAACAGGTTTCATGGATGGAATATCATGCAGAGAATCTGGAAACTAGATAGTGGTTAAATATTGTTGACCTCTCCGGAAGTCCGGTTGAGGCTTAGATTCTTCTCTGTCTATACTTATAAGCAAAACATTTTTTTTTCAGGAACGGTTTTTTTTAATCGTAATTTTCATCATAGATTATATTTCTGTAAAAAAATTGGAATTATCTTGTAAACAATGCATTTGTTTATAACAATTTTTTAAACAACAGGAAATAAAAATGATTAAAAATCATTATATAGTAGCTTCTGACCATGAGAAAACGGAGCAAAAGTTACATTATGAAAAAGAAAGTTTTTTTTAATGTTTAATGGAGATTTACAATTTTTAACCTAAGTAAATTGTTAATAACAAAGCGAACATTTACATTTTTTTAATTTTTCTAACGATAATCTATTCTAAAATCTTTGACAAATAGCTCCACGAAAAGAAAATATTCTCAGATTTACCTATAGTTTAACAATCATCGCACTTGTAATGTTAATATTGTGTTATAAAAAAATTGTAAATTAACTAATGGATAACTAATTAAAAAAACTTGCGATAATGATTTTTGGCCTGCGGGTTATTGTTCATTGATCTATCCTGGTAGGTGCCTGAATTTTATAGCTTCTTTATTTTGATATTTTATAAGTTAAAATAATATTTATTCATTAAATGTCCAAAGTGGGCGTGGCTTGCGCAAGCCGGAGTACCCGTTTTCGGGCGTATTTCAACTCTGGGAAAATTATAAATATTGGTCCTATAAACAAAGTTCCGGGAGTACGGACTTTTCTTTGAGAAAATCCCAGCTCTCATTCAATCTTTTAAAATTTTTAAAATCTCAAATAGTTTTCGAGATATTGGCAAAAAACCAAACCCCCTTTTTTATTTTCACTTAATTGTTTATAACTTTTGCAATTTTTGCGAGCGGCCCTTCTATTTTTCAAAAAATTTCCACAAGCTATTCCAATTCGATGACACCAAAATCATAATTTTTGGAGAATTAGAAAAAGTTTCGACCTAATAAGCACGTCTTGTTGACTAGACTATTATGTTCATTGGGCTAATTCATTGTTGTAGCATTGATTTCTAATCGCGTTGATGGCCGGAACCAAACAATTAAAAAAGGACATTCTTTTCACCACAGATTGTAAAAAAAAAATCAATTGACACTTGTTGTGTGTACCTGACATTATTTGAAGTTGACATGCAGTTTCAACGAAAATGGCAGTCAAAAAGCTCAACAACATAACCTAACCTCTTATCTCAAAATTACATTGTACCTTGAAATTCAAACAAGCAACTCAAAAACGAGAAAGTTCATTGTTTCTTTCATTCCAATTTATTTGTGGACTGCCACAAGATGGCCTTGATTCGGCGCTGTGTACCGTTCTTTACAAGATCTTTAAAATTAGGGCCCGTAAATACCCAAAGTACGTAGTTATCATAGACAGCATAGAAATACAATTCTATTCAAGGTATTGTACAAGTATTAAATGATTCCAGGTCTAAAAATTCACCGGTGGGTAGCTCCGACGTTGATGGAGTTCAAACGCCGCGAAGACAAACTTGGAGGGAAACAAAATTACCCCAGAAACTCTTATTTAGAATGGAACTTAGAAGCCGAGTTGTATGCATTTGGAAGACGTTTAAATGAAGACTTTGATTCAGATTTGTTACTACAAGCTTTCACAGATAGGTCTTATGTTATAAAAGAAGAAATGAAACAGAAAGAAATGGAGTTTGAAGTCAAAATGAAATACAATAAAGAATTAGCTGAAGAAGGTTAGTTGAACAGGCTTCTAGTTTATTTATTTTACCTAAATGGAAACTTAATAATGAATCAAAGGAATGTCAGATGAGACAAAATTAACAGTAAAACAATATTTTATACTACTTAGGTGCAATCAGAGAAGCATAAACAAACTATTTAACCATCACTGTTTTTGACAAACTAATAATAATAATGCCCAACAAGCACAATACAAGTGCTAGGCAATGATAGCACTTAATACCTACTTTTGCAGGTGAAAAATTCATAAATGAGTATATACAAGCATATCTAAAGGCAGCTCTACCAAAGTTCCCCATTGAAGGTATCACAAGGATCACGGAACACCTCACAAGTATCAACTCTCTAGCACATGTCTCCAGCCATCTAGGAACTAAAGATATTATTCTAGCTGTGGTAAGAAACATAGAAATTCTTGCAAAATGTTGTTCATTAGGTATTATGCTGAAGGTCTGCTAGTGGATTTTAATAGAAAATATATTGTTGGTACTAATTGATGAGGAATAGCTAGTGCTGTGTAATCCTCTAAATTCCCTAGCCCAGTTCCAGGACAGTGACTTCAGGTTTAAGGGGAAGTAGCTCTATTACTCTATGTTTTCTCACAATTTTCTAATACTTTCATTCAATTTTCTTCTATTACTAATATCACATTGGAATATTAGACAAGCATTTAACCACTGAAGGTTTATAGAATCAATTTTCAAAATAACTTTTTGGCAGAATAATAAAGCAATAAATTATCCTACCATGATATACAAAAACAACTGCAGCAATTTAATGCTACCTAAAACTATGTTCCATATCATAACAGGAGTATCCAGTAGACAATTACACATTGGCGACAGCATTCAAAGCCATAGTTGGTGCTTTACTCCACTCATCTGGAAGAGAGAGGGCTGCTCACTTCGTAAGAGATTTCGTCATCACATTATTACAAGGCAAGCCTAATACAATATTCGCTTTTTTTCTGCATATACATACCTCTATCATGACAAATATTTTTAACACTTTTTAAACTTTCGCGACTTGAACTCATATTGTAAAGATAAAACGGGTCTATTCGTGCACAAAAATTAACAAAATATAATTAATTTTTTAAAATTTAATTATTAAATTATATTTTGATAATTTTTGTGCATGAATAGACCTGTTTTATCTTTACAATATAAATATTTTTAAGTTGACTTTGTTACGTTGATGCTGGAAATTACACTACTAGTACTATAATTTTTATTGTATCAAATAAGCTTGCATTCCACCACAGTATGCTTGATGTTAAGTGATAATTCAGTCGACAATGTAGCACACTCGCTTAGAAGACATCTGTTAAGTCTTAAAAACCGGCTTATAGCTATTGGAGAAAAACACAGACACTGATAATTAAATCCACTCCTTTGGCATTCACATCATAAAGGTCAAATCAAAATCCTAGGTATGCATAGGAGGGATGGGAACCATGTATGGATGATGTGATGCTATATGTCTAGTTGTCCGATGGTGGAATGGAGATGGGGGAATAAAATTGTGCAAACAATTATTTGAATAAAGAATAATTATTATTGACGCTTTTATACTTTTTCAGGTCAAGATGTAAATGAATACTGGCAAATAGAAGATCCTTGGGGTATGTTAATCAGTATTGTAGAAAAGGATGGATCAAAAATTGAGCCAAGGCTGATTGGAGAAGCCGGCAAAAACACACTGCTTGCTTGCTACAGGGTTGGCTTGTATTTGGATAAGAAACTGATCTCATCTGGTAAGTTCATTCCATCAAAACCATTGCAATGTTTGTGTTAACCCTAATTTTCTTTTTAAGCAAATCATCCCATGTTAACTACTTTATTGCAATAAAAAATTGTCCTATATCCTTACATCCTGACAGCCTCTGTGGTGTGGTGGTTGACTAGGTCAGCTCATAAACCGGAGGCGGCGGGTTCGATTCCCGCGGCAGGACAGGTATTTGTGCACCGAAAAAAAAGCACAAATACTTGTTCTGAGTCTGGGTGTTGTGGGACCATGGTCCTCGTAGTTCCTGGGTCCCTAGACACAGGGAATCCTAGTTAGGGTCCAGGATCTATGTATGTGATTGTTGGGCGTTATTATTATTATTATTATTATATCCTACTATCTTCTATGTTTCAAACTATCTCCATATATCATCAAGATCTGTTCAGCCATATTATTAATGTAAAGAATGAACAAAAAGACATACAGAGTTACCTACGAATTTTTAGTATTTAAAACACAATGGATGGTGCAGGTTTTGGAGAATCAGTGGCCACCGCTAAAGAGATGGCAGCAAGAGAAGCCCTCAAAAAGATCTTTGGAACAGAGGATCACATGAAGCCAATCAATTTCAAGCTGAAAGGCATCCCTAAAGCAAGCTCACAAACAATGCTCCAAAAAAGTGCCAGTTGAATTGACTTCTAATGTAGTGTAGATAATAAATAAAACTGTGTGTAATGTTAGTTTTCTTTTTTTGCAACATTAATATTACTATGTTTTAATATTACTGTCGGGTGATCACAGAACTTTGATTGCAATGCAACAGGAGAAATCACATTCCTAATTAGAAAATTGTCATTAAAATGGACAAACCCATACAGATTAGTGTGTTTCTATCTGTTCCAATGTAGTTATTGATTGCCTAGCTTATCTATATATATATATTTGGAACTTTGATTATAATGCAACAGGAGAAATGTCATTCCTAATTTGAAAACTTCTACAAAAGTAACTGCATGTAAACTATTTATTAAAACTATAATCCATAGAAATTTGTGTTTCTTACGGTTGCAATCAAGTTCCATGATCACCTAGGAGAACACCATGAAAATAATTTAATCACTAATCCAATCTCAGATGATTAAAAGACAAGTTTGTACAATAATATCATTTTATCCTTACAAAATTAACATATCATTTAATAACTATAAAATGTCTCAATTACAACTTACATAAAATTCGTAAAATTCATTATAAATAACATTGGTACAAGTCAACATTTACAAAAATACATAATTGAACCTACAATAGAAGTTTTCATTTTAATTTAATTATTGTCACAGCTTCATTTGAACGGTAATATAATGACCGTAAAAATCAGCGGCTGCCACCTGCAGGGGGCGATTTTCAAATGTTGCGAGAGAGATGTAAATAGATTTGATTTTTTAAAATCACCAAAATATAAGTTATGCTTTAAACTCTTCTAAATTTTTAAGTGTATAAAAAGAAAGTCACCAGCCTTTCTTGTTTTTTAAAAACTAAATTAGAGAATAATGGCTCAACATCTGCATGTAACAGTTTCTGGGATTAACAATATCATGTTATTAACATTTACCTACTTTAGCTGTAGAATTTTTTTTTTACATTTACATTGTTCATAAATCATTAAACTTCACGATGATTTTAGATGAGTCAGGCAGTCAGGCATAACAGGCATAGTCCACCCAGTCGGAAGAGAAAAGATATAAGATAGAAAGAGAGGCGACTAGTTTGATTATGCTTAATGCAACGTATGTAATACAGCTACCAAGCTGTATTACACTTTATTGCGTCGTAGAAAGTCTCGTTTTATTTCAATGCCTTTAATTCTATACCTTTAGTCTCAAGTCTTCTGTATATGAGGCTACACATACCATAGGTCATCCAGAGGTAGAGTCCATTATGAGGTTCCCATGTTTATCTTTGATGCGAACTCTTCCTGAAGCATAACGAGTCTCTGATGTCCCATCATTGTACACCAGTTTTACGGTACCATCTGGGAATTCTCGGCGCTGAAACGGAAATCCGAATAACTTTTGGTGGACATTATACATAGCGCTATCTAGTCTTAAACTAAGCAAAACAAAGTTTGTACTATAGAGCCTAGATACATAATAGAAATGTAATACTTAGATTTTTTTTGTTTTAACTAAAACATCGAAACTATTTCTGAAGAATTCTTGACACAGAAAAATAGCAGCACTTAAAGTACTGCTGTACTCTTCTGATATAGGCAAAATATAGAAGATCTATATATTCTAGTGCTGACAATTATGTACTTTCTTTAGCAGTAATAAATTTACACAGGTCCCGGTGGAATATAATGTACATCAAGGTAAAGAGATAGATAATCGGGTAGTTTCAGACTTAATAGAGAGTAATGTCACATGAAGCACTAAAGCTTGAAAACGTCACATACTTTATCTTCCTTCTAGTCGATTATGTTCCTCTAGCTTGACGTGGATTATATGCATATCGCCGGCGGTACCTGTACTTATATCGCACCTGATATGTGGTTAGTGACTAATATTACCTTATGATCGTCAGTATGCACTTCAATCTGCCCATTGGCAAACACAATCCGTCTCTCTCCATTGGCTGATACAGTGAGCGCAGATCCGTCCGGAAAGCGCCACTCTTCCATCACGTGTTCGTTCTTCGGATCGTGGTACCGGACACTGCCATTGGGCAAGCGGACCTCCGAGGAACCATCTTTGTAACGCTTTTCTACTTGACCACTATAGAAACAAAACAAGTTATTTAAAAAGCGACAGCAAAAATATTATCGGCCAGATTCTTCATTAGAGTTATTTACTATCCTTTTCGTTTATATACCAAAAAGGATTTAGACAAGTGCCGCTGTGCACTGCACCATGCAGGTCACCCTCAGACTATGTGGAGTGACGTCTTGCGCAGAATAACTGGCATTGGTAATGAGTAGTGACAAAAATCTAGTTCAGTGGCATTAATACCTTGGGAGAGGCCTATGTCCAGTGATGGGTAATCCAGGCCTGATTATAATAATAATGTTGATTAGTGCATTCAAATAGAATTTATATTTGGATTTTTAGATATTAATTACTAGCCAACCACATACCATAATTTGAGGTTGATTTATTACTACACAGGGGTAAGTATATTGTATAATTTATAGAGAACAAAGCCATCAGCATTAGCAAGTCCCAAAAATACTATAACTTGTATCTACTACATAGGCTTAGAAGACGCTATGCACGCCATACTTTGAGGATGGCGATGGTCAAGGCGATGCATTCACAGCTTCTCAACTGGTGAACATGGTAGGGTCCAGTACTTAATGTCAGGGAATATAGTGGTGTTCTGTGCCATACTATGATAATAAAAATTTGGATATGAACTACATTATAAGTAAAATATCTTACTCAGGAAACTCTAAAACCTCCAATCCATCTGCATGTGTAGTATGAAAAGTTTTGCTCTGTGCATAATAGTATTTAATTCTACCCTCTTTATAAAAATTCTCCTTCACATCTCCATTGTAATAGACAAACTTGCAGTATTTGCCATCAGCTGATATATACTTCACATTTCCATTTGGGAATCTCAATTCTCTAGAACCATCTGGCTTTTTAAACTCTGTCGGGTTGAGGTTTGTTTTTGTCAGACTGGCTTTACTGCTAGAAGGCTCTGGACTAATTGTCATCAGCTTATCCCTGTAAATATCTTTGTGTATGACAGTTCCAGATCTCTGTGAAGAATGGTTGCTGACGGTAATAGGTGATTTGCGTGAGTTACTAGATTCTGTTGAAAGGTTAGTGCCATTGTGTGAATTAGTTGGAGATTGCTGACTTGATCTGTAATTTAGGATTGAAACTGGAGATTTTGATCTGTTTGATGAATTTCTATCAAAAGGAGATGTTGATGTGTTTATGGGAGATTTTGAATCTCTAGTTGAAGAACTGGATTTCGATTTTCGTAAAAAAAACCCATTGGTACTATTGGCAGAATTATGCTCTGATAGATAGTTGTTGTTGGTTGCATTACTTTTATTAGATTTATTGCTTTTGGCTGATGTAGATTTGAATGTTTCCAAATAAATCTTTTCCAAATTATTATCATTGTTGTTCAATTCGGTGGTATCAATATTTGATTCATTGTCATCAGAATTTTCAATTACATCAATTCTCAACTGTTCATCATCTGAATCATATGCTGGAGAGTCCAATCTTTCACCATTTAATGTTGTGTCCCCATCTCTATGACTATAAGTATCTCTTTGGCTAAAATATTTTGCATATCTTGATGTAACTTTTAGATTTGGAACACTCTTAGCTCTTGGTCTAATAGTGCAATTACTGATTTGAGCTCTTCTGCTTCTGCTTTGACGCTCAATTTCAAAAGCTTTGTATTTGACATCACTATTTATTGCCACTTCCGATTGAGATTCTTTATTCATGTTTGATAGTTTTTTATTGATCTGTTCTAAATATTTCATGTTTGTAAGTCTTCTAGTTATTTCATTGCTGTGTTGTATTCTTCTATTTTCTTTCTTCAGCTTTTCTACTTCACTTTGTAGTTCAGTCTTTTCTTTCTCAATCATCTTTATTTGATTACGTAACCTAGCTATTGTTGAAGTGGATTTAGCATCTTTCATTCTAATTTCTTCTTTGAGACTGCATATTTCTTGTTTGAGATTAACTACTTCATCTTTCTCTTTTTTGTTAAGTCTGCCTCTCATTTCTCTTACATATCTTTCATACATTTGTTTTTGTTTGTTTAGTTTTTCTTTTTCTTCTGCTAAATAATATTCAGATAGAATCTTCTCTTCATTAAACTTTTGTTCATAAACATTCTTCTCTTCATAAAACTTTTGTCTCTCAATGTCAACTTCTTCTTTCATTTTATTTAAGCTCATATTTTCTTTTCTAAATGTTTCTATTTCATCTTCTAATTCCTGGAGTCTGTCTTTTAGGAGTTCACTTGTTGTTATTAATTTTGCATTCATTTCTTCCATGTTAGCTTTCATGACATCTTGTTCTTTGTCAACATCACCTTGACATGATTTGTCATTTTGAGTCTCAATATGAACCTTCTTTATAACATTTTTGTTTGAGTCTTTATTACTTCTGCCATTTTTAATGCAGTTTTGGGGTGTAGCAGGTTCAACGGTTCTGCAAGAACAACAACTGGAAACTGATGAGCAAACATCACTGCAATAATCTGTGTATTCACTCTGACATGTCTCCTCATCATTGCAAGTAGTGATTTTTGATTGTTCATTAGTATTAGAGAATATGTGCAACAAGTTTGGATTATTTTCCAGACATTTTTGCATTATTATTGGTGTACTTTCTCCTGAGCATTCAAGGTTACTCCTTTTCAAGAAACGATTGAAAAATGAATTCTCCAAGTGGAAACTTTCCCGAGATACCTTATTTTCTAAAAGATCAAACAAATTCTGTTCAGCAGATTCTTTTTCCTGTCTTAATTTTGAAGCATTTTCATCCAAGCTCATATCAGAAACTGTACTTTTGGCTGGTGATGCAAAGTTTTTATAATAATCACTTTGCTTTAGTTGCATAAGAAAATCATTTTGCTCTTTTGTTAACACTGATGCCCATGTTTTGCCTTTATTGGTTAATATAGGATGCTTTGCTTTAGAAATTTGTACTATTTTATCAGGAATTTTGATTTCCGAATGTATACTACAGTTAGTATCATAGTCTGGAGTTAGCTTGTTTACAGGATGCTTTCTTTTAGGCATTTGTACTATGTCAGAGTGTATATTACAGTTTGAAGTATCTAGAACTAGCTTACTCTTATCTGATTTAGCTGTTGATACATCACCTCCGCTTCCAACAGTGGTATTTTTAAGATCTTTCTCAACAACTTTGGTTTCACTTTTTCGATTTAACTTCAATGGTGGTACAATTAGTTCAGTATCAACACTTAGTTTATCAGCATGTTTGTTGTGAAGTTTAATTATTGGTTGTGAATGAACGGGTTTTGAAGTAGTGGCTTTCTTTTTCCATGGCAAAGATTTAGTATTCTGTATCACTAGATCTTTTTTTCTCAAACCAAACCTTGACATGCCTTCACCTCGCCTCAGAAAAGGCTTTTTTATTTTATGAATATTATTATTCTTGGGACTTTTAGCCTTTACAGTATTGATATCAGTTTGAAGCTTTTCTAGTACCATACTTTCAAAGTCTTTCTTTGGGGAGAGTATAGGCATCTCATCCAGAGAAATCTGTTTCGTTAGAAACTTAGATGGTTCAATGTTAGATATGACATTACTGTTACATTCAGATGATTCTTTTACCTCTGATTTGGAATTAGCTGAGGCTTCACTTCTGCCCGTCAAGGGTGTATTTAAAATAAATTCAGACTCCTGCGATAAGTTGAGTACAGTAACACCGTCAATTAAATCTTTGTTTTGAAGTTGTTGTAAAACACCGCTTGTCCTTAACCGTGGTGAAACATCGTCCGTGATATTTTGTGAAGACTGCAGCAAGCTTTGAAATGTATTGTAGCTTGTTGAATTTACGCTATTAGTAAAATGGCTGATCATTTCCGTGATACAGGAAGAGTTCTCCGAAGTTTCCTGGTATTGTAAACGTTGTTTCTGTAATTTCCCGCGCTGCATTAACTGAAGCTGTCGCAGCATTTGTAATCTCTCCAGTATTTGCGATGGGGACATGGAATTATCACTATCAGAGTAAGATTGGTCCATTTTCAAAACACCTTTATCTTTTCTAAAAGAACGTAAAACTTGTTAATTTATTTTAAATTCCTAAGTTTTCTACGGTTTTGTTTGAGAATTTGAAAATGCGATTTGAATTTTGTTATTTGTACGCTTGTTACATTTGACATTGAATTATAGTTTTTATATGACAGTGACATTATTACGTATATTAATAATTTATCTCAATACCTAACAATACATTGGCAAATACAAAGTCGTTGTATCATAATGGACGGAGCCATGCGTCGTTGCCACTCCGCATCCGATTGTCTCCTATTTCTGTCTAATACACGAATCGTCGCATAGAGTATGCGAGAAAGCGGTTGTAGGAACGGTAACCTCGTACCGCGTGCAATGTTGTGACAGAATAGCAGGTGACAACATTGAATCGCGAGAGCAAATAAAAGGGAAAATATAGTGATATATTGTTATTAGGACTAAATATTGTTTTTTTTTTTACTTCAAATTTGTCTAGCATTGTAACATTTTTTTTTATTGTGTCCTATAGTGAAAATATGTTGCGTTGCGCTGTTTTGTTCATCAAAACAACAAAAGGAGAAATAAGACTTTCAGAATCATCATTTCACACGTAGGTGTTTACTGGCTAATATTATGTTAAATATAGTTATCGTTTAAGTTTTCATCATATTATTACCATAATTGGAGATTTATAGCTTTAACTTGTATTATTGAGATTGAGATGGGTTATTTTACGCCTCTCGAATAGTGATGCACCCACACGAATCATTAGACTTTGTCGATATTTGTAAGTTTCATACACTTGCGCTAAATTAATTTGATTTTGGCGAGGGTAAAAAGTAGAAGATCTCTTTTCTAAAAGTGGCCGAATGGATTTACTATTCGGCCACTCCACACTTTTGTGTGGAAATTTTACTTTTCCGGGATAAAATGTAGCCTATATGTTAATCCAGTGTTACAAAATACTTCACTTCGGGAGCTGATGCAAGCGGCGTAGTATATATACGAGCGACGAAGAAGGCTCGGGCTCACTTTTCGGGCAGCGCTCAGAGGCGACGGACGTTCTATAAAATCACGCTATTAATTATTGTTGGTTCTTAGTAAATCTTAATAAATATTCTTAGCTTGATTGTAAACTTACTTTTTTTAAAACTAAAACCACTTAGGATTTCCAACATCAGAAGCGGGATATAACCCTATTCTGACTTGGTTATTCTGATTTCAAATATTGTTTTGATTTTGCAGTTGTGATTTTAAAGATTTTCCGCTTAACATATTTGTAGCTATGTCTGAGACTAGTAAACGTAAAAGTCGTAAGCGAAATCGATCGTCTATTCCTGGTTTAGAAGCCCAGCTTCAAACTTTCATAAGCTGCTTAGGTGTTTTGGAAGATTCCAGGACACGCAGTGCATGTGTTGTTGCGAGTACATCGCGCGCCATGTCGGCGCCTGCACCGGATGCTCCGGCACGCCAGCCGCGTCGTGCGAGCCGTCTGCCCGCTGACTGCGCCGTCGAGCGCCGAGTCGTACCCTGCAAGTCTGGACCTGTCCGTGCCGTGTACAAGCACGCCTCCGCCCACCGCGGATATGGTTATAAGTAGCCAAAAAGCTCGTTAATGCTATGATGCCATGCCGGTAAGATCGAACCATGTATTTATGTCAAATTTCGATCTGTCTTTGCATGATTTTGATTCGTTGTGTGGTCAAATTGATCATGTGCGCAAACTAAATAGATGGGACGACAGTGAGTGTTTAGCACGTATAGGTAATTGTCTGAAGGTGACGCAAGGTCGTGGCTATACGATTGGGTTAGTAATGATCGTAGTTGGCCAAATTTCAAGAGTGAATTTAAGGCATTGTGCCCTATACGAGTAAATATCGCGAACATTTTATTTGATGCTATGAAAACTGATTCTGATAACTACCCCACGTATGCAGAATATGCTAGACGTTTGTTGTTACGTTACGCATTGTTAACGATTTGAGTGATGAATGAGTTCATTGTAGCGATAGTTACACGCTGGTGTTACTGATACTCAAATTCGCGCAGCTGCTATGAATTTAGTGAGTTTTTGGCCCATTTATGTGAAACCTCATCAGATTACACCCGTTCGAGCTCGTGGTGTTTTTCGCAAAGGTTATGTTCAATAAAACAAGCGAAAACGCGAGTATAGTGATTCTAAAGAGTGAGGCAGAATTTTCCATCAACGTTGAATTTTTTACAACTGAAATAGATTACTAAGGTCAAATGATTACTAATGGTCAGGTGAGACCGAGCGAGCACAAGGTAGAAGCTTCTGTTAACACGTAAGTGCCAAGCAATGTCTAAAGAGGTTAGACATTTTTAATGCTACTAAGTTAGTTTTTGTTACTTTAGACGGTACATCCCCGGTTATTCATTCAAAACAGAACTCGCATGGTGTACCGTTAAGATGCGGTGATGAATAATACTGCGTCCACACTACCAGACGCTGACCAGCAACTCAAAGACGCTTATGTCAACAAGGGTCGTCAGCAGTCACGAACCTTCACCGTTGGCGATTTTGTGTTCGTGAACAGGTCGTCACAATCTACGGGAAAGCTGGACTCTGGCATGCGGGGGCCCTACAAGGTCCTGCATGTGCTGCCACCCACCGCTGTAGCTCGAAACATCGCGGCGGGTCTTATGGCAAGACAACGCAAGCGGCCGCCGATCACATGGTGTTTTGGCGGGGCGAATGGACGCTGGAGGCTTGTTCTGCGTTCTCCACTGCGGATATCTGTCTCACCAATGTGACTCAGCGATGACTGCACTTTGTGTGGCGTCGTTTGCAATGTGTGATCATTTCGCACAGTTGCCTTCTCTCTATTTGCAATGTGTGAGGTGGCCTATGCCTCTTCATGCAGTTGCCTTTTGCAATATGTGACGAGATTATTCTCTCCACATAGTTGCCGTTTTTTGCAATGTATGACGTGGTTTGTGAGTGCCATATCGTACAGTTGCCGTTTTTGCAATGTAAGACGTGGTTTGTGAGTGCCATATCATACAGTTGCCGTTTTTTGCAATGTGTGACGTGATTTGTGAGTGTCACGTCATACAGTTGCCGTGTTTTCAATGTACGACGTGTTTTGTGAGTATCATATCATACAGTTGCCATGTTTTCAATGTACGACATGTTTTGTGAGTATCATATCATACAGTTGCCGTGTTTTCAATGTACGACGTGTTTCGTGAGTATCATATCATACAGTTGCCGTTTTTGCAATGTATGACGTGGTTTGTGAGTGCCATGTCATACAGTTGCCGTTTATGCTATTTATGACGTGATTTGTGAGTATTACATCATACAGTTGCCGTTTTTGCAATGTATGATGTGGTTTATGAATGTTATCCCATACAGTTGCCGTTTTCTATTACAATGTGTGGCGAAGTTTAGAAGTCCGGAATTCTGAAATTCGCAATACATTTATTTTTCTTTATTTTCTATGCTAAAGTACCAAAGTACTTTCTTACATGCGGTTGGAACCTTACTTTTTCTTACAAATTTTCATAAAATTAGGATGCGAGACCTGTGTTGGTTGTACTTGAGTGCACGCTTGTGCTTCTAACACAGTTGTTTTGCAGTCTCCGTTTTCAATGTTTATTACAAGTACCTGTTGAATTTCTCTAAATTGAAATTTCTTTGAATTGAGCAACAGCTTCATTTTAATTTTGAAATGGTTTCAGTTACCAACGTTATGCCTGTACATCGGGTCCTAAAATCATGTTTTGTTGTGTTATAGAAGAAGACACAACGGCCGAGGTCGACGACAATGTGCCGCTTGAAGATGAAGCAGCTGTTGAGGACAACACGCAAGCAGGAACGGCCGTGTTACAAAATACTTCACTTCGGGAGCTGATGCAAGCGGCGTAGTATATATACGAGCGACGAAGAAGGCTCGGGCTCACTTTTCGGGCAGCGCTCAGAGGCCACGGACGTTCTATAAAATCACGCTATTAATTATTGTTGGTTCTTAGTAAATCTTAATAAATATTCTTAGCTTGATTGTAAACTTACTTTTTTTTAAACTAAAACCACTTAGGATTTCCAACACCAGTGTATAAGATATCTTGGTACTGAATTTCATCCAAATCCATTTAGCCGTTTGAGCGTGAAGGAGTAACAAACATACACACAAACACATACAAACTTTCGCCTTTATAATATTAGTTTGAAGTGTGATGTGTCCAGTCAAGTCATAGTCTAGTCAAGTCCAGTCATGCTCCTGGCCATAGGTACATCTGTCAATAAAGAATCAAACAATTTTTGCTTAGTTACGGAACATAGGACATATGCTATGAATTTACACGCAATAAAAACTATTTTCAACATAATTATGTAATTATTATCGTATTTTTTTATATCTGGCAATACTGCGCCATGCGCAAATAAATGTCAAGATTCTTAGTAAATTTCATTCAAAAAACATCTGGATTCTATGCGCCTGCAGGTCAACAGGCAAAGCAAAAGTACAGTTTATTATTTGCAATGTCTAAAAGGAGTGTATTTAAAAAACCTCTTAAATTTAAACCTGAAGTGAAGGTGCACAATCGCGAGAGACAACCTACCGCTATGTCTCCGAGAAAAGAGAAAGTTGAGGTTCTATCTGAGCCTGTAAAATCTGAAGCTGATAAGAAAATTTACAAGTAAGACTTTAAAATGTATCAAAATTTAATTTTTCTTTTACTAGTTACAACACGTACGTGCATAAGAGACTGCAAATATCTTACATGGAAATATAGTATTATAAGGTTAGAGTTTAGAGCAATACATTACTTCTGCAATGGTCAACTGTTTGTAAATTAAGTACATCCCCAGGCCTACATATTCGTCAGGTACATACCCAAGAGAATTAAAAATTAAATATCCTGTTTGATTTGTTTGGCTTCTAGAAACATTTGTTAATATTCTCCTAGGGTTTGTCGTTAATTTTATTAAATAAGTAACTGTTTATTAATAAACACTTAAATCAAGCATGATATTATTTAATTTTTTATACAAATATATATATCATTATTTCAGTTTTTAGAGGTATTAAAGTTTTCTACATTAATGTAGATTATTATTATATACTGTTTTTAAAATTACATATTATATTATAGTTATAACATATTTAAACTTTACTAAACCCTACTAAATTATTGGTATCTTGTTAATTGTGGCAGTTGAAATGTCCCATGATTAGAGGATGCTCATTTGGATTCCTAGATCTTGGACAGGACTATAAAAATACCAAGTCACAATTGCTTAGCTTTTAACTATAATCGTCTCTCATTTCAACCCTACTACATATTAGACAAGCTATTGAATTTTCAGGTAGTTTAGCATGGATTATTCGTAGGAAGAAAGAAAGATGAAAATGATATTAACAAAATATGTGCTGGCCAGTATTGAATAAATAAAAATCAGTAAATTTAAGCGGTAAATTATATCAACTTAATATAATTTGACTGGCCCGATAGCCCAGTTGGTAGAGAGAGTAACCCTGCCTACTGAACTGTGGGTTGTGGGTTGTTGATTCCCACCCAGGGTAAACATTTGTGTGATGAACATAGGTGTTTGTTATGTGTCTGGGTGTTATGTTTTATTCTATGAATGTATTTACAAACAAAAAGTGTTTAAGTATTGTATCAGTTATCTGGTTCCCATAATACAAGCTTAGTTGGAGGCTAGATGGCATAGATGGTGAGATGTCCACACATATTATTATTATTAATTATCCACAGGACAATCAGACTTGAGAATGGTTTGACAGCCCTTCTGATATCCGATCCGAGTCGCCCAACAAATCTTGATGAAGAGTCCAGTGAGGAAAGCAGTTCAGAGGAAAGCAGTGGAACTGAAGGAGAGAGTGATGGCTCTTCTGATTCTGCCACCAGTGACCATCACAATGTCAATAGGAAGACTGATTTTGATGAGGAGAAGCTGGTGAGTTAAAATTATCTTTTTTAGTTAATAATTTGAGAAATCTTTCATTACCTAATTGATTAAGCTGTAATTAACGCAAGCCCTTGACATTAACAAAGCAGATTAAGGACCCCATAATAAATTCTTACATCTATACTAATTTATAAATTCAAAAGTAACATGCTATTTATTTGTGATTTCCTCTGGTCTTTTTGTTATGGAGTAAGATTGAACCCTGGGTCAGGTAGTACTGTTCATCTTTTTAAACAGCAGTCCATGTGTATGAATCCACAGGAAAAAATATGTAAGTATTCTACAGTGGAATCTCTATAAATTGAACCTTGTTCCAAAGTAGAAATCCTCAGCAAGTTGAAAATAAATGTTGTTCTCTTTCACTAAACCGCCGAATACTTGGTATCTCGAATTATTTAGACTTTGTAACTCGAATAAAATGTTATTTCCCTGCTTAGGCATTTTAGTATATATTTATACTTGATAACTCTAATTTTAACATTTTGACTCTTTAATTCATAGTTAGTAAAAGATAATGACGTGTTACTTGGAATTCTCCAAACTTGAAGCAATAAAATCAAAAAGGAATGTCTGGTGCATTTATTCTGTTGTGTAGTTACATTACAAAAAAACATACATACAAATGCAACTGCCTTAAAATCTAGTGGTGGACATACCAGTCTTAGATATTCAACATTTTTGTTATTTTAATTGAGCCATCATGTAAAAAGGCTTTAGACTAAAGACCAAAAAACACCTTTACATAAACTCACCAAAATTAATTAAAACCAGTGCATATGTACCTAAAATCACGAATTCGTAAAATGTATTCTATTAATTCACATTTTTTGCTATCTCGTTTATCTAAAAATACTTAGGTACTCGATTTAGCATCTACAAAAAATTCTATCGATATAAAAGTAGAAGGACAACATGGTTCATGGTTCAAAATATTGTGGCCGTAAGAACAAATGCCACTAATTGATGATTCGCGCTACTGACGGATTCGCCATAGTTGTATAAATTAGATAATAGTCTTTAGAGGAAAAGTTCTGGAGCTCGCGTCTGGCTGGTGGTTCAGCTGCTTTTTGCGAAAACTCAGCAGTGGTATATTGCTAATACCCGTAATACCTTTAACTACACAGCCGATGATGACACGATAATACTTCGAAAGCGTTACTAGACAATATTTTCTCTTAGCTCAATTTAAGTAACCATTTTATTCGTTAGTCGCTACTTACTTACTTTTCATTAATCGAGTTTTTCTAGCGTTAGATTTAGACTAACCTAGGATTACTAACTCAAACTGCACATGCGTTCAAATAATTAACAGCAGTACCTACATGTAGAACTTTGTATCAGTGTTATTGAGTGTATTTAGTGTCAACTGCTATTGATTGCTTTTTGTCACACAGTTTGACCTTAACCACAAGCCTCGAGGTATAGGCAATGCATTCTATCAATATTATATTGAATTTTCATTGTATCATACAACTATGCTATGAAGTAAAATGAAATTGAAATAAATCGGGACTAGGTCAGGTCACGATAACTGACCTGACCTAGACCCGATATGACCTGTTTTTCATTTGCCTACTTAGGCTGTTCAAGTTTAGCTGCGAAAAGCGGAAGAAAGATGCAAGTAATGGGCTCTACCAGAGCTGTTATCTACGAGATAACATTGGCCAGAGCCCATTACTCGCATCTTAATAAAACAGCTATCAAAGAACTTCTAATGTGAAAGATTCGTGGATCGTACAGAACGAAGCAGTTCTTTTCAGTGGTTCCTTGCACCTTGTCCTTTTCGTCAAGGACTTCCTTAATATGCATATATGCTTATATGAACCACGAATAACACACACAGACAGATTGACAAAGTCGGGCTCTTTGATACTGGCAGCACAATCTACAAAGCTACTACTACCTACTATAGTGTAATAATGCCAACATATTAGTGTATAATATTCGTATTGACGTACAGCAAGCAAAACATGGTCCATAGATCACAGCTCGGTTGTTCATTTAATTGCGAAATTAAACGGGACATGATGCGGAAAAATCTCCATGACGCTACCTGAATATAAAGACAGGTGCTGTATGTAGAGTAACCAACAGCTGTCTATGATGACGCTGAAAAGTAACAAAAACAAATCGAGAGTGAATTTTCAATTTGATTTTTTTATGTTAAGGAATGACGTGACGTGCTAATCGTTCATCTGATGTCAAGCTATACGGCGGCACATATCAGTTGCAGTGTCACTCGGAATTCAAGTGTATATTTTCGTGTGACACTGCACTGCGCACGTGATCCTGAGACATCAGCACAGTCTAGAAATAAGATTACTACACTGTAAGATCAGGTCATAAAGTCTCATTTGCCCAGTAATTTCACTTGCTACAGTGCCCTTCAAACCGGAACACAGCTGTGCTTTCGCACTACTGCTTGGCGGCAGAATAACTAGCAAAGCGGTAGTACCTACCTAGACGAACTTTGCAGAAAAGTCCTACCACCTAGTAAAGTAAAGATGATCTTATAATAACAAACTGGAGCTACAAAAATTTCCTAATTTAAATTTCACGCATACAATATGCAATGTACGGACGTCTATACAAAGACTTCAACATACAATTCATCTGTAGGTTTTTATGTATGTTACGTATATTATTATGCGGCAGGCCAAGTTACTAGGTGGTAGGACTTTACTGCAAAGTTCGTCTAGGTAGGTACCACCGCTTTGCCAGTTATTCTGCCGCCAAGCAGTAGTGCGCAAGCACTGCTGTGTTTCGGTTTGAAGGGCACTGTAGCTAGTGAAATTACTGGGCAAATGAGACTTTATGATCTGATCTCACAGTTTAGTAATCTTATTACTAGATTGTGCTGATGTCTCTGGATGACGTGCGCAGTGCAGTGTCACGCGAACCTCTATACTTTAGAGTTCCGAGTGACACTGCAGCTGATATGGGCAGCCGTGTCGTTTAACATCAGGCGAACGGCTAGCTCGTCACGTCATTTCGTAACATAAAAAAAAAAAAAAAAGTATTTGTGTAAAAAAAAAACGCAAATATTTGTTCTGAGTCCGGGTGTTGTGGGACCATGGTAATCGTTGTTCCTGGGTTCCTAAACTCAAGGAATCCTATTAGGGTCCAGGATCTATGTATGTGATCGTTGGGCGTTATTATTATTATGTCTCCATTATTTGTTTGTACCTCCAGAGTGGTCCCTATTTACTACTAAAAAAAAGTAGTTATAAAAGTACCGAGTACGAGATAACATTTGCAAATCATGAAGGAATAGATATTTAGGTCAGGTGATAGGTGCAGAACTCTTCAACGATTAATACTTCATTGCGAAATAAGGGTGTTATTATGTGCAATCACAGGCGAAAGCTATGAAGGTACTTGTGGATCGAACAAACCATGGTCTTTGGAGTTACCTATTACCTAACGCAACTACTCAACGACAAACATCTAATTTAGCATAACTACGGTGATGTGATGGATATTGCAGTTTAAGGTTGAATTGAACAGTTGAGCAAACCATGAGCTATTGATATATCCTACTTATATGGAACTCAATGATAAACAGTTTATGTATCGTAATTGAAAGGATTAGAACAAAAAGGGGTTAACTGATTTTTTTCACAAAATGACTTATGGGTATCCTTGGATTCAGCGTGAAATTATCTACAATAATACATTCTCAAAATACTGAAATGAAGCTTAAATCTCGAGTTTTTTAGTCTTAAAACGGTTCATCTGTCACAGGAATACAGTTTGCTTAGCATAAAAACATTATTATATTTATTTCATTATAATATATTTTTACAGTAATTGTATGAATTAGTAATATATTTAGTATTTTAAAATAGAATTAATACATTTTAAAGCAACTGAAACATAAATAAAGACATAAATACATAAACATACATAAACCTTTTCTATTACCTTATAAGTTACCGTTACCGCTGAAGTATAAGGTCAATTTTCTCGAAACTATCAATTTGACAGTTAAACCCTTTTTATTCTCAACCCTTCAATTAAGATGTTGTATAGGAGTTTACAGGAAATAGTTGTTAAAGTGCTCGTAGACTATCAATCACATGCGCTTTGAAGATCCAAATCTGATTGAATCATTTAAACCCCTTTTTGTAAACGGATATAGTTAGTTCGATTCAAAGCAATAAGAAGATAAGATCTTATTAAATAACGTGATATTTAATGTCCAACAGAGTATTCGACACCCCAAGCGAAAAATATTCAAATTCATGAGGATTGCGTATAGGAGATTCAGTAGAAAGCAGTGCAAGATGTTGTTTAACGAGCTTTCTCTCGACACGGTACGCGCTAACTTATTGATTTGACATTTGATTTCGAAAGTTTTAAAGTAAATTAGACTTTAGTATATATGGTGTAGTAATGTAGGTAGGTCTAGTTTGGCTTTGGAGTAGAGTAGGTAGGTTATGTGTAAAGTATATTTCCTGTTTTATGATATATTTAGACGTGTTTTGTGTATATTGAGCAACACCTCAATCAGCTGGTGACAACCAGTACATACCGGTCCCGGTGAGAGAATGGGATTACACGCAGGTGCTGTAAGAGCCGCCTAAGGGAATATCTAGGGAATGAGATAGATAGATAGATAAACTCTATTGAAACACCACATCTTAAATAATTAAAAAAGTGAATAAACTTAACCAGTGTAACAATGGGCGGTCTTATCGCTCAGAGCGACCTCTTCCAGACATCCTTGAAGCAGCAGGATTAAAATCTGCTATCACCAAGACGCCTATACCAAGTGATGATTAATCGAATTTTATTATTAGTAAAATTCGTTCTTTTCCTTTAATACAGGGAGTAACAAAAACCCTGTTATATCCGCGAGCTGCGTATCCAGTGTCAACTCAAGGTTGTAGTAATACTAGTTCTATTTCAATACGAGACATACAAAACTTACGTGTGCTTTTTATTAAAACCTTTTATGCCGTTACTAAAAATGTTTACGACCTCAGATATTGACAACATAGGTACTTGCACCACCGACGCAGCCTGCTGCCTGTTGCCCGCACCCCGCACCGCCCGCCATGGTACGCTAAGTCTATTCAACCGCATACCTACTGCGACGGAACTAGAAGCTATTCCACAGATTACTTTTTATGCGTTTTTCATACGATTATGTGCCCTATACCACATACCACAACGTTGTAGGATTGCGAGACCGTAACTTAATGACGTAAAAGATCTCTTTGACCAATAGTGGTAGGCACACAAGTGCTGCGCGCCTTTCTGCCACACTCTAAACAATCGAATTCACGTGTGATTTTGTATTGTCAAGAAACAAGATAGGTACGTAATTTTTAGCTCTTAAAAGAGCTTTCAAAAACACATCTGCCGGTAGGCGATTTTCATGTTCAGTCAATCAATCAAAATGCTGATTTGGCGGCCCCGAAGATGTTGTTCAATGTGCCGACCTTGGACTTCGATACATTTTTGACAACGTGTCACAATACTTCCGCGTACACGTTGCAGTATCAACGCGTCCGATTTTATGCTTTCAAATGCAGCAACTATGCGTGAGCGCATTTCGCCTTCGTTGTCGCAGGTCTTTTTAAAGACCGACTCTTTCACGTGACCCCAGAGATAAAAATCAAGAGGCGTGAGATCTGGCGAACGCGCTGGCCACGGTGTAGTGGAGCCTCGTCCGATCCATCTTTCTCCGTATTCTTGAGTGAGGTAATCCCTAACATTGCGAGCGAAATGCGGTGGAGCGCCGTCGTGCTGGAACCACATCGTTCTCATAAGAGACAAGTTTAGGTCGTCGAGTTCGTCACTAAGTTCGTTGCGTAAAAACTGCAGATAATTAGCTCCATTCATGGTATTGTTCAAGAAATGAGGCCCAATAATCCTATCACCGAGTATGCCAGCCCAAACGTTTATTCGCCAACGATGCTGAAAATGGCTCTCTCTTATTGCCAGGGGATTTTCCACAGCCCATACGTGCTCATTATGGCAGTTAAAAACGCCAGTTCTGACGAACGAGCATTCGTCGGTAAATAAAATACGACTCAAAAACTCTGCGTCATCTGTCACTCGGTCGAGAAGCCACTGACAAAATGCCACTCTGGGCTCATAATCACTGGGCAACAATGATTGCACTCGTTGATAATGAAACGGATGCTGACCGTCTTCCTTCAATGTCCTCCATACACGCATGTGATTAATTCCAATTTCTCTTGCCATGCTGCGTGTGCTACGTGTTGGGTCTTGCACAAACATATCGAGCACCTGTTCTTCAGCGTCATGTAATACTCGTGGTCTTCCAGCATCAAATCTTTGCTGATCACGGCCCGTTACACTACCGGTGTTGTAAAAACGTAAGTGCAATCGCTGGAATGCCATTAATGACGGTAACTCAATTCCACGCGGAATAGAAAAATTATGCTCGTATTCTCTACGTGCTGCCGCATAATTATTGTGACTTCTACCAAGGCACATTAACATATTGTAGTATTCGTCGTTAGAATACGACATCACACTCGACACTAAATTCGCGACGGTCAAACTGGAAACGACTAAATTGCATGAGAGAGCACGTGCGACTGAGTGTAAGCCGCGGGCCGCGCCGCGCCTATGCCGAGTGATACCGCGCCGCCCGCGCACCCCATTTCCCCGTAGGCACACAGGTGCAGGAGCGGCATCCTACAAAAGAGCCGACAAAGGCGGCCCCCGTTTGTCGGTTCCGCGTTTACTTTTACCTTAGTTACTTAGCTATTTAAAAATAGGCACGGCTTGTGGCACAAACATTTTTGGGAAATGGTATTATTTTTTTGTATTTAGATACTGCGTGTAACTTCAGATACGTATAACTTAGGTATTGTTAGACATTTTTATATGACTACTTGTAATGATCTGTACACATACTTCATTTATTTAACAGGGTTTTTGTTACTCCCTGTATATGTATTCAGTCCATGCTATAGGATGCTCCCATATAACTAAATAAAAAAGTACTTATGAAATAAAACTTAAATCTAATTATTATCAAATTTAAATTCTAAAGAAAAGCCTTGTGAAATTGCACAAAGCAGGTGTTTTATTGCCTTCGAAACATTTACAAAGCACTCAGCTGGTGCCCGCGCTGTGTGAACCGTTAAATAGACATTTCGGCTGTCATGCATTTATTTTAAGAGGCACTAATTACTAAAACAATCATTTTCTTTTAAATTGGGCCTTGTACTATTATTCTATAGCATGGTCTGAGTACATACATTTAAGGAAAAGAGTAAATTAAATGCCATCTTGTATATATAAAAGAAAGTCGTGTTAGTTACACTATTTATCTCAAGAATGGCGGAACCGATTTGGCTGAAAATTGGTGGGGAGGTAGCTTAGAACTAGGATTTTTATCCTGTTCGACTGCGTTTTACTAATGTGTGAAGCCGAGGCGGGTCAACGAGTATGTTATATTAATTATGATAAGCGTCCAATGTGGCGTTTTATGGGGAGGCCTACGTTCAGCAGTGGTCGTCATTCGGCTGATGATGTGAATTGTTACCCTAAAATAGATTCCCTATTTAATGGTGCTATTAACGATAAAAATCTCCATCTATGCATATTAAATTCAAAGTCCTGACTGACTGACTGACTTATATATCAACGCACAGCCTAAACCGCCTCTCCTAGATACTTGAAATTTGGAGGGTGTGTTCTTTGTAAAGTGTAGGTATCCACTAAGAAAGGGTTTTTCGAAATTCCTCCCCTAAGAGGGTGTAATGAGTGGTTGAATTATGTATACAAAATATTCTTCGTTTCCTATAGGTCACGCGGGCGAAGCCGCAGTAGAAGCTAGTACTGTTAAGTACTGTATAATATGTAACTATTATACTATGAATATTCGAAGTTCGGGCGCAGTGGTGTCTGCAGAAAGCTGTGTCAATCCACCCCATCGCACCACACCATAACTGTTATCTTAGGCAATCTATTATAATATAATAATAATAATATGTGTGGACATCTCACACAACGCCATCTAGCCCCAAACTAAGCAAAGCTTGTGCTATGGGAACCAGATAACTGATACAATACTTAGATACTTTTTTGTTTGTAAATACATACATAGAATACAATATGACACCCAGACACAGAACAAACTCCTATGTTCATCACACAAATGTTTGTCCTGAGTGGGAATCGAACCCACAACCCACAGTTCAGAAGGCAGGGCTACTACGAACTGAGCTATCGGGCCAGTCAGGTATTAGGTTATTAGGTATTAGGTACCATACGGACTCCTGAAAGGCAATTCAAACAGTTATCTAATATGCAGGTTGCGGAAGCTGTTCTCGTAGTTTGCAGTAAAATTTTCTGTTACATAAACTATATACGTACTTACCTACTCTATTAGACTTAACGATTTCCGCTTCATAAATGCACAGTTGTTCGCGAAAACGATGTTATTTGAACGTTTCATGTTAGTTATGAAACACGGTATATAAATGCAGTTTACAATACAACCGTGTCTAAGTGAATTTTAAGATACTATTCCAAGGTAAAATCAAATAAAAATCAATCAAATAATCATTTATTGACATAAAAGGGTTTCATACATGTTAATGAGTCCATAGACTCCCGAACTAGCGAGAACACTGTATTTCAGGAGCCGAGGCTTCTCCCATCCTTTGACTTATATGATTATGTCAGTGTTGATTTTAATATTAATTTAAACTTTAAACAAGAAACAAAAAAGAAATAATTATAATTGCCCACGACAATTTACTTGCGGGACTTGCACACATTGTTCTCTTCTAGGCCAAAGGAGGCCACAGATAATAAAATAGTATTTATAGAAACGTCGTCATTCAAAGTCAAAGTCAAAGTCAAAAGATTTATTGCAAATAGGCTAATTTTAGCACTTTTACAAGTCAAAATTATACTAGGTACTTAAAATTAAGTTATTTCACTAAGCATATAAAATTACAAAGTGCTTATTGTCAAATAATATAGCAAGCCCATTACAATATATGAGTTTGAAAAAAAAAGCAGTTCTCTTTCTCACTACTGGTGCAAGCAATCCGGCACAATGCAGAATTGAAAACTTTGATCCGAAGCTTCGATTACAACTGTAAAGAAGAAGCTACAAGAAACTTTACAGTGATGTATTTTTTTTGTCTTCTTTCTACTGTCTTTTACAATGTATATAATTCATTACATTATAATTCATTCAAAAGCAAGGTATCTTTGTCATGAAAAGTTTTATAGCAGACTAGTTGCGTCGCGCGGTATTATTCTGTATCTGTATTCTGTCTATATGTATCAATCCAGCGTATAAGCATCTCCATTCGAAATTTTATTTAAAAAAAGAAAATTGTATTAATCATTTATTGACATAAATGGTTTTAGTTAGGGTAGGTATACATTTGAAAAAAAAAATCGGGGGCGAGTTGGCTGGACTGCAGTCGCGACCCCTTCTCACCCCGGCACGGCGGACGAGGGCTCACGGAGGTTTTAGTGGGTTCGAGTCCCACATACCTCCTGCCACCATCCCCGTGGTGGCAGGGAAGTGCGAGGGCATATTAGTATTATATTTTGTATTTTAAAATAGAATTAATACATTTCAAGTAACTGAAACTTACATATACCTTTTCTATCACTTAATACGCTTTCTACACTAAAATGAGGCCGTTGAAGTTTAAAGTCGATTTTCTCGAAACTATCAATTTGACAGTTAAAACCTTTTTATTCTCATCCCTTGAATTAGCAGATACAGAGCCATGGGAAAGAACATAATAATTCTCTAACAAACACGACATCCCTGGAATTACCGCGACTTAATATCTAGTAAACATTTAGTTTTGTTGTTGCAGTCGGCATGCGCCCTCAGTGTCGGCGTCGGCAGCTACAGCGACCCTGCAGACATACAGGGGCTGGCACATTTTGTGGAGCACATGGTGTTCATGGGCAGCGAGAAATATCCTAAGGAGAACGAGTTCGATTCATTCATCAAGGTGAGCTTAGATATCATATATCGATGTACTTCTGTTGATTCTTTCACAATGTGATTAATTTGCATGTTCTTTTAAAGAGGACTTTCGAGGAAGGTTATTTGGAGGTTGGCCTAATCGTCAAATGTGATGACTGGCCTGATAGCTCAGTTCGTAGTAACCCTACCTTCTGAGCTGTAGGTTGTGGGTTCGATTCCCACCCAGGACAAACATTTGTGTGATGAACATCGATGTTTGTTCTGTGTCTGAGTGTATTCTATGTATATATTTACAAACAAAGAGTATCTAAGTATTGTATCAGTTATCTGGTTCCCATAGTACAAGGTTTGCTTAGTTTGAGGCTAGATGGCGCTGTGTGAAATGTCTACAAATATTTATTTATGCGGTTCTGGCGGACAATGTCTACGCTCCTAGAATGTCTAGTGTACTAAAGAGTTCCGTCTCTAATGTCCCAAAATTTTCAGTTTATAGCGTTCAATGATCCGTAACATATGTGATAAATAATCTAGATGGCTACTAGACGCTCGGCTAAGCGCCATACTTTCGTGGTCGAAATACCACCTATTCGTACCAAGCGATTTGATTCCACGTTCTTAATTAGAACGGCTAAGGAATGGAATGCCCTGCCAGCGTCTGTGTTTCCGGCGAAATATGACCCAGGCTTGTTCAAGATAAGAGTGAATAGGTATTTACTTGACTAGCATGCTACACCT
Organism: Ennomos fuscantarius; assembly: GCA_905220475.3. Lineage (NCBI taxonomy): Eukaryota > Metazoa > Arthropoda > Insecta > Lepidoptera > Geometridae > Ennomos > Ennomos fuscantarius. The sequence continues at coordinate 6,691,720 of HG992044.1, forward strand.
TCGATCACATCGTCACTTCCCATCAGGTAAGAGCGTAGTCAAATGCAAGACAAGTTTTAAGTAAAAAAAAAATGGCGTCTTGTTTTATAGAGGAAACTAAAATAAGAATATTAACTTGCAAAAAGGACTGACTGCCACATTATCGAACTTCTTTCTATTGTTCATGAGCTTTAAGTGGGCGTCGTCTCATACTTAGGTGGGTGTCAGCTAAGTGATATTTTACAATTAATCGCTATCGTGCTGTCTAAAGCTCCAAGTCGTTTGAGTATGATTCAATGGTCAACAAACAATTTAAAAAAATCACGATATTTATATTGAGTTCTGTATTGAACATTGTCCTCAGAAAAAAGGTGGTTCAGACAATGCGTCCACAGACTGTGAAGTGACGACTTTTTACTTCGAGATACAAGAGAAGTACCTTCCTCAAGCGATGGATATTTTCAGCCAGTTCTTCGTAAGCCCACTCATGAATAAAGAGGCCATGCAGCGGGAACGAGAGGCCATAGAATCCGGTATTTTTTTTCTACTATTCTTTTTTGTATGTTTTTAGACAGAATATAGCATTGATGACAGAAGCGATAGCTCAGTGGGTAACCCTGCCTTCTGAACTGTAGGTTGTGGGTTCGATTACCATCCTAGACAAATATTTGTGTGATGAACATTGATGTTTTTTCTGTGTCTGGGTGTTATATTGTATTCCATGTATTTACCTACCTACAAACAAAAAGTGTCTAAGTATTGTATCAGTTATTTGGTTCCCATAGTACAAGCTTTGATTAGTTTGTTGGTAGATGGCGCTGTGTGAAATGTCCACAAATATTTATTTATATTGAGATGCAAACGAGTCGGTTTACAACAATAAAACGATTTGACCTTGACTTGCAATTTTGTGATGATAAGGACATTGTCAAGAAGATATATTTTGGAAATATGTCATGTCACAAAATTTGGGTCCCATCCCCCCCTCTTGTCACGCAATGTCACACTTCGTCGACACCCTCCCTCCCCCTTAACGTGTGACTTAATTTATGGATGACCCCCTTACTTATTTATGCAACAATAGCATTAAATCCGGGATATTATAATTAACATAATTGCCATAACTCGACAACTTATTTCAAGTTCACTCTCCGTGAAGTTTCTACTTTAGATTTACAAAACAATTGTGAGAAAATCTTTATAATACTATACGTTCACATTATTGTTAAATGCTAAGATAAAAAAGATTTATTTATATCCTTTGAATAAGTCACGTCCGTTTGTGTTGTTCGTTTTGAATAATGCATAGAAAACACTTAAGTTGTTATGGATACTTAAGCAGATAGTTTTTATTATGTTTTGCATAGCACTAACTCCTTGGAAGATGTGCCTTTTTTTTTTTTTTTTTATGTTTTTTATTTTAATAAGAATGGCAATGCCAATAACATTTATTATTAAATTCATTACATGTAATGTCGAACGCATGTATGATAAAGCCTAAAATAATAATTTAAATAATCAAACATTAATACAAAGTCTAAAAAATCATCTAAAAATAAATAATTAATCAAAAGTCAATTGTACAAATATAAAAATAAAAATAATTAATCAGTCATAACAATAAAATAAAATAAGAAAAATTAAAGATTATAAATTTTCACAAAATGATAATAATAATTTTAAAATACATTGCCATTTATCACAAAAAATATCACATTCAGGATTGGCGCTCAAGAATGCATTCAGACCGCTTATACAACGGCATAAAGGGAAACTATGACAGAAAGGCGGACTGTGTAACTTGTACACGTGCTCTGTGTCTGGGTGTAATATTGTATTCTATGTATGTTTTTACAAACAAAAAGTATGTAAAGTATACAAGTATTGTGTCAGTTATCTGGTTCCCATAGTACGAGCTTTGCTTAGTTTGCGATCTAGATGGCGCTGTGTAAAATGTCCACAACTATTTAGTATTCCTAAACCAATTTATGAAGTGTAACTTCTTTACGCACGCTTGAGTTGGGGAGTAAGATGGTGAATGCGAGACGAACGGAAGTTGAAATTAGTTCACGTAGATCTTCATTGTCAACATAGCAAAGTTAAAAATTTGTATTGTTGTGTTGGTATGTCCGGTAAAATGACAATTGTCAAGATTGCGACATTAACATTAAACAAAGCAAGAACATAGTTATACCGGTCGATAGATGGAGCTAAACTAAAAAGTTCTACTTCTGGGGTCTAAAGCACACTTGTTTTATTTTAACGGTAATGATATTTTCCAGAGTTTGCGATCGCAGCGCCATCTGACTCCAATCGCAAAGACCAGCTGCTGTGCAGTTTGTTCCCCGAAGGTCACCCCGCGCGGACCTTCACTTGGGGCAACCTGAAAAGTCTCAAGGAAGACATAAATGATGATGAAAAGCTGCATAAAGCTGCACACGAGTTTAGGAAGCGACATTACAGCGCTAACAGAATGACTGTGGCTGTACAGGTGAGAATAGTTTTTTATTACTTGGCCTAGTAGCTCAGTTGGTAGTAGCTCTGCCTTCTGAACTGTAGGTTGTGGGTTCAACCCAGGACAAAACATTTGTGTGATGATCATAGGTATTTGTTCTGTGTCTGGGTGTTATATTGTATTCTATGTATGTATTCACAAACAAAAATTATCTAATTATTCTATGAGTTATCTGAATTATTCTATGAGTTTCTTGGTAAAAGCTTTGCTTAGTTTGGGGATAGATGGCGTTGTGTGAAATGTCCATTAAAATGTATTTATTTATTTTGTATTTAGCGATTTACTTAATTAATAGACTAGGACGATCTTACTGTATATATGGTTTGTTGGGCGTGGACACAAGTGTATATAGGATGCCCTGTGGCAAAATGGAGCTATGACATACGCAAGGTAGCTAGCTGGCAGCAACTGAAGAATAGACTGAACTGGAAGAGTAGAACCGAAGGCCGAGCTCAGTGGCGTGGCTTGGGAGAGGCCTATGTCCAGCTGTGGACATAAGCCTCTCCCAATCCCTTTGGTACTACTAATATTAGGTCTTTACCTATGAAATTGCCGTTTTGTTTGAAAAAAGTTAAAGTATTTTTTTTTCGAACTTATTTATTTCTTTTATTCAAAGTAATCACCCCTGCAATCAATGCATCTTTGCCAACGCTGTGGCAGTTTATGGATGCCCTTCTTGAAAAAATCAGCAGGACGGGAGACAACAAACTCTTCAAAGGCGTTTTGTACTGCCTCTCGGGAATTGAATTTTTTTCCCGCTAAAAAGTTGTCCAAATTTTGCAAAAAGTAATAGTCGGTAGGCGCAAGATCTGGTGAGTATGGCGGATGAGGGAAAGCTTCCAAACCCAACTCATGCAGCTTAGAGACGGTCTGTTGTGCAGTATGGGGTCGCGCGTTGTCGTGAAGTAGCAGTGGAGACGACCGATTGACCAAAGCTGGTTGCAGACGTGCGAGTTTCGCCATCATTGTGGTCAGTTCTTCAATGTACACATCTGCAGTAATGCTCTCGCCGTTTTGTAAAAAGCTATGATGAATCACACCAGCACTAGACCACCAAACTGTGACCATCACCTTTCTAGGGGTCATTTTTCGTTTTGCACATTGCTTTGGTACCGAACCAGGATCTAACCAACTTGCTGAGCGCTTTCGATTGTCAAAAATAATCCATTTTTCGTCGTACGTAACAATTCGGTTCAAAATTACTTCATTTCTGTGCCTGTTAAGCAGCGCAAGGCAAGTCTCGACGCGTACGTTGCGCTGGCGATCGTTAAGTTCGTGGGGCACCCATCTATCAAGCTTTTTTTATCTTGACAATCTGTCGCAAATGGACCAATATTGTTTTGATGCTAACATCAAAATCTGCTGCCAGCTCAGCTGTAGATTGAGATTCATCAGCTTCCACAATCGCCTTTAATTCATCATTGTTGACCAAAGTTTCCGGACGACCACGAGGTTCATTTTTCAAGTCAAAATTCCCAGAACGGAACCGAGCAAACCAATAACGGTTCGTTTGTACAGTTCTCTCCGTAAACGTCGTTGATGTTACGTGTTGTTTGTGCCGCGTTGGTGCCACGACAGAACTCATATTCCATAATTACACGAAATTTCAAAGTATCCATTATGAGGAAAAATGTTGAAATGTAATGAAAATACAACGCTAATCAATAAACAAAAGACTTATATTGTAAGTAGAATGTCATATTTTTAAAACAAAATTAATTTGAATTTAGAATTCATAGCCAATCAAAACTTTTTTTTGTTTGAAAAAGTCTGTACTGCAATACGGCAATTTCATAGGTAAAGACCTATTATAGGCTGATGATGATGGGCGTGGAAATGGGTGGATGAAAGGTGAAATGCTATTGTTGTTGTTGCCACGGCTGCTTAGTCGTTATAAAAATATAGTTCTGAATGAATGACATCATCATTCATTCATACTTAAAAATATAGTTCTAAAGATTTTCGCAGCCACTCCCACTCCGTGTGAGCATAGCTTAGTTGGTAAAAGCGGGTAACCTGGTGAGTGGAAAGACGCGGGGTTCATAACCAGCGAGTTTTTAGTAACTATTTTAAGGAAATCTCATCTTAAGCACGCTCCATACTAAACGCATTTCGATTCTATCTTGGACATTATGAAGGTCCGAAATTGTGTGAATATGATTGGAAAACTAGTATTAGTAGTAGCAATATTTAACTTTTTTTATAACATGGATGGACGAACAATCAATCAATCAATCAATCAATCAATCAATCAAATGTTTATTTGCTAGAACACAATTTACAAGAGATGTTTACATAAGTTACTTAAAATAATTAGACATTTTGTGTTCAACCTGCATGCAAGTGTGCAAATATTAAATAATATTTTTGTTACAGTACATTTGGAATTCCTTAATACTATAAAATGCGTGTTGTAACAACCAGTCATACAAAGTTTTATTAAATAGTTTTCCCTTTAAAATTTTAATATCATTAGGTATACAATTATATATTGATATGCACATATTATAAACGTTTCTCTTATATATATCTTTACGACAAGGAGGTTGATGCAGTAGGTTCGTAAATTTAAATCTTTTTTGTCGAGTAATAATTTCACTGCGCTTATGAAATAAAGTTGGATTGGCTTTAACAAAGGAACAAATCTCTTTGATGTAGATGCACGGCAAAGGAAGAATGTTACATTTTTTGAATAATGGCTTACAGCTATCCAAAAACCAGGCCTTGTTTATGACACGAATACATCGTTTTTGAATTTTAAAAACTCTTTCAATATCAACTGAGTTTCCCCACATTATAAGTCCATAGCTAAGAACAGACGACACGTAGCCATGGTAAGCCGTTAATGCGGCTTCCATAGATACTGTTTGTCTCAGTTTCTTTAGGGCAAAAACGTACCGATCAAGTCTCTGACATACGAAGTCAATATGAAATTTCCAATTTAAATTTTTGTCAATATTTATTCCTAAAAATTTAATTGTGTCAACTACATTAACTTTTTCATTATTAAAATAAATGTCAAGAGATAATGGATTTGAATTGTATGATTGAAATTGTATTATTTTAGTTTTATTAATATTTATGGATAAATAATTTTTTTCCATCCAATGGATAACGTCTATTAAAGCTTTGTTCACCATTTTCTGAGATTTTTCCCTCTTGTCACATTTTACAACTAGTGTGGTGTCGTCAGCAAAAACTATACATTTGTGTTCAGTAGCTTCCGGAAGATCATTTAAATACACCAAAAAGAGTAAAGGGCCAAGAATACTGCCTTGCGGAACACCAGTATTATTTAAAAGTGGTTCGGATCTAAATATTTCTCTTGATATAACATTTTTTGTATTGGTTATTAATCTTGTTATTTCAGTACATTGCTGCCTATTTTTTAAATAACTTGCTAACCATTGCAGTGCTTTCCCTCTAACGCCGTAAAATTCTAATTTATACAAAAGGTTTGAATGATTTACATAGTCGAAAGCCTTACTCATATCTAAAAATAGAGACGCTATTGGAGTACTATTGTTTATACTTTCTGTGACAATCTTAATTAAGTTAAAACAAGCCAATGAAGTTGAACTTCCCTTACGAAAACCATACTGTTCCTCTCGCAAAATACAATGCTTCGTAAAAAAACTGGTCAGTCTAACTAGCATTGTTTTCTCCAATATTTTAGAAACAATAGGAACTATTGTTATGGGCCTATAGTTGTTTGGGTCCAACTTATTTCCCGTCTTATACAGTGGTTTGACAATAACCCGTTTTAGTTGATCTGGAAACGTTCCTTCTGAAAAGGATAGATTTATAATATGTGCGAGCGGGTAACAAATACAGATCGCACAATACTTTAGTACTTTGGTGGTGATATCGTCAACACCACTAGTTTTGCTATTTTTTAAAGACATAATTATATTGTAGACTTCACTAGCATCAATAGGATTCAAAAAGATGGTTTTCGGATTTCTAGCATCACTGTTTAACTTTACACATTTACTTTGAGAGTCATGATTTGATGTCAAGTTTACAAAATGGTTGTTAAATATATTACAAATGTCATAAGAATCAGTATATGTCATATTATTCAAATTGATTATTTCAATGTCATTTTTAACCAAGTCATTATTGGAAGTAGTAGCTGAAATTGTATTCCAGATCGCCTTACTTTTATTTGTACTATTTTTTATACGTTTGGCATTAACAATTTTCTGGGCTCTTCTTACGCACTTTTTAAAAATGTTATTGTATATATTATATCTAGTTTTATTTATCTTTTTATTCATATTTGCTTTCCTATAAGTGAGATATAGATGGCGTTTTACTTTACTACACTTCTTTAGACCTTTAGATAACCAATTTAGCTTTACAGGTTTATTGTTTACCTTCACTCTAATAATAGGAAAGCACAAATTATAAAACATGCAAACTGTATTATAAAAAAGTTCAAAAGCACTAGGTAACGTTTCAGACTCAAAGACTTCCGAGAAAGTGAGAGCAGACACGCACTCATAAAACTTTCGCAGATTGTCCTCACCATAGTCACGTTTTAGCTCAAACCATGTTGTTATAGCTTTTTTCTTATTAGCTTTCAATGTTATTGATTGTGCAGTTTCGTGATCGGAAAGCCCTAAAACATGTATGTTTGATCGTATGTTTTTTATGTTGCTTGCTATTTGATCCAAACACGTGTTTAATCGGGTGGGAGATTTGATATGAACTTCAAAGTTATAATTCTGTAATAAGCTTATTAGATTCTTAGTTATTGCGTTATCTTTTAAAATATCAATATTCCAGTCACCACAGATAACTATTTTTTTCCGCTTAAATTCATCTGTGAGATAATTTAGCAGGTTATCCAATTTATGGAAGAAAATACCGGTATGGGATTGGTTTTGTTCGGGGGTTCTATAAATACAACATATTATCAGGTTAAGACCAATAATTTCTATACCACAATATTCAAAATAAAATTTAGTGCCTAGATGAGATGGAACCCGCAATGATTTTGTATGTAAAGTTTTTTTTACTAGAATGCACGTGCCGCCTCTGCCCTTATCTCTACAGAACGATGTTACCAACTTGAAATTACTGAGTTTTATATTAGCTTCCGTGCCTTCCTTAATAAAAGTTTCACTAAAACATAATACATCCATGTCCTTGTTTTCACCTGCTAATTCAGCCAAAGTTAATTCCAATAGATCCAACTTATTACATAGACCGGCAATGTTCTGGTGCAAGATTGTCAATTGTTCTTGCTTGCTTTCTAATGTTTCCAATGTTTTACTATCAGGTGTTGTACATGATAATGTTACTTTAGGAACGAAAAAAATCCCCTTTGATTTTGTTAACATTTGCAATCACGTGAGATACATTAATGTTTTGTTTCGATATTTTTTTTGATTCTATGGCTTTTTTGTGGTCCACATATTCAATTTCTAAATTTAATTTCGCAGTAATCAATTCCAAAAGAGTTCTTTTCCGGTTGTAATTTACATAAAATTCTTTTACTTTTATAAATTGACAGTTATTATAGTTTTTTAAGAGCATCCTAATTTCATAATTCAGTTCATTTACACGAAAGTATGGGTTTTTGAAAACATTTAAGACAAAAACTTTACATTTCTTAATTTGACATAATGTTTTAGATAAATTCTTCAACAATTCATATGGATCTTCATCATTATTTCCAACCGATAAAATAACAATATCTCCTTCAGTTATTGTTTCACATTGGTTACATAAATCACGCAAAACCTCACTTGATGGAGCATTTGGTTTAACAAGACCTTGGATGTTGTATGTTTCTTGCCGCCTGCTAGATATGGTGTTAACCAGACGAGCAGTTAAACTTTTCACAAGTTCATCTCCAAAAATATATACATTATTCTGTTCCCTTCTCTTGTCAGTAGTATTTTCTGGACATGTTGAAACCCTTGCTGGTTCATTAAAAAGTGTGTTTGTCGGGCTAATCAAGCAACTGTATGGTTTCCAGATTTAGTATACACTGGCGAATTTATTTTTTCTTTTGTCATCAGGCTCGTATGGACCTGGAAGATTTAGAGCAGCATGTGATAAACACATTCGGTCGGATTCCAACCAACAAGCTACCGGCAGATGACTTCTCGCAGTTTTCCTTTAAATCTGACGGCGTGACGCCAGAGTTTCGCAGCATTTACTACGTTAAACCCGTGGCTGATAACACTGAGGTAAGATTGATAATAAAAAACTTCTAAAGGACATTAACTACTACAAAATCTCGACGCCTCCATCTCTACCCGACTATGAGTTCCAGATATCTTCGAAATCTACCATCGCGTCATTCATCACATTTTTATAAGGAATTAATAATTTTATATCTTTTTAATTTTTGGTTTAACCCACTTATTTACATATACATATTATATAATGACAGCCTCTGTGGTGTGTTGGTTGAGCAGGTTGGCTCATAACGCGGGAGTATCGGGTTTTATTTCCGCGACAGGACAAGTATTTGTGTACAGAAAAAAAAGTCCTCGTAGTCCTGGGTCGTCGTCCTGGGCACAAGGAATCCTAGTTAGGATCCAGGCATGTATGTGATCGTTGGGCAGATAGCAACGCATCTCGTGAAATTTTGTGAGCAGGTTCTATAATTGTATGGAATTTTGCTGTCTACTCAGTTTTTGAAAATCTTTCGAAATGGCAACAAATAGATCCACTGTATTTAGTTACTGTGAAACTACTAAAAACAATAGGCTTTAAGGCGCTAGGCTAAGTTTTCTTTTATTATTTACAGGTGCATTTAACCTGGTGTTTGAGATCACTTATATCGGAGTACGAATCTAAACCGCATCAGTACATCTCTTACCTACTCGGACATGAGGGCAAAGGTAGCCTTCTATCATACCTCAGAAAAAAGTAAGTTAATTATGAATAGAAGTTCATACGTACGTTCATACTTTAATAAGCTAGAGTCGTAGAAATCGGATTAGTACAGACAACAGAAAGGTCCATATCGTCTGAAACAAAAAAAAGTCTGAAAGTCCGCAAAAAGCTCATTCACATACTATTGAGTCGTGGAAATCCATACGACTCGATTTATGCGTTTTTGCCGTATACATGCAAGATGTGGAATGAGCTCCCCCCGCCAGCGGTCATTCCGCAGAGTTACAACATGGATTACTTTTAAAGGAGGATTAAAAGAGTCCTACAGGGTAAGCAATGCATTGGTGACCCCTCTGCTGGTGTTACGTCTATAGGCTACGGCGACCACTTCCCATCAGGGGGGCCGTATGCTTGTTTGCTCCCTTTTACATAAAAAAAGCACAGAAGACAAATCATCATTTCAGATGATTTGTCATCATTGCATAAAATTCACATTATTGATATGTTAGAAAAATAATAGTGACCATAGGCTTGAACATCGTTTCTGATCTTTACGAATTCAAAACGACGGTTTAACTGTGCTTCCGGATCCATGTGTCCATGGCTGTAGCGACTGAGAAACCTAATTTCACCCAAAGATAAATCTTTAAAATCCTAATGAAAAATCTTGAAATTAGGTTTCTTACAAAGAAATTTGTTTAATGACGAGTGAGATTTGAAGAACGTATCTTTAATTTTAATATTTTTTTGTAGTAAAAGTTCTTTAGGCAGGCTTGACTTGGGGGTAAGCTAGTGAGGCGGGTGGAAGTAGAGAGGGAGATATGTATGACGGCGGCTACGTCCAGTTATAAACTCTATGCGCAGCGGGCAGTACCGTAATTTACCCTGTGGCAGCATTTAAATTTATTACAGTGGCAAGACCGGCAACTGTCGTCGCTGCCCCACCCATCTAGCTATATAAAGGGATCGCTCGGTGTACTAGGGACATTCTTGTTCCAGACACGGCGCGGTGTGGACATGCTGAAGGCCTATAGTTATATAGGTTGCAACCTACGCAGAACCCGTTTCTGCTGACATGTATATATATATAATTATATCTCCCTCTCTACGTGAAGATAAAAAGAAAGAGTTACGTTTCGTATATTACTGTAGGGACAAGAGAGATGGAGCTAGAGAAGTTTTACTTCAATCGTGTGGTCTAAAGCATACTCGTTTTTTTCTCATGTTAAGGGCCGTTCAAGTATTACGTAAGCAGATTTATTACAATTATTTACCCCCCATCCCCCTTGTCAGCAAAAGTAAGCAAAGCTCTTACCCCCTCCCCCATGCTTACGTAAACATTTTTCAATCAATGTATTGTTTTTTAAAATATTATAATTATAATGTTTAGTGTTTCAAGCAAAGACAATGTGAGGGTTGCTATAAGTGTAAAAAGGTAAATAACTACCGATGACGTAATCATCATCTAGACTCCCCTACCCCCATGTAAATATCCAAAATAAGCGAAGCAATAAACTCCCCCGCCCCCATAGTGCGTACGTAATACTTGAACAGCCCCTTAGTTTGAACACGTACACGCGTACTTCAAATTCTGCGCAAGATACTTTTGTTTTCAATTAAAGTGTTCTGTTAATTTCACCTACCTTTAAATATCTTCCTGATGATGATGATGATGATGATGATGTTAATGTACGAATGTTGCTTCCAGAGTATGGGCGCTAAGCATATACACGGGTAACTCTGAGAGTGGTATCGACTACACATCTATGTACAGTTTGTTCTCAACGCAAGTGGTACTTACAAAAGAAGGATTGGCGCATGTAGACGAGGTAATAAATATTATTAGAACACTAAAAATAGTCAAAGTTTATTCAATATTAGCCCTTATTGACTTGATATTTAAAACTTACAAAATAGACTAAATCTGAATTTTCTTTATAGTTTCTGACCTGATGATTTTTTGACATTAGTTTTTGAACAGTTTGTAGTTTTACCGAACTATTTCAATTGGATACTTCTTACTTTTTCTACTTCAGGTTCTTGAAGCGATATTTTCGTACATAAATATGTTAAAACACATAGGACCGTCTGAAAGGATATACCAAGAGATTAAGGTAAGAAATGACATTAAATGTAGTACTTTTAATTGTTCTTGTATTTATACATATACTTATTATTCATTTGGTAACACTTTTCGGCCTCTTCTAACGCAGCTATGTAATTTTAGTTCCTTGTTTGTTATAACAATTTTTAGCGGAACACGTATTATTACATTTATTAACTTCTAGATTCCTAACATCTACTTATCGTAATTTTCTTTAACTTTAATGCCACACAGACAATAGAAGAGACCAGTTTCCGTTTTGACGAAGAGACCGAACCGGCGGAGTTTGTTGAAACTCTCTCTGAAAATATGCATTTCTATCCGCCGGAGCATTTCATTACCGGCGATAGACTGTACTACAAGTACGATCCGAAGGTAAGTCGAATTTTAGATCATTTCAAAGGGTTATCCCCATAAAAAGATAAAGTATAAAATGTTTCAAAAAATAAAGGTCTGGATCACGAAACTTTGATTGAAATGCAACAGGAGAAATTTCCATACTAACTATGCACATAAACTGCGTATTCAAACTATCAAATCCATACAAATTTGTGTTTCTATTGGTTGCAATCGAGTTACGTGATCGCCCAGCTGATAATTACTATTACTGTCTACTAAGTTGACAACATTTTTTTTAATACTCGTTAAGCTTGTTTTTCATCACAGCTCTCCTGTGGGTAAATCACGGAATTTTGATTGTAATGCAACATATTTCATTTTGGATTTGAAAATTTCCATACTAACTATGCACATAAACTGCGTATTGGAACTTCAAGTCCATACATTTCAGTGTTTTAATCAAGTTACACGATCGCCTAGCTGATGTTAATTGACAAAGTGGTCGACGATGCAGCACGTTCGCCTGTAAGAAACCTGGGGGGTAATCACAGAACTTTAATTGCAATGCACAGAAGAAATAAGTAGTAAATATGCATATAAACTGCAAATAAAATTATCTCTATATGTTGCAATCAAGTTACGTAATCGCCCATTTTTTCACTCTTCTCTTGAAACCACCCAGATATATATAACTCAAAGGTGACCGACTGATTGACCTGGAAAAATAGAGCCGAAGACCGGGCTCAGTGGCGTGCCTTGGGAGAGGCTTATGTCCAGCAGTGGACTAATATAAGCTGATGATGATGATGATGACCGACTGATTGACTGACTAATATAGTGATCTATCAACGCACAGCCCAAACCACTGGATTGATCGGGCTGAAATTTGGCATGCAGGTAGATGCTATGACGTAGGCCTCCGCTAAGAAAGGATTTTTCGAAATTCCACCCTTAAGAGGGTGAAATGGGTGGTTGAATTATTTTCCCATAGGTCACGTCACGGGCGAAGCTGCGGGCAGAAGCTCGTTTAGACATAATGGGGTTAATGGGAAAGTAATATTTTCTTGCTTCCATCAATGAAACGCACATTTTTAAAACACCTTTAATTAAACGACACGCATTATAAATAATTTTAAAACTTTTCAAGGGTATATCGGACTTACTGGAGTGTATCAGACCCGACACCGTAAACATAATGATACTCTCGAACAAACACGCCACTCCTATAGAATACGACGCAAAAGAGAAATGGTTCGGCACAGAATACAAACGGAGAGGTACGTTACAAGTTGCAGCTAAATATATAATACATCGAGCTTGGTGGAGCGTCGCGTCGTCTCTGTCACTCATATGGAGATAGTTGGCATCCTAGAACGTTGTCTTTGTACTTCGATATGCATTATTATATATATTGATATAATAATAATATAATAATATGTGTGGACATCTCACACAACGCCATCTAGCCCCAAACTAAGCAAAGCTTGTACTCTGGGAACCAGATAACTGATACAATACTTAGATACTTTTTGTTTGTAAATACATACATAGAATACAATATAACACCCAGACACAGAACAAACACCTATGTTCATCACACAAATGTTTGTCCTGGGTGGGAATCGAACCCACAACCCGCAGTTCAGAAGGCAGGGTGACTACCAACTGAGCTATCGGACCAGTCAAATTCAAAGTCAAGAAAATTTCAAAGTCAGGGTATTGTACAAATGTGGCCAATCTGATACTTGACACAAAAGCAGAGGAGAAGATTCATACCGTGAAGTCACGTAAATAAATAGCGACTCTTGCTACAACGCAATAAAGTGAAGTTCAGCTTGCACAGCGCTACAAGCCTACCCTAAACAGTTGCCTCTCTTTCTATCGCTTTAGTGTTGCTCTTCTTCCGCGTTGAGAGTAACGGACTCTCCGTCTGGACGCCGGTCCCATGTACTAGTAGCTTCGGACCTAAAGTGCGGAAGCCAGGCCTGCATTTGCTTAGATTTTTTATGTGATGAGCGATGATCAACCATATTACCTGGATGGAAAGCGGATAATGGACAATGGACATTTGCAGCAATAGGAGCGCCATCAGCTCATTAATAATTCACAGCTAATTCAGAAATATCTAAAAACATTAAAAATGAGATCATAGCAGTAGATTCGGTCGATCTTTCATAATGATAATTTAAATAATATTTTTTATTTTCACACTAAATATGTGTGCTATTATATATTATTGTTATATGTGTAGTCCGTTGATAACTGACTATTCCAGTTGCATTAATTCACAGAGATTCCTAAAGACTGGCTGCAGCGTTGGTTAGACGCACCACCATACCCTCAATTCCACCTTCCCGAGAAGAATATCTACCTCACAACGGACTTCAGCCTGATCCCTCCACCAGAACCTTACGTAGAATTGGCTCAAGAACTGAATTTAGACTTGACGAATAGCACTACTAAAGATATCAGGAAGAAAATGGAAGATGTGAAGCTTGCACCTAAAGTTCTGAAGCATAAGGACTTGATTGCTACTGTCAACCATTTTAGGTAGGTACCATTTTAGTTATTACCTATTTAAAACATGTTTCACGAGTTATCATCCTGTCATTTGCTTTAACATTAATTGTGCAGTTTTCCCTTATATAAATTACAAGATGCACACTCGAAACGGTTATGCACTTTTATACGTTGAACGTATTTATATTTGTTTGAATGTATTAGTGACGATCTATATACATAAAAATGAATCTCTATTTCCTTTAGTCATCGCATCACGCGTGAACAGATGGAACATTTTCGCTAATTATTTTTTTGTTGTGTTTATTACTGTCAGGAGAAGGTTCTTATGAAAGAAAAAAGTAACAAATCGTCACCACGCGGGTGACCCACAGCTAGTACTCTATAAAAATTATACACTGACTCCCAAGAAAAAAATGCATTTGAGTCTTGAGTACTGTAATATCTACTATAATAACAATGTCTCGATTTTTCAATGGAAGTAATTGTAAGAACAAGTGGGTTGGCCATGTGGTTCCGATGTGCGAATTAGACCACCCCATCTCGTCCCGTGGATGCCGTAATAGTCGAATAAGGGAATATATAGTGTGGCAGCTGTATTCTCCGTGCTCTTCATTACAATATTCTGCGATTATCATATGATAAGCGTCCAAAGTGGCGTGTTATGGGGAGGCCTATGTTCAGCAGTAGTCTTAAGCTCTTGATGTGATGATACGAAAGGTGAAGGGTGACCTTTTCATGAGTTTATTTCGCTCCTTTTCCACAGGTTAGATCAGCCCAACTTACTCCGTAAGAACCGTCAGATGGAATTATGGTACAAGCCCGACTTCAAGTTCCGCTTTCCGACCGCGCTGCTTTACTTCTACTTCATCACGCCTCTTAGCTTGAAATCGCCGAGGGAGTAAGCAATAACAACTCTTATAATTATATAGATAAAGTTAACTTAGCAGTAGATTACTCGATCCTTTTCTAGTAATGAATCCACTAAAGAAAATACCCCAGGGGTGCCCTAGAAGTAGTGGCATCACTGCCACTTTTAGTGGGAGCAGCATTACGCAAGAAGCCGACCTATAAATTTCAATGGAAATCTTCAGGCTTGCTTTTTATAGGATTGAATTCCTATAAAAAGCAAAGTATAAGTGGCATGTCTAGTCCATCCATCCAAAGGCTATATACTACAGTGACCTCTTCCCACCAGGACTGTATGCTTGTTGGCTACCTAATGTTATTGCTATAAAAGGATTTTTATAAAAGTAAGAATATTCGAAAAGAATATTATGTGATGACCAAGCATCAAGAATCAAACGTTAACGATGTTTATTTCAGTTACAAAGATAGAAGCTAGTTTTTAATATGAACTACTCTCAACTTTTGTAACGTTCGTAATGAGTATAATAAATTTTGTAACAAAAATGTGTGAATAAACTGATATGTGTTAAGTAGTGAGTTTTAGCCGTGTAATAGTTGTAGTTATGTGTTAAGTACCAAAATATACACAATATTTTGCTAGCCTTAAAAATGCAACACACAAATAGCCTTGTCCCTTTTATAAAAGCTATTGATCAATGATGTATCCTTTTGTTGTGGGAATGAGGCGGAGCTATCCGCGGTTATAGCTTTCTTTGATTTTACAAATGAGTATTCATCAGGTCGTGCCTACTTGACGTCTGGACGGATTCCCTCCAACAGAACCTGAAGGAAGAAGTATATCCTGCCAACATGGCGGACCTGCAGCACAGCATTTATGTTGGAGACAAGGGACTGACGCTCAAAGTCAGCGGGTACAGTCAGAATTTACATGTCAGTAATATCACTGCACTACTTATATTTACAACCGACCGACCCGATAGCTCAGTTGGTAGTAACACTGCCTTCTTAACTGTAGGTGGTGGGTTCGATCCCCACCCAGGACAAACATTTGTGTGATGAACACAGATGTTTTTTTTGATGTTGATTCTGTCTGGGTGTTATATTGTATTCTATGTATGTATTTACAAAAATCTGTAATTACAAGTATCTAAGTATTGTATCAGTTAATTGGCTCCCATAGCGCAAGCTTTGCTTAGTTTGGGGCTAGATGGCGCTGTGTAAAATGTCCACTAATATATATTTATTAAATTATTTTTTTAAAAACCCTATTTAATAGAGGAGTTTATCAAAATATAATTTTGACTATTTTCGATGTAGACCAGTTTTATCTTTATAATATGAGTTCAAGTCACGAAAGTTTAAAAAGTGTTAAACGAGGTTCTCAATTGGGATGTTTTTTATGTATGTCACCCGTGGACGTAGAGGATGATACATCAATGATGTTACCTCATATTTTTGTCATTCTTAAACCGATTCGGAAAATTATTTTTTGAAGTTAAACTTCTTTACGCACGCTTGACTTGGGGAGTAAGCTGGTAAAAGCGTAACGAGACGAACGGAAGCTGAAAGTCGTTGTTTTATGTAGATCTCCATTGTCAACATAGCAAAGTTAAAAATTACTTAAAATTTATTTATTATGTTGATATGTCCGTTAAAATAACAATTTACTATAGTCAAGATGGCGACATTTACATTAAACAAAGCAAAAACAAAGTTATACCGGCCGATAGATGGAGCTAAAGAAGTTTTACTTCAGTCGTGTGGTCTAAAGCACACCCTTCTTTTTTATTTGAAAGGATATAATTTGAGGATACTTTCAGATAGGTCCCATAGAAATTTAATGAAAATCGTTTCAGCAGTTTGGGTTTTAAATCAAAATAATTGGATAAAATATGTATGCATTATAATATAATATCATCTAAGTATTTCTCAGTATGACATTACATTAAGGCGATTGAAGGCAATTTAACCCCTTTTTTAATCGACTTCCAACAAGAAGGAGGTTGGTTAGGTTATGTTCGTCTGTTTGTATTTTTTTTTTATTGCCAGTTTTCACAGTTGTATTTGAAGTGGTTCTTTAATATTGCCATTTCTATTGGTTTAACCAGTACTCAGACAATTTGCTAATTACGTTTTTTTATGCTTTCCAGCTTCTAGTCGAACTAATAACCGAAGAGATGCGCAAATCGACCGACGATCTGACGGAAGAGATGTTTAGTGCTATCTGCGAAGTGAGGTCTAGGCTTTACCACAACGCGTTACTTAAACCACACAAGCTGTCTAAGTAAGTATATAGTCACCCAAAAAATTTTAATCACGAACGGGAATTGAACGGTATCAAATTTTGACGTGTCTTATAAATCGATGAACGCCGATTGCACGCACGAAAAATTTTCACGTTCCGCCTGAGCTGAGCGTGCAAGCGAGAGCGCAGAACAAGCGATAGAGAGGCACGATCGGCTTAAGTGTTTTCTTATGACTTTATCACGTAAAATTATCGTCCGTAAACCGACTTTACAGACAACCATTTTTTGTTTCCTTTGGCGCTCGCATTTCCCATATCCTTTTCACTCTCGTTTTCCTCTTCCTTTGGATAGGGTTAGGGATAAAACTAATTTACCCGTGCAAAGCCAGGGCGGGTCATCTAGTTCTTCAATATACTTCGTAGCTTTTCATCGGCAAATCGTTTTACTTGCTCAATTGTATTCTTGAGTTTTTGGCGGGAATGCGAAAAAGATTGCATCACCGCATTGTATTATTTTCCAAAACTTGTGTTATTTTCAGTGTTAACGAATAGAATGCCACCAATTTTATGCACTAACACTGAAAATAACACAAGTGCTGGATTGGAGACGTGAGACGTTGGATTAGAGTGTGGGAAAATGGTTTAATGATGGTGAAACGTTTCTTTTCGTGTTGTTTCCAAAACTCCATAGAAGCTTCCAGTAAAGTTGCCACCACATTACTAGGAGTATGACTTTGACTGGACTATGACTTGACTTGATGACTTCGACTGTGACTTGACACATATTTGCGTGAAATATCATTAACTTGATAAATTATTAATTACTTGACACTGGCTAAATACACAAAAGTGTGGAGCCAAAACATAAAAAAACTGTCTTCTTCACGCCTCCGTCAAATCACGTGCAAATTCAGGTGTTGCAAACCTGATTAAACAATTCACCAACTTAATTTCAAATAACAAATACAAAGCGTAAAAAACAGACTTCAGATTTTTATTAATTTTGTTTTGTGAACTGGACAAAATTAAAATGGAACCACACCGGAAGCACCAGCTATAAAATAAAAAAACAAGTCAATACCGGTTCACCCAGTCGAAAGTTTTGGAACATGAAAAAGTAAATAGAAAATACAAATGAATTGAGAATCTTCTCCTATTTTAAAGATGGTTAAAAATAGCAACAAATTAATGAAAGCCATTTGGCTCCACATTATCATGCGACCAGCCAAAGAGTGGAACGCTTTACCGGCGTCTGTATTTCCCAAAACTACAACCTTGGAGTCTTCAAATCGAGAATGAACAGGTATCTTCTAGGCAAGCGTGCTACACTAGACCACATCCTCACTTACCATCAGGTGAGAAAGTGGTCAAACGCAAACCAATTTATCAAACAATAAAAATAAATTCAAGACACGCCTGTATGTATTAGTAGCTGCGCCCCGCGGTTTCACGGATAAAAAGTATTTTAATTATTTGCTCATCCCACGGGAAAATTTCACTTTTCTGGGATAAAATGTAGCCTATATGTTAATCCAGTGTATAAGCTATTTTGGTACCTAATTATATCCAAATCCATTCAGCCGTTTGCGCGTGAAGGAGTAGCAAACATACACACATACAAACTTTCGCCTTTATAATATTAGTGTGATATCCGCAGAGACTTACGGATGCAGATCCTGCTAGAGCCGTACGTATCGACGCGCGACAAATCCGTCGCAATCGCCAACGTGACACTGGCTGACCTGCGGGACTTCAGCCAACGGTTTTTGAACAAACTATATGTTCAGGTGGGTTCTTATATAGCATCTTATCTAAAAGTACAAACAACTTAATCTTTTTTTTTTATGTTAGTGAATGATGTGACGAGCTAGTCGTTCGCCTGGTGTTAAACGCCACGGCCGCCCATAACAGAACAGTGTCACTCGGAACTAAAACACAGAGTTTCGCGCAACACTGCACTGCGCACATCATTCTGAGACATCAGCACAGTCTAGTAATAAGATTACTCAACTGTGACATCAGATCATAAAGTCTCAATTGCCCAGTAATTTCACTAGCTACAGTGCCCTTCAAACCGGAACAAATAATAATAATAATATAATAATAAAGTTCAACGCTAACTAGGATTCCCTGTATCTAGGGACCCAGGAACTACGAGGAGCATGGTCCCACAATACTCAGACACAGAACAAGTATTTGCGCTTTTTTTTCTCTGCACAAATACTTATCCTGCCACGGGAATCGAACCCGCCGCCTCCGGGTTATGAGCCAACCTGCTCAACCAGCACACCACAGAGGCTGTCAAATACTTATTTCTTATCATGGACTGGATTTTAAAATGTGATTATTTCTACCAAAGACGATTGAAAATTCTATCGAATCAAAGTTTTGTAGTTCATAATAGCAACCAGCCTTTTAACTCACCGGATCAGACGCTCTACTAAATGAGCTATGGTCGCATACCTTAGTTGCGAAAATATTTAGTTTTGGATATACAAACTTATTTGTATATCGTATATGTAAATTTTGTGTTTAAAAAGAACTTTTTTTTATGTTGAGGAATGACGTGACTAGCTAACCGTTCGCCTGATGTTAAGCGACACGGCTCCCCATATCAGTTGCAATGACACTCGGAGCTCTAAAGTACAGAGTTTCGCGTGACACTGCACTGCGCACGTCATCCTGAGACATCAGCACAATCTAGTCATAACATTACTAGATTATGAGATCGGGTCACAAAGATTCATTTGCCCAGTGATTTCACTAGCTACAGTGCCGTTCAAACTGGAACACAGCAGTGCTTGCGCACAATAACTATCATAATAATAATAATAGATAATATTTTTTGGTATTTTCAAGCATTGCCCAACAATGCCGTGGTTGGAAAGCATGTCAATTCAATCAAATCCCGTTCGTTGCAAAAAATTTCGGGACCTACATATTTTTGTAACTTGTTCCTTATGATGCCGTTTGTTCCAGGTTCTAGTGCAAGGCAACCTGGAGTGGTACGACGCTATCCGCATATCGGACACGGTGCTGAGAAACGTCCAATGGGAAGGCCCGCCAGATAACGAACTTCCCGAGGTCTGTATTGTATCCCACCTTCAAGTAATAATGCAGGTTGTAATCATCCGTTTTATCGTCTGCGTCGATCCTATAACAATGCACCATACGTGACGAACTCTACGTTTTTCATTTTACTTTGTGTAACTTTAAAATAGTTATAAAATAAATAAATCAATCAAGCTTCTTTACGCAGGCTTGACTTGGGAAGTAAGCTGGTGAATGCGTAAAGACGCGAACGGAAGTTGAAAGGTGTTCACATAGATCTCCATTTTCAACATAACACAGTTTTTATTTATTTTTTATTATGTCCTTTAAAATTACAATTTACAATGGTCAAGATGGCGTCATTAACAAAACAATAAACAAAGTTACACCGGCTGATAGATGGAGCTAAAGAAGTTTTACTTCATTTGTGTGGTCTAAAGCTCACTCTTTATATTCTGTAGAAAAACTTTCCACTTATTTCCACTCAATATTTCAGATCAAAGTCCACCAGTTGCCGGCCGGTGAGAATAAAGTGCGCGTGCACAGTTTGAACAGGCTGTCGTCCAACAGTATCGTCATGAACTACTACCAGGCTGGCGTCACCACGCCTTTAGATGCAGCCACGCTTGAAGTTCTCATGGTATGTACTAAATGAATACCATATCTTTTTCATTAGCTTCTGACCGCGGCTTCGCGGGGCTTATAGGGCTTATAGGACACGAAGAAGAAAGATTTTCATAGACAATTCAACCACTAATTTCACCCTCTTAGCGATGGAATTTCGAAAAACCCTTAGTGGATATTTACACTTTACGAAAAACACACCCTCCAAATTTCAAGTCTCTAGGACCAGCGGTTTATGCTGTGCGTTGATATATAAGTCAGTTAAGACTTGAATTTTATATGTATAGATTGACAGCCTCCGTGGTGTAGTGGTTGAGCTGGTCGGCTCATAACCCGGAGGCGGCGGGTTCGATGCGATAGGAAAAGTATTTGTGCACAGAAATAAAGCCCAAATACTTATTCCTTGTCTGGGTGTTGTGGGACCATGGTCCTCCTAGTTCCTGGGTCCCTAGATACAGAGAATCTTAGTTTGGGTCCATGATCTATGTATGTGATTTTTGGGCATATATTTTTATATTACTTACAACACAACAACTTTGTTGCACACATCACACTTATCAGCCTTCGAGGGTGAGGGGTTGTCATAATCACCAAGCTTGGCACAGGTCTTGGTGATAGCCGGGGGCGAGATGGCTGGACTACTAACGCGACCCCTTCTCGGTACGGTGGAAGACGGCTCACGGGGGGGTTTTAATGGGTTCGAGTCCTTCATACCACCACCCCCGTGGTAGCAGGGAAGCATGAAGGCACGTCCCTCCTCAAAAATAAATAAATAAAAGAATAGAATAGAATATTATTTATTGGCCATATAACTTTGCCTGTTACACAAAGCAGGTCAGATTACATTTCAACTTAAAATAATAATAATGTTTATACACACATTGAATGAAATTGAATATAAATTTAATAAATATATAGTCGTCCAGCAACAACAGTAGGTAACTTCACTATAAATGAACTATTGGAAAAGAATAGTAATAGTATTACATAAGTCAATTTCACAAATACCAATTACATACAAAAAATGTCTTGGTGATCGCAATCTAAATATATATAACTCAAAGGTGACTGACTGACATAGTGATCTATCAAAGCACAGCCCAAACCACTGGACGGATCGGGCTGAAATTTGGCATGCAGGTAGATGTTATGACGTAGGCATCCGCTAAGAAAGGATTTTTCGAAATTCCACCTTTAAGAGGGTGAAATAGGTGGTTGAATTAATTTCCCATAGGCCACGCCGCGGGCGAAGCTGCGAGCAGAAGCTCGTAGATTATAATAATGCAGACCGAAGTGAATGCTGCTACTTATTACCTTTATTGTACACCAAATTAAAATTAAAAGACAATAACAAAAAGAAAGACGATTATGACGAAAGCAAGAAAATACTGTTTTTCCACTTCCCAAGTGCAATGAGAGTGAGACAGCAATAGAAATGTCTGTACTTTTCGGATCTTTTCTTTATTGAAACGTGTTGTATAAATATTTGTTAGTGAAATGGTTCTTGTTCACAGATGCTGATGGAAGAGCCATTGTTCGACGCTCTTCGTACGAAGGAGCAGCTTGGTTACAGCGTCTCTAGCATGATGCGGTACACGTTCGGAGTTCTCGGCTTCTCTGTCACTGTCAACTGTCAGGTTGACAAGTTCAGGTACTAAAACGTTTTAAGTTGAAACTTGTAAAAGCATTAGTAAAAGGGGTTTTTTTTTAATTTTTGGCTCCACACCTTCGTGTATTTAGCCAGTGTCAAGTAATTGATAATTTATCAAGTTAATGATATTTCACGCAAATATGTGTCAAGTTATAGTCGAAGTCATCAAATCAAGTCAAAGTCATATTCCTAGTAAAGTGGTGGCAACTTTAGTTCGTCTACATAGGTACCACCGCTTTGCCAGTTATTCTGTCGCCAACTATATAACTGTGATTGCGCACTATTGCGTTCCGTTTTGAATGGCGCTGTATCTAGTGAAATTACTGGGCAAATGAGACTGACCTAATCAGCACAGTCTAGATAGATGATGTCTCAGGATGACGTGTACAGTGCAGTGTCACGCGAAACTATACTTTAGGATTCCGAGTGACACTGCAACTGATATGGGCAGCCGCGTCGCTTAACACCAGGCGAATGACTTTTTTTTTACTTCAAACTTATTTAGCATTTGGCTAGGCTTTTACCTGATAGTGTGACGATGCGATCGAAGGCGTAGCATGCTACATGCTAGCCAAGTAAATACCTATTGTTGTTATTATATACCTACCTATTTATAAACTTATCATGTCATTTCATTTCCATTTCATTATTCAAGTATTTCACAATTGAAGGGTTGAGAATAAAAAGGATTTAACTGACAAATTGACAGTTTCGAGAAAATTGACTTTAAACGTCAACGGCGTCATTTTTATGTAGAGTGCTTATAAGGTAATAGAAAAGGTTTATGTAAGTTTCAGTTGCTTGAAAATGTTTTATTTCTATTTAAAATTACTAAATATAGTACTAATTCATACAATTACTGTAAAAATATGATATAATAAAAGAAATAAAGTAATGTTTTTATGCTAAGCGTACTGTATTCCTGTGACAGATAAACCATTTTTATACTCAAAATCTCGAGATTTAAGCCTCATTTCGGTATTTTGAGAATGTATTATTGAAGATAATTTCACGCTGAATCCAACGATACCCATAAGTCATTTGGTCAAAAAAATCAGTTAAATCCTTTTTATTCTCACCCCTTCAATTAGTACCTACAGTTATTTATATTAACTATCTAACCTTACTCATATTTATATCTAAATATATATAACTCAAAGGTGACTGACTGATTGACTGACTGACATAGTAATCTATCAACGCACAGCTCAAACCACTGGACGGCTCGAGCTGAAATTTGGCATGCAAGTAGATGTTATGACGTAGGCATCAACAAGGATTTTTAGAAATTCCACCCTTAAGAGGGTGAAATGGGTGGTTGAATTATTTTCTCATAGGCCACGCCGCGGGCGAAGCTGCGGGCAGAAGCTCGTTTACATTATATAATTCAATTACGATATTTTAATTTGCAATCTTACTTATCTATTATTTCGTCTAGGTAGGTACCACCGCTTTGCCAGTTATTCTGCCGCCAAGCAGTAGTGCGCAAGCACTACTGTGTTCCGGTTTGAAGGGCACTGTAGCTAGTGAAATTACTGGGCAAATGAGACTTTATGACCTGATCTCACAGTCTAGTAATCTTGTTACTAGATTGTGTTGATGTCTCAGGATGACGTGCGCAGTGCAGTGTCACGCGAAACTCTATACTTTAGAGTTCCGAGTGACACTGCAACTGATATGGGCAGCCGTGTCGCTTAACATCAGGCGAACGGTTAGGACGTCGCGTCATCCCTTAACATAAAAAAAATCTACAATCAGAAATTGAACATTTTTGCATTCCAGCATTTCGTCATAAATTCGTTTTTAGAGTATAAAATGGATGTCCTTAAAACACAAAAATTCACAACAGGATCCTGGAAGTTTGAGTATTACCATCGGAAAACAGGAAAATGGCGTCTCTATTGATTGATATATTGTTCCAGCGTATCACACGTGAACAGCCGCATCGAGGCGTATCTGAAGGTGTTCTCTCGCGAGATGAAACGGCTCTCGGAGAAGACTCTCTCAAGCACCAAACACTCGCTGGTTCAACTCAAGCACACCACCGACTACGAGTTGAAAGAAGAGGTAATTTGTTATAATCTATCATTGAAATATCCACCTTAATATTATAAACTAGCGTTGGCAAGGAGCGATATTCCCGTGCGTCTATTCCCATAATCTTTTCAAATAGGTCACTTTAAATTAATAAGTTAAGTTACTTAGTAAGTCACTTTATGACAGGTCGATAGAAAGCATT
This sequence comes from Ennomos fuscantarius, assembly GCA_905220475.3. Taxonomy (NCBI): domain Eukaryota; kingdom Metazoa; phylum Arthropoda; class Insecta; order Lepidoptera; family Geometridae; genus Ennomos; species Ennomos fuscantarius. The sequence continues at coordinate 6,716,715 of HG992044.1, forward strand.
TTATGTAGATATGAAATATGATAAAAATGGCGTGTTCAAGAGAAGAGTGAATAGGAATTTCCTTAGCTAGCATGTTACACCTTCGATCGTACGTCACTTCAGGTGAAAGCGTGGTCAAATGCTCGATAAGTTAGATTTCCCCCTCGGAGGAGTAATTTTGACTTTTTTTGCCTTTTTTTGATGAAACAAAAACATTATGGTATTTATAAAATGAATATTCCCTTCGTCTGACTAGTGAAGAAAAAGAGAAAAACAAAAAAAAATGTATGGAACCCCACTATTGTATCAATTATTTAACAGTGCGGAGAATCGAAAAAGTATTCTCTTCCAGGCTTTCTTGTAGTTTAAAGTTTTTTCTTTCATTACAGATGGAAAGGAACTGGAAGGAAATTGTAATCAGAGAATACCAGTTTGACAGGTTGTTCCAAGAGGTAACTATATCAGATTTATATACCTTAGACGGAATATCCAAGGGCAGCATTCGACGGGATAAATTGAACTTCTGAAGTAAAACTTCTTTACGCACGCTTGACTTGGGAAGTAAGCTAGTGAATACGTGGCGAACGCAAGTTAAAGTTGGTTAGTAGATCTCCATTGTCAACATAATGCATTGTATATATGTTCATGTCAATAATAGGCTAAATTTATAAATATAAAAATAATTTAACAAAAAGCACAGACCAAGGTCTGTGGAAATGCAGATAAAAAAAATAAAAATTTGTATTATTATGTTGGTATGTCAAATGACAATTTACAACTGTCAAGATAGCGACTTTAATAAACAAAGTTATACCGGCCGATACATGGAGCTAAACTAAAGACGTTTTACTTCAGTCATGTGGTCTAAAGTACACTCGTTATGTAAGATACAGAGCGGTAGGACAGACTGGAATATTCCAACAAAATGTCTGAATACGCGAAAAAGACAAAACATGCATTTGTTTTGCTCACTTATTTGTAAACGTATCAGTACCACCTACCTACCAGAAGATACTTTCTCCCATTATTTTTATTCACCGGTCTCTTATTTTTCCGCGTTAACGCTTTATAGATGTAAAACTTAATAAATAAATATCTAAAAGGTGTATAATTCTCCAGGCGGACGCCATTGAAAAGGTGAAGCTATCGGACGTGAAACGTTGGGTTACCACACATTTCCCATCGGGCAGCAAGTCGCAGTACAGGAAGCTGTCTTTACAGGTATATATCTACTTTTCTTCACAGAATAAAAATAATAAATCAATGGTTTTTACATGCCATTTGAGTTTTGGCGGAAAAACGAAAAAAAACGCGTCACCGCATTGAATTATTTTCGAAAAATTTTATTTTCGATGTTAGTGCATAAAATTGGTGGGATTTTATTCGTTAAGTGCTGGATAACAGGCACGAGTGTGGGAAAGTGGTATAATGATGGTGAAACGTTTCTTTTCGTGTTGTTTCCAAAACTCCATAGAAGCTTCTAGTAAAAATGCCTCCATTTTACTAGGAGTATGACTTGACTAGACTATGACTTAGTTTGAGAAATTATTAAATACTTGACACTGGCTAAATACACAAAAGTGTGGAGCCAAAACAAAAACAAAAAAAATGCCATTTGTTTTAACGCCATCTGTAATATAAATCGGTAATATGGATGAGAACAGCCGGTATGTTGACTTTGACAATCAAATCACATCGAAATTGACGGTATAGTGTATTTACGAACGACGCCACACTCTGCATATCGATTCACGTAAAATTGAGATTGGCTATTTCGTTAAAAAGAATCCGAAAATGGCGGCTGTGAATTCTGAAGTATTTTCCATAACCCGTGTATTTTTTAATTTTAATGTGTGATATGGGTGGATTATTACCCTTTAAGTGTTCGTGAACGTGCACGAGTGTTGGCAAAAGGTTCCAAGTTTTAAAATTGCTTATTATAATTTAAAATGCTATTTCGTTTTTTCTTCAAAGCTTCCTAGAGCTTTTAGTAAAATACCCACCATTTTACTGTGGTATATTGATTTTGACAAAATAAGACTTTGACATGACATAACAGTACAAAAATTCCTTATTAGACATTAAATAAATAAATAATAAAATGTCTAAAAAATATGTTTTTACCCAAACCTTATTTGAAGGGGTGAGAACAAAAAGGGTTTAACTGATTTTTTTCACAAAATGACATGGGTATCGTTGGATTCAGCGTGAAATTATCTACAATAATACATTCTCAAAATACTGAAATGAGGCTTAAATCTCGAAATTTTGAGTCTAAAAACAGTTTATCTGTCACAGGAATACAGTTCGCTTAGCATAAAAACATTATTATAATTATTTTATTACATTATATTTTTATGAATTAGTACTATATTTAGTAATTTAAAATAGAATTAATACATTTTCAAGCAACTGAAACTTACATAAACCTGTTCTATCGCCTTATAAGTACTCTACATTAAAATGAAGCCGTTGAAGTTTAAAGTCAATTTTCTCGAAACTATCAATTTGACAGTTAAACCCTTTTTATTCTCAACCCTTCATTTATAATATGGTATTAGATCATAATTTGAGTATGGAGTAAGAACACTATTACAGTTTTGTCCTCACTTCACAGATCGTCGGCTTCAAATCAAACAAGAAAGCACAAGATAATGAGACACCAGCAAACGAGATCAAAGACTACAATCTCACATACCTTGATGCCACAGCTAATGATCCAGGTATAATTTATAACAATCCTTCTTTATTATCTTTGTAGCAAATGAGATTTTATGATCAGATCTCAGTCTAGTAATCTTATTTTTTTCTTACTAGACTTACTAGACTAAGATTACTAGACTGTGACATCTGATCATAAAATCTCATAGTAATCTTATTTATTTCTTTTTATGAAAAAATAAGATTTTTTCTTTCTTCACGCGAAACTATAAATTAGAGTTCCGAGTGATACTGCGGCCGTGATCCTTAACATCAGGCGAACGACTAGCTCGTCATGTTTTTTTTTTTTTAAATAACGCCCAACGATTACATACATAGATCCTGGACCCTAATTAGGATCCCTGTGCTTAGGAACTACAAGGACCATGGTCCCACAACACCCAGACACAGAACAAGTATTTGCGCTTTTTTCTGTCTTGCCGCGGGGATCGAACCCGCCACCTCCGGGTCAGGAGCCGACCCACCAACCACCACACCACAGAGGCTGTCAATTCGTTTTCATAAAAAGAATCGCCTAAGCAAACAGCTGTCTCCGACTCGAATGCCGTCTCGTTTGCGCTATACATTTCACGTCAGCGAGAAGTTATAACAGCTAATTTTAAGCATCGATTAAATATAACTAGCGTTTATAAGTGGGGCTGTCATGCTGCCGTGTTCTCATGACGTTTTTCTTTACTGTTTTAAACTATAGCATATCCACATAAATAATAACCTAACATAATTATATTGATTAATTATTTTATATTATAACTTAATTAAAATTCATCATTGGTGATGATGATAATCTATCATATCATCATTTATCGTGCATACTTGATTCCTGTATCTTTTCTTAGTTTGATGCTAGATGGCGTTGTGTGATTTCTACCAATATTTATCTCACAGGAGACTCGACTGAAACCATCACAGGCTTCCTCATGGATCTCGACGGATTCAAGAAGGACTTACCTATCATGGATGTGCCCAAACACCATTTGGACGAGTGCTGACAAACGTCATATGATGTATTCTTGGAAAAGTGACAGCAAAAGGTAAAGTGAAAATGGTAGAAAAATATATAATAATTGTCAATATTGTCTTATTCGTTGTTTGGTAGTACATTGTGGTACCATATATCTTCGTATCTTTGTGAACTGCAGGGGTAACGTAAGCTATACAAATTGACATTTCTCTTCTATCGAGAAAGCGTTCAACCAATGAACGATCGTATGGATCACGTCATAAACTTTATTGGGTTTTCATTGATCAAACGCTTTTTCGAGAGAAAAAGATATGTTGATTTTATAGGTCATTATTTATTTTATAGGCCCTATAGCGTCAATAAAGGTACGATTCTGACAAATGATAAAAATATTGTTCTCACTCTCACTGTCAATTGTTTTTAGAAAACAAAAATTTGAGGTTTTTTTTTTTTAATCTTGATGATTAAAGTGGCTTTTAGGTTGATGTGTTGTCCGGTATTTACTTGAATTGACGATGTTGCTTTTTATGTTAAATTTGCAGCAAAGCGTTTCTTAGTTACGTTAAAGTTTTCTAGTTGTTGATGTTTGATGTTATGTTAAAATACTCTTGAGTATTCAATGCGGGTACTTAATCATCTTAACTGAACGGAACTCTAGCTTTAAATATTTGTGTAAAACTGTTTTAAGACACCGCTGGCTTCAGCAAAGATTGTTTTAGATCAAAATAAATTTGAAAGAGAGCCCGTCTGTACTAATGTTTGACAGCTTTTAGGTTTATGTCTTTAGGCTTTTAGGCACTTATGTCTATCACGCACTGCAACGCATACGACGTATGTATGTCCTAGAGAGATAAGTGCGAACTTACGAGTAGTCAAACTTTAGTGCACACGGGCATTACTGTATTTGTTTCACAATTATAATACTGTATTATTTAGTGTTAGAGACCAATCTTTCTATGTCGACTTATTTTCGTTACAACCATTTCAAAGTTAAATGTTAATGTTTATTTAATGTTAGATAAAACGAATTTATTAATGTTGTTACGTAAATATATGCAGATATATTTATAAATATGACTATGTATTGAACTACTAAATGTATTCCATGTAAATGCGATGTTAGATAAAAATTTTGTGTTTGTAAATCGGATTTTTTTAGAATTGAAGATGTTTTTTGAATGAAAAAATAAAAATAATTGACTGAAATTTTGTATTTTTAATAGCAGTTTATGGATAGACAAAACAATAATGGTTAGAGAAATACATTTATTTATTTAAATTAATATTTACAGATTTTGTCAACGAGATATAATTTAAATCAGAAATAATTTATATGTTCAAATAAATTGCATTATCTGGTAACTTACAGTTCGTAGTCATCACAAGAATATCGGATTCGAAATATATAGGCGATCATATAACTTGATTCCCACTGATAGAAACAAATAAATGGATTTGACAGTTTTTAAAATTTTCAAATTGAAATTGAAATTTCCCCTGTTACATTGCAATCGAAGTTCCGAGATAACCCCACTGATCGAATCAATGACTTTTTGTTTGTTTTGGTTTTGGCTCTGCACTTTTGTGTATTTAGCCAGTGTCAATTGATAATTTTTCAAGTTAATAAATATATATGTCAAGTCACGGTCCAAGTCATCAAGTCATGATCTAGTCTAGTCTAGTGATACTCCTAGTAAAGTGGTGGCAACTTTACCAGAAGCTTCTATAGAGTTTTGGAAACAACACGAAAAGTAACGTTTCACCATCATTGTATCACTTTCCCACACCCATGCAGTAATCCAGCACTTAGTGCATAAAATAGGTGGTATTTTATTCGTTAACACTGAAAATAACACAAGTTTTGGAAATAAATACAATGCGATGACGCGATCATTTTCGTTTTCCCGCCAAAACTCAATCAGTGACGTAAAAATTAAGTCATCTTCTAATCTGACAATGTTACATTTCTAAATAAGCAGTTTACCAGACGATGTTGATCCGTCCATCCATGTCTTGCATCACTGCGCCCTGACGACGCATGTGATTCTGAAGCATCACGTAGTCTACAATCAGGTTCTCGAGGTTCTCTCTATGTTCTGACAGCATCTGAAATTAAAGGTTAAATAAGATATTAAGAAAAACAAGGCTATCGAACTTCATCCATTCCTGTATCCCTAATAAAGTTTTATAGGAATATGCATCAGCATAAGAAATTAATGATTAAATAAGAATATTAACCACCCAAATTAGCGCAGCGCCGAAATTTAACATGTCTCATAGCATTATAGTATCTAGGACTTTTCAGTCATGAATATTTTTGCAAAGATAATCCCATCTCGTAAAACAGAGGCCGTGGGTTAGTTTCCTAGAATTGCATCAAACGAGTTATAGTCTACTAGGTGGTAGGACTTTTCTGCAAAGTTCGTCTTGGTAGGTACCACCGCTTTGCCAGTTATTCTGCCGCCAAGCAGTAGTACGCAAGCACTGTGTTCCGGTTTGAAGGGCATTGTAGCTAGTGAAATTACTGGGCAATTGAGACTATGATCTGATCTCACAGTCGAGTAATCTTATTATCAGACTGTGCTGATGTCTCAGGATGAAGTGCGCAGTGCAGTGTCACCCGAAGTTTTATATTTTGGAGTTCCGAGTGACACTGTTCTGTTATGGGCGGCGGGCGTGTCGCTTAACATCAGGTGAACGGCTTGCTCGTCACATCATACACTAACATAAAAAAAAAGTCACCGTGTATCCGCCGCCGCCGTCACCGATGTAATTCTGCGTGATCACTTTGTAAGTCTTCTCCGGGTCCAGAGGAAGGTAGACAGGTACGTCACACTCGATGCAGCGGATGGTCGCAGAGACTCGAGACCCAACCGGCGCCGACGCGTTGTATGTGTTGCGCATACCTGAATAAAGAATATTTTTTGAAGTGAAAACTTGTTTAGGCGCGTTGAGCACTTTTTGAGTGAATTCATGGAACTCGCGTCATCATCACCGAACGCTTTCCAGGATCTATGTGTATACTGGTGTCGATTCTGTGTCGCATTCTCTAAAACTAAAGTAAACTTAAAGTATGGCGGTACTCTTCTGATAAAGGGGAAATGAAAAAGACGGAAATATGTTAATTTAGTTTAGCTTTAGAGTATGCGACACAGAATCGACACCACTGTGTATATATGTGTAATTTTTGGGTGAAATCAAGCTTGAAACTCGCGTCATCGTTACCGCACGCTTCCCATGAGCTATGTCACAAATTACTTAGTTTTCACTTCTATCGGCAGTCCCCAAAAAAACCCGCGCACATTAAAAAAAAATATATATTAGGGTTCCGTAATGAAAAAGTAAACTCGCGATTTGGATGAGGTCGATAACAATTTTACTGTATGTACTTATTTCTCATCAAATTGTAACATTGGCGTGTTGAGATTTGGTTTATAATGAATTCCATGCACTGAAATATCTATCTGACGTATACGTGGCTGAAACATAGATGGAGCCACTTTCGGCTATTCAGCTACTCGATCATCATTCGATAAAAATTAGAAACATACCCCTGGTTCCTCGTACCACAGAGCACATTAAATATACGGGTACGTTTAATAAACCGTGTCAACATAACACGCCAAATACTGAACGCTCATTTTTTTTATTTTTTATTTTAATAAATTTTTAATAAATTCTCATTGGTTGTTTGCTGTTGATCATCGTCTGTCTCAACCAATAAGCGTACAGTAACATACAAGAAAGCGGGATTAGTTCGTTAAAAAATGGTAACTCACCTCCGATCTGCAGCATCCGTCCGCTGTAGAAGTCCCCGGGTTCGCTCTGGAAGGTTCCGACGCTGAATTCTAGCGCTTCCAACAAATACTCTCCCTTCAGATCATACACTTGCACGTAGTTCTCAAACGGCATTGCCATTAACAGAGATTCGGTGGTCACCTCTAGAACACATGCAACAACCATATAAAATTTGTTTTCTTTCTTCCTTTCGTTATGATGGAACATCGAAATATGTCGTGATAGTTGGCGGAGAGCATATAATAAAAATGCAATCCCTCGCGAAAAGAAGCTAAAAAACCTATAAAAATATCAGTTTAATATTTATACTGTTCTGTACATTACTGTACTTGATTTTAGAATATCGTAAAATATTTATATGAAATCCAGCACATTGGTGGCCCCTAGCGGTAACTATAAGCAACTAAGAATTTCATACAAATATTTTTATTTGACTGGCCCGCTAGCTCAATTGGTGATATCCCTGCCTTCTGAACTACATATTGTGGGTTCGATTCCCACCCAGGACAAACATTTGTGTGATAAACATCGATATTTGTTCTGTGTCTGGGTGTTATATTGTAATGTATGTATGTATTTACAAACAAAAATTATAAAGTATTGTGTCAGTTATCTGGTTCCCATAGTACAAGCTTTGCTTAGTTTGGGGCTAGATGGTGCTGTGTCAAATGTCCACATATATTTATTTAATTTTACGATACTCGATTTCGAATACGGAATGTTTTACCTATATTTAAAAAAATCCTACTATACTTTTAGGAAACTACGAATAATTTGACAGTTCTAATACTTGCTGTCCCTTTCATACAGGTCGAAGTAACAAAGGACCATAATAATTTTATAATTAGTGAAAACTACACCAACTGTTACTGGGCATCACAGATCAGGTAAATGTAAAAAAAAACGGGCATTATTTTAATTCTTATCTACCTATGTTGCTGTAGATACAGATGTGTGAGCGGGCTTTATAATATTAGTTCTAGAGCCTATAATTAATTGGATATAACCTCACCTCCAGGGTTAATCTGCACTCGCAGCCCTCCCGCGTTGATCATGCACACGTGAGCGTAATTCCAGCTTGTTCCAGACGCGCGGGGTATCATCTGACGATAACAAATTATAATTCGATTATTGAACTGAAAACTTTTTAGGTGCGCTGAGGACTTTTTGAGCACAAAGATCACTTGCGTTATATCATCACTGAACGCTTTCCAGGATCTATGTGTACCTATACTGTTATGTGTAATTTTTGGGTGAAGTAAAGCTTGAAACTCTCGTCATCGTCACCGCACGCTTCCCATGAGCTATATGTCATAAGTACCCCGCACATTTTTTAAATTAGCAAGTTACATAATATTCGTTTCCAAAACCTTTATTAATAACAGGGCATTATTAGCTCGAAGGACCAAAAGATGGTTTTAGCTGGAGCACAGATAATATATATACTAATGCTAAAGGGCCATTTGATGGTCCTTCGAGTAAGCTTCGTAATATTAAAATAACATATTTAATACTTTGATAACTGTGACATTAATTCTTAATGGTTATTAGGTCTAATTTAGAAACATTTGCCGTAGACAGCAAGACATATTTTAAGCACCATTGAAACATAATGTTGTTAAGCAACCTCAAATTAGGAAGCTGACTGCATGTATGTAGTAAACAATAATGTTTAATTCAATTTAAAAACAAGGTATGATTTTTATCACTAAGCATTTACCATTGCCGAAACTTACATAATAAAGATAAGATAAGAACCCCGTTTTAAAAAAGCGTACCACTGTCGTAAGTACAACAGTCGAGAGCTATAGTCTTTATGCGAGGTCATTTAGCAGTTAACTTATTAAATACATAAATATTTAAAAGGACAAGTATTTGTGCCGGGGAAAAAAGCGCAAATACTTGTCTGAGTCTGGGTGTTGTGGGACCATGGTCCTCGTAGTTCCTGGGTCCCTAGATACAGGGAATCCTAGTAAGGGTCCATGATCTATGTATGTGATCATCGTTATTATTATTATTTAATATTAATCCGCGGATCTTTTTTTTGAGGGGGAAATGCCCTCGTACTTCGCACCACCCCTGTGGCGGCAGGGGGTATGTGTGACTCGAACCCACTAAAACCCCTCAGTGAGCCCTCGTCCGCCGTACCGGGCGAGAAGGGGTCGCGTTTGCAGTCCAGCCAACTCGCCCTCGACTCCGCGGAGTTGCGTCTCAAAAGCAAACCTCTTCCAAGAAGCCGTCGCAAGCCCAGCTGCCCATGTTGCACTCTCGGCGGTAGCACCACGACCGGTTGAGTGTCACCAGCGACTTGCCGAGCACCTCCTTGCCGACGGCGTCTACTTCCTCGCGCCACGGCTCCAGCAGGTCCAGAGTTTCAGGGTCTAGGAATATGAAACGGACAAGTTTAATAAAACTCTGACGTAATTTTTAGTTTTTATAAAGTTTGGTAGATATTAAATTACTTAAGAATTTAGGGACAAAAATAATATAGAAAGTCGGAAGACCTACTTATTCGTTCAAAATTGTAACGGAGAAGTGACAACATTAATAAGTAAGATTTTGTTTGTGATTGTTTTTTGTAATATTGTGCTTAGTACTAACTAACCTTTGGTATTCTCAATTATAGTACATAAAACTGTGAATCACACTAATATTATAAAGGCGAAAGTTTGTGTGTATGTAAGTTACTCCTTCACGCTCAAACGGCTGAATAGATTTGGATGAAATTCGGTACCAAGATAGCTTATGCACTGGATTAACATATAGGCTACATTTTATCCCGGAAAAGTGAAATTTTCCCGTGGGATGAGCAAATAATTAAAATACTTTTCATCTGCGGGTGAAACCGCGGAGCACAACTAGTTTATAATATGTAAAATTTCGCTCCGTAGTTCTAATGTTTCTGAGTTGTAATTTTGTATTTATACGTACCAAAATTAAATACCTACTAGATTCAATAATATTTTTCATTTTTATCAGCCTTTCTTTTTGTCTTTTCATAACTAGTTAGGTACCAATCTCTTCATGACTTACACCCACAAATCTATTAAATTTTAGGCTGTTATTGTCAATTTTAAATAGTTGGGTGGAGGAACTTTTGAAAAACCAGGACTTATGTAATATTAGCACTTCATTAGATATTCAAAAAACAATAGAAATAAATAAAAGTTGGTGATGTGAACCATAGAGAATCACGATGAACATTGTACCCGATTTTTAAGTGTCTTAAATATTGACTTTATTACATTCACGAGTTTTCACCTGACACGTAAATTTGCGAAATAGTATGCAATAGTGCCGAACAAAAAATAAAAATAAGGATTAGTCACCTGGAATAATAGATGTTCCCAGAAAGACTGGCTGCCCCTCCCATCCCTGGACTTTCCCTTCACTGTCGATGAAGAACTTAATGTTGCCCAGATATCTGGTGTAGCATGACGCTTGCACAATAGGGATCTGGAACGCCGAATTTCACACAGTTATTTAAGGTAATATCGAGGTCTAAAACATCGAAATTATCTTCCTCATCCAGGTAGGTACCCTTTCAGTTATTTTCTTTATTCTATGACCAGCATGGTCCAGGTCCATGGTTTCAGCCTAGTAAATTAGCTTACATTCATAAAAAAAAGAAATTAAAGTGCATAAAAAGAGAAGCAAAAGAATATTTTAACTTTTAAAAATACCTTTAACCATAAAAAAATTGTGATGTGTGATTGTGTGAATGAAAAGTTTTGTTAAGGTTATATCTGTCTGGGAGAGATCGTTCTATATAGCTGCATAGATCACTCATTTTAGTATTCACTTTCCAAACGTCTAGTGGAAGCAATACGTGACCAAAATGCTGGCCTCTACTTCAGCCAAAGATTGAGCATTGCCATTCAACGTGGCAATGCTGCCAGCATATTGGGTACGTTGCCTACTATATAGTAGTGGTTTGTTAGATTAAGTTTAGTTTTTATTATTTTTAAAGCTTATAGTTTTACTTTTCTGATAAATTTACAACACCCCTCTAATTTTTTAATTTGGTGTGCATTTCATAATTATTTTACAGTTATAAATAGTATAAGGACGAGGATGGAGCCCTATAAAGCTTTTATTTTATACCGTATGCCCGTTATCCTGCGTTACGACAGTCGGGTAATCGCTGACAGGATTGTCTCCATTTGGTGTTTCCCCGGTGTACAGAAGAGTGTGGGAATGCGCCCCGACGATGATATCCACGTCGGAACTGACGCGAGCTGCCAAGGTCCTAAGGAGGAAGAATACTTGTCATAAAGCTCTCTTAGAGATCCAAATCACATTTAATTTTATGTTACATGGCAAGTTTAAAGAAACTTCAAATTAAAAGAACGTACGTACCTGTCTCTGTCGAATCCGACATGAGTAAGGAGTATAATGATGTCTACGCCTTCTTCAGTGAGAATGGCGGCCTCTCGGTTCGCTGCTTCCAAGTCGTTTTCCATCACCACTTGGCCGATCGGTGCTGAGAACTGCGGGTAGTATTGAAAAGGTGAAATTTGTGGAGGATAATTATATTTTTATTTGGAATATTGGAAACGCAGATGGCGTTGATTAATATTCACCCTGTTATCACCATAACAGCATTTATTTTTATTTTTAGCTGATATGTATGATACTGTGTGATGTTGTACTGTGAAGTACTGAATGTAATAATGGAAGAGCTCCAGCAGCTTTGGTCAATCGCTTGCTTCTGCAAGACCACGCACGGCCTCATACTGCACAGCAGACGGTCTCCAAGAGTTGGGGTTAGAAATTTTCCGTCACCCGCCGTACTCACTGGATAATTAAGAATTTGTTGCCCGTCCAGCTGATTTAAACAAGGGCATCAATAAACTGCTACTGCGTTGACAAGGATGCATCACTTGGATAAGCTACTTTGATTGTTTCAAAAATTTGGTAGTGGATGATCGCATTTTCTTACTCTGTCTTACTTACAACTTGCAGTAGAACTCCAATGATGCCAATCTTTCGTCCATGTCTCTCGACAATGATATGGTTCTGGATGTAAGGAGTCATTGTGGGCTCGAGCGTTGTGTTAACATTGGCGCCCAACATGGGGGAGTTCAGACGCTCCAAGTAAGGCACGAGACCCTCCACGCCATGATCGAATTCATGGTTACCCAGAACCTGAAGAAAAGGGATTTAATAAATACATAAATAGTAATAAGTAATTATAAAAGCATACCTATTAACTATAGATAAGGTTGTTTTTGCTTTACAATACAGGTAGTTTAGAATGTTAGTTATGCATTGTATAGCAAGGCCGTACACAAACACTGATCAAGGTAATTACATATAGATCAGAAATTTAAAAAAATGCTTTGGCTAGGCATTGAGCGCGATCAGCGTCTCACGTGTCTGGTTTGAGAGGCAGATGTTTATAGGTCATAAAAGATGCTCCGAGTCATTCATAATACCTAACAACACTGAAATAACTAAGTAATAATGATCACATAACTAGCGTATCAATAGATAAACATGAATAAATTAGTGTTAAGAACTGATCACCAAATCGTAAAGAAAGACTGCACAGCATTATAATATTATCATAGTTTTCGTTTGCGCATACTACCTATTTAGTTTAGGCTAAGCTCGCCATAACAGCACAGCAGTGCGCGGCGACGCGAAGCACGATAGAAACGTTCATATGATAAGGTATACGATAAGGTAACACTATTTCTTGTACCCCGTGGCGAGTCGTTCCGCGCGGTCATGTAAACTTAGCCTTAGTAGTATGCCTTATAATCATCCTCTCATCTCAAATATGGCCTTCTGAATTACTAACTTCTTTGTTAAAAAACATGTTACTTACGTGAGCATCATGCGGCAGCATATTCATAAAATGTTGACTGACGTTCCACCTGAGGAAGTTGTACCAGATGGTGCCCTGGAAGGTGTCTCCTCCGTTCAGCAGCAGGGAGTCTGGCTCGGCCTCGCGCGCTTGCTTAATGGCCGTCACGAGCCGCGCGAACCCGCCCACGCAAGGGTCTTGATCCGGCTGGCAGACTGTGCCTTGAGGGCTGACCTCGTCAAAACTGGGGCAAATAATATGATTTTTTCTAAATTAATGTCCAACAATATTAACTGTTTTAGGTCCGTTTTACAGAACGATGCTCAGTCATTAATCGGTGCTCAAGCAGAGATTTCATTCACTAATTGATCTCGTTATGAATGAAATCTCTGCTTGAGCACAGATCGATGACTGAGCATCGTTCTGTAATACGGACCTTAGAGTTTAGATATGACTAAACTCTAACAGCCTTATTAATAAACACGAACTAGCTTTAGACTAGTTACACCATCTTTTGTCTCTTTCGATCCAGCTGAATATTCCAGTAGCAAAAAAAGGACAAAAGCTGAAATAACTACTCCGAGACTAATACCTGTTTATTAATAAGGCTGTAAAAGTGTCTATATTGAAGTTTAAACTGTGCCATTAAGTATACCTACTCAAGTAATTTTGTGCCCGACCGATGCTGTGAGGATGTTGTTGAACAGTAGGTGCCTGCTGAATGTGTGACAAAAAATTTGAGCTAATTAGACTATTAACAAATGTAAGTGATGTAACAGTTACTATATATTGTTCTAAAACTTTGTAACACTTATGGTTATTGTGCATCACGCATACTCTTACGTGATTTTAGTACCTGCCTACTATAACAAATGACATCCCTTACTCATCGAGCATCATATCGATTTCTGAATCATTAAATAAAAATAATATAGCGTTTTATTTTTAATCTTAAAAATGGCTACAAGACTAGGCGCTCGTCAATTTATTGTAATTTAATTGTATATAATGTTTTAAAGTACTTACTGGGCATGAAAATCATTGTAATGTATGATGTTCAGTTCAAACAACTCGTCACTTGTCTGAGAGACCACAGACCCGAAAACCACCAAAAAACACACCACAATTTTTTTCATTGCACCGTCTAAATTCTTTACACGCCTCCAATCAACCTCTGAATGACGCTATCGAATAAAATGAGTTTAATCAGCAAGATAATATTAATGTTTAGTATAATAAGATTAAATCCGTAGCTAAAACGTTATTTCCGTGAAGCCCGCAGACCTTTTGAATCAGGTAAAACGATAAAAAACCTTATTTTAAAAAAAAGTATATTTATTGTTATTAAAATTGTATTTTTTCAAACAAATTTTGTATAATATCTTATTATAATTTAATACTCATCTATAAATCAAATCGTTTATTAATTCAGCTGCCCTATATCTAATACGGACAGGTGACCCTCCCATCGAATATTTTTTTTACGTATTAAAGTTTCTAACTCATGCCAAAACTTCATTGAGAATTCCTATCGTGCCCATTCTTTTTAATACATAATATGGAATTATTGCTCCTAGGGTAAATAATGCTGGCAAGGGAAATGTGCAATAGGGTTGTATTGTAGCATGTGTGTGCAAGTGGGTCGTCAGTGCGGGCCTTACCGCATCCACGTCAAATTAGAATGGTAGATAAATAAATATTATAGTAGATATACACATTATTTGTAATACGTATGTAAGTATAATAGTCATACAAATATTTTGTCTGACTTTTAAAAATAAAATACATAATATTCTCTAATTGATATTAATATTTAACTGTCAATGAGAAAAGATGCATGCACGCCCTGAAACAGTTGAATATCAGGTTCGAGGACAGAAGGCTTAGAAAATTTTAGCATTGGTACCTACTTATATTACGTACCATTAACATGTAAATAACTACACAAATAAAACTGATTCATAGCTCTATTTATATTTTTTTAAATCGTTCAATGCATTCCAATCCATTTTTTTAAACCAAATGTGTAATCAAATGCCAACTTTTGCATGTGTACCTTAGAAATTAATAATGTAGGTATGAAAACGCGGTACATCGTTAAACAGAATATTCATAATTAAAGTTTGTTATATAAAAAAATACTAGTTATCTCGGATCAATATCAGCATGCATTATATGGATGTTTGAACAATTTTGTGATAAGCGATAAGGTTAGCTAATAAAAACACATATCAAAAGCGATCAATCGATCAAACTTAATTATTATGTACCTACTTAATTATTACTAGGTGGTAGGACTTTGTTGCAAAGTTCGTCTAGGTAGGTACCACCGCTTTGCCAGTTATTCTGCCGCCAAGCAGTAGTGCGCAAGCACTGCTGTGTTCCGGTTTGAAGGGCACTGTAGCTAGTGAAATTACTGGGCAAATGAGACTTTATGATCTGATCTCACAGTTTAGTAATCTTATTACTAGATTGTGCTGATGTCTCTGGATGACGTGCGCAGTGCAGTGTCACGCGAACCTCTATACTTTAGAGTTCCGAGTGACACTGCAGCTGATATGGGCAGCCGTGTCGTTTAACATCAGGCGAACGGCTAGCTCGTCACGTCATTCCTTAACATAAAAAAAAAAAATTATGATATGTAACTTATTCAGTATAAGTAGTACTTATAGGTAGGTACCGCGTGTCGTGTTCGGATGTTGGATTAAGGTGTAGTTATCTATATTGTTATCTTAACTTTATATTATAAGGCATCAAGGGGATTAGGGTACTATTTGATCACATTTCACCTAGGTCAGTGACAATAAGGTTGAAAGTGGTGACTCTCCTGGATTGTACCTAAGTTGGAAGTGGCTCTGTCGGATGCCGGAATATATACCCTAGTTAGGTAGCCATAAGACGTTCCGAGGAAGGGAACGCCAGAACTTATATGTAACTGTAAAACTTTATACACTTATTTATGTGAGTTTTACGTATACGGATGGGCCAGGTGCTTGACATATTACGCATGACGCAAGCCCATGGCTGTTCCCGCTTCTTCTATCATCAATTTACATTTAAATTGTCTATGCCAATAAGTTAAACGGGTAGCATTGCAACAGATAAAAAACCTTAAATTCTAAAATATAATGCGAAAAAATTGCAACCAGCAACATAATATTTCGGACATAATTTAACTCTTTACTTTGTATATAAATATTCGGTGCCAATAAAGATAAACCAATCGAATCCCTAATTTTAGCTGTGGTTAAAATCGTCAATAGGTACTGTGTAAATAAAATATAAATCGTATTTGAGAGTACACCCGTAACACCTTTTTTGGGTTTCGTTCATACCTTAAATTAAAAATGCCGTATGCCGATGTACTAGTTCGACAGTTCCTAAGTCCTGGGGGGCTAGGGATATAAGTTCGCACTTATATTCCTAGCCCCCCAGTTTCTCGTACGTTTGTCAAACTCGTGTCAAGTCAACATGCCAAATACTGTTTCGCTATTAAGCTCATTGATTGAGACAGCCGATAATCGACAGGCAACCAGGGCCTCAAGTCTACTATTTCAATTGTGTCACAATTGTTCATGAATTGCACCATAATGACCGATTTTGACACTATTGGTAGTCTACAAACAATAATGGCTCGAGAATGGTTTTTCAATAGTACCATCATGAGACCAATGATAAACCATTTAAAAATCGGTAGTCTCTTATTACAATGTTAACATGTCATACAAAAAACTTGGTAGTCTGCTATTTTTTGACAGCAATTCCAATTGTTTTTTGTCTATAAAAACGTAATTATGACACCATTCTGCAAATGTTGCTTTTTATCAATTGTTACTGTGGTAAATAAACCTTCTTGTTTTAAACTGTTCTCTATGGTGTTTAGGTATTATATTAGGTAGTATATTGACATTGTCAGTCTATTACAAATTTTTATCGAATAAAGCCATGTTTCCGTATTAATGGTTTAAATTCTACAATTTATTCGATAAAAATATCATGGATAAATATCTTAAGCCGGAAAGGTTCGAAGCAGATCCATCAATTGTTAAAAGAGGTAGCATACATCAATATTACATCCTCAAATAAGTAGTCTATGTTTGTTGCTAGGCTACCGAGTTGTATATATCTGACATTAGTTCTGAAGAAAATATAGCTGCTGTAAAAGTTGTAATGTGTTCTTTTATAATCCTTTTATTTCTGTCCTGTATTATTTAGTGATATAGATTTTGATGAACTATTCAATGTGAATTATAGTGTTGTTATCTCCTTCTTATTTCTACTGCATACAAGATTCCGACCTCACAATAATAGGTTCTGTGACCAGCCAAGGAGTTGAAGATAACAATCATTGATTGAAGATGGATAGTTTCATTACAAAACTACAAATCGGTAACTTAGAAGGGAAAGAAAATTGGGCCACATGGAAATACAAAGTTTCTATAATGCTGCGGGGCACAGAAGGTGCCATGGAGGCAGCTGAGGGCAAGTTACGTAGACCAATCCTTTCTCAAGTAGGAGGCGACGCTGCCATTAGCCAGTTCAATCTGGAAATGGGCAAGTTTAGAAAGGCCGAGAGCAGCGCTCTACTCATACTGACCACTAATATGTCAGAGGACACTTTAAAGAAAATTATGAGATTTGAGACAGCATATGAAGTCTGGCAGGAGTTGCATAGATTGTTTGACGGACAAACAGAAGATAGAGCATATAATTTGTGCATGGAGTTCTTCAGTTTCAAACATAACAAGGAGGATGATGTATCCACCCATATGTCAAAGCTTAAGAACGTCTGGAATGACTTGAAGGTTGAAATTACCAGAAAATATCCCAACGCTAAACTTCCTGACTTGTTCTTGATATGCAAAATCTTAGATACCCTGAGTGACAGATTTTTTGCGTTTAAATCTAGTTGGCTGTTGCTAAGCCAAAGTGAAAGAACAGTAGACAACTTAACGAGTCATCTCTGTGCGTTTGATAGAGCACTAGATAGCAAAGACGACACGAGTCAACAAGCATTAGTGACCACACGCCCTGCGTTACTCAGCGATAACGGAGGAAAGTTTGACAATAAAGACGTTCGGAATTTACTGGAGAGACATGGCATTCAACAAAGGTTAACAATGCCTTACACGCCGGAGCAGAACGGCTGTAGTGAGCGAGAAAACCGTACTCTAGTCGAAGCTGCAAGGTCTATGATGCATGCGAGAGGAGAGCTACCGCAAATGCTCTGGGCAGAGCTCATTAATACTGCCGCATACGTGTTGAATAGAACAGGTCCTACTAGACACGGAGATAAGGTACCTTTTGAGCTGTGGCATGGGAGAAAACCCAAGATAAGCCATCTTAGAATAATCGGGAGTGAATGTTACGCTCATATTCCAAAACAAAATCGTAAAAAGCTTTGTAAGAAAGCTATTAAGGGCAGACTTATAGGATACGAAAACGACGATGGTTATCGTGTCTGGGATGGAAAGAATACAATGAGGTCTAGAGACATAACGTTTGAGACAGATGTTGAATTCCAGATTTCCACTAGACTACCTGCTATCTCAAACGAAGCAGAGGGAGATAACGAACGCATTCAGACCTTATCAGAGCCTGACCCTGAACCGACAGAAAATGAACATAATCTAGAGGGAGATAGAACATGTGAAGATAAAGTTCATGAACATGAAAGCGAAAGTAGAACAGATCAAGGCGATGTTCATAATCATGGTGAAAGCGATATAGATTATGAGAGTCCAAATGATGAGTTCGTTGAGGCCGAGGAAGAGTTAGAAGTGATTGAGCCAACTGTAATTCCAGAACCTCGATATAACTTACGTATAGAGAAACCCTCGCACGCCCGAAGAGATTGGACGATTACGTATGTTTTGTGGGTACAGAATCGTTTCCCGAAACATATAATCAAGCCATGGAAAGGGATGACTGTAAAAAATGGTCAGAAGCCATAGATAGAGAGATGAAGTCGTTAAAAGATAATGAAGTCTGGGAGACATGTGAACTACCACCGAACAGAAAAGCACTTCCATGCAAATGGGTATTCAGGATCAAACGAAACCCAGATGGTAGTATAGACAAATATAAGGCGAGACTTGTAGCCAAAGGCTTTAAGCAAAGGCGTGGGCTTGACTATGAACAGACGTTCAGTCCTGTTGCAAGGATGGCCACAGTACGGGCTTTATTAAGTGTCAGCGCAAAAGAAAAACTTTATTTGACACAGTTCGATGTGTCGACAGCGTTCCTGAACGGCAAGCTGAAAGAGGAGATCTTTATGAAGCAGCCTGAAGGATTTAACGACGGTACATCAAAAGTATGTAGACTAAGAAAGAGTCTTTATGGGTTGAAACAAGCACCACGATGTTGGAATTCTTGCTTTGAAGAGATTCTACTCTAGAAAGGCTTTGTACAAAATACAGCTGACTGTTGTCTCTTCAGTAAGCATATAGGAGACAAGAAAATTCTGATTACACTATATGTAGATGATGGACTCGTAGCAGCAACAGATGTGAAGTTAGCAAACAGTTTTCTACAAGACTTAGGAAATACGCTAAAGATAACTTCGAAGCCATCGTCTTACTACTTGGGATTAGAGATAAAACAGTCAACTGATGGATCTATTGCAATCAAGCAAGAGTCATACACTAAAATGATTTTAGAACGTTTTCGGATGACGGATTGTAATGCGGTTTCAACACCAATAGAAAGATACCCAATTTGTGAACCTGGAAAAAGAAATCCAGAGGAAAACAAATTCCCATATAGAGAGGCCGTAGGTGCAATCGCGTACCTGATGACAGGCACTCGTCCGGATATGGCATATGCTGTTGGAGTAGTATCCAGAAGCTTAGAAAATCCAACCAAAGAAGATTGGCAAAAAGTTAAGAGGATATTCAGATACCTCAAAGGAACTATGGCTCACGGTATAAGATACAGTTCAACCTGTAACAGTATAAGCGTTGAAGGCTATAGCGATGCAGATCATGCAGGAGATGAACAAACAGGACGCTCTACGACTGGGGTTGCATGTCTGTTTGCCGGAGGAATTGTTTCTTGGCTAAGCCAACGTCAGGCATCGGTTGCGATCTCCACAACAGAAGCTGAGATTGTAGCAGCAAGCGAAGGCGCAAGAGAAGTTGTATGGCTTCAGAGAATCTTCAGCCAGCTTACAAATTTGGAGAGAGTTCCAACTCTGAAAGTTGATAATGAAGCTGCGATTCGCCTTGCTTATAATCCTGAGTTCCATAAAAGAACTAAACACATTCGTGTGAGGCATTTCTTTGTTCGAGAGATGGTTCAAGAAGGCCTCATAGATGTTCAGAAAACATCGTCGGAAGAACAGCTGGCAGACCTTATGACAAAGGCAGTTCCAAGACCCAGGCTTACAAAGATTGTTGCCGACTTGGGTCTGCAGAACATTGATTGATGCAATAATTGATGAGGGAAAGTGTTAAAAGAGGTAGCATACATCAATATTACATCCTCAAATAAGTAGTCTATGTTTGTTGCTAGGCTACCGAGTTGTATATATCTGACATTAGTTCTGAAGAAAATATAGCTGCTGTAAAAGTTGTAATGTGTTCTTTTATAATCCTTTTATTTCTGTCCTGTATTATTTAGTGATATAGATTTTGAGTATAGTGTTGTTATCTCCTTCTTATTTCTACTGCATACAAGATTCCGACCTCACAATAATATCAATAAGCTCAGATCAATCATCCTTACGGATTCACTGGAAACTTTCGATAACTTTATACAAGCAATCCAGTCTAAAGAAAATCCAGTAAGTAGCAACTGCAAATATCAGCTACTGGTTAGTCATCTATCGCCGCTCCTCTATACTCATATCAGAGACTCCAAAGAGTATGACCAAGCTATACAAAAACTAGATGCGCTATTTTTAAAACCAGTAAACGAAATTTTTTCTCGACACCGATTAGCTAAGCGACAACAGCAACCCGGAGAATCGATTGATCAGTACCTACAATCATTAAAACTCTTATCTAAAGACTGTAGTTTTAAATCAGTAAGCGCCGAGCAAAACGAAAGCGAATATGTTCGAGACGCCTTCATCTCAGGGCTATCGTCATCAGCAATACGACAGCGACTCCTAGAAAACAGTACTCTAACTTTAGACAAAGCATACGAACAAGCACGATCTTTGGAACTAGCGCAAATTCAAAACGATAGTTACCGCCAACAAGAATCTGCATCTAATATTATTAATCATACTTCTAATGACAATACTACTGCAGCTGCGCGAGGACAAATAAAACAAGAATCATGCTTTTTCTGTGGAAACCGACGTCATCCTCGATGGGAATGTCCTGCCTCTAACGTTACGTGTTCGAAATGCGGTAAAAAGGGTCATTTTTCAAAAGTCTGTCTCAGCAAAGCTTCTCAAAAGGCAGCAAGTGCAACAACAGAAGACAATTATGATACTCACGATTTACCCACCACGTCACATACGTTTTCATGCATATTATCAGCAGCGGATCTCAATAAAGCTACTGTTCCGGTCATCATTAAGGAGAATACTACTGCGAGAGCACTCATCGATACCGGTAGTACAGCAAGTTTTATCGATCAACGTCTTGTCACTCTATGCAAATTGAATACCACACCCTGCAAACAAAAAATTACGATGGCAACGTCAAATTTGAGTACACGTGTCAATGAATCATGCAAATTGAAGCTAAAAATACAAAATCAGACTATAGACGTTACACTTATGATCATGGATGGACTTTGCGCAGATATAAAGATATAAAAGATATAAAGATATAAATTGATGATAGTCAAAATGGCTTTAGAAAAAGGCGATCAACGGTTCTTGCTGTATACAAATACATGCAAGAAGTTCTGAATATTATAAATGCTAAAAAATATGCAATAGGTATTCTGCTCGATATGAGCAAAGCATATGACAAAGTTTCCTACCCTATATTATTAAAAAAACTTTATGGCATAGGTGTGAGGGGCCTTGCTAACGAATGGTTTGCGTCCTATCTAAAAGACCGCGAACAATCAGTAGAAGTAGAAAATTATAATTTACAAACAGGGAAAATAAAAAAAATTTAGATCGGATCCCAAAATAATGAATAGCTCAATCCCACAAGGAAGTGTATTGGGCTGCTTATTATTTTTAATATATATTAATGACTTACCAAAAATATTCAAAGAGATGTGCGTGTTATTTGCCGATGATATCTCCATTTTATTTCCATACCCAACCAAAGGTAGTAATGTAAACACTGAATTAAACTCCATTTTATCCAAAGTCGTTGACTGGCTTGAAGACCACAATTTACAAATAAACTACTCAAAAACCAAAATAATGCAATTTAAACCACGTCAAAAATCACAATTAGAAATTAACTTCACTTACAATAACACAAAATTAGAGTGCGTAGACTCCTTTACACTTCTTGGACTGAACATCGATACAAATGTTAATTGGAAGACACACGTACAAAAAATAAAATCTAAGCTTAGTAGTTTTACTTACGCCTTATCGGAGCTAAAAAAAACAACAAATGTCGCGACAGCACTTTCGGCATACTATGCCTACGCTCACGCCTGGTTACAGTATGGTGTCATACTGTGGGGAAATAGCACTGGAGCCGATGATCTGTTTATATTACAAAAAAAGTGTATCCGCATCATAGCACACGTAGACAGTACAACAAGTTGTAAACCATATTTTATCCAGCATCAAATCCTAACTTTAACCTCTATTTATATACTAGAAATTTGCAAATTTGTTAAAAAATACCCCCAATTTTTTAAAACTTTGAAAGACAACTATTTCGGTACGTTTAATCTTAGATACAGGGACAGGTTAGCCCTCCCAAATTCAAAACTCAAAATGCACAGCACGAGTACTTACGTAATGTGTATAAAAATATATAACCATATACCCCTTCGTCTAAAAGAGATACAAAACGAATATGCCTTTATTGGTCGGTTGAAGTCACATCTCGTTAAAAAGTGCTACTATTCTTTGAAAGAATTTTTCGAAGATAATCATAAAATATAAATCTGTTAATTATGTTGTGAATGTTAAATTTTATTGAAATTTATTAAGCGTATCGCATGAAATATGTTAAATTTTATCTACTAACCCTACCCTCATCATATTAATCTGTAGTGCCCTACAGGGTCCATATTGTTACTATTAATATTATGATATATATATAATATTTGAAATGTAAGATCAATATGCACATATGGTAACAGAATAAATGAATATGAATATGAATATGAATATGAATATGAATAATACTGGGTCATGATGTTTTGCAAAATCACAAAGCCTTAGAGATGCATTTAGGTGGTTCTGAACCACCACTCAAGCTATGCGTTTTGTCCGAAGCAAATATTGAACCAGTTAGTTTATTTACTAACCTTTTAACAAACCGATCGCCGTCAAGTCCAGAAAACACTCTGATTCAGATTCTCTTTTTATCAAAGCTGAAATAAAAAACTTCTTAATGACAAAATAATCGAACCAAGTCTTTCTCCATGGAGAGCTCAAGTTCTTGTTACATCCAACGAACATCACAAGAAAAGGATGGTTATCGATTACTCCCAGACTATAAACAGATTCACAGAACTTGACGCTTATCCTTTGCCTTCGATGGATGGACTCATTTCAAAGGTAGCCAAGTACAAAATCTTTAGCAAAGTAGATCTACGCAGCGCTTACCATCAGATTCCGATTGTAGAGCAGGAAAAACCGTATACAGCTTTCGAAGCTTGCGGAAATCTATACCAATTTCGACGTATACCGTTTGGGGTAACAAACGGTGTGGCAGCTTTTCAACGAGCTATCAACAGCATAATAGAAAAAGAACATTTACAAGGAGTCTATGCTTATTTGGACGATATTACGATCTGTGGGCATAATCAAGCTGATCACGATGAAAAATTACGCTTACTTTAACATGGTAGCAGTGATTTAAAGTTGAGAAGCGGATGCTACAAAAGTTTTTCTTCTGAGAAAGAATAAAAAAATATTCTTGCAAAAATTTGTACCCGGTCTAACGTCACCATGGATAGGGCGATCGCAGAGGCTTCCAAGGTACAAATAATGCACTTAGTTGGAAAGAACTACAAGCATTGGAAGTATAGGATTGAGACAGTGTGTAGGGCAATTCCCGGCGCTGATGAAATATTAGAAGGGAAGATTTGCAAGCCCAATGAACCTGCAGCGACTGCCGATGCTGCCGCTAAAACAAAATATGAGACGGATTTACAGCGATTCCGATATGTTGATTGTGTAGTATTGACCCTGATGACAACAAACATGACAGATGAGATACTGGATCAAGTTATGCGATACAAAAGCGCTAAAGAGGTATGGGATGAACTAGAACGCCTCTATAGTGGAAGTAGTGAAGACAAAAGCTATGATCTCTGTTTAAAATTCTTTGATTATAAAAAAGAACCCGAACATGACATAAGAAAGCACATATCTGCATTAAAGAACATATGGCATCAGCTGAATAGCCAAATCGAAACAAATCTACCTGATATATTATTGATTTGTAAAATACTTGGAACTTTACCGAAAGATTACTTTGCTTTCAAGTGAAGTTGGCTACTTATAACAAAAAAGGATCGAACAATAGAGAATCTAACTTCACAACTAAGCGCCTACGAAAAAGCATTGACTAGTAAAACAGAAATGGAAAATACTGAAGAAGTATTAACCGTGAAGACACAGAAGAAGAATAAAGTTTTCAAATGTAATTATTGTGGAGAAGCTGGACATATGGTACGTAAATGCCAAAAATGGATAAATGATGGAAGACCACCAAAGCCATCAAATAACAGTCAAAGCCCAAATGTAAACCTGACAGTGTTAGCCTTAGAGGATGGATTGCCAATAAATAAAGATAACTGGTACGTAGATAACGGAGCGACCAGCCATGTTACTAATAGAGGCGATTTCTTTGAGAGCTTTGAGCACTTCAAAAGTTCACATACGGTGACTGCGGCGAACGGGCAAACCATTCAAGCCATCGGCATGGGGACTATTCGAGCTGAAGCCAACGTCAATGGAAAAGTTGAGCAGATACTACTGAAGGACGTTTGGTATGTACCAAAAATTAAAAGAAACTTATTCTCTGTGCTTTCTGTGCATGACAACTCATCCACAAGTACGTTCGAGTCTACGCCTATGCTATGTAAAGTAAAAGTAAATGGAGACGTCAAAGTAATTGGAACCAGAACGATCAAAGGTGGACTATTTAAATTGGATCTTAAATGTCTAGCGCCTAATAATCGGGAAGTCAATCAGCTATTGTCCAATCCATTACAAGTGTACCATGAAAGGCTAGCACATCAGAACAAGAGACATGTTCGTCAGGTGATCGAAAAAGAGCTAGGATTGAAAGTAGAGAATACGCAATCGGACATTTGCGAAGGCTGCGTGTATGGAAAAGCTCACAGGCATCCATTTGGTACAAGAGTTAGAGCCACTAAACCTGGAGAGCTAATCCACACGGATTTATGCGGACCGTTTCCATACTCTATTTCAAAGTTACGGTATTACATTTTGTTCAAAGATGACTTCACTCGCTATCGTAATATATATTTTCTCCGTCAAAAGTCTGAAGCAGCCTTAAAGTTTAAGATTTTCTTAAGAGAAACAAAAGTTGCAGGACACGTTGTCAAAGAAATGTTAAGTGACAACGGTGGAGAATTTATCAGCAAGGAGTTCAAAGATGTCTTAACTGAAAACGGGATTATGCAAAGGTTCACGATGCCTCATACTCCAGAGCAATCAGGCTGCGTAGAGCGTGAGAATAGAACGGTGGTAGAAGCCGCACGTGCTATCATGCATGCACATGATAAAATTCCGGGTGGCTTATGGGCAGAGATAGTGAATGCGACTGTCTACGTGTTAAATCGCACAGGGCCGTCTAGCGTGTCATTCAAGTCTCCACATGAGCTGTGGTACGGAAAGAAGCCTGCGATAAAACATCTCAGAATTCTAGGTTGCAAATGTTATGCCCACGTTCCTAAAGCCAATCGTAAGAAGCTACAAAAGAAAGCTCAAAAAGGAATCTTAATAGGTTACGAAGGAGACGAAGGCTATAGAATCTGGGATAAAGAATCTCTTAAATTAATTAGGTCCAGAGACGTGATATTTGAAGAGGTACCGTTAATGGGAAAATCTAAAGAGGATGTAGATGAGCCAGAAAAGCTAACACATAGTCTCCAGAGAAACTATGGTCATAATTTTCCGAGTCTCCAGAGTGAACATGAAATGCATGTTAACAGGGAGATTGGAGAACGAGATGTTACGGAAGATGAAGGTGAAGTGATTTTAGAACCATCTTTATCAGTGGCACATCAGGACGCCGAAGAAGAAATGGGAGATGATTTAAATGAATCAAACTTCGAGTCCGTTCATTCTGAAGTTGAGGACGAACACCTAGCTGAAATTGATGAAAATGATGACCCTGATTTGTCTGATAATGATGATGAAAGAGAAGGAAGTCGGATGGTCCTAAGAGATAGAGCAAACCTTAGGCCTCCTGTAAGGTTCAGTGACCATATTATGGCTCTAGAAGCTAATCAGATGTTTGAACCTAAAACCTTCAAGCAGGCCATGTCATGAAAGGACAGAGAAAAATGGAATAAGGCTATTGAGAGCGAAATAAACTCACTTAGAGAGAATCAAACGTGGGAGCTAGTCGAACTACCAAAAGGTCGAAAAGCCATTCCATGTAAATGGATATTTAAAATTAAAACAAATCCAGACGGCTCTGTAGACAAATACAAAGCTCGGTTAGTCATAAAAGGTTACTCTCAGAAGAAAGATATAGATTTCCATGAAACTTTCAGTCCAGTTGCTAGGAGCAGCACGATAAGAGCTGTCTTGAGCGTTACTGCTAGAGAGAAGCTGAAGCTAGCACAATTTGATGTGTCTACAGCCTTCCTTTATGGCACTTTAGACGAGGAAATTTACATGAAACCGCCTGAAGGTTATGCTGATGAGAGGTATGTCTTCAAATTAAAGAAAAGCTTGTACGGATTAAAGCAAGCCCCACTCTGCTGGAATAGATGCATCACAGACTATGTCGTAAAAATTGGATTCAAACAAAGTAATTCTGATCCCTGTTTATTTGTGAAAACAACAGGAAAGGAGAAGATTATTCTTGCCTTGTATGTCGACGACGGTTTGATTGCATATACCAACGAGAAACTGGCTAACTGCTTCCTGGATGAAATGAGAGCACGTTTCAAAATAACAGTGAAACCCGCAAGCTACTTTCTAGGAATGGAGATAAAAAGGTACTCCGATGGTTCCATTTTGTTGCATCAAAAAGCGTACACCACCCGCCTGTTGGAAAGATTTGCCATGGATAAATGCAAGCCAGTGACAACACCAATTTTAAAGGCAACTAATGAACAAGTTGATGAAAGAACTTCGATGAACTTCCCGTACCGCGAAGCGGTTGGTGCCCTATCTTACTTGATGACGAGCACAAGGCCCGACATAGCCTTTGCAGTGAGTGTAGCATCTCGCAATTTGGATAAACCTACAAAGGAAAACATTGTTAATGTCAAGAGAATAATGCGTTACCTGAAAGGGACATTCGATGACGGCATTATTTATAGGGCAGAAAATTTCCATAGCTTAGAATGTTACAGTGATGCCGACCATGGAGGTGACATGGAAACTGCACGGTCAACCTCAGGCATTCTATGCTTATACGCTGGAGGGGCGATTGCCTGGAATAGCAAGCGGCAGAGCACAGTTGCCATTTCTTCTACAGAAGCAGAAATTGTGGCAGCCAGTGAAACTGCTAGAGAAATCATTTGGCTACAAAAGCTAATGAAAGATCTTACTGGTGAAAAATGTCCTGCGACCTTATGCGTCGACAATGAGAGTGCGATCAAGTTAGCTAAAAATCCATCTGAGTTTCACCAGAAAACCAAGCATATTCGGATAAGATCGTTTTTCATAAGAGAATGCATACAAGATGGCAGCATTTCAATTTGCTATGTACCAGCAGCTAGACAAGTTGCTGACATGCTTACCAAACCTCTTTATGGGCCCAGAGTAGAAATGCTGAGGAAGATGTCTGGCATTATCAGAGGTGGATGTTAGGAATACATACTCCTTATGTATTCATATAATTATATAGGCTATGGTATGTTGCTATAGTAACGTTTAATCTGTTATAATTATGAGAATTCGATCTATGTACTAAAAGTTAATATATTTTGCTATTATATTTTGTTAAAGCTCTTTGTGTTATTCACACTATCCCAAATACTTCTGCCGCCTAGCCCTTACTTTAACATTTTAAGGAGATTGCAACTCGCTACAATCTTACTTTAAATCTGCAGAAAAGCGAATTTTCAAAAACAGAAATTAATTTTCTGGGCTATTACATCTGCAATAATGTAATAAAACCAGACCCTGAACGACTTCGCCCTCTTTTGGATATGCCGGTTCCTGACGATCGATCATCACTTAGACGAACTATGGGCGTTTTTGCTCACTATTCCAAATGGATTCCGAAATTTTCAGATAAAATAAAGTTTCTTGCTACATCAGAGAAACTTCCCCTTACACCTGAAGCCGTGCAAGCATTTCAATCACTTAAAGCAGAAATAGCTAAATCAGCAATCAAAGTAATTGATCCCAACATCCAATTAACTATAGAGACAGATGCGTCTGACCACGCTATTGCAGCCACTCTTACCCAAGAAGGGAGACCTGTAGCGTTCTTTTCAAGAACTCTAAGCACTCACGAATGTAATCATTCAGCGATAGAAAAAGAAGCTGCAGCTATTGTGGAGAGCGTAAGAAAGTGGAGACAATTTCTTGTCGGTAAAACTTTTCAACTGATTACCGATCAGAAGTCAGTATCATTTATGTTTGATCAGAAGCATAATTCTAAAATAAAGAATGATAAAATTCAACGCTGGCGCTTGGAACTTTCAAACTACGATTTCGATATCACTTATCGCCCAGGCAAAGACAATATCGTTGCAGATGCACTCTCACGAATAAATGTTACGGCATCAGCTCAATCTGTCAACAACAACCTTCTTGAGCTTCATAAAAATTTATGTCATCCTGGTATAACACGCATGGTTCACTGGGTTAGAGCTAAAAACTTACCCTATTCGGTCGAAGATGTCAGGCGAATCACTGGGTCTTGTCCGATCTGTGCCGAGATAAAACCCAGATTTCTTAGGACAAAAGGCACCTTAATAAAAGCAAATGCTCCATTTGAAAGAATTTCTATTGACTTCAAAGGTCCGTTACCATGTGATACAAACAACCGTTACATGCTTACTATAGTGGATGAATTTTCCAGATTTCCTTTTGCCTTCCCTTGTTCTGACCTAAGCTCAGAGACGGTCAAAAAGAAGCTATCAGAGCTATTTGCATTATTCGGCATACCAACCTATGTACATTCTGACAGAGGAACAGCATTTGTATCAGCAGATCTGAAAAATTTTCTGCATGGAATGGGAGTGGCTACTAGTTATACCACGCCATATAATCCACAAGGCAATGGCCAAACTGAGCGATACAATGGTATTATATGGAAAACTGTGCAACTCTCACTAAAATCACTGAACCTCCCTATTAACCGTTGGGAAACTGTCCTTGAACAATCGCTGCACTCCATTCGGTCTTTATTATGCACAGCGACCGGGTGCACTCCACATGAGCGAATGTTTAAACATCCTCGCAGATCTTCAAACGGACAGTCAATGCCGACGTGGCTCACAGGTGCGGAGAGAGCACTGTTGAGGAACAATGCCAGGAAAAGCAAATATGACCCGATAGTTGAAGAAGTCGAACTCGTTGATGCCAACCCCCTGCATTCTCATGTAAGACTACAGAATGGCCGAGAATTGATAGTTTCAAATCGACACCTGGCACCTACCGGAGATTCCTCTCCTGATATTGAAGATCCTGAGACAGAATCTGATTCCAGCTGGATTTCTGCCGAGTCCAATGAACGTGAACCAGATTCTAGTAGCACAGAGGTTCCTGAACCACGTCGCTCAGCCAGAGAGCGTCGTTCGCCTGCCTACCTGCAAGATTATGTTACATTCTAACCACGGGAGAATGTGGTAAATAAACCTTCTTGTTTTAAACTGTTCTCTATGGTGTTTAGGTATTATATTAGGTAGTATATTGACATTGTCAGTCTATTACAAATTTTTATTGAATAAAGCCATGTTTCCGTATTAATGGTTTAAATTCTACAGTTACCAATTGTTACATACAAACTTTGGAAAGAGTCATCGGTAAAAACTTATAAAAATTACTGCAACTGCCAGGGTACGACAGCAGATAGGTATTACTGATAAATCAGTAATGAATCTTCGTGGGATAAGTATTCGTGATCGTTCCGAGACCGAATTCAAGAGGATCCAATGAAAGTATTTGTTAGGTTAAGCGTCTTGGTAGCTGAGTATGGCAGTGGGTTTTATGGGAATATGAAGCAAACCATTTTATATTAGGCAATAGTTAATTTATTTGCGACCGGCACGTCCGCCGTATTTTCCGAGACACATTTGACATTAGACAAAGAGAATTATAGAAGTTGCCACAGACAATAGAAACTTTATTGCAAACCTACATATGAAAACTCTTACACGCCCCCTCAATAAAGTTTCTCGAAACTTTTAAAATAAACTAAACATTAAACAACCCTTCTGATATTGTTGTGTGACAACCCTGACACCTAGCAATCTCGTATAACACTATAAACTAAATAATATACTTTCCAACAAATCCCTAATTCCCTACTCTATGACATAACGATATACCAAGAGTCCGTAAACACGCACAACCAAAAAATCTTTAAAATTGAACACCCCATAAAAATAATCACAAACTTATACAAATCAGTCAAACACTAAACTTTTCCTAAAATTATCAACATATCATTTTTACATGAATACACAAGTTTTAAATCAATTGTGCTTCTGACGTACTCGTATATCAATACTCTTTTAATAGCACAAATTCTCATTAGCACCAATTCTGAAAACTACACAAATATCAATAAATCTGTTTTAGAGCATTGCACAGTATACAGCCATTAGAAAACCTAATTTATTTTTTACATTTATACTCGTACACACGGTCATTAACCTCATACTTACTAATTGGAACTTATTCTCCATTGGAGCACATTTTCTTTTTAAATTTCATATTCCAGTACTTAAGCGATTTTTCTTTATCAATTTCACCATTCAGAAAATCACTACGAACAATCATGTGATGTACTGGTACATTTAATTTTATCGCTAATACACTCAACTCTATCTCCATAGATTTCTTCAATTTTTCCGAGTTCTTACTATTTATGCCCTCCTCGTAAGTTGCTGGTTCTATCATCATACATAAGAAATTTGTATCATAATCACTATGCCATACCGGCCTTCTTATTTCTCTCTTTTCCTTCTCTCTACTCGCACTAACCACTTTTCCAACATCTTTCTGATCTTTAGTGACAATTTCTTCTTCTGGTACTTCATATTCATCATCTGAACATTTTTCTAATTCTTTCACTTCGAAACATTCTCTGTAACACTCTCGTAATAAGTTTGATGAATTTCCTTGTTCTTTCTTTTCCTCTTTAAAAACTACATCTCGCTTTACATCGACTCTTATGGTTCCCGGTGTAAAAATCCTATATCCTTTGCTTTCAGTTGCACCTGAATCTCCATATCCCACAAATAAACCTTTTTCACTTTTTGAATCCCATTTCTTTCTTCTTACATCAGGTACGTGTACATACACTTCTGTACCAAACACTTTCAACTGGTTTATGTTGTATGACTTTTGAAACCATATTTCATAAGGTGTCTTCTCCGGTACACAACTTTTTCCTGTTCTGTTTATTATGTATGTAGCAGTATTGACAGCTTCTGCCCATAATCTCTTACTCAGGCCTTTTGCCATCAACATCGTCCTTGCTGACTCCACAATAGTACGATTATCTCTTTCAACCTTACCATTTTGTTCTGGTGTGTATGCCACTGATGTTTGATGTCTTATTCCTTTTTCTTCTAAAAACTTCTTTACATTTTTGTTTATAAATTCTGCTCCGTTATCTGTCCTTATCATTTTAACCTTGTTTCTGGTATTCTTTTCTGCCATTGTCACAAACATTTTAATTTTCTCAAATACTTTATCCTTCTTTTGCAGAAAATATACATGTCTATACCTTGAGAAATCATCTTTCATCACCAAGAAATACTTTGAACCTCCCAACGAAGTATTTTCCATAGGTCCACACACATCCATGTGTATCAACTCGCATGTTTGGGTAGTTCTCGTCGTACTCTCTGGTAACGGAAATTTATGCATCTTGCCTTCAAGACACGCTTCACACTGTTCCTTTTCGTCTTCATATTTTATATTATTTTTATCCAATACTGACTTCACATATTTATAATTCTGGTGGCTTAATTTCTGATGCCAAATGTCTAAACTTTCTTTTTCCATACTCACCGCAGCCACACCTTTTACTGCAAACTTCATCAGATATAATTTGCCTTTTCGTATACCCACCGCTTTAACATTATTTCCTT
The DNA here is from genome assembly GCA_905220475.3 of Ennomos fuscantarius. Taxonomy (NCBI): domain Eukaryota; kingdom Metazoa; phylum Arthropoda; class Insecta; order Lepidoptera; family Geometridae; genus Ennomos; species Ennomos fuscantarius. Next base: position 6,749,579 of record HG992044.1, read on the forward strand.
TCATAATCTCGCAATTTTCACTATTAAATTGCATTTGGTAACCTTTATCTATGACACTTCTTACCGAAAACAAATTTACTGTCAGTTTCGGTACAAACAATACATTTGACAAAGAGGTATTAATCCATTTCCTTCCATCATGTGATAATAACTCTATGGTGCCTTCTCCTTCGACGCTCAATTCATTGCCATCACCAATCACTATACTGCGTGAATGTTTTATCTCTTTGTAATCGGTAAAGAGCTCCTTCTGAAAGCACATGTGTTCACTGGCACCTGTGTCTACCACCCATTGGTCATTCTCACACATCGACGCCACAAAAGCATTTGACTGACTTTCTGTATTTTTATTACCTCTTTCTTTGTTCAAACGCACTCTGCACTCCTTAATTAAGTGCCCTGCCTTTTTGCAGTAATGGCATGTTATATTACTTTTGCAGTTATTTTTGAAATGACCCACCTTTCCACATGCAAAACACTTCTTATCTTTCGGCATTGTTTTAGCAGCCAGCGCAACCGAAGAACTTTGCGCTACGCCTGTCACTCTCTCTTCTTCCACCAATAAACGTGCAGTTAATTCATCCAAAGTCTGCTTATCCTCTGGGACTGACTCCCAAGCTGCAACGAAATGCTTATATTTTTCAGGTAGTGACAATAACACTTTCGTAACCAACATCTTATCAGAAATAATTTCGCCCATTTGTCCTATCCGGCCTCGTAACTCTTCCAGTTTTGATAAAAATGTAATTATATCATCACCGTCACATGTGAGCAAGAAAAACTTTTGCTGTTCGTTATGAAGAGATGTGCTAGACTTTTTCTCATAAATCGAATGCAACTTATCCCACATTTCTTTAGCCGTCTTTTTATTCAACAAATGCACCAGGACTGATTCCTCTGTATTCATAACTAGGAGGCATTGGGCTTTCTGGTCCTTTTTGACCCACTGATCGTCATTTATTTTATTTGTTTCCAACACGTCATACAAATCCATTGCTTGGAACATAATTTTTACTTGAAATTTCCAGACATTCCAGTTACTAGCGCCTGCTAGCTTTACTTCTGTATTTACTTTATCCATTCTGGCTGGTCTCCTTCTTCTCGACTTGCCTTCTCAACCGAACTTTCTAGTTCCCTCGTGGTTCACTTTTTTTTACTTCATATACCTAATTCCTCATAAAACACACGATGCCTCTGGGCCCATAACCTGTTAGGTTAAGCGTCTTGGTAGCTGAGTATGGCAGTGGGTTTTATGGGAATATGAAGCAAACCATTTTATATTAGGCAATAGTTCATTTATTTGCGACCGGCACGTCCGCCGTATTTTCCGAGACACATTTGACATTAGACAAAGAGAATTATAGAAGTTGCCACAGACAATAGAAACTTTATTGCAAACCTACATATGAAAACTCTTACAGTATTACCGACAATGTGTATAATACGGTATTGTATTAAATACCTAAAGAATGCACACTAAAACGGGCAAGCAACCGGAATACCTATGTACGTTTTTGTTCAATAAAGGACGAAAAAGAAGACAAATTCAAAAAACTTCGAAGAATTTAAGAAAATCGAACTTTGTAAGCACATAACAATCAAGTCCATACATTAAAAAAAGGTTATAATGGAGCTGCAAAGATTGGAGTAATGATAAGCAAATTTGAAAGAAATCCATAGAATCTGCTCTTTAGATTACTATAGTATAGTACAACTAACTCCCAGTCAGTTGGGAGCAGCACCATATCAAATAGAGTTATCCAATGACATCAACAGCACTCAAACCCAAGGTACAAGATTTGAAAATAACTCTTAGATCATCTAGAGCCTAGAACAGTAAGTAGTAAAGTATGATAAAAGATGAAGCTCCCTGATTTGAATATTGGAAAGAGCATGTCTACCGGATAAAAGTATACCTATATGTGGCATAGTCAAAAAGGAAAACAGGGCAAGAGCCCCAAAGCTACTTTGTAATTTTGGCTTGCACCATGCGAAGAAACATGTGGAAGTTAGCATAGTGGAACTATGTAAACCCACTGCAACAGAATACGATTTTCTGCTCTTTCTCCATGTCAGTATGCAGTAATATCTGGCTTACTGCATACTCACATGGAGAAAGAGCAGAAAATTGTATTGTATTGTATTTTATTCATGAACAGCATACATTGTGTGTGAATTACATTAAATATATAAATCTTAAATAAATTACATTAAAGTTATTAAATTAAATTAAAGTATTGGCATGCAAATTATTACTTAATGTAGTTTACAAATAGGCGCTAGTAACCCTGGAAATTCTATGGCACATATAAACCAATTGTAGGCAGGCAAAAACTGATGTTTCCATCCCTTAACAGAAAACTCACTAACAATATTCTGAAATTGACAAGGCAAGACCTCCGTCTTATGGTGGGTATTATCATAGGTCACTGTCACCTCAATTATCACCTGCACAAAATCGGCGCCACAGATAGCCCTCTTTGTCGGGGTTGCATGCAGGAAAACGAGACTGTGGATCATTGCACAGCCACAGAAGAGACAAGAGAAACCACTCAACTACTAAATTAACAAGAACAATGACATAGGATTGAAGGCAATTGGTCTCCAAACCACCCATACCATCAAATGCAACAACACTGGAACAGTAGTGCCAGCGATCAAAGGCAGTGCTCCTCTACATGAAGGAGCTGGACTGGCTTGGGTAAATGCATAATACACATTGTGTACATACACAGTACAGTCTTTACCGCCCCAAAATAGAATTATAATTAGATTTGCACTGCTACACCTATTACTACCTGTAAAATGTGTGAACTACTTGTATGGACAACCAGGCACTATAAGGTTACACCTTTCACCATGTAGATGTCTCAATATACTCCAGTACCTACTATCAACCACATCTTTCATTCATTACAAACAGAACTTAGACCACCTTCGGAGCTGGGTCCTCCATGTAATCCATTACAACCAGAACTTGGACCACCTTCGGAGCTGGCTCCTCCATGTAATCCATTACGTTTGAGTTCTACCAGAGATCCTCCTGATACTACATGGCGACCCGGCCACCGGCTCCTGATATTAAAACTGGATATTTACAAAGTAACGGAAGGAAAGAAAGAAATAAAGAAAAAATCTGTACACTCTTTTTTAATTACCTTACCATTACCTTTTCTCATTCCATACCTCTTAATCCCTGTAAGTTCATTAAGGCAAATTGTTTACAGCAGCAGCATGATGATAAGTGGGGACAGTCTCTGATAGATCCTGCACTAGTACAATAGCAATCTGAGATTATTCAATATCTACAAACACATGAAAACTAAGATTTAATACAAAATGAAACTGTGGAACAAGTGCTTAGGTACTGAGGTAGATAACTGCAGAAGTCAGATATACATCAGGAATGTACAAGACAATTCATTATCATTCCAACACTCATCACCAGTGCCATTGGAGCAGCTGTGCCAGCAGCCCAGAGCCACATCCTTTACTTCAAGTAGTTGGGATGGCTTGGTTAGATGCTGGCAGGTCAATATATATGCACAATACACCCTAAGCGGGATGTCAATGCAAGACCTATCACCTGGCCTGACCATGTATAATAATACCTAAGCAATGTATAGAATACCTGAAATCTCTAAGTAATATATGAGATATTATTTATTTTATACTTCTAGGTATATTATACTAAGAAAACTACAGACTAAAATATATTTACATATTGCCGGTGGACTAGCAGGTACTCTACATAACTCTTGGGTATTGTATACATTATGTTGTAATGTATGTAACATGCAATATTAATATTTAACACTGGACCCAGATGGGCTGGAATAACCCTTGTTATCCCCTAGTTATACACTGCCTAGGTATTTTAAAGAATACCTGAATTATAAAGATTGCTATTATTATTGTTACTATGAGGGATAAGTTCATTTTTCATTATTTCTGTTGTGAAAAGCATTAAATTATTTATTTATTGAACACCAACACAATGTACATAAGTACTTAATACTGAGAGGAATATTATATTATATAATATACTTGCTGCTATACCTACATGAAGACAATATGTTTCAGTGTTTCAATAATCATCAGCCTAAATAACATCTTCACTTAGCATGTATTTAAAATAAAATATTTTGGTAATATTTAAATGATTCTTTATTCAATATAAAATATGCACAAGAACAGTCCATGGTTAGGTTGATTGTGGGTAGGGTAGTAGAAACCGCTGTTGTAGAATGCTTCTTTAATTCTGAAATGAATAAAACAGCCATTTTAATGATAGTGAAGGAGCAGAGATTCTACACTACTAAATCTACAATCCCTAGTATCTATTGATATTACAACTATAAAAAATAGACTAAAAACAAGACTAATTATTATGAACTTGTACACACCAAGTCACTGGATAAAAAAAATCCCTGTGATCTCACTGTCGCGGTCGCGACGTTTCGCGATACCATATCATCCATAGACAATATTATTAAGTTGGCAGCACCGATGGATTGGAAAGTCTGCTAGTGTGCGCAACCATGTGAGTCATTTTGTTCAGTAAGTTTAAATATGGTAGACGGTTGTCAAAATCTTGTCAAAGAGGGCGGTCGCTTTGGCAATCTTTTAATTGAAAAATATCTTATTTATAGTGTATTTTGTGTAAAATATTAGTGTAAAACGTATGTAGATAAAGTTTGTTACATTATTTATTGGTAAGTTCTTGTAAATTCGCATATTTTCATTTCTTTTACATAGTCTTCATTTGTTTTATCCTGTTTCCTTTTGGGGTTGATGGAAACGGATTCTAGGGGCGGTTGGCCCCCTGATAATAGTCAACCAACTCAACATGATATCATCTTCGCAGATAGATGTTCTATTCCCTCGCCGGTAGAATTTGTTTCTATCGCGTCGGACTCTTCAGATGTTGTGGAACGTTCCCTCCAGCAGGGTTCCTTCACTACTATTAAACGAAAAAAACATTCGAAAAAACATTTAAAAAAGAGCAAAGATGAAAAACCATCGCAGGATTCTACCATACCCTTGGGTCAGGTTGTGTCATCATTGAACTCTAATCATGATTCACAACTTACTGATTCTCTTGCCTCTCCGTCTGCTACGGTATCGCAGACGCCAGCTATACCTCCTTACGTCCCTTCAGGTAGGCAGATTTATAAGTCTACAGATAAAGGTCCTTTTGTCGTGCATGTCCAAAAAATTGAGCCCCCTCCAACTTCTGGCACTGTCTTACATCCAGTAAATTTTGGTCGGTTCCTAGCAAAAAATCAGATCCGTAATATAATAGATGGTAGCGTTCAGAGAATTGGGCGCAATAGAATTTCTTTGACATTCACTGATGCAAACTCTGCCAACAATTTTGTGGCAAATGATATCATTAAGGACAATGATTACAAAGCATTCATCCCTTCATTTAGCACCATTCGTTTGGGCCTTGTTAAAGGTATCCCAATTGAATGGTCAGAAGATGAAATTATAGAAAGCATTAATGTTCCTATTGATGGTTGCCCAATAATAAAAGTACGCCGATTAAACTATAAAGTAGTCATTGATGGGGTTCCTGTTTTCAAACCATCTCAGTCGTGTGTTCTTTCTTTTGATGGTCAAATTCTTCCTCCACGGGTATTTATGTGTTTCAATTCTCTTGTTGTTGAGCGATACTATTACCCTACTGTTCAGTGTTTTTTTTTTTTTTTTTTTTTTTTTTTTTTTACTTCAAACTTGTCTAGCATTTGACCACGCTCTCACCTGATGGGAAGTGACGATGCGATCGAAGGTGTAGCATGCTAGCCAAGTAAATACCTATTCACTCTTCTCTTGAACACGCCCGGGTCATATTTCGCCGGAAACACAGACGCTGGCAGGGCATTCCATTCCTTAGCCGTTCTAATTAAGAACGTTGAGTCAAATCGCTTGGTACGAATGGGTGGTATTTCGACCACAAAAGGATGGCGCTTAGCCGAGCGTCTAGTAGTCCGGTAGTGGAATGGTGATGGGAGAATTAGATCATGCAGTTCTTGAGCGCATTCACCGTGGTGTAATCTGTAAAAAACCGACAGACTTGCCACCTTACGTCGATGTGCAAGGCTCTGGAGCCTTTCACCAACCAAAGTGTCGTCGTCAATGAGCCTTTTGGCACGCCGTTCAATCGAGTCCAGAGCCTCAAGCTGGTACTTGGCAGACCCGTCCCACAGGTGGCAGCAGTACTCCATACACGATCGGACCTGTGCTTGATACAGATTTAGAAGCTGTCCAGGTGTGAAGTACCGCCTTACCTTGGACAATATGCCGAGTTTTTTTGAAGCTACTTTGGCTTTGGACTCGATGTAGGATCCAAAGTTTAGGTTTGACGTGAGATCAACACCCAAAAGCTCAAGATGGTTTCCTAAACTTACAGATACACCACGGAATGAAGGAGCCAGATGGAGTGGGCTCTTTTTAGCAGTGAATAAATTGTTTCCAGTGCTGCCGATTTGGTCACACAAAAAACAGCTGTAGGTCAAAGCCACGTTGCTATAAGTGTGGAGAAGGCCACACTGGTGACTCCTGTGATGTTGAAGAAGGCACTTCCCCCTGTTTATCTTGTTCAGGTCTTCACTACTCCACAAGTAAGAATTGTCCTGAATTCAGTAGGCAAAAGCAAATAAAGATCACAATGGCAGAAAAAAATATGTCCTATCCTGAAGCCTCTAAATTGCATTCACCCATAAGAGGCAAAAGTTATAGTAACGCAGCTAAAACATCCTATGCCAATGCTACTGCTGTTCCTTTATCCTCTTCCAATAAATCTCCTAGTTCAGCCTCTCAGTCTTATAGAAAAACAATCTTCCTCAAACCTAGAGCTCCCCAATTACAAAGACAAGGCTATGATCGTTCTGCTCATCAGGCTATAATTAATAATCCAGCTATGCCTAGTAATAATGGTGTTGCTTTTAATCATCCCAATACTGACCCTTCTCCATCCTCTAGTAGCATTTTGGAGCTTATTCAAGCTCTCACTAGGCTACTTAACTCTCCTGCTTTTGTACCGTCCAACGCTGCCCACAATCCTTCCACTTCTATATTACAATCCCTCCATGATGGCGCCCTCTCTAGGGCTGCAATGGAATTGTCAAAGTCTTAACAGTAAAAAATCTGACCTATTGTATATCATTAATAAATATGATCCATCTATTATTGCCATCTCTGAGACTTGGCTTAAACCTGGTTCCTTTTTTAAGGTCCCTCGGTATCTTTGTTTCAGAGATGACAAAGCTGATGGTATGGTGTATATATGAGGGTATGGTGGCTCTGCCATACTTGTCAGAAACTCTGTAAATAATCATCTTGTAAATATCCCTTCTGCCTCCGCTGTTGACAATCTTTCGATAGTTGCAGTTAGACTAAAAAACATAACATTTATTTCACTATATATCCCCAGACCTTCATTTGATATATTAAATAAAATTCTTCATATCTTATCGCAAATGCAAGGTCCATTTATCATAATGGGTGATTTTAATATTCATCATCCTGCCTGGGGGTGTCAGGCTTCAGATCCTCTTGCTAGTTACGTATTTAATATTATGGATAGTTTAGGGTTGTGTTTACTGAATACTGGTTCTCCCACGCGTCGTACAAAGCCGAATGAACGGGTTAGTGCCATTGACCTGACCATGGTGTCAGCGAGTCTAGCTCCATCAATGTCCTGGAAAACTTTATCTTCTTCCTTTGGTAGTGATCATTTCCCAATTCTATTTGACCTTCCTTTTTCTAAAATACAGCCACCTCCATTCAAACCGTTATTAGAATATAATCTTAAAAGTAATACTCATTCTGATGAATGGTCAAAATTTTCATCATTCCTTGAACAATCTGCTTCTGAACTTCCTGTAATTTTTCCTGATTTTTTAAGCAATTGTCTTAGAGCATTAATAAATTGTATTCATTCTGCTGCTAAACACTCATTTCCTGCAAAGGTACAAAATTTAAAGCACAGATCTCCTCCATGGTGGGATCAAGAGTGTAGGGCTGCTGTCGCAGATAGATTAAGTGCTGAAAACATATATTGTCAGAACATGACAATTGATAATTATGACAATTTAATCATAACTATGTCTAACACTAAACAAATTCTTCACTCCAAAAAGTCAGAGGGGTGGCAAAGTTTCTGCTCTACCATTTCTCCTAATGTCTGCTCCTCTTTTGTGTGGAATTCAATCCGAAAGTTCCGTGGTTCATATAGAGAACCATCCCCTCCATTCCCTAGTTGTGAGAGTTGGTTTGAACAATTTATGGATAGATTGGCTCCTCCCTTTGTCCCTAATTTTATCAATACTATGACTTCTAGTTCTTCTGTAAATGATCCAAGTTTTAGTCCTTTCTCGATGCGCGAATTACGCCTTGTTCTATCTTCTCTTAAAGACTCTTCTCCTGGTCCAGATGGAATCCCATATTCTTTTTTGGTTAACGCTGGAGAAAAAATTTTGAGTTATTACCTGGAAATGGTAAATATGATGTTAGATTTAGGATTTGTTCCAGCTGAAATGAAAACTCAAATAATTGTTCCAATTTTAAAGCCTGGAAAAGACCCTGAAAAATCTGATAGCTATCGCCCAATAGCCATGTCTTCTGTTCTAATAAAGATTGTAGAACATCTCATAAAAAATCGACTTGAATGGTTAATTGAATTTAATAATATTTTACCTGAATCACAATATGGTTTTCGAAAAGGTAGAGGTACTTTGGATAGTTTATCCATTTTTGTCACTGACATTAGACTCTCTTTTTCTAGAAATGAGTCCATTGTAGCTGCATTCCTTGATATATGCTCTGCCTATGATAACGTCATTCTTTCAATCCTCAAAAATAAAATGGAACAACTGCGTCTTCCAAGGAAAATGATTAACTTCATAATTAATCTTTTTTTGGATCGTACTGCTCAACTTAGAATTAATGGTGAGATAAAATGTTCCAGATCGGTAAATAAGGGTCTGCCGCAAGGGTCTGTATTAAGCCCTCTTCTCTTTAATCTTTATACTTATGACTTAAACAAGTCTGTCTCACCCTATTGTAGATTACTTCAATATGCAGATGATCTCGTTTTATATATGGCAGATTGTAATATAGTAAGTGCTGCACACAATTTATCTCAAGCTCTTGACTCATTAAATGTTTGGCTAGGTCATAATGGCCTGGATATAGCTCCATCAAAGAGTTCCATTGTTGTCTTTACAAGAAAACGGTTGAAACCGAGACTTAACATATTTCTTAATAATACTAGGATTCCTATTGAAAATGAAAAAAAATTTTTAGGCCTTATTTTAGACAGTAAATTGAACTTTACTTCGCATATTAACTATATTTCAGTTAAATGCGAAAAAAATCTCAATATTTTAAGATGTTTGGCTGGTGTTTGGTGGGGTGCTCACCCCTATTATCTAAAACTTCTCTACAATGCTATTATTCGTGGTGTTATAGATTATGCATCTTTCCTTTATGAACCTGCTTCTAAAAGAAGTCTTAATACATTGGACTTGATTCAAGCAAGAGCGTTACGAATTATCATAGGAGCAATGAAGTCTACCCCTAAAAATGCTATGCAAGTAGAGTGTGATGATCCTCCTTTGGATTTAAGACGTCAATATTTATCAGATATGTTTTTATTCCGTTTGTTTCAGTTTTCTTCACATCCTCTTGTCCCAAAATTACAGCTTTTGTTTAATTATATGTCGTTACCCTATTGGATTCATAAAAAAACTCCTTGTTTAGTTATTAGTTACTCAAAAATTATAAACTTTAGATACACTACCCATAGAACTCCTAAGCTTCCTGTATTTGAATTTAACTTCCAAACAATATTATGTCAACCCTCTTTACACCTTAATTTAGATTTGTTGAAAGGGGACACCTTTGCAAACAAACATTTTCTTAGGATTAGAGATAATTCTTGGCTTGGCTGGCATAACATTTTCACGGATGCTTCTAAGGTATCTCAAAATGGATGTGTTGGCGTTGGTTTGTTTCACCAAAATTATAATATAGTTCAAAAGATCAAGTGCCCCCCTGAAACATCAGTTTTTGTTGGTGAGTGCAGGGGCATTATGGAAGTCATCAACTATATTTTGTTGTTGAAATTAAATAAAACGGTAATATTCTCGGATTCACTGAGTGCACTTCAAGCTTTCAACAGTAACCCTTTTAAAGCAGGCTCCAAGAACTGGATTATATTTAAATGTAAAGAACTTCTGTTGAGATGCTTCGATTTAGGTTATTCTGTACACTTAGCTTGGATTCCTAGTCATAGCAATATTTCTGGCAATGAAAAGGCAGACAAGATTGCCAAACAAGCAATTGTCTGTGGTGATAAAGTTCCTTTTAAAAATTACCCCCAAGATCTTTTGCTTCTTCCTATCCATGACTTAAAATCTAGATGGCTGAAAAGGTGGTCGGTAACTAGTAGACGGACAGGATCAAATTTTGCTAAATATCAACCTGACATTCAAACTAAACCCTGGTTCTTTAAGTTTAAATGCAATAAGAAAATCTGTTCCATAATATCTAGACTGAGATTTGGCCATTGTTGTTCTGGTGTTCACCTGAAGAAACTTAGAATAAGAGATTCATCTATCTGTGAGTGTGGTATGGATGAAGCTGATCTGAATCACATTTTCTTTTCTTGTCCCAAATTTGATCATAGTTCATTATTCAACTTGTTACTTCATTATAAATTTCCATTCCCAGTTCACATAGACAATATTTGGTGTAATATAGACTCTATTTCCATTGATATATTATCATCTTTTATTACTGAAAATAATATTAAACTGTAGTCCTTATCATTTAACACATTTATTTAATAATGTTCATTCTTATGTTATGATTAGTATTATTTAATTACCTATGTTTTTCTCATGTAATGTATGTAATATAATGTAATGTAGCGTAGTTTGTAGTTATAGGATATTTTTCTTTTGTTTCAGATAATCAAAATTCAAAATTCCGTATTTGATTCTCTTTTGACATGATGCTGGCAAAAATGTGAAAACAATTGCCATAAAAAAAAAAAAAAAAAAAATATGGTAGACGTAGAATAAGAATAGTTCAGTTCTGTTTAAATTGTTGTGGGATTCGGAGGAGTTCTGCACCAGCGGATAAATGTTAAGTACCTAGGCTAATTTCTTTACCTAAAAGACATTAATTTGCAAGTAGGTACTAATTTGTATAGATTGTTAAATCCATTATAACCTACTAGGCACATGTGCTCCTTGGTGTGGGGATGATTTACCTCACTTACGTAGCTCATGTGCTCCATGATATACGTGTGGACAAGATGTGGTCCGCTTACCTAAATAGCCCATGTGCTCCATGATATATGTGCGGATATGATGTGGTCCGCCTACCTAAATAGCCCATGTGCTCCCTGATATACGTGTGGACAAGATGTGGTCCGCTTACCTAAATAGCCCATGTGCTCCATGATATATGTGCGGATATGATGTGGTCCGCCTACCTAAATAGCCCATGTGCTCCCTGATATACGTGTGGACATGATGTGGTCCGCCTACCTAAATAGCCCATGTGCTCCCTGATATACGTGCGGATATGATGTGGTCCGCCTACCTAAATAGCCCATGTGCTCCCTGATATACGTGCGGATATGATGTGGTCCGCTTACCTAAATAGCCCATGTGCTCCATGATATATGTGCGGATATGATGTGGTCCGCCTACCTAAATAGCCCATGTGCTCCCTTATATACGTGTGGACATGATGTGGTCCGCTTACCTAAATAGCCCATGTGCTCCATGATATATGTGCGGATATGATGTTGTCCGCCTACCTAAATAGCCCATGTGCTCCATGATATATGAGTGAGGATGATTATCCTACCTAAATAGCCCATGTGCTCCCTGATATACGTGCGGATATGATGTGGTCCGCCTACCTAAATAGCCCATGTGCTCCATGATATATGAGTGAGGATGATTATCCTACCTAAATAGCCCATGTGCTCCCTGATATACGTGTGGACATGATGTGGTCCGCCTACCTAAATAGCCCATGTGCTCCATGATATACGTGTGGACATGATGTGGTCCGCCTACCTAAATAGCCCATGTGCTCCATGATATATGAGTGAGGATGATTATCCTACCTACTTAGCCCATGTGCTCTATGATATAGGTGTGGGTATGATGCAGCCATGATGCAGCCCACTTGCCTAGATGGTGTGCTTATGTTAAATGCAGATTTGACGTTAACTCGGTTTAATATGTTTGACCTTTATGTGTAATATTTGCTTAATATGACTCAACGACTTTAGCCTTGTACTTGGGATCACTGCTTGGTGAAAGCCTTGGGTGATCCCTTTGCCGGTGGCACCACATACCGTGGTGTCACCGGTTCCAAATTTACAGATTGCACAGCGGTTCCAGTCTCCCTATCCATTTAAACTATATTGCGAAGCAGATATGATAAAGGAGAGGAGTACAATAGCAAAGAAAGTCCTCTGTCACATCAGGCGTTCTTGGTAAGCTGGATACACACCCAATCAATTCAATACATTTTTAGTTTTGCCCCCATGTACTGTAAGACATGTCATTAACCCCGTTTATAATCAGATCGGCGACTCTGTCGGAGCCGTGTGTCTTGTCATAATATAAGTCATAGGTTTATGTGACGTAGATAGTGTGTGTGGCAGGCACACGTCATCAACTTAGGGTTGCCGACACTCACACCATACCAGACTGACATGGGTTCCAACATTATTGTAATAGTTAAAAGCTAAGAAGTAAACAATATTTAACCAACCTTTTAGATTATGCTGAATCTTTCTTTTTTTTTTTTTTTTTTTTACTTCAAACTTGTCTAGCATTTGACCACGCTCTCACCTGATGGGAAGTGACGATGCGATCGAAGGTGTAGCATGCTAGCCAAGTAAATACCTATTCACTCTTCTCTTGAACACGCCCGGGTCATATTTCGCCGGAAACACAGACGCTGGCAGGGCATTCCATTCCTTAGCCGTTCTAATTAAGAACGTTGAGTCAAATCGCTTGGTACGAATGGGTGGTATTTCGACCACGAAAGGATGGCGCTTAGCCGAGCGTCTAGTAGTCCGGTAGTGGAATGGTGATGGGAGAATGAGATCATGCAGTTCTTGAGCGCATTCACCATGGTGTATTCTGTAAAAGACCGACAGACTTGCCACCTTACGTCGATGTGCAAGGCTCAGGAGCCTTTTACCAACCAAAGTGTCGTCGTCAATGAGCCTTTTGGCACGTCGTTCAATCGAGTCCAGAGCCTCAAGCTGGTACTTGGCAGACCCGTCCCATAGGTGGCAGCAGTACTCCATACACGATCGGACCTGTGCTTGATACAGATTAAGAAGCTGTCCAGGTGTGAAGTACCGCCTTACCTTGGACAATATGCCGAGTTTTTTTGAAGCTACTTTGGCTTTGGACTCGATGTAGGACCCAAAGTTTAGGTTTGACGTGAGATCAACACCCAAAAGCTTAAGATGGTTTCCTAAACTTACAGATACACCACGGAATGAAGGAGCCCGATGGAGTGGGCTCTTTTTAGCAGTGAATAAACACGCCTGTGTTTTTACAGCATTGAACCTAACCAAGTTAGCATCGCCCCAATCGGACACGGCTTTCAAAGCCAGGTTCATGCGCTCAACCATAGCCTCTCTCTCGATCCGGACATCGTCACCACTGGCTCGGGCACTGGATGTGTATCTTTCAACAACAGTACTATCATCTGCATACCCAAAGGTACCGGGCTTTAGCAGATCATTGATGTGGAGTAAGAATAGTGTTGCTGAAAGAACTGACCCCTGAGGTACACCAGCATTAATAGCTAATTGATCGGAGGAGCAGCCATCAAGAACTACTCTTAGCGATCGTTCCCTCAAAAAGTCTGATATCCAAGTGCACAGACCAACAGGTAGTCCGTAAGATGGAAGCTTATTCAGAAGTCCGTCATGCCAGACCCGATCAAATGCCTTAGAGACGTCTAGAGATACAGCAAGTGCCTCTCCATGCATCTCTAAGGCTTCGCTCAATATGTGAGTGGCATACGCAAGAAGATCCCCAGTGGACCGGTTTCGGCGAAATCCGTATTGCCGGTCACTGAGGAGATCATTGTCTTCAAGGTATGCCAAGAGCTTGTTGTTAATTATACGCTCCATACTCTTACAGAGGATGGAGGTAATTGAGATAGGTCGATAGTTGGCAGGATCAGCACGACTGCCCTTCTTAGGTACAGGTTGTACGTTGGCTAGCTTCCAACTCATAGGGACTATTCCGGTGTCTAGAGAGAGGCGAAATAGGCGTGTTAGAATGGGAGACAACTCGGGTGCACAGCTCTTAAGTACAATTGCAGGTATACCATCGGGACCACTGGCTTTGTTCACGTCTAGACTGCGTAATGTTTTTAGTACTTCCTTCTGACGTATGCGTATTTCCGGCATGAAAACACCACATTGTGGAAGGCAGGGAGGTACCTCATTAGCAGTATCTAGACGCGAAGCTTCTGCAAAGAGAGTGGCAAACAAGTTTGCTTTTTCTTTTGCAGTGTGAGCCAGCGATCCGTCTGGTTTCAATAATGGAGGCAGTGAGGATCGACAGAAGTTCGCTTCAACCGATTTGGCTAGGGACCAAAAAGCCTTACTACCAGCTGGGTAGGAAGCAAGTTTAGTCCCTATTCGACCAATATGATTGAAACGAGCCTTCCTTAATTCCTTCTTACAGGCCTTGGCGGCAACGTTAAAGGCTTTCTTCTTAGCTCGAGTGTCCGAGGCCTTGCGTTTTCGAGCGTCAGCCCATGCCAGATATGCCGCATGCTTCTGCGCTTCAGCGCGTGCACAGTCGGCTCCAAACCATGGGCTGGCTTTGCTGGTCACGGGCTTATCGGAAAATGGAATAAAATATTCCATAGCCCGACGTACTACCTCAGTAACCGCATTCGCGCAGACCGTCGGATCTCCAGAAGAAAAACACGTTTGCCGCCAAGGATATGAAGCGAAGAAATGTCGCATCTCGTCCCAGTCTGCTAAGTTGTATCTCCAGACACGCCGATTGCTCTTAGGGCTTGGGTCAGGCGGGGAGTATACTGAAACGGACTTGACCAGACAGTGATCGGAGCTACCAATGGGTGAGGATACCGCCACAGAGTATCGGTCTGGTTCAGTCGTGAGCAGAAGGTCGAGGCAGTTAGCAGTGTGGCTATCAATGTCAGGCACTCGCGTTGGCTCTTTAACAATCTGCGTTAAATTGAGCGCCAAAGCGAGCTTACGCGTCTCTCTCCCAGCGTGGTCCGTGATCCGGTGTGGGACTAACCACTCCTGGTGGTGAGCATTAAAGTCCCCCAGAACAACAAGCTGAGCCGAAGGATAGCGTTGCTGAGCCACATCTGCCGTTTCACTGAGATACTCCATTAGAAGAGTTGTCTCCCGGTCACCGCTATGTGATCTGTACACACCAGCATAGAGAATTTTCTCAATGCCGGTGTCCACAAGCACCCAAATCACCGAAAAGTGGGGATGTTCAAGGTTTCGGAGACGCAAACAGCAAATGTCATCACGGACGTAAACGCAGATACCAGCGCGTGGAAGGAAGCGGTTTTCCAAGATGAATCCTGGATAGTCCAGATATGCCGTGTCTGATGGACATCCTATTTGCGTCTCAGTCAAGAAGAACAAGTGCGGTTTGTTGGTCTCCAGATGATGATGGACCGCTTGCAGATTTGAGTGCAGCCCACGAATATTTGTGAGGTGCACTTTAAGAGTGAGGACGTGCATCTGCCGTTTAAACTTGCTCAATTTATTTGACTTTTTCATGGTTGGGTGAGTTAGGTAGACAAGTAGGAAGTGGACGAGATATTGGGATGCTAACCCTCAGTAATAGAGAAGCTCCTACGCCAATGGAGAACTTGCCCGGAGACTGCGGGGACGCCCGAACCCCCCTGAAATTGCCCACAAGTTCCTCACTTCCAGTCGCCAACTGGCCCTGTGGACAACCTCAGGATTTTACACAAGCGGTGGGGCAGCCTTTCGTAGTTGGCTAGACTACTACTTGGGCCCCCTACAACTTGCGGTCGGCCAGCAGAGAGCACCGTGCTTCGGATCCCGCTACCCTCCGAAGCAAGGTCTCCGACGCGAAAGCATCTCCATCACCAATACCGGTCTGCATACCCAACACAACTGTCCACATCTACTCGTCAGAACGGCTTCATTAGACATCACGATGGAACACGACGAGTCGCTTGGCATCGTGGTTTTGTCTAATGGGTGGTAACTAAGCCGGCGGCTAAGGCCTTCCACCAGTTATTTGGTTGCTCTTTTGGCACCACCCAGGGGTCACGTGTAGGGAAACTAGGGTTAAAGCCTACGGACGCGAGCAAACATAAACCCCCCATTTCTCTCGTCTCATGAGCTATTTAAATCTCACATTCAGTCAGACACCAATTGTTGAGGTTCCGCCTTTTGTGTTACGTGTAGGTATTCTTAAGCAAACTCCCGATTGCCTTTATTGAAGAGAGTTTGCATTTCTTATAGGTTCAGTAGTGTAACTGTTTACCCAGGTACAGGTACTAGTACTGAGTTTTTCAGTGGATTCTGTGGCAATTTCACTTGTCAATGCCGTGGACCTTCTACAGTAAATCATAAAATCAATGGATTACAAACAATTAAAATAATAACTTTTTTTTTATGGCAATTGTTTTCACATTTTTGCCAGCATCATGTCAAAAGAGAATCAAATACGGAATTTTGAATTTTGATTATCTGAAACAAAAGATAAATATCCTATAACTACAAACTACGCTACGTTACATTATATTACATACATTACATGAGAAAAACATAGGTAATTAAATAATACTAATCATAACATAAGAATGAACATTTTTAAATAAATGTGTTAAATGATAACGACTACAGTTTAATATTATTTTCAGTAATAAAAGATGATAATATATCAATGGAAATAGAGTCTATATTACACAAAATATTGTCTATGTGAACTGGGAATGGAAATTTATAATAATTTAAATAATTTATAATAATTTTTTTTTTTAGAATTTTATTTAATATATCAAATGAAGGTCTGGGGATATATAGTGAAATAAACGTTATGTTTTTTAGTCTAACTGCAACTATCGAAAGATTGTCAACAACGGAGGCAGAAGGGATATTTACAAGATGATTATTTACAGAGTTTCTGACAAGTATGGCAGAGCCACCATACCCATCAGCTTTGTCATCTCTGAAACAAAGATACCGAGGGACCTTAAAAAAGGAACCAGGTTTAAGCCAAGTCTCAGAGATGGCAATAATAGATGGATCATATTTATTAATAATATACAATAGGTCAGATTTTTTACTGTCAAGACTTTGACAATTCCATTGCAGCCCTAGAGAGGGCGCCATCATGGAGGGATTGTAATATAGAAGTGGAAGGATTGTGGGCAGCGTTGGACGGTACAAAAGCAGGAGAGTTAAGTAGCCTAGTGAGAGCTTGAATAAGCTCCAAAATGCTACTAGAGGATGGAGAAGGGTCAGTATTGGGATGATTAAAAGCAACACCATTATTACTAGGCATAGCTGGATTATTAATTATAGCCTGATGAGCAGAACAATCATAGCCTTGTCTTTGTAATTGGGGAGCTCTAGGTTCGAGGAAGATTGTTTTTCTATAAGACTGAGAGGCTGAACTAGGAGATTTATTGGAAGAGGATAAAGGAACAGCGGTAGCATTGGCATAGGATGTTTTAGCTGCGTCACTATAACTTTTGCCTCTTATGGGTGAATGCAATTTAGAGGCTTCAGGATAGGACATATTTTTTTCTGCCATTGTGATCTTTATTTGCTTTTGCCTACTGAATTCAGGACAATTCTTACTTGTGGAGTAGTGAAGACCTGAACAAGATAAACAGGGGGAAGTGCCTTCTTCAACATCACAGGAGTCACCAGTGTGGCCTTCTCCACACTTATAGCAACGTGGCTTTGACCTACAGCTGTTTTTTGTGTGACCAAATCGGCAGCACTGGAAACACTGAACAGTAGGGTAATAGTATCGTTCAACAACAAGAGAATTGAAACACATAAATACCCGTGGAGGAAGAATTTGACCATCAAAAGAAAGAACACACGACTGAGATGGTTTGAAAACAGGAACCCCATCAATGACTACTTTATAGTTTAATCGGCGTACTTTTATTATTGGGCAACCATCAATAGGAACATTAATGCTTTCTATAATTTCATCTTCTGACCATTCAATTGGGATACCTTTAACAAGGCCCAAACGAATGGTGCTAAATGAAGGGATGAATGCTTTGTAATCATTGTCCTTAATGATATCATTTGCCACAAAATTGTTGGCAGAGTTTGCATCAGTGAATGTCAAAGAAATTCTATTGCGCCCAATTCTCTGAACGCTACCATCTATTATATTATGGATTTGATTTTTTGCTAGGAACCGACCAAAATTTACTGGATGTAAGACGGTGCCAGAAGTTGGAGAGGGCTCAATTTTTTGGACATGCACGACAAAAGGACCTTTATCTGTAGACTTATAAATCTGCCTACCTGAAGGGACGTAAGGAGGTATAGCTGGCGTCTGCGATACCGTAGCAGACGGAGAGGCAAGAGAATCAGTAAGTTGTGAATCATGATTAGAGTTCAATGATGACACAACCTGACCCAAGGGTATGATAGAATCCTGCGATGGTTTTTCATCTTTGCTCTTTTTTAAATGTTTTTTCGAATGTTTTTTTCGTTTAATAGTAGTGAAGGAACCCTGCTGGAGGGAACGTTCCACAACATCTGAAGAGTCCGACGCGATAGAAACAAATTCTACCGGCGAGGGAATAGAACAGCTATCTGCGAAGATGATATCATGTTGAGTTGGTTGACTATTATCAGGGGGCCAACCGCCCCTAGAATCCGTTTCCATCAACCCCAAAAGGAAACAGGATAAAACAAATGAAGACTATGTAAAAGAAATGAAAATATGCGAATTTACAAGAACTTACCAATAAATAATGTAACAAACTTTATCTACATACGTTTTACACTAATATTTTACACAAAATACACTATAAATAAGATATTTTTCAATTAAAAGATTGCCAAAGCGTCCGCCCTCTTTGACAAGATTTTGACAACCATTTAGTATATTATTAAACTTCGCAGCCCCTAGTGCACCATTCGAAGCACCATAGACGGCTTATGTCAACGAAATACAGCTCTATGCCGATGTCACACCGCTCGTAGATCCGAAGGGCTGGAAGTCGCCCTGGAATCGCCACTTAAATGGTTGATATATATTTATGAAATAATATAAACAATGAATTAATCTGACTTAATCAATATTTTCCTGAAAATTTGTAATTATTACTATAATATAACTTGACCGGAATTGTAATGTGACGAAATTTTAATTAATGTATAAATTAGCTAAATTAGCTAATTTATACATTAATTAAAATTTCATTTGAATAGGGATTTGAGAATTTATTTTTTAAAATAATACCATCCGTCGCGGTTTTATTATCGCAGCTAGACGCCGTGAGAAAGCTCATACACACTTCGTAGACCTGTGGAAATCTCGCACAGTTCTCGAGATCGTTTCTGCCGTTTCTGGTAAATATATATAAATAGAGTCTTAAAAGGTAGGCTACGCATTGGCAGCGGCCCCGGTGTTGCAGGTGTCTATAGGCGACGGTAACTGCTTACCATCGGGCGGGCCGTCAGCTTGTTTGTCTGTCTATGTAAAAAAAAAAATATAATACCTTGAATTAGGAAATGTATGCTCCACTTTAAAATGCATTACCTCACTGAGCTAATACGATGGACTGTTTGGAACTAAGTACCTACTGTACAGATTAGTTTGACTACGTAATGACATTGCATGAAGGCATGTAATAAATAAATAAATAAAATAAAACGAGCGTGCTTTAGACCGCACGACTAAAGTAAAACTTCTTTAGTTTAGCTCCATCTATCGGCCGGTATAACTTTGGTTTTGCTTTGTTTAATGTTAATGTCTCCATCTTGACAATTGTCATTTTACCGGATATACCTATATGATAATGACTGGCCCGATAGCTCAGTTGGTAGTAGCCCTGCCTTCTGAACTGTGGGTTGTGGGTTCGATTCCCACTCAGGACAAACATTTGTGTGATGAACATAGGTGTTTGTTCTGTGTCTGGGTGTCATATTGTATTCTATGTATGTATTTACAAGCAAAAAAGTATCTAAGTATTGTATCAGTTATCTGGTTCCCATAGCACAAGCTTTGCTTAGTTTGGGGCTAGATGGCGTTGTGTGAGATGTCCACACATATTATAAAAAAAAATTTAAAAAAAAAGATAATACAATTTTTTTTACTTTGTTAGGTTGACGAAAGAGATCTACGTGAATATACTCTCCAAGTCGCGTAGAAGTTTGATTTCAACACACGAAATCGTTTCTAAGATTTGTACCTTACAAACAAACAAACATATGAAGTTGCCATGTCGAAAACATTATAGGCGTAACGTAATTTTTCATCTAGATATTATTTTTGCATAAATAATATTTACAATGAAATATTTTATGCAAATAAATTAATATGCATATGAATATAGCGATGGCTTTGTGTTTAAATTAAAACATTAGTCGCGTACGTGTGTAGGTGGTGTTTCATTTCTATGTATAATCAGTATTGCCATGCTTATTGTACGAGATTCGCTAACAATCGAGCTACGTCACGGTTAGTTCCCAGCTTGTATACTACCTGTATACGAACTATTATATTGTCTGTGACAACACCTACCTAATTCGTTGCATGTTATTATTTCGCCAGACCTTACCTTACCATTAGGTACCTCTTAACACAATTTAAATGAAGACCTCATAGAAATTACATCACACTTCACACTAATATTATAAATTAATATATTTCCGACTGTTGCTTCCGAATAGAGTCGATTCTGAATTTTGAATATAATATAATGTTATGAATGCTAATTTGTGTGTGTATGTGCGTATCTGCATGCGTGAGTGCGTGCGCGTATGTGTGTCTTACTAGAACACAGAGCTAGTACGAACCAAGCTATCAGTTACATAAAGTAGATCGCTACAGTACAAATTCACGAGTACCTACGAGTCACTTTAGGTTTCAATTGAATCGCACAATGAGGCGACGATAAAAGGCTCCAGTTCGTTCAATGTCTCTTCTTAGTAGGCGCTGAAGGTAAACTGAAGAAGATTGTTTTAAGTTTATTTTAGTTTCTGCACCGATCTGTCGACGTTTCGCGACAAAGGCAGCCCAGCGGGAGAAGTAATAGTATTCTGTGCAGCCCAGTGACTAGGTATTAGATACCTATTGATTCTATGCCCCTGTATAGGCCCGTCCGTTACGTTGGGGAAGTCTAATTAAGCGATAGCACGCTAAGCTATGTGCTATAATAGCAATTCTGTCAGTGGTCCACTAGAATTGCAATAGGTAACACTAGCGTTGACTATAAATACTAGACTTTCCGAAAAACATCTCATTTACGTACATTTATGTCACAGAGACGCATCTTTTACAATGGGTTGCCATTTAATATTTAATGTACAACTACTCCTGGTATTTCTAACTTTTTTCTTGTTTGAAGTGAAGACGGATGAAGGGGGAGAATTGCTGTTGAAATACGGCGTTGACGTTAACAATAATACATTTCAAATCATCAATGTAAGTACATAAATATTAATTAACTTTTGTTCTACTACTTCAAAAAAATACTTGAGATTCTTTTCCCCTACATTATTTATTTGTCACCTACTTGTTTCTTGTTACATTATGTATATTTTTATGTATGTACCTAAGTACATACATAAAAATAAAATCATGAATCAAAACAATAAGCTCTGTACTATAAAGATTAGCCATTACATTGCGTAAAATATAAAATATAGAAAAAAAATATTACGTTGTTTGTTTAAATCATATTTTACTACTTACGAGTACTTAGTTGACCCACCCCGACTTCGCACGGGTGAATTAGAAAAACGCAGTCAAACGGGATAAAAAGTATCCTATGTCCGTCTTCTGGTTTTAAGCTACCTCCCCACCAATTTTCATCCAAATCAGTTCTGCCGTTCTTGAGTTATGGGATAGTGTAACTAGCACGACTTTCTTTTATACATGGTGGAATTTGATTCACTCTTTTCCTTAAATGTATGTACTCAGACCATGCTATAGAAAGTTCGTACAAGGGCCAATTTAAATAAAGTTTCGTTTAGTTTTTAATGCCTCCTAAAATAACTGCATGACAGCCGAAATGTCTATTTAACGGTACACACAGTGCGGGCACCGGCTGAGTGCTTTGTAAAAGTTTCGTGGCCAATAAAACATCTGCTTAGTTCAATGCCGCCAGGCTCTTTAGAATTTAAATTTGATAATACCTAGATTTGTTATAATTATAAGAACTTTTTTATTTAGTTATATGGGAGCATTCTATAGCATGGACTAAATACATACATTAAAGGAAAAGAACGAATTAAATTCCACTTTGTATATAGATAAGTTGACACAAAAAGGTTTTAGATGTATTTAAAATAACCCTTTACATAATCTATCGTCTGTAATATAATAAATGAAAGGCAGTTATAGCCCTGAGCGTTGTTGTATTTAATCTAACTTTGTATTATTTATAGGTTGTATACGGTATGACTGACACTGTTGTGTATCCTGGTGATGAAATATCCTCGGACAGGACCTTTGGGCCTCCGAGCGTCTTGTGGGATACGAACCCATTTTATAAATACTACACATTGTTTCTTTTGGGTAAGTATTACAAATAGAGTACTTGTAACGTTGCGGCTAGCGCATAGCACGTAACTATATTAATTTATTATTCTTATAAAATCAAATTCTAAATTTTAAAAAAATACAAACTAAACCTTTAAGTAATTAGGGGGTTTATGTTTGCTCGCGTCCGTAGGCTTTAACCCTAGTTTCCCTACACGTGACCCCTGGGTGGTGCCAAAAGAGCAACCAAATAACTGGTGGAAGGCCTTAGCCGCCGGCTTAGTTACCACCCATTAGACAAAACCACGATGCCAAGCGACTCGTCGTGTTCCATCGTGATGTCTAATGAAGCCGTTCTGATGAGTAGATGTGGACAGTTGTGTTGGGTATGCAGACCGGTATTGGTGATGGAGATGCTTTCGCGTCGGAGACCTTGCTTCGGAGGGTAGCGGGATCCGAAGCACGGTGCTCTCTGCTGGCCGACCGCAAGTTGTAGGGGGCCCAAGTAGTAGTCTAGCCAACTACGAAAGGCTGCCCCACCGCTTGTGTAAAATCCTGAGGTTGTCCACAGGGCCAGTTGGCGACTGGAAGTGAGGAACTTGTGGGCAATTTCAGGGGGGTTCGGGCGTCCCCGCAGTCTCCGGGCAAGTTCTCCATTGGCGTAGGAGCTTCTCTATTACTGAGGGTTAGCATCCCAATATCTCGTCCACTTCCTACTTGTCTACCTAACTCACCCAATTATGAAAAAGTCAAATAAATTGAGCAAGTTTAAACGGCAGATGCACGTCCTCACTCTTAAAGTGCACCTCACAAATATTCGTGGGCTGCACTCAAATCTGCAAGCGGTCCATCATCATCTGGAGACCAACAAACCGCACTTGCTCTTCTTGACTGAGACGCAAATAGGATGTCCATCAGACACGGCATATCTGGACTATCCAGGATTCATCTTGGAAAACCGCTTCCTTCCACGCGCTGGTATCTGCGTTTACGTCCGTGATGACATTTGCTGTTTGCGTCTCCGAAACCTTGAACATCCCCACTTTTCGGTGATTTGGGTGCTTGTGGACACCGGCATTGAGAAAATTCTCTATGCTGGTGTGTACAGATCACATAGCGGTGACCGGGAGACAACTCTTCTAATGGAGTATCTCAGTGAAACGGCAGATGTGGCTCAGCAACGCTATCCTTCGGCTCAGCTTGTTGTTCTGGGGGACTTTAATGCTCACCACCAGGAGTGGTTAGTCCCACACCGGATCACGGACCACGCTGGGAGAGAGACGCGTAAGCTCGCTTTGGCGCTCAATTTAACGCAGATTGTTAAAGAGCCAACGCGAGTGCCTGACATTGATAGCCACACTGCTAACTGCCTCGACCTTCTGCTCACGACTGAACCAGACCGATACTCTGTGGCGGTATCCTCACCCATTGGTAGCTCCGATCACTGTCTGGTCAAGTCCGTTTCAGTATACTCCCCGCCTGACCCAAGTCCTAAGAGCAATCGGCGTGTCTGGAGATACAACTTAGCAGACTGGGACGAGATGCGACATTTCTTCGCTTCATATCCTTGGCGGCAAACGTGTTTTTCTTCTGGAGATCCGACGGCCTGCGCGAATGCGGTTACTGAGGTAATATGTCGGGCTATGGAATATTTTATTCCATTTTCCGATAAGCCCGTGACCAGCAAAGCCAGCCCATGGTTTGGAGCCGACTGTGCACGCGCTGAAGCGCAGAAGCATGCGGCATATCTGGCATGGGCTGACGCTCGAAAACGCAAGGCCTCGGACACTCGAGCTAAGAAGAAAGCCTTTAACGTTGCCGCCAAGGCCTGTAAGAAGGAATTAAGGAAGGCTCGTTTCAATCATATTGGTCGAATAGGGACTAAACTTGCTTCCTACCCAGCTGGTAGTAAGGCTTTTTGGTCCCTAGCCAAATCGGTTGAAGCGAACTTCTGTCGATCCTCACTGCCTCCATTATTGAAACCAGACGGATCGCTGGCTCACACTGCAAAAGAAAAAGCAAACTTGTTTGCCACTCTCTTTGCAGAAGCTTCGCGTCTAGATTCTGCTAATGAGGTACCTCCCTGCCTTCCAGAATGCGGTGTTTTCATGCCGGAAATACGCATACGTCAGAAGGAAGTACTAAAAACATTACGCAGTCTAGACGTGAACAAAGCCAGTGGTCCCGATGGTATACCAGCAATTGTACTTAAGAGCTGTGCACCCGAGTTGTCTCCCATTCTAACACGCCTATTTCGCCTCTCTCTAGACACCGGAATAGTACCTATGAGTTGGAAGCTAGCCAACGTACAACCTGTACCTAAGAAGGGCAGTCGTGCTGATCCTGCCAACTATCGACCCATCTCAATTACCTCCATTCTCTGTAAGAGTATGGAGCGTATAATTAACAACAAGCTCTTGGCATACCTTGAAGACAATGATCTCCTCAGTGACCGGCAATACGGATTTCGCCGAAACCGGTCCACTGGGGATCTTCTCGCGTATGCCACTCACATATTGAGCGAAGCCTTAGAGATGCATGGAGAGGCACTTGCTGTATCTCTAGACGTCTCTAAGGCATTTGATCGGGTCTGGCATGACGGACTTCTGAATAAGCTTCCATCTTACGGACTACCTGTTGGTCTGTGCACTTGGATATCAGACTTTTTGAGGGAACGATCGCTAAGAGTAGTTCTTGATGGCTGCTCCTCCGATCAATTAGCTATTAATGCTGGTGTACCTCAGGGGTCAGTTCTTTCAGCAACACTATTCTTACTCCACATCAATGATCTGCTAAAGCCCGGTACCTTTGGGTATGCAGATGATAGTACTGTTGTTGAAAGATACACATCCAGTGCCCGTGCCAGTGGTGACGACGTCCGGATTGAGAGAGAGGCTATGGTTGAGCGCATGAACCTGGCTTTGAAAGCCGTGTCCGATTGGGGCGATGCTAACTTGGTTAGGTTCAATGCTGCAAAAACACAGGCGTGTTTATTCACTGCTAAAAAGAGCCCACTCCATCTGGCTCCTTCATTCCGTGGTGTATCTGTAAGTTTAGGAAACCATCTTGAGCTTTTGGGTGTTGATCTCACGTCAAACCTAAACTTTGGATCCTACATCGAGTCCAAAGCCAAAGTAGCTTCAAAAAAACTCGGCATATTGTCCAAGGTAAGGCGGTACTTCACACCTGGACAGCTTCTAAATCTGTATCAAGCACAGGTCCGATCGTGTATGGAGTACTGCTGCCACCTGTGGGACGGGTCTGCCAAGTACCAGCTTGAGGCTCTGGACTCGATTGAACGGCGTGCCAAAAGGCTCATTGACGACGACACTTTGGTTGGTAAAAGGCTCCTGAGCCTTGCACATCGACGTAAGGTGGCAAGTCTGTCGGTCTTTTACAGAATACACCACGGTGAATGCGCTCAAGAACTGCATGATCTCATACTCCCATCACCATTCCACTACCGGACTACTAGACGCTCGGCTAAGCGCCATCCTTTCGTGGTCGAAATACCACCCATTCGTACCAAGCGATTCGACTCAACTTTCTTAATTAGAACGGCTAAGGAATGGAATGCCCTGCCAGCGTCTGTGTTTCCGGCGAAATATGACCCGGGCGTGTTCAAGAGAAGAGTGAATAGGTATTTACTTGGCTAGCATGCTACATCTTCGATCGCATCGTCACTTCCCATCAGGTGAGAGCGTGGTCAAATGCTAGACAAGTTTGAAGAAAAAAAAAAAAAAAAAAAAAAAAAAAAAAATTTATAAAACGGAACCCGCGCCGCGCCATGTTTTAAGTGCACTCGGAAAATATGGTTTCTTGCAACATCTCCTGCGCTCGCCCCTAAACATAAAAACCTGTCTCGGTGAAAGGCACGGATACCATTCTAGCTTGCGCAGCGACCGCATCACGCTAGCCCAGGGGCCTAATTCTCGCGTAGTAGATAAAATATCACAGTAGACTTATGTCACGAGACCTGTCAAAATATCTATGATACGACTGTTTCCGTATTCTCGTGATATCACGGTAGATAAATATCGACCGAAAACCAGTAGACATGCAACGAGTGGTCCGGAGCACTCGATATTGAAATATCTATTAAAATATCGAACGCGACAGTGTCAAGTTGATCAATGTTACGAAGAGAAATATAAACAGAGAAAAAACAAAAAATATATAAACAGAGAAAATTTAGACAAAGAAAAAGTTTACACAATTACTACCCAGATTTTTCGGCTGTTTTCAGTATCTCGAGTCTGAGTTACTTATTCGAAAGCTTCTTTTTTGTATTTGTAATCTCCACACTTTTGTGTATTTAGCCAGTGTCAAGTAATTGATAATTTTTAAAGTTAATTATATAATATATGTGTCAAGTCAAGTCAGAGTCCAAGTCATCAAGTCAAGTCATGATCTAGTCTAGTCTAGTCAAGTCACACTCCTAGTCCTAGTAAAGTGGTGGCAACTTTACTAGAAGCTTCTACGGAGTTTTGGAAATAACACGAAGAGAAACGTTCCACCATCATTATACCACTTTCCCACACTCATGCCTGTAATCCAGCACTTAACGAATAAAATGCCACCAATTTTATGCTCTAACACTGAAAATAACCCAAGTTTTGGAAAATAAAACAATGCGGTAACGCGATCTTTTTCGTTTTCCCGCCAAAAACCCTCTCACTTAATTACTTTTTTCTTTTTGGCTGTTTTTTTCAGTGTCAATTTTATAGATTCGGAGCATAGACTTTGTGATCTCTGTTTTACGTATAGCGTTATCTCGTTCTGTTTTCTTATGCTCAATGTATGCGTTTGATGCTAAAGAAACTGGCTCCCTCTGACGGTCTTCAATGCCATTGTTTTCCGTTCCATTTCACAAAATGTATGTGCATAATATTCGATTCATATTTGAATTAATTTAGTACTTCAATTTAGATCTAATTATGTATAGACAAAACTGTAAATGACAATTAATACTCAAATTAATCAAGGAAACTATCAGCATGCTGTTAATTGAGAAGATAAAATTAAATATGTGATGTTTTCAATTTTGCTTAAGCACAGTCGGTAAAATGAAACGTTTATGAAGCAAGATAAAACCTAAGTAATCTGTGTACCCCATTTCAATGAACAGCCTGCCAGTCTGTATCTACTACCAAAATGTCGATTGTACTCGAGAATACGGAAATTGGCGGAAGTAGACATTTTCATAGACATAGGAGTAGATATTATTTCGAGTAGATAAATAAAAAATTCGACATATGTCGAATTATTGAGAATTGGGCTCCAGAACGCGGTCATGTCGCTCTGATTGATATAATATACCTAAAATAAAATAAAATAAAATAAAACGCAATTGTGTCTGGGAATCCCTCTAGGGATTTTCTACCGATTACGGATTATGGACCGAAGATACATCTAGCGGCGAGCCTCTACGCTACACAATTTGACCGCGAAGGCGAATGCCACACTAGGGTCTAACCATACAACTACCTACTGCTAGGCCGCGGGTGCAAGGCCAGTGACTTTCCCTAATAAATCCAATGCGGGCAGTGCGGCTGTGTAACAAAAAGGTCTATTATTTCTCACCCCTGAGTATACCTACTAGTACCTACCTGCGAGACGTCGGGGTGGCTAGCTACCCTGTACTTTGTAATTGGAAAACAGAAAAATATGATTAATAAGTACTTATCAATTCTACTTGTACTTAATACTTCTCTGTGTTTGGTACGTACCAAAATGAAAAATAGCCCGATAGCTCAGTTAGTAGTAGCCCTGCTTTCTGAACTGTGAAATGGTCGGTTCGATTCCCACCACATTTTATTGCTTTTCAATTTTGATTGGCCTGATAACTCAGTTTGTTGTAGTATGCCTTATGAACTGTAGGTTGTAGGTTCGATTCCGACCTAGGACGAACATTTGTGTGATTAAGATAGAGGTTTGTTCTGTGTCTGCGTGTTATATAGTATTCTATGTATGTATTTACAAACAAAAAGTATCTAAGTATTGTATCAGTTATGTGGTTTTCATAGTACAAGCTTAGTTTGATACGTTGGCGTTATGTGTAATGTTCACAAATATTTGTTTATATAATTCAGATCCAAACCCAGACACCTCCGAAGAGCTCGGTTCATCAAACTCTCAGTTTGTTTACTGGTGCGTCACGAACATCATCGGTAATGACGTCAGCAGTGGAACTGTCCTCGCGGGCTATCACCCACTGCTACCACCTCAGGGCATGAAGCTTCAACACTACATTTTTTTGATTTACAATCATAGTTACAACAACAGCAGTATACTGTAAGTATCATACTAAGTTTTTTCATTCAATCGTCTTCTCTTTTTGTTTATTGATAATCAACAAAATGCAGATACACAATTAGGTACATTTTAGGCAAGCGTGTTACATCCTAGACCGCATCGTCACTTACCATCAGGGGAGATAGGGATCAAACACAATCCTATCTAACAATAAAAAATTAAAAAAAAACATTGGTACTACGTTAGATAACGTTAGTAGGTAATACCTCTTTGTAAACTGGCCCCAAAAGTCCTAGGAGCGGCCGCTGCTCTGGGGAGGCTGCTGCCCAACGTGGGTGGCCCGAACGCCACGTGCCGCCGGCTGTACTCCGGAGTGATCCGGAGTATGGCCATGTACGGGGCACCGGTCTGGGTGGACGCCCTCGGTCGCAATAACAAGGCCCTGCTGCGACGTCCGCAGCGGGTCATTGCGACGAGGGCGATCCGCGACTATCGGACGGTGTCCTGGACGGCGGCATGTGTGCTGGCCAGTGATCCCCCCTGGGAGCTCGAAGCGGAGACCCTCGCCGAAGTTTACCACTTTGTGGCGGCGAGGAGGTTCCGTGGAGAGCCCCCAGCGTGGGGGGAGCCCAAGCGCCTGCGAAAGCAGGCGCGGGCCGCCCTGTTGCGTCGGTGGACGGAGGACCTGGCTCCACCAGTCCCTGGACAGAGGACGGTGGAGGCCATCCGCCCGGTCCTCCGGGAGTGGCTGCGGCGGCCCTTTGGGTCGCTGACGTTCCGTTTGGTGCAGGTGCTTTCCGGACATGGATGTTTCGGAAAGTACCTGCATCAAATCGCGAGACGGGAGGCGACCCCGGCCTGCCACGAATGTGGGGCGCCAGAGGACACGGCGCCCCACACGCTAGAGGTGTGCGCTGCTTGGGACTCCGAGCGGCGCACACTTTCAGCGGTGGGGCCAGTGGCGGAGAGTCGGGGGACTCTCCACTGCACTTACATGGCCCCACATGTCTGGTGGGCAACTGAGGTGGAAGGTTGCCCACCCACTGGCGCAGAGGCCCGGAAGGGCCTACCGCCGGGGCGAGATGGTTAATGCAGTGCGTCTCCATCTCGCCCCATCCCGGCGGTGGTCGGATCACGGGGGGGTTTTAGTGGGTTCGAGTCCCACATACCACCACCCCCGTGCAGGTAGGGAAGTGCGATGGCATTTCCCCCCCTCAAAAAAAAAAAGGTAATACCTCTTTCGGATTACAAAATAACTGTTGGTTGTCGATCAGAGATACGTCCATGGTCGGTGCTCACCACAAGATTTTCGTCACAAAATATTGAACCCCGACTTGAGGACCGTGCTGTAATACGGACCCTTCTATACCAGGGCAGTCCAAGCTACATACCTTCGCGGGCTAATTAAATTTACTACAAAAGCTGGAGTTGGAGGGCCGCAGATATTTTTTTTTCAGTTTTCAAATAGAAAACATAATGAGTAATGATTTCTTTATACGGTTATTGATTTTTAGTTAATTAATCTTTGAAAGTCATATTGATATCAATTCTTGATGCCATACGCATTGCATGAAAAAGTGACTATTCAAGGCTTCCTAGAGCCTTCAGTAAATTATCCACCATTTTACTGTGACATTTTGCCTGTAAAATTAGACTTTGACATGACATAACCGTACAGAATTCATCACTTGACGTTGGCAGAATTATCGCTAAAAAGCGATAGCAAGCCATTAAACGAAGAGAAGAAGATAAGACTTCTCTCACAGTGAAAGATTTTATAAAGTTCATTGTTGAATATGAATACGCACTTTCACATAAATAAGTGCTGGGATCATTTTTGTTTATTTAGCCAGTGTCAAGTAATTAATAATTTATCAAGTTAATGATATTTCACGCAAATATGTGTCAAGTCACAATCGAAGTCATAAAGTCAAGTCATAGTCAAGTCAGTCTAGTCAAAGTCATACTCGTAGTAAAGTGGTGGCAACTTTACTTGAAGTTTCTATGGAGTTTTGGAAACAACACAAAAAAAAAGTTTCACCATCATTATACCATTTTCCCACACTCACGCCTGTAAACCAGCACTTAACGAATAGAACGCCACCAATTTTATGCACTTGCACTGAAAATAACACAAGTTTTGAAAAATAATACAATGCGGTGACGCAATCTTTTTCGCATTTCCGCCAATACTCGTTATTATATTTAGGGGATCTGGTATTCATTCTTATCGCTTTCGATTTGTGATAATGGATGCGTAAAAAGAGACAAATCGCTCTCTAATACTTTCAAATCTGCGAAACGCTGCTCAAATTCAAAAATTACCCCGTCGATGTACTTCAGGTGGTCAGAAAACTTACATCCTTCAAAATTTCCCATTTCAGTATAATGTTCAGTAAAGTATCTATAGTATAACAGTATATGCCATTGTCTGGACAGCCCTGATGTATACTATAATTACAGCTGAGATTCAATACAGTCTCTTTGATAAACATATGTTCTTATTCAATATCATAAGTGGACAAGTAAGTGCGAGTCGTGCCAGTTCGTGCGCCGAGGATTCCATACGCAAAACGTATTTATTTCAAGTCTAGATATCATATTAATTTTAATATAAAGGAAAAAATTGAGTTGGGAACGGGATTTTGAATAAATCCATTCAACTAGCTTAGCTTTAGGATGCAGACGATTCAATTATTTCATTTGTAATCTGTTGATTGCGCCAAGCAGGTGATATTGCTATCAATCTAAACAAGTGATACTACTATCAATCAGGTGATACTGCTATCAATCAGGTGATACTGCTATCAATTAGGTGATACTGCTATTAATAAGGTGATACTGCTATCAATCTTAAATGTTTATTATATATGGGCGATATCTTTACAGCAGTTTTGTTGTTGTACCTTAATGGATGCTGGTTGGGGTTGGTTCCAAGAATATCTCAATAGATGATATCGCCAACCCCGTAATTTGGTTGTAAAAAGTGATGGATTTTGTACATGAAATCACTTGTCACTGCAGAACCTTTTTTACAGGGACCAAGGATTTGTTGATATCGAAGAATTTGAGAAAGACAGCAGCCTAGGCAACCCTGTGGGCTACAACTATTTCAAGACTACAAGAGGTTTACTGGATGTTCCAGATTTACTTATTTAGAATTAAGGTTAATTACTTAGGATCTGCTGATGCTGAAAATTGTAAGAAATTAAAAATTAAATCATACATAATGTTATTGTAATTTAATTATTTTTCCATTTCCATAGGATCCATATGAATGTATTTGTTTCCGTTTATTACATTTGAAAAAGGCAAAGATGAAACAAGAGATAACATTGAGTAGCTATTCCACTGCTATGCCATGTTTATTGGTGACGGCGTTGGAGAGCAAGCTTTTAGTTTACTGCCTAAACAGTTTTTAAATAAAAAGTAGTGTTTTTGCTATACTTTTTCATGACACTATTTTGTAGGTACTTTACCTACCTAAGCAGTATCCACCTGGTACACCTATCACAATACAGTGATAGTAGATAAGTGGAAAGAAATCCACTTAGGTTTCCCGGTTCTAATAGGTGGAAAATCTAAGGTAATTTATCCCTACTATAAAAAAAGAAAAAACCTTATGATAGAATTACCTGGGTGGCATCAATTAAGAAGAGGTTCAGTCAGCTCCACGCGGCTTTCATTAGCAAAAGGTGCTTTAGCAAGAAGTACCAGGGCTCCATAGTTAGTAGTATTATAACCTACTTAGAGCGGCGCCAGCTTTGTAAATGTTCGAAGGGCGCCGAGCTTGGATTTGTACCTACTCAATTCAAGAATTGCTAAAATGTCGACGTGCCCACCGGCATTTATCCAAGATCAATACTTGTTCTTGTTGTTAGACAGCCTCTGTGGTGTGGTGTTTGAGCAGGTCAGCTCATAACCCGGAGGCGGCGGGTTCGATTCCCGCGGCAGGACTTTTGTGCACAGAAAAAAAAAGAAAATACTTGTTCTGAGTCTGGGTGTTGTGGGACCATGGTCCTCGTAGTTCTCGGGTCTCTAGATACAGGGAGTCCTAATTAGGGTCTAAGATCTATTGTTGGGCGTTATTTATTTTTTTCTGGAAACAAAGATAGGTATCCCTCATGAAGAGCTAATAATAAGACATTTAGATAAATCAGTATCTATAAAGCTAAGGCATTTTGAGAAACCATAATTACTAAATATTGGGAATCAAACAATAGCAAACAAATGGGACAATCGGCTGGTTTACTGGCGATAATTATTTTATATTACAAGTAAAATAAATAAAATCGTAACAACACTTAATTTCACACATTTTCTGTACTTATTATGTATTCTTTGACATTGACCATAGAAATAAGATCAGCAAAAGGTAATAAGAGCTCCATGCAAATATCCCCAACTGTAAATGGAAAATGAAATGCTGCCTGTAAATGAATTATTATAGACTTAAGAAACTTTTAGCATATGCACCCAGATAAGTCGCAAGTAGCTTAGTGTCCCGCGCGATCGCACGACGACCTCAAACTTCATTTACAATGTCTTATGGCATCACGAATCCATAGCTCGCAAGTAAAATTTAATACGCGTTGGAGATGAGCTGGTTCTACTTCTAACGTATATTCTCACGTTGCTTACGACTATCTAAGAAACATTTAACTGCTAAACTTAAATGAGATACGAGGGGTTAAACTCCCAAGCTCTTGTAAAGCAGAGGTACGTAGTCATCGAACTGCGCCCGGTAGAAGTTGCCGGCTACTGGGGCGCCAAGGTTGTACTTCTCCGCGAACTTCTTGGTAGAGAAGGAGGCGCGACCGTCGATAGACCTGAAAATTAAACAGCATTGATTGTTGAGGAACATACAAGATTGCTTTATTTGCCTGAAATCTAAGTACTAATAAAGATTATTGTTGATGATTCATTGTTATTTTCATATGCAGATGAATAATCTTTGCAGTTGTTCATGTTGGATAAGACCGAGGTGTGAGACAAGTCAAAGTCTTCAGCCTCGTGGACAACTCCACGCTCGCATTTATCCTAATTTTAAAGGATCCTGATGACAAGCCGATAATACCATGTAGGTATACCTAAAGAAATGTAACGTTGCGTCCAGCTTATTAGAACCTAATCTCAAAATACCCGATCGCAAAATGTCTTCGTCTCATTGATCATTTACCTACATCATTGTCAAGCTATATTGTGGTAAGTGTAAGAGACTTTTAGCTGGAAGACGTCCACTGTTAAACGCCCATTAGGGTTTGCCATAAACCATGCTTTGCAAGCATCTCGGTGATCGCAGTAAATTATAATGCAGAGCGTAGAGAATACTGCTGCCCATTCCTACCATATTCCCCAGCCACAACACGGATACAACAAGATTATTTTAGCGCTACCAGAATTAAAAACCCGTACTAAAAGTACTCTTGGGAGTTTTGGTGGGAATATGAAAAAGATCGCTTTGCCGCATTGTATTATTTTCCAAAACTTGTGTTATTTTCAGTGTTAGTTCATAAAATTGGTGGCATTTTATTCATTAAGTGCTGGATTACAGGCATGAGTGTGGGAAAGTGGTATAACGATGGAGAAACGTTTCTGTAAACTCCATAGAAGCTTAAAGTTGCCATCACTTTACTAGGAGTATGACTAGACTAGACTATGACTTGACTTGATAACTTGGACTTTGACTTCACTTGACATATATAATGTAATATTAATTAACTTGATAAATTAGTATCAATTATTTGACACTAAATACACAAAAGTGTGAAGCCAAAACAAAAATTAGTCTCACTTGTTGGTTAGTCTTTTCTCATCAAAGTCGAGCTTGCCGGGCTGCTTGTAGACGATGTACACGTATCTGTGGATGCCGGTGCCTTCCGGGGGGCCGGAGCCGATGTACCCGGAGAGGACCTCTCCCTTCGAGACCTCTCCGCCGGGGATGTTGCCCACTAGCCAGTGGTGCCACTCACGGTACACCAGCTCTGGACCCTCGTAGTTGTCGGGGTCTGAAAGAGAGCCATTATCATTAGCCTGAAGACATCAACTGCTGAACTTAGGTTTCCTCATGGAGCGCCACATTAAGCGGCTTTTTTGAAGTTGGTTGAAAAATGGATTGTATATGGGCATGTATGAATAAAAAGGTAAAGAATTATATGATGACGGTTGACCGGCGAGAGTGGAAAATACGACACCCCCAAATAAAAAGGAACAAGGGCAATAAGATGATGATGACGGCGTCTGTATTATCCATTACATTTTACACTTAAACAAGAATTACACCTCCATCTGAATGCCCCATGTACCCGCCATTTTTATAGTTTAGGAGCCAGGGGCATTTTCATTTATTTTCGGTCAAGCTCTTAATAAAATATTGGTTTGTTGCTAAGAGTATTTTGACATTATGATTTATGAATGAAACACGATAATCCAAATCATATTTTAACTAATATAAATTATGTATCATATAAGAATATGATGTCTTGATGACTAATAAGGGATTCAAACTCGACTAAATTATATTGTGTCGCGAATAATGCGCCTTATGAATGGTGATTTATGAAATATGTTTGACAATTAATCATCTTTAGTGTCAGTTCTCACGAGCAAGTCACCACCACCAGGTCGTCACTTTGAGAGATGAGACGGAACGCGGCGCGCCGTGCCGTCGTCAAAACTAATTTTACCTAGGTATCGCAGAAAATCTCTTCTATAGGGGGTTCCCATCTCTACTTAATATGCAGTCTTTGTAAGGAGTATAATCCACGCATCTCTAGTGCTCGACTCTGCGTGTGAACATCGTAATCATGACAAGTCCGTGCTGGCCGACTGTTGAGTATTACAAGGTTGTCGTGGCTGTCTCAAAAAAGTTACAATAACCGCGTAAGGGATTATTAGCTCTCAGATAGATATAGCTCTTTTATTGTCTCGCCAATGAAATTTACAATATGCAGGCATAAATGGTGTACAACAAGCGAAACGCATAGCTAGACTTATCTAGACGAAGTGCACACAAATAAAATGAATATGAGTGCGTTAGACCACGCGACTAATAAAATTTTTTTTTTTTTTTTTTTTTTTTTTATGGCAATTGTTTTCACATTTTTGCCAGCATCATGTCAAAAGAGAATCAAATACGGAATTTTGAATTTTGATTATCTGAAACAAAAGAAAAATATCCTATAACTACAAACTACGCTACATTACATTATATTACATACATTACATGAGAAAAACATAGGTAATTAAATAATACTAATCATAACATAAGAATGAACATTATTAAATAAATGCGTTAAATGATAAGGACTACAGTTTAATATTATTTTCAGTAATAAAAGATGATAATATATCAATGGAAATAGAGTCTATATTACACCAAATATTGTCTATGTGAACTGGGAATGGAAATTTATAATGAAGTAACAAATTGAATAATGAACTATGATCAAATTTGGGACAAGAAAAGAAAATGTGATTCAGATCAGCTTCATCCATACCACACTCACAGATAGATGAATCTCTTATTCTAAGTTTCTTCAGGTGAACACCAGAACAACAATGGCCAAATCTCAGTCTAGATATTATGGAACAGATTTTCTTATTGCATTTAAACTTAAAGAACCAGGGTTTAGTTTGAATGTCAGGTTGATATTTAGCAAAATTTGATCCTGTCCGTCTACTAGTTACCGACCACCTTTTCAGCCATCTAGATTTTAAGTCATGGATAGGAAGAAGCAAAAGATCTTGGGGGTAATTTTTAAAAGGAACTTTATCACCACAGACAATTGCTTGTTTGGCAATCTTGTCTGCCTTTTCATTGCCAGAAATATTGCTATGACTAGGAATCCAAGCTAAGTGTACAGAATAACCTAAATCGAAGCATCTCAACAGAAGTTCTTTACATTTAAATATAATCCAGTTCTTGGAGCCTGCTTTAAAAGGGTTACTGTTGAAAGCTTGAAGTGCACTCAGTGAATCCGAGAATATTACCGTTTTATTTAATTTAAACAACAAAATATAGTTGATGGCTTCCATAATGCCCCTGCACTCACCAACAAAAACTGATGTTTCAGGGGGGCACTTGATCTTTTGAACTATATTATAATTTTGGTGAAACAAACCAACGCCAACACATCCATTTTGAGATACCTTAGAAGCATCCGTGAAAATGTTATGCCAGCCAAGCCAAGAATTATCTCTAATCCTAAGAAAATGTTTGTTTGCAAAGGTGTCCCCTTTCAACAAATCTAAATTAAGGTGTAAAGAGGGTTGACATAATATTGTTTGGAAGTTAAATTCAAATACAGGAAGCTTAGGAGTTCTATGGGTAGTGTATCTAAAGTTTATAATTTTTGAGTAACTAATAACTAAACAAGGAGTTTTTTTATGAATCCAATAGGGTAACGACATATAATTAAACAAAAGCTGTAATTTTGGGAAAAGAGGATGTGAAGAAAACTGAAACAAACGGAATAAAAACATATCTGATAAATATTGACGTCTTAAATCCAAAGGAGGATCATCACACTCTACTTGCATAGCATTTTTAGGGGTAGACTTCATTGCTCCTATGATCATTCGTAACGCTCTTGCTTGAATCAAGTCCAATGTATTAAGACTTCTTTTAGAAGCAGGTTCATAAAGGAAAGATGCATAATCTATAACACCACGAATAATGGCATTGTAGAGAAGTTTTAGATAATAGGGGTGAGCACCCCACCAAACACCAGCCAAACATCTTAAAATATTGAGATTTTTTTCGCATTTAACTGAAATATAGTTAATATGCGAAGTAAAGTTCAATTTACTGTCTAAAATAAGGCATAAAAATTTTTTTTCATTTTCAATAGGAATCCTAGTATTATTAAGAAAAATGTTAAGTCTCGGTTTCAACCGTTTTCTTGTAAAGACAACAATGGAACTCTTTGATGGAGCTATATCCAGGCCATTATGACCTAGCCAAACATTTAATGAGTCAAGAGCTTGAGATAAATTGTGTGCAGCACTTACTATATTACAATCTGCCATATATAAAACGAGATCATCTGCATATTGAAGTAATCTACAATAGGGTGAGACAGACTTGTTTAAGTCATAAGTATAAAGATTAAAGAGAAGAGGGCTTAATACAGACCCTTGCGGCAGACCCTTAT
Source organism: Ennomos fuscantarius (assembly GCA_905220475.3). Taxonomy (NCBI): domain Eukaryota; kingdom Metazoa; phylum Arthropoda; class Insecta; order Lepidoptera; family Geometridae; genus Ennomos; species Ennomos fuscantarius. The sequence goes on from HG992044.1 coordinate 6,787,776, forward strand.
TTACCGATCTGGAACATTTTATCTCACCATTAATTCTAAGTTGAGCAGTACGATCCAAAAAAAGATTAATTATGAAGTTAATCATTTTCCTTGGAAGACACAGTTGTTCCATTTTATTTTTGAGGATTGAAAGAATGACGTTATCATAGGCAGAGCATATATCAAGGAATGCAGCTACAATGGACTCATTTCTAGAAAAAGAGAGTCTAATGTCAGTAACAAAAATGGATAAACTATCCAAAGTACCTCTACCTTTTCGAAAACCATATTGTGATTCAGGTAAAATATTATTAAATTCAATTAACCATTCAAGTCGATTTTTTATGAGATGTTCTACAATCTTTATTAGAACAGAAGACATGGCTATTGGGCGATAGCTATCAGATTTTTCAGGGTCTTTTCCAGGCTTTAAAATTGGAACAATTATTTGAGTTTTCATTTCAGCTGGAACAAATCCTAAATCTAACATCATATTTACCATTTCCAGGTAATAACTCAAAATTCTTTCTCCAGCGTTAACCAAAAAAGAATATGGGATTCCATCTGGACCAGGAGAAGAGTCTTTAAGAGAAGATAGAACAAGGCGTAATTCGCGCATCGAGAAAGGACTAAAACTTGGATCATTTACAGAAGAACTAGAAGTCATAGTATTGATAAAATTAGGGACAAAGGGAGGAGCCAATCTATCCATAAATTGTTCAAACCAACTCTCACAACTGGGGAATGGAGGGGATGGTTCTCTATATGAACCACGGAACTTTCGGATTGAATTCCACACAAAAGAGGAGCAGACATTAGGAGAAATGGTAGAGCAGAAACTTTGCCACCCCTCTGACTTTTTGGAGTGAAGAATTTGTTTAGTGTTAGACATAGTTATGATTAAATTGTCATAATTATCAATTGTCATGTTCTGACAATATATGTTTTCAGCACTTAATCTATCTGCGACAGCAGCCCTACACTCTTGATCCCACCATGGAGGAGATCTGTGCTTTAAATTTTGTACCTTTGCAGGAAATGAGTGTTTAGCAGCAGAATGAATACAATTTATTAATGCTCTAAGACAATTGCTTAAAAAATCAGGAAAAATTACAGGAAGTTCAGAAGCAGATTGTTCAAGGAATGATGAAAATTTTGACCATTCATCAGAATGAGTATTACTTTTAAGATTATATTCTAATAACGGTTTGAATGGAGGTGGCTGTATTTTAGAAAAAGGAAGGTCAAATAGAATTGGGAAATGATCACTACCAAAGGAAGAAGATAAAGTTTTCCAGGACATTGATGGAGCTAGACTCGCTGACACCATGGTCAGGTCAATGGCACTAACCCGTTCATTCGGCTTTGTACGACGCGTGGGAGAACCAGTATTCAGTAAACACAACCCTAAACTATCCATAATATTAAATACGTAACTAGCAAGAGGATCTGAAGCCTGACACCCCCAGGCAGGATGATGAATATTAAAATCACCCATTATGATAAATGGACCTTGCATTTGCGATAAGATATGAAGAATTTTATTTAATATATCAAATGAAGGTCTGGGGATATATAGTGAAATAAATGTTATGTTTTTTAGTCTAACTGCAACTATCGAAAGATTGTCAACAGCGGAGGCAGAAGGGATATTTACAAGATGATTATTTACAGAGTTTCTGACAAGTATGGCAGAGCCACCATACCCATCAGCTTTGTCATCTCTGAAACAAAGATACCGAGGGACCTTAAAAAAGGAACCAGGTTTAAGCCAAGTCTCAGAGATGGCAATAATAGATGGATCATATTTATTAATGATATACAATAGGTCAGATTTTTTACTGTTAAGACTTTGACAATTCCATTGCAGCCCTAGAGAGGGCGCCATCATGGAGGGATTGTAATATAGAAGTGGAAGGATTGTGGGCAGCGTTGGACGGTACAAAAGCAGGAGAGTTAAGTAGCCTAGTGAGAGCTTGAATAAGCTCCAAAATGCTACTAGAGGATGGAGAAGGGTCAGTATTGGGATGATTAAAAGCAACACCATTATTACTAGGCATAGCTGGATTATTAATTATAGCCTGATGAGCAGAACGATCATAGCCTTGTCTTTGTAATTGGGGAGCTCTAGGTTTGAGGAAGATTGTTTTTCTATAAGACTGAGAGGCTGAACTAGGAGATTTATTGGAAGAGGATAAAGGAACAGCAGTAGCATTGGCATAGGATGTTTTAGCTGCGTCACTATAACTTTTGCCTCTTATGGGTGAATGCAATTTAGAGGCTTCAGGATAGGACATATTTTTTTCTGCCATTGTGATCTTTATTTGCTTTTGCCTACTGAATTCAGGACAATTCTTACTTGTGGAGTAGTGAAGACCTGAACAAGATAAACAGGGGGAAGTGCCTTCTTCAACATCACAGGAGTCACCAGTGTGGCCTTCTCCACACTTATAGCAACGTGGCTTTGACCTACAGCTGTTTTTTGTGTGACCAAATCGGCAGCACTGGAAACACTGAACAGTAGGGTAATAGTATCGCTCAACAACAAGAGAATTGAAACACATAAATACCCGTGGAGGAAGAATTTGACCATCAAAAGAAAGAACACACGACTGAGATGGTTTGAAAACAGGAACCCCATCAATGACTACTTTATAGTTTAATCGGCGTACTTTTATTATTGGGCAACCATCAATAGGAACATTAATGCTTTCTATAATTTCATCTTCTGACCATTCAATTGGGATACCTTTAACAAGGCCCAAACGAATGGTGCTAAATGAAGGGATGAATGCTTTGTAATCATTGTCCTTAATGATATCATTTGCCACAAAATTGTTGGCAGAGTTTGCATCAGTGAATGTCAAAGAAATTCTATTGCGCCCAATTCTCTGAACGCTACCATCTATTATATTACGGATCTGATTTTTTGCTAGGAACCGACCAAAATTTACTGGATGTAAGACGGTGCCAGAAGTTGGAGAGGGCTCAATTTTTTGGACATGCACGACAAAAGGACCTTTATCTGTAGACTTATAAATCTGCCTACCTGAAGGGACGTAAGGAGGTATAGCTGGCGTCTGCGATACCGTAGCAGACGGAGAGGCAAGAGAATCAGTAAGTTGTGAATCATGATTAGAGTTCAATGATGACACAACCTGACCCAAGGGTATGGTAGAATCCTGCGATGGTTTTTCATCTTTGCTCTTTTTTAAATGTTTTTTCGAATGTTTTTTTCGTTTAATAGTAGTGAAGGAACCCTGCTGGAGGGAACGTTCCACAACATCTGAAGAGTCCGACGCGATAGAAACAAATTCTACCGGCGAGGGAATAGAACATCTATCTGCGAAGATGATATCATGTTGAGTTGGTTGACTATTATCAGGGGGCCAACCGCCCCTAGAATCCGTTTCCATCAACCCCAAAAGGAAACAGGATAAAACAAATGAAGACTATGTAAAAGAAATGAAAATATGCGAATTTACAAGAACTTACCAATAAATAATGTAACAAACTTTATCTACATACGTTTTACACTAATATTTTACACAAAATACACTATAAATAAGATATTTTTCAATTAAAAGATTGCCAAAGCGACCGCCCTCTTTGACAAGATTTTGACAACCACCCTAATAAAACTTCTTTAGCTTTATCTATCGGCCGGTGTAACTTTGTTTAATTGTAATGTCACCATATTGACAACTGTAAATTGTCATTTTACCGGACATACCAACACAATAATATTTTTTTTTTACTTTGTTATGATGAAAATTGAGATCTATTTGAACCAACTAAAACATCCGTTCTCTTCGCATTCACCAGCTTACTCCCCAAGTCAAGCGTGCGTAAAGATGTTTTACATCAAAAATAAACTCAATTATAAGAAGCAGATTGAAGGATGTTTATAGCTACAGTGGGGTATTTAGATTATAATAATTATATTAAGTACCATCCTCAATGCAGAAAACTAAACAGTCGTTCAGCGGACACGGAAGCTTTTTTTTCGTCCCATAAAATAAACGTCATACTCTACAGTATGGAAATCTTCGCATCAGAGAGTCTAATGAAGTGACCAAATAAAATAAATATAGTCGAAGAGAAAATTACCAGTGAAGACTAGAGTGTAGTATGCATCAGGGTCTGCCTTGAAGGAGACCGTAGGCTGGTCTTTCACCAGCGTGGGGGCGAGCTCGTTGCCCAGGGAGGCGATGGCGCCGCTCGGGTACGTCAGCTGGGGCATAAATCATTAGCTGGTTACTAGTAGTAAGGAGGTACTTACTATTATTAAATTTATCCTCTGGATATTGGTGTGTACAACGCTAATTAATGCAAATAAATGAAATGTCCACACATATTATTATTATTATTATAATACCATGGGAAATGTGGTCAAAACGCCACAGTCTGCACCCCTACTACAAGTTTATTTGATTGTACATTTCTTACCGGTGTGAAGTTAGCGGCCTAAAGTTAGCGGCCTAAGATAACCCGACCAAAATGAAAAGTCACGAATTCTAACAAAATCTTTCGATCGGGCTTTGTTGAGCCTATCAGATGAGTATCATTCGTGAACTCCAGGAATTTCAGAGACGAGAAAATAAATAAAAAACTGTGAAAAATCTTGGTGCTCACGATGATATTCAGACACTGTAGTATGAAAAGTCGGCGTGTGCCGCCAAATCGAAATCGGCAATCAAGAGTGCTGTACTAGGTCCGTCATATCATAAAAGATTTGTAACCTCCAGGAACTTCAGAGACGAGAAAATAAATAAAAACTTTGAAAAATCTTGGTGCTCACAACGAAATTCAGACACTTTAGTATGAAAAGTCGGCGTGTGCCGCCAAATCGAAATCGGCAATCAAGAGTGCTGTACTAGGTCAGTCATATCATAAAAGATTTCAAACCTCCAGGAACTTCAGAGACGAGAAAATAAAAAAAAATTTTGAAAAATCTTGGTGCTCACAACGAAATTCAGACACTTTAGTATGAAAAGTCGGCGTGTGCCGCCAAATCAAAATCGGCAATCAAGAGTGCTGTACTAGGTCCGTCATATCGTAAAGGATTTAAAACCTCCAGGAACTTCAGAGACGAGAAAATAAATAAAAACTGTGAAAAATCTTGGTGCCCACAACGAAATTCAGACACTTTAGTATGAAAAGTCAGCGTGTGCCGCCAAATCGAAATCGGCAATCGAGAGTGCTGTCCTAGGTCCTTCATATCATAAAAGTTTTGTAACCTCCAGGGACTTCAGAGACGAGAAAATAAATAAAAAACTTTGAAAAATCTTGGTGCTCACAACGAAATTCAGACACTTTAGTATGAAAAGTCGGCGTGTGCCGCCAAATCGAAATCGGCAATCAAGAGTGCTGTACTAGGTCCGTCATATCATAAAAGATGTAAAACCTCCAGGAACTTCAGAGACGAGAAAATAAATAAAAAACTTTGAAAAATCTTGGTGCTCACAACGAAATTCAGACACTTTAGTATGAAAAGTCGGCGTGTGCCGCCAAATCGAAATCGGCAATCAAGAGTGCTGTACTAGGTCCGTCATATCGTAAAGGATTTAAAACCTCCAGGAACTTCAGAGACGAGAAAATAAATAAAAACTGTGAAAAATCTTGGTGCCCACAACGAAATTCAGACACTTTAGTATGAAAAGTCAGCGTGTGCCGCCAAATCGAAATCGGCAATCGAGAGTGCTGTACTAGGTCCTTCATATCATAAAAGTTTTGTAACCTCCAGGGACTTCAGAGACGAGAAAATAAATAAAAAACTTTGAAAAATCTTGGTGCTCACAACGAAATTCAGACACTTTAGTATGAAAAGTCGGCGTGTGCCGCCAAATCGAAATCGGCAATCAAGAGTGCTGTACTAGGTCCGTCTTATCATAAAAGATTTCAAACCTCCAGGAACTTCGGAGACGAGAAAATAAAAAAAAAATTTGAAAAATCTTGGTGCTCACAACGAAATTCAGACACTTTAGTATGAAAAGTCGGCGTGTGCCGCCAAATCGAAATCGGCAATCAAGAGTGCTGTACTAGGTCAGTCATATCATAAAAGATTTCAAACCTCCAGGAACTTCAGAGACGAGAAAATAAAAAAAAATTTTGAAAAATCTTGGTGCTCACAACGAAATTCAGACACTTTAGTATGAAAAGTCGGCGTGTGCCGCCAAATCAAAATCGGCAATCAAGAGTGCTGTACTAGGTCCGTCATATCGTAAAGGATTTAAAACCTCCAGGAACTTCAGAGACGAGAAAATAAATAAAAACTGTGAAAAATCTTGGTGCCCACAACGAAATTCAGACACTTTAGTATGAAAAGTCAGCGTGTGCCGCCAAATCGAAATCGGCAATCGAGAGTGCTGTCCTAGGTCCTTCATATCATAAAAGTTTTGTAACCTCCAGGGACTTCAGAGACGAGAAAATAAATAAAAAACTTTGAAAAATCTTGGTGCTCACAACGAAATTCAGACACTTTAGTATGAAAAGTCGGCGTGTGCCGCCAAATCGAAATCGGCAATCAAGAGTGCTGTACTAGGTCCGTCATATCATAAAAGATGTAAAACCTCCAGGAACTTCAGAGACGAGAAAATAAATAAAAAACTTTGAAAAATCTTGGTGCTCACAACGAAATTCAGACACTTTAGTATGAAAAGTCGGCGTGTGCCGCCAAATCGAAATCGGCAATCAAGAGTGCTGTACTAGGTCCGTCATATCGTAAAGGATTTAAAACCTCCAGGAACTTCAGAGACGAGAAAATAAATAAAAACTGTGAAAAATCTTGGTGCCCACAACGAAATTCAGACACTTTAGTATGAAAAGTCAGCGTGTGCCGCCAAATCGAAATCGGCAATCGAGAGTGCTGTACTAGGTCCTTCATATCATAAAAGTTTTGTAACCTCCAGGGACTTCAGAGACGAGAAAATAAATAAAAAACTTTGAAAAATCTTGGTGCTCACAACGAAATTCAGACACTTTAGTATGAAAAGTCGGCGTGTGCCGCCAAATCGAAATCGGCAATCAAGAGTGCTGTACTAGGTCCGTCTTATCATAAAAGATTTCAAACCTCCAGGAACTTCGGAGACGAGAAAATAAAAAAAAAATTTGAAAAATCTTGGTGCTCACAACGAAATTCAGACACTTTAGTATGAAAAGTCGGCGTGTGCCGCCAAATCGAAATCGGCAATCGAGAGTGCTGTACTAGTTCCTTCATATCATAAAAGTTTTGTAACCTCCAGGAACTTCAGAGACGAGAAAATAATTAAAAACTTTGAAAAATCTTGGTGCTCACAACGAAATTCAGACACTTTAGTATGAAAAGTCGGCGTGTGCCGCCAAATCGAAATCGGCAATCAAGAGTGCTGTACTAGGTCCGTCATATCATAAAAGATTTAAAACCTCCAGGAACTTCAGAGACGAGAAAATAAATAAAAACCTTGAAAAATCTTGGTGCTCACAATGAAATTCAGACACTTTAGTATGAAAAGTCGGCGTGTGCCGCCAAATCGAAATCGGCAATCAAGAGTGCTGTACTAGGTCCTTCATATCATAAAAGTTTTGTAACCTCCAGGAACTTCAGAGACGAGAAAATAAATAAAAACCTTGAAAAATCTTGGTGCTCACAATGAAATTCAGACACTTTAGTATGAAAAGTCGGCGTGTGCCGCCAAATCGAAATCGGCAATCAAGAGTGCTGTACTAGGTCCGTCATATCATAAAAGATTTCAAACCTCCAGAAACTTCGGAGACGAGAAAATAAAAAAAAATAATAACAACTAATAATAACTTGGTAAAAAAATAGGTTGGTTTTAGGTTAATTTGCTTCACCTTGACATGATATGACGCTAGGACCATAATCAGAATGGACAGAGCGTATTCAAGAAATGCGTGTCCATTTTCTGTTGGTGTGAGTATCTAAAACTGCATTCGTGAGTAGGGAAGATAAAGATAAAGATAAAGATAAAGATCATTTATTGTAAAACATGGGTAAGTACATTATTTTTAAAATGCAGGTCGTAAAATTTTATAAAAGTAGCGCACATGTTTGGCCTGGTTAGGCGTACAAAAACATTGGTCAAAATGGCCATGCATTAAAATAACAAACATATTTATGAGTTTAAATCATAGATTAGAGAAAAAAATATTAAATACATGCAGATTCATTAATTAATAAATAAATATGTAAGTAATGTCAGAAGAATTACATAATATAATTTAAGCAAGTACATAATTAAATTTTAAAAAGAAATTGATAATGTCACTATTATGATGTCATGCGTATTAGAAATGGTTAAAAAAAAAGTGTACAATGGTCAATCAACTATTTATCTAGCAATTTATGTCCAAGAGATAGTTACTTTTTGTCATAGCTAATTAAAACTTGTCATTCAGAAAATCCTGTATTGAGTAATAGCATTTATCAATTAATAATGTTTTCAAAGTCCTTTTAAACAGTACTGTGTTCATATCTTTTATATATTTAGGTATTTTATTATATATAATAGGAGCCATGCATAAAACACTTTTACGCATCAATGTTGTCTTGGCGCGGTGTAAGCACAGTTCATTGTGGCGTCTATTTCGCTTTACAATATCGGATAACCATGGGAATAGGCCAGGGCTACTTTTTACAAAAAGAGCTACTTCAAAAATGTAGAGCGACGGAAGTGGTAGGATTCTATATTTGCTAAAGTATGGTTTGCAGCTGTCTGTTATTTGCAACCTAAACATAGACCTAATGCAGCGCTTCTGTGCTTTAAAAGCTAATTCTTTATCTGTTGAGTTACCCCAAAAGATAATTCCATACCGCAGAACAGAAGCTGCTAGACCATGATAGGCTGTGAGCAATGTATCTATATTCACTATTGGGGCTATTTTGAAAAGTGCATATGCTGAACTGCTTACTTTCTTACACAATTCCGCTATATGAGCCTTCCAATTTAATTGCTTGTCAAAGACTAAACCTAGAAACTTAGTAGAGTCCATTTCACGTAAGAAAACATTTTGGTAATGTATTTGCATGTCACATGTTTGCTGCCTTTGACTGAAATGCATGAGTTGAGTTTTAGTTAGATTTATCTTTAAATTATTACTGTTCAGCCACGTGATTATTGATGCCAGTGTATTATTTATATCTGACTCGTAGAGCTCTTTTGTTTTACATGCAATTGTAAAACAATATTGACCCCTATTACAAAATTTATCGATATATACTAAACCTAACCAAACAGTCTTGCAGAAAATAATAGGACGAAAGGATTTTCTAAATTAGTACTATTACACATGCAAAATCTTCATTATTGAACAATGAGCAGTAATGATTTTAATAACTTAGGCCGCCGCAAATATTCAGTTTCCTGATTTATTAATTACCTGAAAAGTTCTCAAGGTTTTTTCCTTCACCTTTCAGCTTTGGTTAAAACGGTACCCTCATATCACTTGTCGTTTCCGAGATCCGTTGGGGTACTATAACATCATGATCATTATTTTCTGGAGTTGAATTTTTCTGAGGGTTACGTGTTCCATCTCTGTACACCTCATACATGGTTTTGATCCACCACTTCTGAGAGCTGAAACCAATTGTGTCAAATCGATTAGTGAGTTAATGGGTGTTTGTTTCCTATACCTACCAATGGAATAAAAACCAGCTTCCTAATGGAAATATTTGTGGGTAAATTATAACAACAATTAGCATGACAATACTGTTAGTGTCAGATTATTACATTGGGTAAACAAAAACGTAAGAACGCTCGACACGACATCGTAAGACCGACAGTTTAATTGTGTCAGGAGTTTTATGTTAGGAGTTACTTTTCGGATTCTACTTTTTACTCTCACCAAAATTAAAGTAATTTTGTGTAAGTGTATAAGATTTACAAATATCGACAATGTCTAATGGGCCGTGTGGGTGCATCACTATTCGAAAGGTGTAAAATAACCCATTACAATTTATTACTTTAAACACCATTACATATATATATATATATATATATATATATAAATATACATATAACAACACATTTACATCAAATTATTACAACATGGTAATAATCTGATACAAAAATGTATATCCTTAATGTGAAATGCATATTTACTTGAAACTTCGATTTAGCTTTTAGATTTTAGATTAGCCAGTAAATACTTACGTGTGAAATGGTGATTCTGGAACCCTTATTTCTCTTTTTGTTGTTTTTCATGAACAAAACCCTCCGCAACACGACATAGTTTCACTATAGGACACAATATTTGTCCTGATAACAATATATCACTATATTTTCACCTTTATATGCTCTCGCGATTCAATGTTGTCACTGGCTATTCTGTCACAACATTACACGCGGTACGAGGTTGCTGTTCCTACAATCGCTTTCTCGCATACTCTATGCGAAGATTCGTGTATTAGACAGAGATACGAGACAATATGTCTACATGACGGATGCGGAGTGGCAACGCCGCATGGCTCCGTCCATAATGATACTAAGACCATGATATGACGCGTATTTTTGGAGTTGTCTATGAGTCTATTATACGGTAGTTACAACTTTTATTATAGTGGCTACACCGGTCACATTTCTACCAACAATTGTAAAACCAGACAAAAGTCATGCAATTCAAAAACCATTTATGTTTAGCAGACTACCACAATATACACAATTACAATTGAATGACAATGGAATGGTTTTTAAATGGCAATGGTTCGTCAAATAGTAGACTTGAGGCCCAGCAACTGCGTCGCACTGATTTGACAATAGTTATGTCATTATAAACTCCAAAATAATTGGCACCCAAAACGGTTTCTATTAAGACACCAAAGTACCTACCCAAATGAAAGATAAATAAAACTAAATGATGTGATGAAATGTTAGGTATTCCTAAACCTTTCCATCATTTACCAGCACGCTGTCGTACATGCGCTTATTACTTTTTATGTAATATCTAATCATGATGACACATACAGTTTTTTATGATATTAATCTTAATTAGATTCCATCAACTGGTCACGCAATAATTAACATTAGCTATTACCAACGGAAAATGATTCGTTTTCATTAGCAAGGATATTGATGACTAACATGAACAACATGTGGCAGCATATTCATGAAATGCTGACTGACGTTCTACCTGAGGAAGTGGTACCAGATGGTGCCCTAGATGTCTCTTTGGTTCAACAGAAGGGAATCGGGTTAAGCCTCTCGAGCCCGCCCACGCAAGGGTCTTGATCTGGCTGAGAGATTCTGTCATTGGGACTGACTTCGTAGAAGTCTCCTTCGAAGCTGGAATTGCTTATTAATATGGAATTTAAATAAATAAATTTTATAAGATAAATTATAAATTTGACCTACAAACAGAAATTAGGGTGGATTATTATGCGGCTCGCTCGTCTTTAAACAATAACATTAGGCTCAAGAACTTGAGCAGCCTTAATGTGGAAAAGATAAATTTAAAGTGGTTCAGTACTGTTTTTTTTTTCAAACTTGTCTAGCATTTGACCACGCTCTCACCTGATGGGTGAAGTGACGTGGATGAAGTGACGATGCGATCGAAGGTGTAGCATGCTAGCCAAGTAAATACCTATTCACTCTTCTCTTGAACACGCCCGGGTCATATTTCGCCGGAAACACAGACGCTGGCAGGGCATTCCATTATTTAGCCGTTCTAATTAAGAACGTTGAGTCAAATCGCTTGGTACGAATGGGTGGTATTTCGACCACGAAAGGATGGCGCTTAGCCGAGCGTCTAGTAGTCCGGTAGTGGAATGGTGATGGGAGAATGAGATCATGCAATTCTTGAGCGCATTCACCGTGGTGTAATCTGTAAAAGACCGACAGACTTGCCACCTTACGTCGATGTTTAAGGCTCTGGAGCCTTTCACCAACCAAAGTGTCGTCGTCAATGAGTCTTTTGGCACGGCGCCGTTCAATCGAGTCCAGAGCCTCAAGCTGGTACTTGGCAGACCCGTCCCACAGGTGGCAGCAGTACTCCATACACGATCGGACCTGTGCTTGATACAGATATAGAAGCTGTCCAGGTGTGAAGTACCGCCTTACCTTGGACAATATGTGGAGTTTTCTTGAAGCTACTTTGGCTTTGGACTCGATGTAGGATCCAGTTTAGGTTTGACGTGAGATCAACACCCAAAAGCTTAAGATGGTTTCCTAAACTTACAGATACACCGCGGAATGAAGGAGCCAGATGGAGTGGGCTCTTTTTAGCAGTGAATAAACACGCCTGTGTTTTTGCATCATTGAACCTAACCAAGTTAGCATCGCCCCAATCGGACACGGCTTTCAATGCCAGGTTCATGCGCTAAACCATAGCCTCTCTCTCAATCCGGACGTCGTCACCACTGGCTCGCGCACTGGATGTGTATCTTTCAACAACAGTACTATCATCTGCATACCCAAAGGTACCGGGCTTTAGCAGATCATTGATGTGGAGTAAGAATACTGTTGCTGAAAGAACTGACCCCTGAGGTACACCAGCATTAATAGCTAATTGATCGGAGGAGCAGCCATCAAGAACTACTCTAAGCGATCGTTCCCTCAAAAAGTCTGATATCCAAGTGTACAAACCAGCAGGTAGTCTGTAAGATGGAAGCTTATTCAGAAGACCGTCGTGCCAGACCCGATCAAATGCCTTAGAGACGTCTAGAGATACAGCAAGTGCCTCTCTATGCATCTCTAAGGCTTCGCTCAATATGTGAGTGGCGAACGCGAGAAGATCCCCAGTTGATCGGTTTCGGCGAAATCCGTATTGCCGGTCACTGAGGAGATCATTGACTTCAAGGTATGCCAAGAGCTTGTTGTTGATTATACGTTCCATACTCTTACAGAGTATGGAGGTAATTGAGATGGATCTATAGTTGGCAGGATCAGCACGACTGCCCTTCTTAGGTACAGGTTGTACGTGGGCTAGCTTCCAACTCGTAGGGACTATTTCGGTGTCTAGAGAGAGGCGAAATGTAATCATTAAATTATATTATCTCAAAACTGGATTAAAATCAAGCATGCGTTTTATTGATGTTAAGGTAAGTAAGTATGATAAAGTACGCGATAATTTTATAAATACCAATTCAATAGATGATAAGGATTACGTATAAAATAAAACATGAGGCAGTCTTTCTGTCTGTATGAAAATCTGATTACTGGTAAGATTATTTCTACCCTAGCAAGCTTTTATACCTTAATGTCTTAACAATACTAGAGTGTAGAGTAAGTGTAAAAGCAGACTACTTAGTACATTTACGGAAGACTGGAGTCTTGTGACACCTCGCCAACGCAATAAAGTTAAGCTCGCACAGCGCTACAAGCGTACCCTAAACAGCTGCCTCTTTCTATCACTGTAGCGCTGCTCTTCTGACGCGTTACGCTTAACGGACCCATAAAAAAGAAAAAAAAAACCCATCCAATAAAATGGGCTGGTCCCATGTACTTGTAGGAATTTGTAAGCTTTGTATCCAAAGCACGGACTACGTCGGGCTTGACTAGTAATTATATACTCTTTAGGCCTGACAATAGGTAGACCTTTTTCCGCGTGCGCTTACATACGTGCTATAAAAAATGTCTGGTGCGTACATTATGTCTCAAAATATGCAGCGGACAGTATTACTCATTTAAAATGACGGTGCATATTTACATGCATGATTTTCTTCAGTTTTGTGACGTTATTTCCAACACCATAAATCCGCCTTTTCTGTGCAAACCTTAAATCGTACAAACCTTTTTAGTTACAAAATTCCTGTTCCAAACTTGCTATTTTATATGCGTCATAAAGGTTTAACAATCTAATCTTAGCTTATTGGGTCTTACGAAAGTATATCGATTTATAATTTTTTTTATTGACACATGAAATAGTACTTAACCATATTTTTTATACAAGTAACTAATTTTTTTAATGCGATAAAAATATTTTTCACAAATTAACAACAGTTTTTTTTGTAAATTATTTATTTAAAACTTAGCAATAACTTAGAATCCATAACAATTATTAAGGGTGTTACTAACATAGTAGCTTAATACTTGATCTAACGTTTTGTCAATTGTTTAATAGCACTAAATAGATTATAATACCGGCTGGGCGATCACGTAACTCAATATCAATAGATAGAAACACTAATTTGTATGGATCCGACAGTTTGAATACGCAGTTTATGTGCATAGTTAGTATGGAAATTCCTCCTGTTGCATTGCAATCAAAGTTTCGTGATCAACCCCAGATGTTATAAATTTACCTACAAAAATCATTCAATACGAAGATAATAACCACAAGAAGTTTGATTAGAAACCTTCGGCTCGTATCACAGAACTCCTTCCTCTTAGAATTACTTCATCGGTGCTCAGTTCGTCAAAATGATAATTTAATGAATTAAAACTCTATTAGAGCACCGAGTCCTTCTGTAATACGGGCCGGAGTCAATGACACTTACTACGGAGAGTACAGACGTATAAAAAAATACTAAATATACCACATTATATTCGTATGGCAGCATTTGGCCGTTCCTAAAAAAATTGCCATCGCTTTTGGCCCTCAGAGCGACAAAACTCTGTTTATAAAATCTTCATCGATCAATCACAATCAGATAGATCAATGGGCGTTGGGCAATTTAAAAGGGCGTTGAATATTTTGGCATGCTTACCACCAGCCATCTTGTTTGTCTTCGAATTAAAAGGCAGTCATAAAATCTCTATGAATCGATAGCTTACGCTAAAACGAACTCGCCACCAGTGTAGTTATGAAAGCTTTTATGTTGAAAGATGCTGGGGAAATTTTGTCTTACTAACCTAATACGCATTAGTATTAGCTATCGGTTCATATAGGTGACTATTTATGGGTGGCAAAAACTAGGGGTGTGATCACAGAAATTTGATTGCAATACAACAGGAGAAATTTCATGCAGAATTTGTGTAATTTCCACAATAACTATGCACATAAACTGCGTATTGAAACTGTCAAATCCATGCAATTAAGTGTTTCTAACAAATGCACCAACAGTGCCACCAACTTACCCGTAGAACGGCCAAAAGCGGAACTACTGACGCCATTTTGAAAACGTCATATTGTTGTTGTGAGTCGATGATGTCTGTGATGTTTAATCGCAGTAGATGTACCAGAGTTCATACTAAAAATCTAAGGCCCTTTGCGGTGGCTTTTTACATGACGCTATATCTAATATAGGATGGGAGTTTAATTTAACTCATTTATTTTATCTAAGTCACTACTGCTATTAGGGCCATAGCACTAAATGACTTCTTGATGCGATACAGTAGCGTTAGTAGCAAAAATCTGTCGCTGGCGTTTTTACCACACACATTTGGCTTTAATTAGACGTAATAGCTAGAAAAAGTAGCTATGAAAAAAAGGGGGCTCCATATCGACTCTGTCGAGTCTGAGCGATTGTATGAAAAAAAAACGAGTGTGCTTTAGACCACACGACTGAAGTAAAACTTCTTAAGTTTAGCTCCATCTATCGGCCGGTATAACTTTGTTACTGATTTGTTATGTGGCCATCTTGACAATTGTAAATTGTCAATTTTACCGGATACACCAACATAATAGTACAAATGTTTAACGTTGTCTAGAAGCGAGGACGTTTAATTGGCTTCCTAGTGCATAGTATGTTTCTACGATGTAAGAAATAGCTGTTGGTATTCCTAAGAATAAATGAATAAATATCTGCAATGGAGATCTACGTGAATCAACTTCCGATCACCTCGCTACGCATTCACCTGCTTTCTCCCCAAGTCAATCGTGCGTAAAGAAGTTTTACTTCAAAAATTAACCAAGCGCTCTGTACCGCATCAAAACTTCACCGCGTGCTATGAGTCTTAGACAAGAAGCTTAATAAGTACATTAATTAGTATATAAAACGTACATAGACGTGAAATATTAATAGATTATAATATAATAATACCTAAAAGTGATAAAAAGCGTGTTACTATAGTAAAAAGGCACTTTTATATAAAATCTTACAGCCATAGAGGCCCTTCAAATCGGCGTATAATCCATTATGGATAACATTAACATTTGGGAGTATTGGAGCCGACTTTCCAAATGCAATAATGGCATAGTAATTTGTAAAGTAATTTTTTATTTATATTTAAAAATTACGTTTTGTTTACAACAGGAAAAACGGTAATATAATAATAAAATAACGCCCAACGATCACATACGTAGATCCTGAACTCTATCTAGGATTCCCTGTGCTAGGGACCCAGGAACTACGAGGACCATGGTCCCACAACACTCAGACACAGAACAAGTATTTGCGCTTTTTTCAGTGCACAAATACTTGTAGTGTCGCGGGAATCGAACCCGCCACCTCTGGGTTATAAGTCTACTTGCTCAACCACCACACCACTGAGGCTGTATTAATGTATTGTTTAGGTGGTATAAACAAAAACTTAGTTACGATACTATTTTCAGAACACCTGTGTTATGATTATTTGGACTACGTATATTTTAAAATTTCATCATTTGTGTTAACACTAACAGCCTTATTAATAAACGGGTATTAGTCTCGGATTCGTTACTTCAGCTTTTGTCCTTTTTTTGCTACTGGAATATTTAGCTGGATCGAAAGAGACAAAAGATGGTGTAACTAGTCTAAAGCTAGTTGGTGTTTATTAATAAGGCTGTAAGTGGCTAAACACATTTCGACCTATCGCTCTTCATCTAGAATCAAGATACTGAGGAAGTTCTATAAATACATTTAGTTAACAAGAGATCACATAAATAAAGTACATTTTTTTAAATCTAGATTAAAAAGATAAATCATTCATGGTATGATTAAATTAAACCTTTGATTAATTAAATTAATAAATAAATAAATAAATAAATTAATTAATAATTAAATCTCTAGATATCATAATATTTGAAAGGAATCTAGAAAGTTGATAAAATAACTTAGAAACAATGTAAATGAAAATGAACATATTAGAACAAAACACAAATAATCATAATTAAATACTATCACATAAACTTAACAACATTTGTGTCAATTCTGTGACGCATTCTCTAAAGCTCAACTTAAAGTATTCCTGTACTCTTCTGATAAGGACAGAATAAAAAAGATGGATATATTTTAATTTCGTTAAGCTTTAGCAAATACTGCACAAAATTGAAACTTTATTTCACCATATTTCAACAGTTTCGTATATAATTTTTTTTTTTTTTTACTTTTACTCAAAGTATTACCTACTAGCGCCAAAAAAGATTGAGAAAAGCCTTCATTTTTATCTCTCACTCTCACCATATTTTTTACGAAGTGGAAAGAATGAGATAGGAAACTATTCTATTTAGGTTAACTCAGTTCGTTTTTTTTGGCGCTAGAACGGCTGTATGCATGTTGTCGATTATGGTAATCTATAATCATACAACGATAAAAAGATATATTAACTATGAAGGAGTATCAGATAAATATAAAAAACAAGTGTACTTTAGACCACGCGACTGAAGTAAAACTTCTTTAGCTCGATCTATCGGCCGGTATAACTTTGTTTAAGAGTTTTGGCGGGAAAGCGCAAAAGATTGCGTCACCCCATTGTATTATTTTCCAAAACTTGTGTTATTTTCAGTGTTAGTGCATAAAATTGGTCGCATTCTATTCGTTAAGTGCTGGATTACAGGCATGAGTGTGGGAAAATGGTAAAATGATGGTGAAACGTTTCTTTTCGTGTTGTTTCCAAAACTCCATAGAAGCTTCAAGTAAAATTGCCACCACTTTACTAGGAGTATGTCTTTGACTAGACTATGACTTGATTTGAGGACTTCGACTGTGACTTGACACATATTTGCGTGAAATATCATTAACTTGATAAATTATCAATTACTTCATACTGGCTAAATACACAAAAGTGTGGAGCCAAAACATTAAAAAAAAAACTTTGTTTAATGTTAATGTCGTCATCTTGACAGTTGTAAATTGATATTTTACCAGACATACCAACATAATAATACAAATTTTAAGTAACTTTTTTTATGTTGACTATGGAGATCTACGTAAACCAACAACTTTCAACTTCCGTTCACCTCTTTACGCATTTATCAGCTTCCTGCCCAAGTCAAGTGTGCGTAAAGAAGTTTTACTTCAAAATTTTGTGAAAACACATATTTTTCTCTTTCGCAATTTTTTTGTCAATTTTTTGTCAATTGTCGTGACAATCTCGAAAAAACACGTCAAAGATAACGTAAAGAAACTCTATTTAACTTACAACGGGCAAAGTGATCGTGGCTCGCCGAACTTCGCTCCACTTGTGAATTATATAAATGAAATACTTGGTAAAATTTGCACCTGATAGGCGATCACGTAACATGATTGCAACCAATAGAAACACAAATTTGTATAGTATTGATAATTTCAATATAACAATTTAAGTTGTACGATTATTTTCGTATTAAATAAATTATTAAAATAAGTGGCTCCCCGTAGCTGTTTTCGTTTAATGAATTTAAGATTTATTTATCCATCCAAGAGTTATGCATCGGGTGCTCACCTCTGGACATAATTAATGCTATAACACTTTTTTAAACTTTCGCGACTTGAACTCATATTGTGAAGATAAAACGGGTCTATTCGCGCACAAAAATTATTAAAGCATTATTTTGACTAACCTCGACGTTTCAACCAGTCCAGTTCTAGTCCCCTCGTGACCACGGCCAATGTAACTTGGTTGAAACGTCGAGTTTAGTCAAAAAAATGTTTTGATAATGTTTGTGCGCGAATAGACCCGTTTTATCTTTACAATATAATTAATGATTTCCACAATTTTTTTTTGGTAATAAAATATAATCTCTACAGAAACTAGCAAAAGCTGGCACTCGGCATTTCGTGTCGTTGCTCGTTGACTACAGATGTTTACGAGTATGGAGTGCGAGGATTCACGTTAATCATCTCCGTGGTGCTGCAAAAAAGAAACTTATTAGTATGGTATCAAGGTTTTCTTCTCTTTATAGTATAATACAACAGTTAATACTTTTATGATTTACTTAATTTACCCAAAAAGTTAAACTTTCACGTCATAAGTCAGTAGTGTGAACAATCCGTGCTTTCATGCAAATCGATTAAGATGTTTTTAAGAAATTAAAGCCATACAAACGAAGTAGCATTGTATTAAAAATAGTGTAACTTTAAATTATTATTGCTCTGAATTTGGATAGATATTTATCCCTAACTTTACGGTAGTAAAGTAGTTTTTATCCCGAAAAATAAAACACTGTCACAAGAAGATAAGTATCTAGTGAACTTTAACAATAATGTAATTAACATACTAATATATAAAAGTTCAACGTTGTCTGTTTGTTTGTTCACGGCACGACAGTTCTAACGATTTGGATCTTGAGGACACAAATTGTTTACGCACCAAAAATCTAAGTGGAATATTAACTTTCATAATAAAAAAATACCACCGCTTTGCCAGTTATTCTGCCGTGAAGCAGTAGAGCGTAAGCACTATTGTGTTCCGGTTTGAAGGGCACTGTTGCTAGTGAAATTACTGGGCAAATGAGACTTTATGACCTATTCTCACAGTCGAGTAATCTTATTGCTAAACTGTGTTGATGTCTCAAAATGACGTGCGCAGTGCAGTGTCACGCAAAACTATACTTTAGTTTCAAGTGTCACTGCAACTGATATGGGCAGTCGTGTCGCTTAACATCAGGCGAGCGACTAGATCATTATGTCATTTCGCAACAAAAAAAAGAAGATAATCAGTTAGTTTCACCTTCGTAGAGCGTATTCTGTCACAGGGATCACTAGACTAACAAAATATCACATTGTGTACTGAGTGACAGAGACGACGCTCTACGAAGTCAGTTATCTCCCTCTTTAGGTCGATGTACATTATTTACCGCCCGTACCCGTACATATTTTGACATTGGTTTTATAACTACATCAAAGGAAATTACTGAAACTACAACTCGGACGACTTAAATGTGTACGATCAAGTCATCAGAATTTTTAGACCGCCCCAGTGGCTTCTGTCTTGTCTTACGATAACAGCCGGGTCCGATGGCTTAACGTGCCTCAGAAGCACGGCAGCGCTTAGTTGTAAACACCACTTCTTGTAAAGATCGACCATCAAAGTATTGACCGCAACGGACGTTGCATAACTTACCGATCGGTTAGGAACGACTGCTTCGCTATGAGCAATCGAAATATGCCGCCTATAGACGCCGGCTATAGACGAAAGGGATCCGATAACATTCGTGTGGGAGTAAATGAAAATAGTTTTAAGTCGTCCGAGTTTGACCGAGCTACAATTTTCGTACACAAAGATATTTGAACAAACTTTTTGATGACGTGCGCTCATTATTGGAACATACATCACAGAAGTGGTCGCGTTGTGCGTGGAGCTGTCGTCGTCTATCCAGTACAAGGCGGTAATGTGCGGAGGATATCTGGGCATGGATGTAGGAGGAAGGGGCAACGTTAGTTGGCATCACACTAATATTATGAAGGCGAAAGTTTGTATGTGTATGTGTGTATGTTTGTTACTCCTTCACGCTCAAACGGCTGAATGGATTTGGATGAAATTCGGTACCAAGAAAGCTTATACACTGGATTAACATATAGGCATTTTATCTCGGAAAAGTGAAATGATCCCGTGGGATGAGCAAATAATTAAAATACTTTTTATCCGCGGGTGAAACCGCGGGGCGCAACTAGTTGATTATAAAATAGGCACTAGGTAATATTTCACCTCCAACTAAAACGTATTTTTTCACACATTGGCTTGTAATTCCAAAACCATAAAGCCTAAAATAGCACCGATTGTAGATTATCTTTGACTGGTCGCATTGGCCCGATAGCTCAGTTGTTAGTAACCCTACTTTCTAAACTGCGGAATGTGGGTTCGATTCCCACCCAGGACAAACATTTGTGGGATGGACATCGATGTTTGTTCTGTGTCTGAGTGTTATATTACATATACATCAAAAATTATCTGAGTATTGTATCAGTTTCTGGTTCCCATAGTACAAATATTTATTTATTTATCATTGTAAGTATTTACCGAACAAGTGAAGGACAGGGAGTTTTGGCGGGAAAACGAAAAAGATCGCGTCGCCGCATTGTATTATTTTCCAAAACTTGTGTTATTTTTAGTGTTAGTGCATAAAATTGGTGGCATTTTATTTTTTAAGTGCTGAATTACAGGCATGAGTGTGGGAAAGTGGTATAATGATGGTAAAACGTGTCTTTTCGTGTTGTTTCCAAAACTCCATGGAAGCTTCAAGTAAAGTTGCCACCACTTTACTAGGAGTATGACTTTGACTAGACTATGACTTGACTTGATGACTTCGACTGTGACTTGACACATATTTGTGTGAAATATCACAAAACCCGCGGCAAGAGATGTAGAGAATGTGATTTATAATTATAAAAGGTTTTTCGTGCTGCTGCAGGATAATTTTAAACTTTTTGATCATGCTTAATTTTAATATACCTATCTTATATAAATATAGAATGTATGTTTCAAAGAACACTCAGTCGTCGGTGCTCAAGTAATTCCATTAAAAAAATATATGATTTTATGGATGGAATCTCGACTTATCAGTTAATAAAGGCCATAGATGAAAATTTAAAATAGGAGGTAAGAGGAAAATGAGGGAAGATTATTGGAATGATTTGCTTCTGGTATTGGTCTGGGGTATGTTTGAATATGGATTATTCTGTATTGTGATTGGATGAGATGTGTTTGCATTAGCCCTGATTATACACGATGGGGATGGATGGATGGCATTTCATTTTTTGCACGGTACTTTAACTAGAAAACCATTTGGAGACCATATAAAGCAAAATGTGGATTTATTATGACGACGTGTAAAGCCTAGATTTGTTCAATGGCAGTAGAACAGTTATAAAAAAAAACGACCTCAACACCAAGGCGTTTTTGTCTGGCTTCTCGCTAACGTTTTAATTTACACTCACGTTTACCAAAATTAAAAAAAAAAATACAATTGTACTAAATGCATTATTTAAAACAAACGTGTCTTATTTTAACTGGGTGAATTCAAATGCTTTTCAAATGTAATTTATTTGGACTATATTACATAAATTAGAAGGAAAAGGACGCAGCTACGTCAACCGCATAGCGTCATCCTTTTCTTCACGGCAACCACGGCACATATATAGTTTATTCTCAACATTAATACATACCTCTTAGAGCACCGCACATGTATGACCAGTAGAACGATGCCAAGAAGGAGGCATAAAGTTCCGACGACTACGTAAGCGACGCCTAAGAACGGATTCTTGCCTCCAAGGAGAGAGGTCGTCGAAATTATGAATGTCTTAGTACCTTTGAAATCGATAACCGGGTAGTCTGAAATTAAAATAAAGTAAGTTAACATCGTTTGAAGTAAAACTTCTTTACGCACGCTTGACTTGGGGAGTAAACTGTTGAATGCGAGGTGAAAGGAAGTTGAAGTTGGTTCACGTAGATATCTAATGTTAACATAGCAAGGTTAAAAATTTGTATTATCATGTTGGTATGTTCAGTAAACTGACAATTTACAATTGTCAAGATGGCGACATTAACATTAAACAAAGCAAAAACAAAGTTATACCGGCCGATAGATTGAGCTAAACTAAAGAAATTTTACTTCAGTCATGTGGTCTAAAGCACATTTGTTTTTTTTTATTTTCTGTTCAATTCAATGTCTTAATTGGATTGGTTTTCGTCAACTGAATACCCCAAATACTGTATGTTCATTGGTTGAATCTGCATCCATTGTAATGGTGTGATAATATGAATGTGAGTATTGTATACAATAAATAGGTATGGTAAATAAACCTGGTAAACAAAAAACTACCTAGCCCATACATAGTACCTAGCGAAAACCGATTCCAATGAAGGCATGAAAATATTGTAATAGGAGTGAGATAGCAATACGAGTGGTAGATCTAAAGTATGTATCAACATCTGAACGCATCCGTTTTCTTGTAACATTTTTATTGAGGGTACCTCCCGCCCATATCCTACCCACATTTTCCATTTCTCCTTATAATTCGTCAATTCCACTGACGGCTGACAACGCCGAGTCAAAAAGACTGGGAACAACTCTCTTGTGTGTGCGCCGTCGGCCATTACGCATCTGCAAGGAAAATCAGCAAAACGCTCTCGGCCGATCTACCTGTTGTGCCATCGTGTGGCCTGCATATCTTCGCCGCCAGAGAGCAATCCTTGGAACATCAGCAAAATCAACAAGTGTTGGGAAAGAGGAGGCCGGCCTGCCTAATAAAACCAGCGCATCCCTTATCGAAGAATTCTGGTGAGTCGGCCCGTCAGTCGTTTTCAATTCATATCTGCTCTTTTCAGCTCTTTTCTTTAATGAAATGTGTTATGCCTTTGTGTGGACCATGAGTGAATACTTTGTAAACTTGTGGAGACCCTAATAGAAGGAGACACGTTACTACTTTGGTACCTCTCCTTCGGCTCATTTTTATAACAGGTCCGTGGTCGGAACAAAACCTTTTACTAACAATGATAAACTGTTATCTGTGTGTACACTATAATGAAATTTATACCCTTTTTTTGAGGGTGGAAAGTACCGTGCACTCTCGTGCCACCACGGGAGTACTGCATGGCAGGGGGCATGTGGGACTCGAATCCACCAACACCCCCGCAGTAGGGCGAGAATGGGTCACGCATTTACCATCTCACACTGGTATTATAACTAAACATGGGTTAACTAAATGTTTACTCAACATGAGGAGTAAGAAAGTGTACTCACTGTATTCAACGATAAGGACGTAACTGCCTTGCACCAACCCAGTTTGGAAGCCCGCCTGCGAGTGGTCGACGCGACGGTACAGCTTTCGGAACGAAGGCAAAGCTGCAGTGCGCATCCATACTATTAGATCTTCGTTCTGTAACAAATAATAGGTGGTAAGACTTTTTTGCAAAGTTCGTCTAGGTAGTTACCGCTTTGCCAGTTATTCTGCCGCCAAGCAGTAATGCGCAAGCGCTGTTGTGTTCCGGTATGAAGGGCACTGTAGCTAGTGAAATTATGTGATTTTATGATCTAATCTCTCAGTCTAGTAATCCTATTACTACTCTGTGCTGATGTCTCAGGATGACGTGTGTAGTGCAGGGTCACGCGAAACTGAGTTTCGAGTGACATTGCGACTAATATGTGCAGCAGGGTCATTTAATATCAGGCGAACAACTAGCTCATCATGTCATTCCTTAACACAAATAAAAAAATAATAATATAAACATTATATCTGAATTAGTGATTCATCAACTCACTCATTGCAATAAACTGTATCAGTGTCTCATTATTTACATAACTACATATTTCATTTTATAGGCTATCTGTCAAATCGTGAATCGAATTAAAAGTCGATCGAATTAAAAGGGAATCGAATAATTATGAACATGATACTAATCTTTATATATATATAAAATAAAGCTCTATTTCCCTTGGTCATCGCATCACGCGTGAACGGATGGAACATTTTCGCAAATTCTTTTTTCGTTGTGTTTATTATTGTCAGGAGAAGGTTCCTATGAATGAAAAAAACTAAGAAAATTTTCACCACGCGGGTGAAACCGCGGGGCGCAGCTAGTTAACAATAAATTTTTAACATAACTTGTACCAAGTGTACTGACCTGAAAGCCGTTATTGTCTGTATTGTTGGGGTCCAACTCCCACACATTCTTACGCCAATTCACTGGTTTAGAGAAGTTGGCAAATGCTGAAAAAAAAAACAAGATTTCTTAATCATTCAATTGATGTTGAGAAGAGACCTATGGAATTGCCAGTACATATAAACAAATCTCGCATTTAAAATGTTCGCATTGTAAGAGCTGTTCCGTAATCTTATTACGAGTGTATTCAATATTTACGCTATCAATTAATGTAAAATACTTGTATGAAAGCCTTAATTAGGTATAGTTACCGCGTTACAGCGTACCACACGCGTTATATAGGGGAATTATTGGATACAGGAAGCAGAAAAAATAGTCAAAAAATAAAAGAAATATATAAAAAATAGTTGTAGCTAGTGAAATTACTGGGCAATTGAGATTTTATGATCTGATCTCACAGTCGAGTAATTATTATTACCATTATTATTACCAGACTGTGCTGATGTAGTGTTGCTGGAAACTCTATTTTGGGGTTCCGATCGACACTGTTCTGTTATGGGCAGCCGTGGCGCTTAACATCAGGTGAACGGCTAGCTCGTCAAATCATTCAAATCATAAAAAAAAAAAAAAAAAAAAAAGCAGAAGACAGAGAAAACTGGGTTTCTATGGACGAGGCCTTTACCCGTAAAGGGGTTCTTGATTTAAAAGAAGGGAACCATCAGAGAAGCAAGAAGAAATCGTTTCAAAGAATATCAAAGAATAATAACAGGCTTTTATTATTTTATTTTCACCACGCTACTGTACTACTGGTTACGTGCTGACGCTCCCCAAAGCCGCCGCGGCTTGCGTTAGTAACTGGCTCCCAAGGACAAGGACATCGAATTTTGTGATAGAGGTACCAGCCGAAAGGTATTGAATCCTTCTTACTCACTTCCACAAATACTTCCACTAAATAAATGGGAGTGAGATAGCATTAAAAATGGCCACTTTTTCCAGTACTTTACCTTGATAAAGCGAGTATTACCTGTTTTGAGATCTCCAGGTGGATTACGGAACTTGATCTCCTTGTCAGACTCCCATGCTATACCAGTGTTGAAAACAGGCACTTCTTGTATCTTCAAATCATGGGACTCTACCTTCAGGCTGTCTGCAAAAAATATTTCTAATGGTATATCTAGGAAGTGATGAGTGAAAGAAGCTGGTTGTAGTCCTGGAGGTATGAGACCACCCCATCTTTTCCCGTAAATTACTGGGCAAATGAGACTTTATGACCTAATCTCACAGTCTAGTAATCTTATTGCTAGACTGTGATGATGTCTCAAAATGGCGTGCGCAGTGCAGTGTCACGTGAAACTATACTTTAGAGCTTCAAGTGTCACTGCAACTGATATGGGCAGTCGTGTTGGTTAACATCAGGCGAGCGACAGCTTTAAAAAAAATAAAAAAGCATTCTCCTTGGTACATTGAAATCTGTGATCACTAAGCCATTTGGCAATCGTAGTGATTATGGCAAACCCTTTACGATAAACGTTTTCCAACTGTTGGTGTGAGTGAAAGAAGCTGGAGCTTGGAAGCTGTGAACTTATACTGCTTCTGGCATCTGAAATCGGACGAAGTTCACCGGACGCGCTCGAGGCAGGCCGCGCCAGTTACGTGCTGACGCTCGCGAAAGCCGCCGCAGTTTGCGTTAGTAACTGGCTCCCAGAAGGACATCGGATATGTCCGAAACCTGCTCCCCTACCGCGTAACTGTTCTGAGAATCGGCTTCGCCGGCCATCCTGCACGCGCCAATCCAATTAACAAGTCCACGAGTGCGAGCAAGAGAGAACACGATTACCATCTCCACCAGGCTTCCACGGTAAGCCCCCTGGTCGGAGTAATTTTCGACTTTTTAACTGACGTGAGTTTAGCCGTTATCTTACAAAATGGTAATTCTTACGGGTAACTGTAGGTCGGACGCATGTTACTGGTGCTGTTTGGATGTAGCGGTGCAAGTCCTATTTTACACACTAGTTTCATACCTAATAAACAAATCTTAATAAAAAAAAATAGTTACATACCATTGAATAAGGAATTGGCAATGGCTCCACAAGGTGCCACCGGGCGCTTTGGTTTTCCATTTTCTTCACCAACATATGCAAATGGCTCACAGTCAGTACTAGGTGTAAGGGAAAGGCGTCCAAGCAACTGGCTATCGTCTCTATAACAAATAGTAGAAGATCAAATCAATACCATTTTATCATACTACAAACAGTTTTTGGAACGAAGTTCCTTATCGCGCGTTGCGAGAGGGGGCTAGACGGAAAATAAATTAAGACTAAAAGTTGTAACGACACTTTTTGAAGCCGTGCGGCGTGCGCGTTTCTCTCTCTCTCTCTCTTTCTTTCTTTCTCTCTCTCTCTCTTTCTCTCTCTCATAGAAAGCAAGCCAGTTATTTTCGTTTCGACTTTCTATTCCGAATTCATATTATATTAATATTCTTTTTATTTACATTATATTTGTTAATAATAAAATAATATTATTATAACTTAAAAAGAATAAAATTTTATTACAATTCCTTCACTAATTAATAGAAAGGAACTTCGTTCTATCTGGGTGTCCCTTGACACCTCTCAAGTATTTTGGTGATTGATATTTTTAATGCAAGATTCAAACTAGATTCTTCAAAATTATTTTTATCATGGAGCAAAACTGTATTCGAAACCTGGTCGAGAAATCGACAATTCGTGAGTAACAGTCGGGGATATATTAATTTAAAATGAATCACACTCATGAGAATTTTAATACTAAAATACAAAACTGTATTATTACAAAAGTATAAATAAAACAGCAAGCTTATGATAAATGAATAAATAAATATCTGTGGACATTTCACACAAATGATGATGATGTAAAAAAACAACTTCTTTTTATTATTCAATTCACATTATATTATAAAATTTATTATTTATTGTTAAAATGAAGTAAAAGCAAAAGTGTAGGTAAAAAGGGGTTATAAATTATTTCCCGATAACTACAACCTTGGAGTCTTCCTATCGAGAGTGAACATGTATCTTCTAGGCAAGCGTGTTACATCCTAGACCGCATCGTTACTTACCATCAGGTGCGATAATGGTCAAACGCAAGCCTACCTAACAATATAAAAAAAAACCTTATTATAATTGAAGGGGTGAGAATAAAAAGGATTTAACTGATTTTTTTGACAAAATGACTTATGGGTATCGTTGGATTCAGCGTGAAATTATCTTCAATGATACATTCTCAAAATACCGAAATGAGGCTTAAATCTCGAGATTTTGAGTCTAAAAATGGTTTCTCTGTCACAGGAATACAGTTTGCTTAGCATAAAAACATTACTATATTTATTTTATTATATTATATTTTTACAGTAATTGTATGAATTATTACTATATTTAGTAATTTTAAATAGAATTAAAACATTTTCAAGCAACTGAAACTTACATAAACCTTTTCTATTACCTTATAAGCACTCTACATTAAAATGACGCCGTTGACGTTTAAAGTCAATTTTCTCGAAACTGTCAATTTGTCAGTTAAATCCTTTTTATTCTCAACCCTTCAATTATAAACTACAGGCACTAAGTTCATCATCAACCACAAATACAACCCAGAATCATTTATTCAGAGGCTGCTTGGAAGAGATTGTTTTTAGTGATAAATCCGTCTGTTGTATAAGTAACTATAGTCCCAAATAAGTTTTAAAATTTTCGGTAGCAGAGCTCAAATGTCCTTGAATATTTTTGTATGAAGCCTAGCATAACTTCTGCCCGCCATCTGGTTTTGTCTTCAAAATAGCAGCCACTCATAAAACCTATCGTAATCGTTACTAATGACGATGTTTATTATAGACATTAATGACTTTGTAGTCATCACACAATATTTTTTCCACCCGGGCGCTGTAACGGTCGGTAGAAAACAGCATTAGCCCATGCAAAAAATAAGACAATATTTGTAGTGCCGCCGCCGCCGCCGCCGCCACTGGTAAGTGGACTTAGACACTTACCAGTGGCGCTGCCAGTGAAAGCATATGTTCATCTATTGATTCATATAAGCTTTGGAAGTGGCAACTATTGTGAAGATAAAACAAAATGGTGGACAGTATGTATGCCAAAATAGTCAAAACCCTTTAATTAAACAAGCAATAATTTGCATTGCTACTTTATAAATTTATTTTTGTTATTTTGGTACCAAATACCCCATATAGCTTATATGCACATCATAACAAAAAATAAAAGAAATTACATCATCTAGATTTTACTATGCAGTCAGATTAAAATTAACCATGGTTATTTTTAGTCTTACCTGGACTTGACATAGCGACGATGGTTCTGGTAATAGTTGCTAAGTCCATAATAGAAGTATACATTGGCTTTGAAATCTTCTGTAAGGTTGAATGGTATTCGGCAAGTGCAAATCTCGTCAGGTTCTTGTTTTAAAGCATCCGCACATGTTATGTTTGTATCCTCTTTAAAACAGTCGGTATAGTTTATTACTTTTTCTTTAACCTAAAAAAGGTATAGAACAACTTAATGAAATTATCAATTTCAAATTCCTACTATAATTATTTATATGAGTTTACTGAAGAATACTTCTCTATCCTTACGATAATAATAACACCCAATGATTACATACATAGATTCTGTACCCTAACTAGGATTCCCTGTGTTGAGGGACCCAGAAACTATGGTCCCACAACAACCAGACTCAGAACGAGTATTTGTCCAGCCACAAGAATCGAACCCGCCACCTCCAGATTATGAGCTGACCTGCTCAACCACCACACCACAGATATATTTTGGCCTTTAGAGTTTGTTTCTTTATAAAAAATGTTACAAGGCTTACTATTGCCGATTATTCTTATCACTATATAATTATTACAAATTGATCACATTTATATTCCTGCTCCAAGGGAAACATTATCTGTATCAGTCTTGTGTAAAGTCTACTACTACTACTACTAGTCAACTAGAGTAAATTTTATTTACTCATACACAAGACTAGTTAAAATTACAGTAAATTTAATAAAATGTACCATACCCAGCTAGGCATATATAGGTAGGTATTTAGAGTTATAAACAAGGTTTGAACAACACATATATGCAACGTAACTTATACACAACAAATAGTAATGTAATGTCTAATGTCACTACCAAAAGTAATGATACAATAGTAATGTAAGAAATACATATAGGTATCCTTTTCTCATTGCTTTTACAGGTCTAAAATAATAATATAATATATAATATAATAACGCCAAAAACACTAAACATAAACAATACTCTTTATCCCAATGTCAACGAGGATTAGTCACAATGAGTGAAGGTAGTGTTAAACAAACAAAATAAGGAGAAAATCTTATAATATAAACAGTATAAACAATAAGCAATCAAAACCATTTAAAAAATGATAAAACACTAGTGCAAGTAAAAGATATCACCCACTTTTATTACTCGAAGATAAAGTTACACAAAACGATTCAATTGGGTACGAGGAAAACTAATTTAACTCTCACCTCATCTGAGAAATAGAGTAGTCCAATACCGACTGGTATGAAAGCTATCCCGATGACGAAGAATGTAGGTAGGACAGTTCCCGCAGTAAGTATAGGCTGCCAGGCAGGCAGACGCTGCTGTTTGAAAGCGGACTCTAAAATAAAACGCTAGCGTAAACACATAATCAATACAACAAGGCCACTGCAGGGTGTGACATTTATAATACGTTTCTCTCACCAGCAGGACGCCTGGACTTGGCATTCTGATCCGAAGTATTACTGGACGTAGCCATAGTCAGGACTAAGAGAAGATAAAACTCCGCAAATTGTTATATCGACAGAAATTATTACAAAAATACGGAATTCAGCGCTCCCTGAGCCAGTCAACTTCTGCAATTTCCAACAAATGATGATCCCAATGACAATGACATAATAATGACAATGAAATTATAGTAGAATGACACAAGTACGTCAAATGGCCAAGGCCACCTGTACATAAGTTATAATTGTCATTGTCAATCTATATATTGATTAAATTTACAAACCACAGAGCACTAATTGATTTATCTCACAGATTCATTGATTATGGCAAGATACTATACTCTGTGACTGTGACTTAGAAATACCAAAATACTAGTTAGTATATATATATAATAGGTCTTTACCTATGAAATTGCCGTATTGCAGTACAGACTTTTTCAAACAAAAAAAAGTTTTGATTGGCTATGAATTCTAAATTCAAATTAATTTTGTTTTAAAAATATGACATTCTATTTACAATATAAGTCTTTTGTTTATTGATTAGCGTTGTATTTTCATTACATTTCAACATTTTTCCTCATAATGGATACTTTGAAATTTCGTGTAATTATGGAATATGAGTTCCGTCGTGGCACCAACGCGGCACAAACGACACGTAACATCAACGACGTTTACGGAGAGAACTGTACAAACGAACGTACAACCCGTTATTGGTTTGCTCGGTTCCGTTCTGGGAATTTTGACTTGAAATATGAACCTCATGGTCGTCCGGAAACTTTGGTCAACAATGATGAATTAAAGGCGATTGTGGAAGCTGATGAATCTCAATCTACAGCTGAGCTGGCAGCAGCTTTTGATGTTAGCATCAAAACAATATTGGTCCATTTGCGACAGATTGGCAAGATAAAAAAGCTTGATAGATGGGTGCCCCACGAACTTAACGATCGCCAGCGCAACGTACTCGTCGAGACTTACCTTGCGCTGCTTAACAGGCACAGAAATGAAGGAATTTTGAACCGAATTGTTACGTGCGACAAAAAATTGATTCTTTTTGACAATCGAAAGTGCTTAGCAAGTTGGTTAGATCCTGGTTCGGTACCAAAGCAATGTGCAAAACGAAAAATGACCCCTAGAAAGGTGATGGTCACAGTTTGGTGGTCTAGTGCTGGTGTGATTCATCATAGCTTTTTACAAAACGGCAAGAGCATTACTGCAGATGTGTACATTGAAGAACTGACCACAATGATGGCGAAACTCGCACGTCTGCAACCAGCTTTGGTCAATCGGTCGTCTCCACTGCTACTTCACAACAACGCGCGATCCCATACTGCACAACAGACCGTCTCTAAGCTGCATGAGTTGGGTTTGGAAGCTCTCCCTCATCCGCCATACTCACCAGATCTTGCGCCTACCGACTATTACTTTTTCCAAAATTTGGACAACTTTTTAGCAGGAAAAAAATTCAATTCCCGAGATGCAGTACAAAACGCCTTTGAAGAGTTTGTTGTCTCCCGTCCTGCTGATTTTTTCAAGAAGGGCATCCATAAACTGCCACAGCGTTGGCAAAGATGCATTGATTACAGGGGTGATTACTTTGAATAAAATAAATAAATAAGTTCGAAAAAAAAATACTTTAACTTTTTTCAAACAAAACGGCAATTTCATAGGTAAAGACCTAATATATAATCTCACAAATGTTTGTCCTGGGTGGGAATCGAACCCACAAACCACAGTTCAGAAAGTAGGATTACTACCAACTGAGCTGTCGGGCCAGCCCAAAATTTTGTGATTATTGTCTGGTGAATTCTGTATTGACATACTCACCGCTTGATCCTGTTTACGTTCCCTTGTCTGTGTAAATATTATCATAAATCCATGGCGTTTTTAGCATTTTTTCTTCGACTGGACGTGGGAGAAAACTTTCAAAATCACTCACAGTGACCGTTCTCATTGCGTGTGGAATGTTGGTGAATGAAAATTTTGAAAATAACGCTATTTTAGTTCGACTGAAACTCGCCCAAGACCAGTATCGCATGACTCGACGGTATAATATGTACTCTGTATTGAATGAAAAGTATCAAGTACTCGTATTTTCTAGTATCTGAATATCCCTATTTTTGACATATGAGAAAAGTCGATCAAACATTCAATCGATTCATTCATTCATTCAAGTGATTGTTGGGTTGGGTCGGCGGTCGGCCTATTTTTGTTATTTTTCTATTTTGCTGATTTAGTCCATAAAATTGGCAATAAAATCGTAAATAAAGTAAGCCCTACCTGCTCTAACATATCAAGCAAAAGTTTTGTGGTAAAATCATAATGTCTAGTGAAACAGGAACAGGAAACAATAATAAAAACGTAAGTTCAAAGTACCTATCGAGTTTTACTGTAAATTATTAGTGTGTATTGATAGCTCTAAACACAGAGTTTTGGTTATTAAAAATACTACCTTTCTATTTATTTCTTTAAAGCTTAAGTGACAAGGCCCTTGTTAAAAATGTTTGAATTGCAACTGCGAAAGTTGAACTCAACATTGATCGTGAGCGACTGCGTGGATGAATCACCCTCAGTTTACACTTCTTATCAAGAGAGGGAATACAGTAAACAAAAATCGTAACCGTAACACATGCAGAGAAAATATTTCTCTGACTCATTAGGAACAAT
Source organism: Ennomos fuscantarius (assembly GCA_905220475.3). Taxonomy (NCBI): domain Eukaryota; kingdom Metazoa; phylum Arthropoda; class Insecta; order Lepidoptera; family Geometridae; genus Ennomos; species Ennomos fuscantarius. The sequence continues at coordinate 6,820,788 of HG992044.1, forward strand.
CTTTTATACCCTTGCATAGTTTGCCCACATCTGGTTGCATTTCTCCTGATTTTTGTTGTGTATTGTATTTGTGCCCTGTGCAACCACAGTTTACCAGTTTTCCTGCAATCATTCTAATTTTTCCACCGTAAAAATACTATTGATTTTGGTAGTCTAAATAAACATTTGGTTTTAAATTAGTTTAGGTATTATGGGTGGCATAAAAGAGATACAAACAAACAGAGTAAGTTCCAATTAAATTATATAGCGACAGGTATGTTTGGCACAGATCAATTATGTACATTTATAAAATAAGTTATTTAATTTTTTTACTTATGTGCCTGGAAAGAAATCTGAAATCTGTGCATAAAATGCCAAGTTTTTAAACAGCCCTGAACAGTAATATTAATAATATTTATTATTATTTCATTACTTCAGGGTTGAGATGATGTTTGAAAATCAGAGATCTATTTTTTTTATTAAATCACTTATTTTAAAATATTGGAACCAAATTAGCCAAAAAGATTTGAGGGGGTAATACACCAAAATAACTATGTTTATTAATTTAATGTTTTTTTATATTTTGATTGTTCAAATAGGATACTTACTTAATGCACAAAACATGTACAAAGGTGGACTTAATGCTAACAGTATTTTCTACCAGACAACCAAGGTGTGCATATACAACATAGGAAATTAGCAACATTTTTGATCATTAATTGCATTAAATATGACAAAAATACTATACATATTGTTTCTGGTTTTTTTCAATGGTTGCCTTTTAAAACTTGTTGATTGTACAGTTTTTTGTCAATAATATTTTTTGTTAAGTATGGTAAATAAATTTGTTATTGTGTTTTTTTTAACAAAGTTATTAGAAGTACTATAAAATGTTATTTTTGTTAATTTTATTAATATTAAAAAAATGTTTGTGTTATTTCTTACCAATAACTGACTTCCAAATGGAGAAAAGACAAGGATATATATAAAAAAAAAACAGATTTTTCAAATCATACAAATGCAAAATATAAATCAAATAAATCCCATTTCCTTAAGGCATGAGTTTTATCAACTCTGCTACTTACTATTATACTCAAATATAGTCTGTAATATTGGGTAATATAATCTGTATATTACAAGTAATAATAAAACAAATTAACTACTGTCAGTCCATGTTTTCACTTCTGGGATATGGCCGAGATAATTCAGATGTCATAATTTCATAATCAACCATATTGGACAAGTGCAAGTTGTTGAATGACTTTTTCATGGTATATAGGCAAATCATTTGACTCACTTAGTGTTCTTATAATGCATTCTATGAAGGTGCACAATCCTTTCCTTCATCATCGCAAGAGAGAGTATGAATGAGTAATTTCATCATTGGTGCAGGATCAAGCGATATTTGAACAAAAAATAATAATAAAAATTTGTGGACATTTCACACAACGCCATCTAGTCCCAATCTAAGCTAGCTTGTACTATGGCAACCAGGTAACTGATAGAATACATAGATACTTTTTGTTGGTAAGTTAAATACATACATCAAATACAATATAACACCCGGACACAAGAAACACCTATGTTCATCACACAAAATATTTGTTCTTGGTGAGAATTGAACCTACAACCTACAGTTCAAAAAGCAGAGCTACTACCAACTGAGCTGAGGCCAGTCAAAGTTTAAAAGTCTAAATGTAAGATTAAAAGTCGCTCAAGCTACTATTGAGTGAGCCACACTAATGTAGTTGAATTTCACATAAAAATGTAATTATTATGTAGTTTTAATATGGACTAAGTTTTATAGAAACTTTTCATACTGTGTCCATGCAACGTTTTCTGACAGCTAACGGAATATAGTTCTGCAGTCAAAGATAGATGGTGCTTTAGTACCAGCTAAATCAACCAACCAACTCATTGATAATCATGCTACTGTTTAGGGAAATAATAATATTGACATGTAAAACAGTACATAATCATATGAAATTGCCATTATCGAGTTTTTGTGTTCATTATGTTTTCGAATGTAGTGATGTTCGAACTTTCCTATCTCTTCACGAGGTTTTCCTTCGCCACTGTAAGAGTGAAATGCAAATTGCGCACATAACTGAAAGTCATTGGTGCAAGGCTCAGGAATTGAGGATCAAACCCCAGTATGAACCTGGATGCGTTGCGTCAGTTTGAAAGTCGCACGGACTACCGCTGAGCCACACTAACAACAAAGAGTACATCCAAAATATTTTTTGTGTCACATGCTCAGTTCTAGCTTAATTGAAATTCCCAACAACATAATGTTTATCAACTTTCACGGTGCGTTGTCGCATTTTTGTCGCTGTGTATGTGTCAGAATTATAGGGATGCCACTTTAATTAGAGTATGCTGTTCACTTCTTATTTGTTAATTTACAATTTTCTCCATTACGATTGTAGTCACACATAAATCCTTTTTAATACACCATTCGCATTTTGCCGTCCGGCGTTGCTTCCGTCCGGTGACGCTGTACCCGCCCGGTGATGCTGTAAAGGTCGGCAGAGACCAACAGCATTAGCCCGTTATAAAAAAACCATTCGCAATCCACTTAGTCTTTCGAATACTCGGCTGAAATGCCGTAAATTATGGTATTTCGTCGCTACGAAACCACCATAGAAACAAATGTGAATGTTTTTATCGATTCCATTTTCTGGGATATATTGGATTATTTCTGGAAAGCTGATAATTTCCCGATAACTACAACCTTGAAGTCTTCAAATCGAGAGTAACAGGTATCTTCTAGGCAAGCGTGTTATATCCAAGACCGCATCGTTACTTACCATCAGGTGCGATAGTGGTCAACTCAAGCCTATCGAAAAATAAAACCTAGAGTCGACAACCCTATGCGACAGTACGTTGGCTGCATACACACGGAGAAATGCCGATCAGTTGAACTGCAACTGTTATAGTACCTATACTATACTGACCTACTTATTTGTGTGAAGTTATGTCCTTAATTTGACCGTGATACTTAAATAGTGGTTGGATTGACCTATCCTCGCCGCTACGCCAATGCGTTCTTTCAAGCTTGGAAGCATGCTCGTGGGTAACCTATAATTACGAGTCCAATATTGCATTGTTTAATAGTGGAAGCTTTCAATTGCAACATGCATTATTCTACTTTCTATTTGCATCTACCCTACTCCCTCTTATTCCACTGGTAGGTGTATTATTAGGATCTAGAAGGATTCCCCATGATCGTAGACGGTCACTGTACGGATCGTGATCGTGATACATTCTTATCCATGAATTCAGCTCGGCTTTGACCGATTCGTCGAAATGCGAGCTTTTAATTTCAATGAGCAAATTAATTTCTTTCACTATAAAATTGAGAAGGTCGAGAAGGAAATCCAATAATCAGTCCTGTTCTATTGAATGTAACTGTCCGTGTTTCCTATCCTGATACCCCAGATATTTTTGCTATGTAAATGCTCCAGATTTCCATACATGGAGATAACCAGAACAACAGAACACTTTTCGAATCAATCGAATCTTCACTATATTACAAATTGTATTAATGTTACTAGATTCTAAGGAATGTTAAGAAACTTAAAATCCGGTTAGTTTTAGCTGTAATTCAATACCGCGCTATGCGAAGTCATGTAATGAATAAAATATGACGTATTTTCACACAATAGCTCTCGCCTGCTATGCACAATTGCACATACCTTTTATCGTTATCTTCCAAGTATCAACAATAATTATAAATACTAAGTAGAAATACCTGATTATAGTCCAATCCTCCGGTTGTTCGTCCGGCGCACGGTTGTACGAAGCGAAGCCTTTTCTATCTAAAAAAATCTAAAAATGTTTAAAGTCCTTTTTGAACGGACCGAATTTTATTAAACAAATACATATAACCTTTGGGCAGGCTCAAATACATATGAGCCTACTCAAAGCTCCAAAAAAAAAAACATAACAGCAAACAGCATCAAAATCCAATCACCAGTTTTTGCGTGATTAGTTTTCATACCCAAACAGTTATTTTTAAACTACCTTTTGTTATTTTGCTATTTCAATATAATTACCCCCAAAATTGTATATTGTAAATTATCTTCTATATGTACAGATATTACCTTGGCAATGGTCCATTTTGCCGGTATATGCGTCCGTGAGAATTAGGTCAAAGGTCATACGTATTACGTACACCGTATATCTTCGGCTGCGCTCCTACGTTTTTTTGAACGAATCGTTTGTTTATTTAGTATAAATGCAATGACTTGCAAATAAAAAAGCAAAGACTTAATGTTCAAATCATTATCCTATTTCTGGCTAGCTCATAAGTTTTATTTTATACGAATTTAAATAAGCCACACGTAAAGGAGGACAAGTACAGCATATTTTAGTCAATATTATAAATATGTACCTACCACCAATCCCTTCAGACTATCCCATCAGATATTGTTTATGATTTGACAAACTGAATTATGATACCCAAACCAACTTAGATTTCTACTATGGTAACTATGCTGTACCTAATAAGGCTCATTTTCCACAGTTCTCCAACCTGGAAACGCCAGGGTACGTCGGCTTTGCAAACCTACCTAACCAGGTGCACCGCAAGTCGGTCAAAAAAGGCTTCGAGTTCACGCTAATGGTCGTCGGGGAAAGCGGTCTCGGCAAGTCTACGCTAGTCAACTCCCTGTTTTTGACTGACTTGTATCCGGAACGAGTAATACCTGATGCCACTGGTAAGATCTATTGCGTATTTGATTAAGCTTAGAGATTATGATCAAATAGCAATGATGGCTTGTAATTTAGAGTGTTCGTCAGCGTTCAGTCATTGGTTTGATGCGTTCTGAAACTGGTTAAAAGCCTAGCTTTCCACAGAAAATCTGGTATTGTGAACATTTTAACGTATGAATCGGTCATTGTATCGCAAATGCATAAACTCGTCACGCACACTCACTGATGTAGGTTTTTTTACTACAAACTTGTCTAGCATTTTACCACGCTCTCACCTGATGGGACGTGACGATGCGATCGAAGGTGTAGCATGCTAGCCAAGTAAATACCTATTCACTCTTCTCTTGAACACGCTCGGGTCATATTTCGCCGGAAACACAGACGCTGGCAGGGCATTCCATTCCTTAGCCGGTCTAAATAAGAACGTTGAGTCAAATCGCTTGGTACGAATGGGTGGTTTTTCGACCACGAAAGGATGACGCTTAGCCGAGCGTCTAGTAGTCCGATAGTGGAATGGTCATGGGGTAGGTAAATTAATATAAAATCTGTGTGTCAGGAGTTGGGAGACTTAACGCTATGAACACATTTTAGTAAGATTCGCAGTCCTTTAGGAACAAAGTCCAAACTCTTAATTCGTAAAGAGTACATCTACTTGATCCACTATTACTTATTGACTTATGAAATGTTGGAAACTGCACAATGGAATGTATGTTTGAAAACTGTATGCCCGATACGGCGAGGATTAGTGCTAAAGCAAGATTAATGCTGATATTGGAGCAGCTGCCAGCTAATTTAAACCGTACTCCGATACCTACAACTCCTTAGTTAGGATGACTTGTATTATGTAGATGTTGGTAGAAAGAAATGCAACCCAAGCAAGACGTCATTTATACAATTAATATTTCACATAGAATCAGAATAAGTCCATTCACTGTAAGCCCGCTATACAGGCTGATCAGAGATTTAGTGCGGGTTGCAGAGCTTTTTAAGGGTACGGCAATAATTATGATGTATAGATATATGTATCAAAACTACATTGTTTCATTTCATTGTTGCCGAACATGGAGACGAAATAAATAGTCTATTTTATTTATTTCATCCACCCCACATAGAAATAACAATAGCTTATCCCGTTTTCGCAGAGAAAACCAACCAAACCGTGAAGCTGGACGCATCGACCGTCGAGATCGAGGAAAGGGGAGTGAAACTGCGTCTCACGGTCGTCGACACGCCCGGCTATGGCGACGCGATCGACAACACTGATTGTTTCAAGGTGAGAGTTGAGACCAATATCAAGTAGTTCAATTCCATATCAAATTTTTCTTGAGTAAGAAGCCAATGCTTTTTTAAATACAGATTTTATTTGGCATAAAAAAACACGACAATATTTAGCCAGTAAGCAATAGTTCTTTCGTAAATGTAAGTAAATAGGTACCTACGACATTGTACAATGCAGCTCATTACAAACCATTATAATTATTTTATAATCTAAGGAAGATTATCGTACGTATATATTGCTATCTGCTAATGAGGTCTTAAGTATCCTGTTTAAAAATGTACTCGGTATAAAGCCATGTACTAGATGTTAATTAGTCCTTAACAAGTTTCAATGGTAAACGTAATTCTACTTCGGCTTCGTTCCCACAGTTGCATTGTACAAAGCAATTTATACAAAGACATTATACAAAGTTATTAATAGCACCAAGTACCTACATGTGTGGAGCCGGTCAGCTGTGGCGCCTTATAATGACGTCCCGTTACGTTCCATTGTCTCTGTGTGCATGTGAGCCAGATTTCGTGGTTGATTTGTCGCGTACGGTACGCGACGCGCTTCAACTGACAATTATCTATGTAAATCAGTGACTTACTTTGTATAGGATGTCTGGGTGTAATTAAGTAAACCTTTCAATTAGATTAATTAGCAGAGTCAGAATCCCTTTGCATGGATATTCTACATATTATTTGTAGTAATAACACCTCAAAGAGGGTTAATCTACCATTGTCTTTACTTTGTGCAACCTAGCAACCTAGCTTGTTAATGTCACCTATGTATGTCATTCTTATGTAAATAAACAAAACGAGCTACTAAGCTATTATGAAGCAAATATTGTTTTATAATTTTTAAATGTGGTTCATATTACATTATTTCCTTTGCGATAGCTTATTTGAATCTATAGAGAACTAGTAAAGAATTACGAATATATCTTATCTTATTTAGGTTTCAATTGCGATTGCATTTTTGACAGATTCGCTACTGGTAACTGTCAAAAATAGACGAATGTAGAGCACACTTGAGAGATGAGTTTCCTCAACGATCTTTTTCGATGACGTTATTATCAAAATATGTTTACAATAAAACACTTTTAATCACAGGTTATAGAATAGTATGATATGCCATACATATTGTATAATTAATTGATTGCAACGAAAGAACCACAAATGTTCAATTTCACATGCTTATCGTATTTCGCTTGTTTGTTTATTCATAACATTCAATGTCCATAATATTAAAGACTCTTTGTTATCAAAGCTGTAGTTACCTCCCCCCGTCTTATAAAACGGCCGTTCTGTCCTCGTGGTAGGCGCCTATACTTATTTATTTACATAGTAATGGCTTTCAAGGGTAAGTGTGATTTTAGGTTTGCGTGCTACGATTTCGCTCACCAATACGCGAGTTGGTGGTCAAATGCAATCAAACGTAGACATATATGCTATAAAAAAATTGTCGAGGCTGCCGGAACAAGAGGGGCCTTCTACTATTTTATTAAATCTGTAACTAGGTGGTAGGAACTTAAATATTAAAAAAAACGAGTGTGTTTTAGACCACATACGATTCAAATAAAATCTTTAACTCCATCTCTCTTGCCCCTACAGTAATACGAAACGTAACTATTTCTTTTTATGTTCACGTGGAGAGGGATGTCCCTCTCAACTTTCGTTCGCTTCAACAGCTTACCCCCAAGTCAAGCGAGCGTAAAGAAGTTTTACTTCAAAATGTTTAAATATAACACACATTTTTTTCAATGAAAAGAGTTGGTGAGCTAACCATCAGGCAACCTCACTAATATAAGAAAAATATAATCCTATTCAATTGCCGCTAGCAGTGAGGCAGGTCCCAAGCTAGCGTTAGGGCTGCAGAGTAAGAACCTCTTGACAACACGTGTCGCGTCAAGGAGGCCTACCATCCGAAACCGACTGTTAATCTAATCTTTATCATTTTTGTTATATTTTTTAATTATGCAGCCAGCTACCATTTTAAACAGAATACATTTTAATACGACTGCCATTAATTCGTACGTAAACCCTTGCTTATTCCGCAGTCAATTATCCAATACATCGACGAGCAATTCGAGCGGTTTTTGCGCGACGAGAGCGGTCTCAACCGACGCAACATCGTCGATAATCGCATACACTGCTGTTTCTACTTCATATCACCTTTTGGACATGGGTAAGTAAAAGTATCTACTAATAAACATATTATATGTGCTTATAGCTGTTTGTAGAAAGTTATAGGGTTCGTTTTAGGATAAGAATCCTGAGCCGATATAAACATTTTTACAAGCTCGTAAAAATACGCAATTAACTGTAAATGTTCTTTTTCCCAGCCTCAAACCCCTGGATATCGAGTTCATGAAGCAACTTCACAATAAAGTCAACATAGTCCCCGTCATCGCGAAGGCTGATTGTCTCACTAAAAAGGAAGTCCAGAGGTTGAAGACTAGGGTAAGAAATTATAGAAATGCTCCGCGCATGTACTCATTTTTTGCACCAATACTTAATGTTTTAGGATAAAATTTGTAACCCTATTGTTCGTTTCAATGTGCATTGCAATGGAAAGTGCAGAAAATTTCATATAAATTGCAGATTTTATTTGCTACATCTTACAAAACAAAATGTGAATTTCACGCGCAGCATTTTGTATGGAGAAATATACAGCGCCCGAAGCGGCATGTTCGATAACACTTGTTTTGCGTTTATTCAACGCGGTCGTTGCTATAACGCGTTCTAACCTCGCACTCATCGTCAGTCTGAAGACGTCTACTTTTGAATATAGGCCTCTCCCAAAAGCACCATTTTGATCTCCTGCTTACCTCTTGCATCCATCCCCGCGATTTTGACCAAGTCATCGGTCCACATAGTGAGCTACGCTACGACTCTATATTCGCATTCTACCCTCTGTTTTCCATAAAAGCCGAACAAACAAACATCAGATCGATATGGGCTACGTACAGCACAGTGATATAATGACGTCACAACTCAGTAGGTATATTTTCAACCAACTTTAAAGATGAGGTTCTCAATTAGGTTGTTGGTATTTGTTACCAAATGTCTTCGTCTTTTATTCGTATTTTAAATGACTCTTGTATAAAACCGACATGGAATTTTTTTTTGTTTGGAAAAAAATATGCTAAAAAAATTAGTTTAGTAGTTTGGTTTTAAAATCAAGAAAACTGGAAAATATATATAGATGACAATATTGTTCAAATACTAAGGCGATTGAAGTCGGTTCCATTCCTTATTTAAAAGGATATCATTTATTAAAATTACAATTTTTATCAGGTAATGGAAGAAATAGAAAGGGAAGGCATCAAGATCTACCCCCTACCGGATTGCGATAGCGACGAGGACGAGGATTACAAGGAACAAGTCCGCCAACTGAAGGCGGCTGTGCCATTCGCCGTTTGCGGAGCGGGACAACAGCTGGAAGTGCGCGGGCGCAGGGTGAGGGGCCGGCTCTACCCGTGGGGCGTCGTCGAGGTCGAGAACCCGGAACATTGCGACTTCATCAAGCTGAGGACTATGCTCATGTGAGTCATAAAGTTATCCTGGATCTAGGATATTTTGTAAATCAAACCAGCATTGAAATGGAAACATGTAATGGCGGCCAATCAAAGACAACGCAAAAACAGAGATGTTAGTAAAATAAACCACAAAGTTTCTAGATATATCACATCACAACAACTTAACTAAAAATAAAAAACTAATTAGCTATTTTTATGAATGAAACTAATATTTCATCCATATTCCACTCGTATTTCTCGTATTTCCCACAACATCCAAACATAGATAAAGTATTTGCGCTTTTTTTCTGCTTATAAATACTTGTCCTGACGCGGGAATCGAAGCCTCCACCTCTGGGTTATGAGCCGAGCGACTCACCCAGCAGACCACAGAGGCTGATAATGATGTTGGTCTTCTTATGTGACCTTTTGTTCTAGCACTCACATGCAGGATCTCCAAGAGGTGACCCAGGAGGTTCACTACGAGAACTACCGCTCGGAACGACTCGCCAGGAGCGGGCAAGTACCTAAACGTCACACGTAAGTATAGCTTATACCATCTGTAGTCGACAGATTTTAGAACGGATTTCACAGACTATATAAATTCATAATTCATTTATTGAATAACAATTTTTACATTGTGTTTGAAATGCCTAAAACCCTAGTCACCTATAATTAAATAATAGGTCTTTACCTATGAAATTGCCGTATTGCAGTACAGACTTTTTCAAACAAAAAAAAGTTTTGACTGGCTATGAATTCTAAATTCAAATTAATTTTGTTTTAAAAATATGACATTCTATTTACAATATAAGTCTTTTGTTTATTGATTAGCGTTATATTTTCATTACATTACAACAATTTTCCTCATAATGGATACTTTGAAATTTCGTGTAATTATGGAATATGAGTTCCGTCGTGGCACCAACGCGGCACAAACGACACGTAACATCAACGACGTTTACGGAGAGAACAGTACAAACGAACGTACAACCCGTTATTGGTTTGCTCGGTTCCGTTCTGGGAATTTTGACTTGAAAAATGAACCTCGTGGTCGTCCGGAAACATTGGTCAACAATGATGAATTAAAGGCGATTGTGGAAGCTGATGAATCTCAATCTACAGCTGAGCTGGCAGCAGCTTTTGATGTTAGCATCAAAACAATATTGGTCCATTTGCGACAGATTGGCAAGATAAAAAAGCTTGATAGATGGGTGCCCCACGAACTTAACGATCGCCAGCGCAACGTACGCGTCGAGACTTGCCTTGCGCTGCTTAACAGGCACAGAAATGAAGGAATTTTGAACCGAATTGTTACGTGCGAAGAAAAATGGACTCTTTTTGACAATCGAAAGCGCTCAGCAAGTTGGTTAGATCCTGGTTCGGTACCAAAGCAATGTGCAAAACGAAAAATGACCCCTAGAAAGGTGATGGTCACAGTTTGGTGGTCTAGTGCTGGTGTGATTCATCATAGCTTTTTACAAAACGGCGAGAGCATTACTGCAGATGTGTACATTGAAGAACTGACCACAATGATGGCGAAACTCGCACGTCTGCAACCAGCTTTGGTCAATCGGTCGTCTCCACTGGTACTTCACGACAACGCGCGACCCCATACTGCACAACAGACCGTCTCTAAGCTGCATGAGTTGGGTTTGGAAGCTCTCCCTCATCCGCCATACTCACCAGATCTTGCGCCTACCGACTATTACTTTTTCCAAAATTTGGACAACTTTTTAGCGGGAAAAAAATTCAATTCCCGAGAGGCAGTACAAAACGCCTTTGAAGAGTTTGTTGTCTCCCGTCCTGCTGATTTTTTCAAGAAGGGCATCCATAAACTGCCACAGCGTTGGCAAAGATGCATTGATGGCAGGGGTGATTACTTTGAATAAAAGAAATAAATAAGTTCGAAAAAAAAATACTTTAACTTTTTTCAAACAAAACGGCAATTTCATAGGTAAAGACCTAATATAAATCAACAATATTATTCTTATTCCTAAATTCCGCCAGTAAGTCCGTAATACAAACACAATATGTGCCTACTTATAAGAGAAAACATCAATCAAACATTACCGTTCTTGTCAATAAAATCCTGTACACAGTAAAAACACCCTTCCAGCAAAAGTATTTTCAGTCTTACTTGAAAGATAAAGACAGTTAACGGCCAATTAATAATTAATTCCACTTTGCTTAATTTTCAAACGACTCCTAAAACGGAGGAGTTTCTTCAATTCGGTTTGTGGAGGCACAGAATGCTAACGCGACAGAAATCATTGCACGCGGTGACCGCGCCGCTCTGGCCTCCTCAGTCGTCTCTCATTACTTTAACCGATTATGACCGTCTTAAAATATATATTTATTTGTTTCCGTGAGTAATTTTTCCCAGGAGTCCTCCGCTCCATAAATATAAACACGCTTGACAATGGAGACCAGCAAAGGATGTGGTTGTACAAAAAAAAGTAAAAGTACAACCACATGGTTGTATTTTTTTAAACGTTTTTTACCTCATAGATTCAACATTTATAAACGGATTTGGCAAATACTATTTTTATTTGAAAGGATTTTTATTAGGATATTGATCCCATAGAAATTTCACCAAAAGTTTTTGTTTTGATCCAAACCGGGATATTATACGAACTGTTGTGTAATCTGGCGTTTCTAAGAAGGGGTAAAAGAGTCCTACAGGGTAAGCAATGCATCGGTGACGCCTCCTCCGGTGTTACAGATGTCCATAGGCTACGGCGATCACGTAATTTGATAGAACCGTAAAAAACGCAAATTTGTATGGATTTGACAGTTTCAATACGCAGCTTACGTGCATAGTTACTATGAAAATTTAACTTTTTTTTATTTTTATTAATCTGCATTTCCACAGACACCTGGGTCCGTGCTTTTTGTTAGATAATTTTTTATATTTATGAATTAAGCCTATTATTAACATGAACTTATATATAATACAGGAAGGAAAAAAAATTCTATTTAGGAATGAAATTTCTACTGTTACAATGCAATCAAAGTTTCGTGATCACCACGACCCCACTCTGCAGAAAGAGCTTATGTTCAAATTACATTAATAGATAGAAAATACTTTATTGCATAAGAATAAAACAATTACATAGACGAACTTAATGCTATGTAGCATTTTCTTTCAGTTAACGTCGATAATTATACGTCCCATTAGTTGGCGAACTGCAACTTTAGTCGACACTAAGATGCGCAAATTTTACATCATCATTTATTATTCAGATCGACTGAAAGCGGTTTGAGCGAAGCGGAATCCAATGGCGTCACCAACGGCTCTAACGAGGACGCCTTGCGTGAAAAGGTAATGTATTCTAGGTGCTGAGGACGAGTAGGGGTCTCACTGCGTAAGACTTGTGTAGATGGTAATCATGTTCTCTCTTGCTCGCACTCGTGGACTTGATAATTGGTGCGTGCGGGATGGCAGGCGAAGCCGATTTCCAGAACAGTTACGCTTTAGGGTTGCTGGTCCAGTGGAAGTTTAGCACGCGTAAAACAGTAAAGATTACCATTTAAAAACATATATTTACCAACGAGCTTCTGCCCGCAGCTTCGCCCGCGCCGTGGCCTATGGGAAAATAATTCAACCACCCATTTCACCCTCTTAAGGGTGGAATTTTGAAAAATTCTTTCATAGCGGATGCCTACTTCATAACATCTACCTGCATGCCAAAATTCAGACCGATCTGTCCAGTGGTTTGGGCTGTGCGTTGATAGATCAGTCAGTCAGTCACCTTTGAGTTATATATATTTAGATAACCAAACTAGAACGCACTCTTTCACCACCATAGTAGTAACAAAACAATAAGAAAATTATAGGTTACTAGCTGCGCCCCGTGGTTTCACCCCCGGATAAAAAGTAGTCCTTGTGTTAATCCACTATATAAGCTATCTATTCCAAAAAAAACCTATCTGTGTTCCAAATTTCATCCAAATCCGTTCAGTAGTTTTTGGGCGTCCTACGGGCACATACTATCGGGATAAAAAGTATCCTATGTGCTAATCCAGGTCATAAACTAACATTGTTCCAAATTTCATCCAAATCCGTTGAGTAGTTTTGCGTGAAAGAGTAAGAAACATTCATCCATACATCCCATACTCGCAAACTTTCGCATTTATAATATTAGAAGGATAAACTTTCACAAAATGATAATATTATTGTTCCACCAATGAAATATACAAGTATTAATGAAACCTTATAAACTAGTGTTACAATGGGCGGTCTTATCGCTAACAGCGATCTCTTCCAGACAACTTTTTATTGACAGTATCGAATGCAAAAGTGTTGACAGAGTTGCGAGAGTTTATAATATAATGTCAGGAAGATGGATACTAATGGTTGTTATTCCAGGAGGCCGAGCTTCGACGCATGCAGGAGATGTTAGAGCAGATGCAGCGCCAAATGCAGCTGCAAGCGGCTAGCACCACCACCACCGCATAGTGTTTAGCTAAGGCAAAGGTAATCATTTTTAAAATTATTATAGAGACTGACGCGAGTAGTATTCATAACTACAACTAGCACACGGCTAACACTCACGAGATACAGTCGAATAACTCGACTAACACTCATGAGACACAGTCGAATAACTCGACTGTATTTCATGAGTGTTAGCCGTGTACTAGTTGTAGTTTTTTTTTTTTAATAACCCTTATGACGCTCGGCTTTCCAAACGGGAAACGCAGAATCCAAATTTGAAATTTTGCTATAATGAAACGTTACATACCAAAAATACCTTACGTTACATAAAATACGTATCGTAAAGAGATTATTCGTTTCCTTGAGATTACTCTCCAATCATAATCCAATTATTCAAAAACGCTCCATAAAAAAATGTTATATATAATGTTTTTTTCTTTCTTCCGACTTCCGATGAGAAAAATCATTCGAAAATTCGTGGCATAGTTTAATACATCAGTTTAGCTTGTTGAGTGTTTATGATCAAGGGCTTTTGGTAGTACCGGGGGCGAGTTGGCTGGACTGCAGCCGCGACCCCTTCTCATCCCGGTACGGCGGACAAGGGCTCACGGGGGGGTTTTAGTGGGTTCGAGTCCCACATACCCCCTGCTACCACCGCCGTGGTGGCAGGGAAGTGCTAGGGCATTCCCCCCCCCCCCAAAAAGGGCCAGTTATTTTCATATCTATGCTATAAAATAGTCACGAGTGAAGACAAAAATTATTATAAAACATATATTATACTAGCAGCCCGCCCCGGCTTTGCACGGGTATTTTATATATGTCTATTATAAATTGAGATATATATAAACTTACAACTATCCTATCTCTCAAGTTGGATCGAACTGCACATGGTGTGCGAATTTTATTATAATCGGTTAAGTGGTTTAGGAGTCCATTGAGGACAAACATTGTGACACGAGATTTATATATATTAAGAAAGATATTTATTGTCTCGATTTTTTTATTAATATACGCTTGGTAAACTGGTGTATAATATTTTTTGTCTCGTTTTCATGCGTTACTCTTCTCATGAGCGTGAAGTTTATAGACTATTTTACAGCATAGCTATAGTATTTTTCTGTATCCTATATGAATCTAAATGTTTTTTTCAGTTGGACACAAGTACACCAGTCCAATTGCCTATAGAAAACTGCAATGTGGTCAACACAATACTTCGAGTCATCCCGTATTGTGTTAC
The DNA here is from genome assembly GCA_905220475.3 of Ennomos fuscantarius. NCBI lineage: Eukaryota > Metazoa > Arthropoda > Insecta > Lepidoptera > Geometridae > Ennomos > Ennomos fuscantarius. The sequence goes on from HG992044.1 coordinate 6,835,939, forward strand.
TTCCAATTGAATACATTTTAGTCTTGTATGTACTGTCATATTCATGAAAAAGCAAAGTGTGTTAAAATAGAGGGTATTCGTGATTTTTGAAATTAGGGACGGAACAACGAACTACTTGTGTGTATGTGTTGCCAGATAAAAAATAACGTTATTGAATATGGCAGTAATTTAATTTAGTATTATTTACATACTCAAATATTATTTTTATTATATTGACTTGGACTATTCCTATATTAGTAGTCTAAATAGATAAACGATTCCTCTCTCTCTCTCTCTCTATGTAGTGTTTAAGATATAAAATTTTATCTCTACATTATTGTTATTGAGTAGAATATTCCAGAAATACTATGTCAAGTGAGATGGTTTATCTGATGTAGCAATTGGAAATAAATATAAATACCATTAGAATATTGTAAATTAAATGGCTGTGGAATATTCAGCAAAAATGATTGTAAAATCGCAAGATTTCAATCCATAGAGAATTTATCGAATATCAAAAATCAACGGGATTTGCTTTATAAGCTTACTTATCTATTATTTTTAATGTTTTGATAATGATATTTTAGTGTAAATCGCGATCTGATTAGATATTGATATATCCTGTGCCATTACAGTAACTATTATTTTTCGGCGCGAAAACTGACATTGAATTTAATTTAAAAATCTACCAAGAATTAAAAATCTCAACATTATTTTAGTATTAAATATTTCTATTAAGGCAAGTTTATTTTACGTCTATACAATAGCAAACTTACATGTATTATTTTATATTGATTATCAATTTATCGATGGCGGGAATTTTGTACAACCTTCGCTAATCCTAAAGTAAGCACTAACAGCCTTATTAATAAACATGAAATAGCTTTGGATTAGTTACACCATCTTTTGTCGCATTCGATCCAGCTAAATATTCCTGTAGCAAAAAAAAGGACAAAAGTTGAAGTAACTAACCCGAGACTAATACCCGTTTATTAATAAGGCTGTAACATTCTTATTAATAAACACGAACTAGCTTTGGATTAGTTACACCATCTTTTGTCTCTTTCGATTCAGCTAAATATTCCTGTAGAAAAAAAAGGACAAAAGTTGAAGTAACTAACCCAAGACTAATACCCGTTTATTAATAAGGCTGTAAAAGTATAATAATAAAAAAGTAAAAATATTTTATTGCTGTTCTATCGAATGCTGTACAAAGTTGACACCAATATTATCACTTTGTGTAAAGCTGTAATGTTTTATGTGATGTTGCAATGAAAGTAAGGCTGAATGTGCTTGACTGTATAAAATGTGCATGAAGTCTTATAGGTACTTAAAGATCTTATCATTCTAAGAAAATCTATTCCCACATTGGTGCATTTATTTGATATTAGACTTAGCAAACTTAACGAATTAGTCGTACAATAGATAATTGTTAAATTGGCATATTATAAATAGACTTCGAATGCTAGATTGTAATTCGGTGCCAAAGCTGTAAAGTTTTTAAACGAAGATCAATTATTCAATCTGAGTAAGTAAAGTTGAAAGATGGAAATATGTTGGTAAGGTACCTATAAATAATTATAACTTCTATGTAATCATATTTTTATAATAAATGTAAACAGAAAAGGTTTTGGTTTTATTTATGTCACTGAATTATTAGTACTATCCCTGCAATTGATTTATCCTAAGTAATTTAGTCCACAATAGCGAAAAAAAATATCACAGACTAAGTAATAGTACTAACATGGCGTGACCTTGAATTATCAACCTAAGGACGTGACCTGACCATGGCTATTATTATAATAATCATTGGATACCTATACCTAAGTTACATAGTTATAAAACATTATTTAACTAATTAAATGTTTTTTCCATCATAACTTATTCCAGGTTAAAACCCGGAAGGATTCATTCTTGATCTCGGTACGTAGTCATCTGTGTGCAATATTTTACTGAAATCGGTTAAGCCGTATTCTCATGAAAGTAACGAACAGAAAACGTTTCCTTGACTTTTGTACTCAAAAAGAAAAATATATAGTTCTTAGAGCACAAAGATAGTTAATAATTTAAATCATCGATGAAAGAAACTATTGAGCTTTCTCCCTATGTAGTTATAGTTTGCTGTGTAACTATCCCCACACAAACGAGACAGGCAGGATTTACCGATTCTTGGAAAGTTGGGTACTCCATTTATCTACTTTTTTCTTTAAGCTGTGGTTGAAGCAATTGTTTATTTCTTTAACCTGTGGACTTGTGGAAAGTTTTTTTTAAAATCGCCGTTTGACACTTTGATTTGACAGCAATTTACAAATGTCGGCCATACTGTAGCAGTGGAGTTTTGTTAGCAAACAGTTTCATTTTATTGGTTTTGTTTGTGAGTTACGATGGCCATCGTAGAAGACGAAGTGAGAAATGATTCATCGGAGGAGAATGATATCGAAGTAGTAGTAGAGGAGTACGATGTAGAGCAGGATTCCGAAGATTCTGATGTATGTACGCTAGCATATCGGTCACCTTTTTTTACGTTTTATTGATCTACTGCAAATATGTTTTCGTTTGGATGGCTTTTTAGCAGACTATCGTAAATATTTATTTGCTTATTGCATTATATTGCACTTCTGGTGCACCCCAGTTCTCGTAACTTGAAGTTCTAAAAGTTCATTGTTAGAGTGGTTATATTCAGGAGCTCGAGCGTTCTTGAAGTGCAATAAACATATCTCTATTTGTTACTTTCTTGGTGATGTAATCTGTTATTATGTTTTTCTTATACATATAGTATATAGGGTATAAGTAGCATGAAATATAGCTTACCTTTATGTTGGTCATCCTATTCAGCATGTTATGGGATTGCTAGAGGTGTACAGTGGTTTCACTCGCAAATTTACTAGTTTTCCTGTGGGAAGTCTTAATTTAATTGTACAATAAGTGTCTATAAAACAATATTGGACTTAACTAAGATATTTTTAAATTCCTATCTTACTTCGGCATAACAAGTTAAGCACTTTAAATAGTATATGACTAGTAATGTTTTTATTGACATATTGCTTTGATAGTTATGATTATCATTTGGCTGTGGGGGGTTATACATTTTGGTCTAATTTTGAGGCATATGTGAGACTATGCAAAGTCTTGATTGGTAGTGTGAATGTAGTCCATAATTTAACATTGAATGTTACTTATAAAAAATAATAAGAGTTTAATGTTTATTGGTAAATACATACATATAGTGGTAAGTACCAATAATTGCTTAGTCAGACTTAATTATCACAATCATCACAATTAATATTAATAACTGATGTAGATAACAATTCAGGCTTAACTTGTAGGGTCCAAACTAGGCAAGGCCTGTATTGTGGTACCCCTTGGGCTACCAAATAGAAGTTATGAATCAGGCATGAGAACATAAAATCATAACAAATGGCATGTGGTAGGTACATATTAGAGTGGAAGTGATACTTAACTATATGGGTGTGAGGGTATATGTTGGTTTTTTGTATATATGTGTATTGGCGTTTGGGTACATGAAGCATGCTACAATTACATACATTATTACATATAATAAAACTATAACTGGGTAAAATCTGTACATTTAATATTTTTAAGGTTAAAGCAAGTTTAATATTTTTAAGGTTAAATGTATACAGCTTTAATCATGTTTTTTTTTTCAGGATGATGATGATGCTGTAGATGAAGCCTTGGAGAGGAAGGTGACAGAGTTGGAGCACAGAATCAAAGAGGATCCATACAACTATGATGACCACATTGAATTGATCCAGGCATTGTGGTAAGATCTCTCGATATTATGATGAAAAAATATTGGTCTTTCATTTTAGTATGTTTTATTTATACCAAACTTTTTATCCTGGCATGTTAAGTGTTTATAAACAATAAATATACCATTTAATTATTTCCTTGGTATTTTCAATTTTATTATTGTGTAAATCAAAGCTACAATAATAATGTTTTAATGTTAATGTTTGTCTAATGTTTTGCTACACTCTAACAGGGTTGTGTAACTTGTTATATAGAGCAATTAATAAATAAATCAATTCTTATAAACCCTATTGTATTATTTTTATCTTTTATTTGTTTCACAGGGGTCTGTCAGAGTTAGGGAGATGGCGTACTGCATTTGATCGTCTGGAACGGCTGACTGCCCTGAAGCCTGATCACTGGTTAATGCGGCTGCAGACAGAGGCAACACTATCACACTCTTCCGAGAAGGAGAACAATGATGAGATAGCTTACTTGTTCAGACAGGCCACTCTGGATTGCTATTGTGAGTCTTTGTCAACACTAATTGCTACTAATTAAAAAATCTTCAAAATTGAAAGCATTATACCCCATTAACTGATTAGACTGAGTAAAACGACAGATCGAAATGTCACTTGTCAAACTAATGCTAAATTGTAGTGATGGATCGAATTTAGCTGTTAAATGAAATAGATCTTTACACTGAAATTAATCAATGAACTATATCTTCTTATAACCTCTGTAGTGTGGTGGTTGAGCAGGTCGGCTCAAAACCCGGAGGCGGCGGGTTCGATTCCCGCGGTAGGACGAGTATTTATCCACAGAAAAAAAAACGCAAATACTTGTTCTTAGCTTGGGTGTTGTGGGACCGCGGTCCTCGTAGTTTCTGGGTCCCTAGATACAGGGAATCCTAGTTACGGTCCAGGGTCTATGTATATGATCATTAGGCGTTATATTATTATTTTATTATTATGTAAAAGAAGGGAGAAGCCTTGGCTCCTAACATACAGTGTTTTCACTAGTTCAGGAGTGTATGAACTCATTAACATGTATAAAACCCCTTTATGTCAATAAATGATTATTTGATTTGATTTGACTGGCCCATTAGCACAGTTGGTAGTATCCCTGCCTTCTGAACTGCAGGTTGCGGGTTCGATTCCCATCCAGGACAAACATTTGTGTTATGAACATCGATGTTCATCCTGTGTCTGGGTGTTATATTGTATTCTATGTATGTATTTACAAACAAAAAGTATCTAAGTATTGTATCAGTTATCTGGTTCCCATAGTATAAGCTTTGCTTAGTTTGGGGCTAGATGGCGCTGTGTGAAATGTCCACAGATATTAATTCCTTATCATATCACATAATATTTTAACATTATTTATTCCCGCAGCCATCCAGATCCTAAGCGAGTGGTGCTCATGGTCACTATCAGGTACTGAGGCGGAGTACTCGCGGTCGCAAATAGATGAAGTTTTGCACCGCGCCGGCGCCGACCCACTTTCAGGGAAGGTGTTCTGGGATGCCAAACTGGAGTTTGAAAAGGCACAGCTGGATCAGATGAGGTAAGGTCTATTGGGGTTAGGTTTTGTTCTTTTGTTGCATAGTCAGAAAGTTTCACTCTCTATGTAACCATTATCCAATTCTGGATAGGAAATTTAGGAAAGGAAATTTATTTATCTTTTTTTTTATGTAGAATGAGCCCACGTTTGTTTGTTTCTCACCTGATGGTAAGCAACTATGTAGCTAATGGATGGCCCTGTCTCAATCTCAGCAGTATAAGTTGTCTTTGTGCAAAAGTTAACTTTGCAATGTGTGTTAAAAGTTATCTTTGTGCTGTTTGTTTCTTTCTTGTTGGCGTCAAACTTGAATGACACAGACAACATTTCATTAGTAATAATTAAAAATAATAATAATAAATTGTGAACATTTCACACAGTGCCATCTAGCCCCAAAGTAGCAAAGCTTGTACTATGGGAACCAGATAACTGATACAATACTTAGATGCTTTTTTTATAACACCCAGACACAGAACAAACATCGATGTTCATCACACAAATGTTTGTCCTGGGTGGGAATCGAACCCACAACCTACTGCTATAACAATTTGACTGGCCCGATAGCTCAGTTGGTAGTAGCCCTACCTTCTGAACTGTGGGTTGTGGGTTCGATTCCCACTCAGGACAAACATTTGTGTGATGAACATAGGTGTTTGTTCTGTGTCTGGGTGTGATATTGTATTCTATGTATGTATTTACAAACAAAAAAGTATCTAAGTATTGTATCAGTTATCTGGTTCCCATAGCACAAGCTTTGCTTAGTTTGGGACTAGATGGCGTTGTGTGAGATGTCCACACATATTATTATTATTATTATTATTATTAACAGGCAGGGTTACTACTAACTGAGCAATCGGGTATCGGGTTTGGGATACAAAACTGATATTATACAAACTGACGTGACTAGTATTCATAATACAACAAAAAAAAATCATAAAAAAACTAGTAAATATACTAGTAGCCGCCGCGCGTATTCCTTGAGGATGGGCATCTATATTGCCCGAACACCGATCGAATTATTCGACTGTATCTCGTGAGTGTTGGCCGTGTACTAGTTGTAGTTATACAAAAATGATATTATAAAATACATATCACAATACTACTATTATGTTTAAACTATAGTCTGTTCCAAAGGCAGAGCGAAAAAAGGTCGTTGACCAATGTATGTTTACGCCAAAAATTAAAATATCGCTTTTCAAACATTTATTTATCACTTTCTCGTCGAAATTTTTAGCTCGTTACATTTTAGGGGTGGTTGATCGTCCGTCGTCAGTCAAACAGCTAATCTGTTAAGATTTGCAGGCTCCAAGTTGACCTTTTCTTACAAAAATAGCAAACCTCAGCCGAGCTAAACTACTTAAGTACCGATTTTCGTTCTGCCTTCATAAAAGTCTATACCGCGTGCGCGCGTATGGGATTTTAACATTAAAATCTGCTATAATAAAACACCTTTTTACCTGCAAGTGTTACTCGTTACGTCAACAGTGAAGAGGACGAAAAGTATAAAGAGCAACGTGAACGGGTATTGTTTTGCCTCGAGGAGCTATGTTCGCGGCCGCTACTGCGCGCAGAGGACGCCTGGGAGCAGTTGCTAGAGTTAGCTCATCAGGTGCATGGACAGGAATATGTTAACAAGGTAAAGGAGTGAAAAGTTGAAGTTGTTTTTAAAGTAAAACTTCTTTACGCACGCTTGACTTGGGGAGTACGCTGGCGAACGAAAGTTGATTCACGTAGATCTCCATTGCCAACATAAACGTTGAAAATCACTTAAAATTTGTGTTATTGTGTGTTGGTATGTTCGGTAAAATCACTATTTAAAATTGTCAAGATGGCGACATTAATATTAAACAAAGCAAAAATAAAGTTATTCTGACCGATAGATGGAGCTAAACTAAAGAAGCTTTACTTCAGTCGTGTGGTCTAAAGCACACTCGTTTTATTTATTTATCATATTATGATCGTACTCTAACATGTCTCTCTTTCTGCCCCATTCTATTTTTTTTTTCTCACATCGCCGTTTCCCTTGAGGATCTGATTGCTTAGGGTTAGGACCTAGTTAGGCAATGTAGCACCCTGGTGATATTTGACAAATTGATATTAGATAACTCTTAACATTTCAATTTATTCTCACCAATCTAGATAAACAAATAATTTATAAAAGGGGTTAAATAGACTTCAGTCGCCTTCATTTCAATTTGAGGAGTTCCGTTGTCTATCTCCAAAGATCACCAAACAGTAATTTATATAGTTCGAGGACAAATGGGTGAACATTCATAAAAAACTTAGTTGATGATTGAACTTCCTCATTTTTTAAAAGTTTATATACAATGATTAAACGCTGTCGTTGGTAATCTTACTTAATAAAGACTGCACTCATTGGGCTGCTTTTATTTTAAAATGTCCGTAATAGTGAAATTTAGGTTTTTATAGAAATAAATCAAAAATTAGATAATTTTTTTGGAAAATTTTCAATGTCTTTATTAATGAAGTTTTTGTATAGACATGATAACGTCTTTCGTGTCTACTAATCTATAGTAAAAAGAAATATTGGTGTAATATAAATTGTATATTTGTATATTTCAGGTCACGAAGCAACACAATGCAGCCATGGATTATCTCAAAATAATTGCGCCATTTGAGGACAAGCTGTTGACCTTAGAGTAAGTGCTAACCAATAATAACTCATGAATAAAACATAATTCATTTGATTAGAGATGTTTCGTTTGCGTAATTTTCATTCATAAATCTCAATTCTCAATTATAAATTGCGCTGACGTTCCACCTCTTAAGCGAAATTAACTTTATCAATACTACTACAAATACATAAACAAGGCTTAGACAGACGTCAAACGGGGGTTTAACAAAACAAAGCAGCAGATTAACACTGGTTTAAGGATTTTTTTAAATCTTTTGTGTACTACTTAATATACATCATATATTATACACATTACATCATATATTATTATTACATCTTTTTTTTTTGTTTGCTTTTAGCAAAATAAAACTTTCATTAAAGATATAAATAATATTCCTTGAAACCATTCCAAAATTGTCTCACGATGTTTTCCTTCATTGTTAGGTCAAACTCATTGAAATCGCATTCGCAGCTGGGCCCAATTTTCAGACCGTCCCTGTTTCGAAACATCCCCATTCCCAAAACGTCTGACTTCAAAATTTTGCCAAAACGTTCCATGCATTATTACTGTTACTGTGTAATCGGTTTACAGGAATGTGGAAGACAAGTTCAAAGTTTATCAGGAATACATAGAGGCTGTAAAGGATCTGTCGAGAGAGGATAAATACAAAGAGTGTGACAGTGATGGGATACTGAAGGTATGTTGTTAATTTTAGTTTTATATGTACTTTTGAGTTGATTCCTTCACAATTCATCCGTTTTCTTGCGGAATGTCCTAATTTTCTGGGCTAAAAAACATCCTATATTGATTTGATTGTAGCAGAGCTAAAGCAATAGAAAAAGTGGCATCTTTAAGGGTAGCCAAGCTAAACTGCACTTTATCGCGCTGTAGCCAAGAATCGCTATTTATTTAAAATACTGTGTGAAGAGAATTTTTCTGTACTGTTTACTTCTTTGGTAAACCAAACAAACGTCACCTCAAATAAAGTCCAGGCGGTTTTGGCGAGAAAACGCAAAAGATCGTGTCACCGCATTGTATTATTTTCCAAAACTTGTGTTATTTTCAGTGTTAGTGCATAAAATTGGTGGCATTTTATTCGTTAAGTGCTGGATTACAGGCATGAGTGTGGGAAAGTGGTATAGTGATGGTGAAACGTATCTTTTCGTGTTGTTTCCAAAACTCCATAGAAGCTTCTGGTAAAGTTGCCACCACTTTACTAGGAGTATGACTTGACTAGACTAGACTATGACTTGACTTGATGACTTGGACTGTGACTTGACTTGACATGACATACATATATATTACTTAACTCGAAAATTTATCAATTACTTGACACTGGCTAAATACACAAAAGTGTGGAGCCATACCAAAACAAAAAAAAAAAGTCCAGGCTTATTATTTAATACGTTTACAGGTTCTATACGACCGCGCGACAACGGAATGCCTCTCGTGCGCCGACTCTATCTCCCTCCTCACGGCGTTTGCGCGTTTCGTGCGCGCCCGCGGCTCGCGCGCATCTTGCTGGCGCGCGCTGCACGCGTGCGCGCGGCGCGCGCCCCGCCGGGCCGCGTTCTGGGTCATGCAGATGCAGCAGCTGGAACATGAAAACGAGACCGGAAACGTTAGCGAGCAGACGGTGAATATGCACTCTATTGCAACTAGTGTAGGGTCAAAACTGGTATACCAGGTGAGTTATAGACGAGACGAGCCGTCTTCTGGATCATGCAGATGCAGCAGCTGGAACATGAAAACGAGACCGGAAACGTTAGCGAGCAGACGGTGAATATGCACTCTATTGCAACTAGTGTAGGGTCAAAACTGGTATACCAGGTGAGTTATAGACGAGACGAGCCGTCTTCTGGATCATGCAGATGCAGCAGCTGGAACATGAAAACGAGACCGGAAACGTTAGCGAGCAGACGGTGAATATGCACTCTATTGCAACTAGTGTAGGGTCAAAACTGGTATACCAGGTGAGTTATAGACGAGACGAGCCGTGTTCTGGATCATGCAGATGCAGCAGTTGGAACATGAAAACGAGACCGGAAACGTTAGCGAGCAGATGGTGAATATGCACTCTATTGCAACTTGTGTAGGGTCAAAACTGGTATACCAGGTGAGTTATAGACGAGACGAGCCGTCTTCTGGATCATGCAGATGCAGCAGCTGGAACATGAAAACGAGACCGGAAACGTTAGCGAGCAGACGGTGAATATGCACTCTATTGCAACTTGTGTAGGGTCAAAACTGGTATACCAGGTGAGTTATAGACGAGACGAGCCGTCTTCTGGATCATGCAGATGCAGCAGCTGGAACATGAAAACGAGACCGGAAACGTTAGCGAGCAGACGGTGAATATGCACTCTATTGCAACTAGTGTAGGGTCAAAACTGGTATACCAGGTGAGTTATAGACGAGACGAGCCGTCTTCTGGATCATGCAGATGCAGCAGCTGGAACATGAAAACGAGACCGGAAACGTTAGCGAGCAGACGGTGAATATGCACTCTATTGCAACTTGTGTAGGGTCAAAACTGGTATACCAGGTGAGTTATAGACGAGACGAGCCGTCTTCTGGATCATGCAGATGCAGCAGCTGGAACATGAAAACGAGACCGGAAACGTTAGCGAGCAGACGGTGAATATGCACTCTATTGCAACTTGTGTAGGGTCAAAACTGGTATACCAGGTGAGTTATAGACGAGACGAGCCGTCTTCTGGATCATGCAGATGCAGCAGCTGGAACATGAAAACGAGACCGGAAACGTTAGCGAGCAGACGGTGAATATGCACTCTATTGCAACTTGTGTAGGGTCAAAACTGGTATACCAGGTGAGTTATAGACGAGACGAGCCGTCTTCTGGATCATGCAGATGCAGCAGCTGGAACATGAAAACGAGACCGGAAACGTTAGCGAGCAGACGGTGAATATGCACTCTATTGCAACTTGTGTAGGGTCAAAACTGGTATACCAGGTGAGTTATAGACGAGACGAGCCGTCTTCTGGATCATGCAGATGCAGCAGCTGGAACATGAAAACGAGACCGGAAACGTTAGCGAGCAGACGGTGAATATGCACTCTATTGCAACTAGTGTAGGGTCAAAACTGGTATACCAGGTGAGTTATAGACGAGACGAGCCGTCTTCTGGATCATGCAGATGCAGCAGCTGGAACATGAAAACGAGACCGGAAACGTTAGCGAGCAGACGGTGAATATGCACTCTATTGCAACTTGTGTAGGGTCAAAACTGGTATACCAGGTGAGTTATAGACGAGACGAGCCGTCTTCTGGATCATGCAGATGCAGCAGCTGGAACATGAAAACGAGACCGGAAACGTTAGCGAGCAGACGGTGAATATGCACTCTATTGCAACTAGTGTAGGGTCAAAACTGGTATACCAGGTGAGTTATAGACGAGACGAGCCGTCTTCTGGATCATGCAGATGCAGCAGCTGGAACATGAAAACGAGACCGGAAACGTTAGCGAGCAGACGGTGAATATGCACTCTATTGCAACTTGTGTAGGGTCAAAACTGGTATACCAGGTGAGTTATAGACGAGACGAGCCGTCTTCTGGATCATGCAGATGCAGCAGCTGGAACATGAAAACGAGACCGGAAACGTTAGCGAGCAGACGGTGAATATGCACTCTATTGCAACTTGTGTAGGGTCAAAACTGGTATACCAGGTGAGTTATAGACGAGACGAGCCGTCTTCTGGATCATGCAGATGCAGCAGCTGGAACATGAAAACGAGACCGGAAACGTTAGCGAGCAGACGGTGAATATGCACTCTATTGCAACTAGTGTAGGGTCAAAACTGGTATACCAGGTGAGTTATAGACGAGACGAGCCGTGTTCTGGATCATGCAGATGCAGCAGTTGGAACATGAAAACAAGACCGGAAACGTTAGCGAGCAGATGGTGAATATGCACTCTATTGCAACTAGTGTAGGGTCAAAACTAGTATACCAGGTGAGTTATAGACGAGACGAGCCGTGTTCTGGAATGTGCAGAAGCTGGAACGTGAAGACGAGATCGGGAACTTTAGCGAGCAGATGGTGAACATAATACTCTATTGCAACTTGTATAAGGTTTCAATTACAATCAAGTATAATACGAACTTACGATAATTCTTAACTACCCTACTGCCAAAATTCATAAAGATCCTGTCAACCCTGTCAACTATACGTATATACGTCTCATTTGGCCGACTAACTTAATAATTGCTGCTCTTTATTTAATTAGCTAGCTAATTATTAATTATTACCTCCAGGTAAAGTCCATATTCGAGAAAGCACTCGCCAAAGGTATGGAGTCTTACAAAGAAACCGAAGCACTTTGGCTAAGCTACATTGAATATATGCGTCGGCGCACGGATTTTAACGATGAAAAGCAAATTGAACTATTGAGAAGCACTTTCAGGCTCGCATGGGACTCTCTTGCTGAGGTAAATTGTACCTTATCTTTGTTATATTCAAAAATGTAAGTTCAAGACTTCTATAATCCAAGTATTTATTTGGGACTTTTTACATAGTAATCTGCCCTGAACTCAGACCCCGCTTTTTCTCCTATTTTGGGCTTATGCTTAATTCAATAAAAGCTATGAAGCTTAAAGTGAAATGAACAGTTTTAAATGTACAGATAAAAAATTATCAAACATTTTCTTTTAGCTAATTTGTGTATACAATTTTTAGCTATGGGGTGACGAAGCAAACGACTGTGAAATTCCTCTTTTTTGGGCGCGACTGGAGTACCAGCGCATGAAAGATCCTAAACAAGGGAAAGACATCTTTGAAGAGATATTTAGTAAGTTTAAATTTATTTAAAAAATTATCTCTATTTGCGTATCGTACATTTTAGTTTAGCGAGGATGAAATATAATTATTATGATGGCCAATAGATCTTTTTATTTTAGTATCTACAATTTAACACTAAGAAATCTTGTGAATACATCCTTTATTGATGACGTTACTGTATCTTTTATCTCGGAAAACTTACAAGGAAACAGGAAAATTTCATTTATATACCATTCCATTCTGGCCCATTCCAAGCACAGGGTGGCACTTTTATCAGCTCGAAAACGGGTGAAATAGACTACATTTCATATTCAAATTCATATGATATATTTGCAGAAAAAAGGTACATTTACATAGTACAAGCTTTGCTTAGTTTGACACTGGTGTCGATTCTGTGTCGCATACTCTAAAGCTAAACGAAATTAACATATTTCCGTCCTTGTCATTTCCCCTTTATCAGAAGAGTACCGCCATACTTTAAGTTTACTTTAGTTTTAGAGAATACGACACAGAATCGACACCAATGTGTCAATATTCCACTCATATTTATTTAAAAAACCTTGTACATTGTAAAAATAACCTAATAATTCACAAAACTCAAAAATTTCCCAATCACACAATTGCTTCTCTCCACAGAGTACGGCGATAACAAGTCCATGTCCAAATACTGGGAAGCGCTAATCCATTTAGAGATGGGTCGTAGCCCATCGATATCGGAACACAAGCTACGCGATTTGTTCCGTCGCGCCTTACGTTCCGTTGCGGACTATCCGCCGGCCGTCGCTCGGATGTGGACCGACTACGAACGTGATTATGGACACTTGGACACTTTGAGAGAGTGCACTGAGACTTGTGAGGTGTGTATTATATAGAAAGAAGAAAGCTTCAAACATTTCAACAATTTGTTAATGTTTCACTTCTACATATGCATTAGTTATGTTTTTTTTTTTTTACTTCAAACTTGTCTAGAGTTTGACCGCGCTCTCACCTGATGGGAAGTGACGATGCGATCGAAGATGTAGCATGCTATCATGTAGTGGGAATATAGACACATTCTCTCATTTACACTAACACAGCCTCACGTCACAGACACATTTACACACACCTCCATATCTACAATACTCAGTCATTCAATTTTAATACATTCACCTTCCACAGATTTATGAATGGAACGTAAGAGGCTAAATCCTGCGACACAGGTACGCCTAGTGTGGGATCTAGGGCTCCGTAAAAATGTAATATTATACTTAAGTTGTACAGTACTTAATACATCATTCATAAATATGTAAAAAAAAGAAAGTGTTTATTGAGCACATCAATACATTTGTAGTGTTCAATACGTTTGAGAGTGAGTGAGTGAGACATTTGTTGAGACCGCGAATCGGCAGACGTAATGTAGGACGCTCTGCGGCAAGATGGAGCGATGACATACGCAAGGTAGCTGGCAGCAACTTGAAGAGTAGGGCCGGGGTCAGTGGCGTGCCTTGAGAGAGGCCTATGTCCAGCAGTGGACTAATATAGGCTGATAATGATCAATACATTTAAAGTAGCATTACAAATCATTATGATCATCATCCATATACGCTGCGTTATTCCTTTCCGTTCAAGTTTGTCTGGAAGAGATCGCTCTGAGCGATAAGACCGTCCATTGTTACACTTTGGTTAAGTTTGTTTTTTAATTATATAAGATGTGGTGTTTCAATAAAGAGTTTATCTATCTATCATCCACCTACCCTTATGTCATTTAAATGGGGTTGGTGCGGCATGATTTTCTCTTCAACTCATGTGTATTAAACATTTGACGCAATAGCTTCCAGAAATCAAACACCTTTAGAGGCGGTGATTGTGGTTATTGGTATTTTTGGTTTTATTTTTTATATTCTGATTATGACCTGTAAAAGTTATGAAAATTGCTTATTTATCTATATGTCTCTCGGGTCAGCTAGTTTGCAATAAGTCTCGGGTCAGTTATTTGTTTTATTTGGTATTGTTTGTTGGCGTGGACCTTATCTCTCTATCCTAAGAAAAGATGCTCAGTTGGTAGTAACACCAACCCTTGCCTTCTGAACTGTGGGTTGTGGGTTCGATTCCCACTCAGGACAAATATTTGTGTGATGAACCTAGGTGTTTGTTCTGTGTCTGGGTGTTATAGGTATTGTATTCTATGTATGTATTTATAAACTAAAAGTATCTAAGTATTGTATCAGTTATCTGGTTCCCATAATACAAGCTTTGCTTAGTTTGGGGCTAGAAGGCGTTGTGATGTCCACACATATTATATTATTTCTGTGCTGTTTCACTCCTAACGCGCTTGTGAAAGAAGAAACTAATATCTTTTATAGTGATGAAGATTTTCATTCACAATAACTACAATAACTAACTTTCATAATCAAATTTTACTCTTCCCAGTCTAAACTGAAAGAATGGCGGGACAACTACCAAGTAATGAAAGACAAAATGACGGGTAAAAGGCAGAAACCAAAGCAGACTGATAAAAAAAACAAATTCGACAAAAAGAAGAAGCAAGTAGAAGACAAACCAAAGAACAAAGGGAAGAGGAAGGCCGATGGAACAGAGGAAGTCGGCGGCGTGAAGAGGAAGAAGGACGAAAACACTGAAGTGGTGCAGAAGGACAAGGATGGAGATAGTAAAGGGGGAGTGAAGCGATCTCATGACGATAATAGTGATAGCGATGAAGGTAAGAACTAATGCAAAGAAAAAATTAAGGTGGAGATTTTTATCCAAAAAATTAAAGACACGTAATAAAAATACGGATAAAAAAAGTAGGTACTTTTTTAAAATCGATGAATAGGCTAGCGTTTAACCGCAAACTACATAGCTGTTGTGTTGTCTGTGTAGTTGTTGTTGTATTTTTTATACAAAAGAATGCCGTGATGAGCTTGTCGTTCGACTAATGTTAAGCGTAACGCCGCCCGTAAAATTTTACTGTAATTTTTTAAATAAACATTTAAATCGCGGTAAAGTAAAACAAATCTTTATCTATTTAAAAAAACACCAGTAGTTTTGGGTTAAAATTTAAATATAAAAAAACACACTTCAAACTTACGATTATTTTATCGATTTGGAAAACTTGTCCTAAGGGTTTTTCCTTTCAAACGTAAGTGAAGCCTAGAGGTTCTAATTACACAGCAAGAACTTAACATCAAGCAAACGACTAGCTTGTCACGGAACATAAAAACTAGAGAAATACTAATAACATTTGATCATATCACTGACAGCCTCTGTGGTGTGGTGGTTGAGCAGGTCGGCTCATAACCCGGAGGCGGGTTCGATTCCCGCGACATTACAAGTATTTGTGCACAGAAAAAAAGCGCAAATACTTGTTCTGAGTGTGGGTGTTGTGAGACCATGGTCCTCGTAGTTCCTGGGTAGACACGGAATCCTAGTTAGGGTCCAGGATCTATGTATGTGATCGTTGGGCTTTATTATTTTTTTTTTTTTTTAGGGGCAAAGTGCTTTTATTCTTTCAACTAAACTACTAAGTGCTACTAGCTATACTACCTACTACACTAATGTTGTTGTATCTCAGACAAAGACAGCAAACGGCAAAGGCGAGACAGCACTGAAGACTCACGGCCGGCCGCTAGAGAAGCGTGCACCCTTTTCGTCAGCAACCTTGAATTTAAGTAAGTATTTGACTCTCAATTGAAGGGGTGAGAACAAAAAGGGTTTAACTGTTTTTTTTTTCACAAAATGACTTATGGTTATCGTTGGATTCGGCCTGAAATTATCTACAATAATACATTCTCAAAATACCGAAATGAGGCTCAAATCTCGAGATTTTGAGTCTAAAAACGGTTTATCTGTCACAGGAATACAGTTCGCTTAGCATAAAAACATTATTATATTTAGCTTATTATATTATATTTTTACAGTAATTGTATGAGTTAGTATGTACTATATTTAGTATTTTAAAATAGAATTAATACATTTTCAAGCAACTGAAACTTACATAAACCTTTTCTATTACCTTATAAGCACTCTACATTAAAATGCGGTTGTTGAAGTTTAAAGTCAATTTTCTCGAAACTATCAATTTGACAGTTAAACCCTTTTTATTCTCAGCCCTTCAATTATGTTCAGATACATTCGTAACTAGTTGACCCGCCCCGGCTTCGCACGGGTGAATTAGTAAAACGCGGTCGAACGGGATATAAAGTATCCTATGTCCGTCTCCTGATTCCAAGCTACCTCCCCACCAATTTTCAGCCAAATCTGTTCAGCCCTTCTTGAGTTAGAAATAGTAACTAACACGACTTTCTTTTACATATACAAGGTGGAATTTAATTCGTTTTTTTTTCCTTTAATGTATGTATTCAGTCCATGCTATAGAACGCTCCCATATAACTAAATAAAAATACTCATGAAATAAAACTTAAATCTAGGTATTATCAAATCACTGCGAATTGAAATTCTAAAGAAATGCCTTGCGACTTTGAACGAAGCAGGTGTTTTATTGCCTACGAAACATTTACAAAGCACTCAGCTGGTGCCCGCGCTGTGTGTACCGTTAAATAGACATTTCGGCTGTCATGCAGTTATTTTAAGAGGCACTAAATACTAAAACAAAATCTATTTTTTTTTATTGGTCCCTGTACGAATATTCTATAGCATGGTCTGAGTACATACATTTAAGGAAAAGAGTGAATTAAATTCCACCTTGTATAGATTTTAAAGACATACTTTATATGATTCATAAGATTGGTGATACCAAAAACAAATTTTGATAAGACACCAGCTAAAGCTATTGTTAATAGGCAATGACCGTCTGCTTTAAAGTTAAAACTTAAAGGATATATGAGATAAAGTCTAAGTCATGTCAACTTAACACCAAATACAAATGAACGAGAACCAGGGGAAAGTTTTGCTTAGCTAAGTTGTATTTTATTAGACTTCAGTGCAGGTGAACATAATTGTAATTGCTAATATAACCTTAGCCAACGTTTAGATCTAGACTTTTAGATTATAGTGTCGAAGCTGTCAATCCAGTACAAAGCTATATCTCAATTCAACACAAAAAACCTGGCATTTATTACCACAGTATACGCGAGTTAAGATCTCACAACTTTTCGCAGTTGGTAATCACACTAATATTATAAAAGCGAAAGTTTGTATCAGTGTATGTGTGTTTGTGTGTATGTTTGTTACTCCTTCACGCTCAAACAGCTGAATGGATTTAGATGATATTCGGTACCAAGATAGCTTATACACTGGATTAACATATAGGCTTCATTTTATCCCAGAAAAATGAAATTTTCCCGTGGGATAAGCAAATAACTAAAATACTTTTTATCCGCGGGTGAAACGGCGGTGCGTAACTAGTTATTACAATAAATAACAATGATGAAAATGAAATGAATAATATATTTATCTGGATAAAGGCAAATAAGTACATTACATTAGGTTAGAAAAACCTGGGTCCCCACACTAGGCTCAGGGCCCGTATTATGCGGTCCAGGCCTCTCGCCGGAAATAATATGGGAAATGCCTAATGCTAGATTACAAAAATTTATACAAATTATAAGTAATTTTAAATGAAATACATTCTTAATTGATTTTCAGAGTAAATGAACAGAATCTTCGAGATAAGCTATCGCAGTACGGTGACATAGTGTCGCTCCGAGTCAAGAGTGGCGTGAAAGCATTCGGCGGCTCCATTTGTTACTGCCAGTACAAGAATAAGGTAACTTGTCCTACTGTTATAACCTGTACACTACATTACTGTACTAGTATTCTTAGGTCCGTATTACAGAACGATGCTCAGTCATCGATTAGTGCTCAAGCAGAGATTTCATTCATGAACTGGTCAATTAGTGAATGAAATCTATGCTTGAGCACCGATCGATGACTGAGCATCTTTCTGTAATACGGACCTTAGAATAGCAGAATTAATAGCTAATTAATGTTGCGCTCGCGAGCACATGTTTTTCGCAAAAAAATTAATGGACGTATGGTTTATTAACCGACTTCAAAAAAAGAGGTTTTACCTGTACACTACACTACACTACTGTATATAGTATTCTGCGAATAGCAGAATTAATAGCTTTTAATAAATAATTAATTTTGAGCTCGCGAGCTCATGTTTTTTGCTAAAATTTTACTGGACGTATGTTTTTAACTGACTTCAAAAAAAGAGGAGGTTCTCTATTTGAATGCTTTTTTTTAGTTACCTCAGAACTTTCGACTGGGTGAACTGTGTGGTTGAGATTTAATTTTTTACTACCGTTTTAGTGTGCAGCCTGAATTGTTTTACAATTTAGCCAACGTTTTTTTTAAGTAAAACTTCTTTACGCACGCTTGACTTGGGCAGCAAGCTAAACGGAAGTTGAAAGTTGTTAGTTAACGCAGATTTTCATTTTTTTTTAACTTTATTTGCGAAAACAAACAGTACCACATTAAAATTATAGCTTATGAGTAATATACAATGACAGTAATCAACGTGATACCAGCACCGTTTACCACAGAGTGTCCAAATTATATTAAAATGATGTATGATGCGATAGGTGGTAGTGCTACGCTAATAATTCTACAATTATATTTTTGAATATACTAGGCCTCGTTGCCGCAATATTTATTGTGTTAAATTCATTTATCAACATAAAGTTGAAAAATTCTATTATGCTGGTATGTCCGGTAAAATGGCAATGTACGATTATTGTCAAGATGGCGACATTAACGATAAACAAAGCAAAAACAGAATTATACCGGCCGATAGATGGAGCTAAACTAAAGAAGTTTTATATCAGTCGTGTGGTCTAAAGCACACTCGTTTTTTTTTCCTCAGGAAGCAGTAGAAGAAGCCCTAAAGCACGATCGGTCGCCTCTCGACGGTCGACCGATGTTTCTCTCACTGTACTCGGCTAAGAAGACCAAGCCACAGTTCAAGTACGCGACGTCCGCTGAAAACAACAAATTATTCGTGAGGAATCTACCTTATGAACACTGCACCAAGGAAGCGCTGGCCAAAATATTCGACAAGTTTGGAAAACTGAAGGATGTGCGGGTAGTTACCTTCAAGTGAGTATTGGCAGCTCCTGTGGTGTGGTGGTTGAGCAGATCGGCGCAACCTGGAGGCGGCGGGTTCGATTCCCGCGGCAGGACAAGTATTTGTGCACAGAAATAAAAGCGCAAATACTTGTTCTGAGTCTGGGTGTTGTAAGACATGGTCCTCGTAGTTTCTGGGTCCCTAGACTAGTATCTTAGTTAGGGTCCAGGATCTATGTATGTGATCGTTGCCGTTTATAATAGGTCTTTACCTATGAAATTGCCGTATTGCAGTACAGACTTTTTCAAACAAAAAAAAGTTTTGATTGGCTATAAATTAAAATTCAAATTAATTTTGTTTTAAAAATATGACATTCTATTTACAATATAAGTCTTTTGTTTATTGATTAGTGTTGTATTTTCATTACATTTCAACATTTTTCCTCATAATGGATACTTTGAAATTTCGTGTAATTATGGAATATGAGTTCCGTCGTGGCACCAACGCGGCACAAACGACACGTAACATCAACGACGTTTACGGAGAGAACTGTAAAAACGAACGTACAACCCGTTATTGGTTTTCTCGGTTCCGTTCTGGGAATTTTGACTTGAAAAATGAACCTCGTGGTCGTCCGAAAACTTTGGTCAACAATGATGAATTAAAGGCGATTGTGGAAGCTGATGAATCTCAATCTACAGCTGAGCTGGCAGCAGCTTTTGATGTTAGCATCAAAACAATATTGGTCCATTTGCGACAGATTGGCAAGATAAAAAAGCTTGATAGATGGGTGCCCCACGAACTTAACGATCGCCAGCGCAACGTACGCGTCGAGACTTGCCTTGCGCTGCTTAACAGGCACAGAAATGAAGGAATTTTGAACCGAATTGTTACGTGCGACGAAAAATGGATTCTTTTTGACAATCGAAAGCGCTCAGCAAGTTGGTTAGATCCTGGTTCGGTACCAAAGCAATGTGCAAAACGAAAAATGACCCCTAGAAAGGTGATGGTCACAGTTTGGTGGTCTAGTGCTGGTGTGATTCATCATAGCTTTTTACAAAACGGCGAGAGCATTACTGCAGATGTGTACATTGAAGAACTGACCACAATGATGGCGAAACTCGCACGTCTGCAACCAGCTTTGGTCAATCGGTCGTCTCCACTGCTACTTCACGACAACGCGCGACCCCATACTGCACAACAGACCGTCTCTAAGCTGCATGAGTTGGGTTTGGAAGCTCTCCCTCATCCGCCATACTCACCAGATTTTGCGCCTACCGACTATTACTTTTTCCAAAATTTGGACAACTTTTTAGCGGGAAAAAAATTCTATTCCTGAGAGGCAGTACAAAACGCCTTTGAAGAGTTTGTTGTCTCCCGTCCTGCTGATTTTTTCAAGAAGGGCATCGATAAACTGCCACAGCGTTGGCAAAGATGCATTGATTGCAGGGGTGATTACTTTGAATAAAAGAAATAAATAAGTTCGAAAAAAAAATACTTTAACTCTTTTCAAACAAAACGGCAATTTCATAGGTAAAGACCTAATATATTATTGGCCGTTGTTATTGTATTTTTTATAGGCTAATATTTGATCTTTATTATATAATCTAATCATTACTATTGTATATGCGTAAGTGGTTGCGAATGGTAGTGCAATAAAGGGAAAATATATGGTGTATTATAGAAATTCCATTTGGGATTAGAAAAAGAGGCAGACCTTACGACAGATAAAATATGAGTATGAGATTGGAATCGTGTTCTCTCTTGCTCGCACTTGTGGACTTGTTAATTGGCGCGTGCAGGATGGCAGGCGAAGCCGATTCCCAGAACAGTTACGCGGTCCTTACCGCGTGCTGTTCAAAAAGGCACCACATCGATCTATACCCTTCGCCTTAATGCATATTGCTAGTCTGTAAACAACTCCTTTTCTCCACAGAGACGGCAAACCAAAAGGATTAGCGTACATAGACTTTGAAGATGAAGCTTCAGCCGCTGAAGCGATAGAGAAGACAAACGGCATGTTGATTGGCGAGAGGAAGATTGACGTCGCTGTTAGTGCTCCGCCCCCGCGGACCGATGCTCCCGCGCCTACGCTTGGACAACAGAAACGAGATGGAACGGGGGGCATGTAAGTATACACTAAAGCCTAGATTAATTGCTTCCACAGTTGCTTTTCTGCAAAGTTCTTCTAGGTAGGTACCACCGCTTTGCCAGTTATTCTGCCGCCAAGCAGTAGTGTGGAAGTACTACTGTGTTCCGGTTTGAAGGGCACTGTAGCTAGTGAAATTACTAGGCAATTGAGACTATGATCTGATGTCACAGTGGAGTAGTCTTATTACCAGACTGTGCTAATGTCTCAGGAAAAAAAGTCCTACCATCTAGTCAAACCAAAGTCTATTTCGTCTTATAATTTATTAAGAGGTTAAATATTATTTACAGGAGACGAACACAACTTAGCTCGTTTATACCAAGTGTGCTCCAAAAGACAGCTTTAATACCGAGTGTGCTTCAAAAGGCATCTACTAGCAAAGCCGCAGCGGCCAACGGCGACCACAAGCACGGCGACCAAACCGAGGAGAACCGACCAATGAGCAACAAAGATTTCAGAAGTATGCTTCTCGGAGAAAAGTAATGTACTGCCATTGATTTTCACTTGAACTATTATCGTTTTGGCGCTTTAGTCGACCAAAACCGTGGCCAGTTGTACAGATATACTGTAGACCAGACAATCTGTGTACCAATACTCCCTTGTTTTATATACTCTGTAGCGGAAGGGTATTTTTTTGTGTTTTGTCCCTTTCTTACCAAGTTAGGCATGAGCAAAGTTAAAACAAGAGAAAACACTCAATATCTTAAACTGTTACGCAGTGTTTATTAATAAAGTTTATATATTTATCAAGTATATTTCATACTATGTCATCTACAAAAATCTATATTTCGATTGAAATTTTTGTCAGGCAGCGATTATCCAATTTCACCTGCTGGGCGATCACGTTGGATTGCAACAGTTAGAAACACAAATTTGTATGGATTTGACAGTTTCAATTGGTATGAAAATTCTCCTGTTGCCATGCAATCAAAGTTTCGTGATCACCCCCCTGATGTTAAGTGACAATATGGGCGAAGTTCGCACCACGTTACGGTAGGATTGGGAACTGTCTCTCAAGAGAGGCTGCCATTAATTTACATAATAAATGATAAAAAAAGCGTACGATTGTCGTACGAATAACTCTCGGACAAATTTCAAACTTTACAAACTATCCAAAGTGTATAATTAATCATTGTAAATTGTTGACTGCAAAGCATGTTTTCTTACGTAATCAAAATCGACACTTTGGACGTTACTTTATTTACCTTATCGAAGAGATGCTTTTCAAGTTTTTTTTTAAAACTTCGTAGCGTAGTTTCTCATTTCGGGATAATTACTAAGAATGTCTAGTCTACCAGTATTGAAGGCGAAAAGTTCGTCTTAAATCTCATTTTCGATACTTTTGTACTTAGAAAATTTAAGTTTGCGTAATAATAGAACGCTGGTTACGTTTGCGAGGTAGGGCCTAACGTGAGTTGAGCTTAGATAGGCGAAGATGTAATTTTAAAATTGATATGTTATCTCTTTGAGTAAGGACCCTATAGAGAAATAAATATATTCGCATAGTAATGGTAACAGTGATATCACTTTAGATAAGCAGATGCGTCTTTAGGACCCCTATTACAGACCGCGAAATGCGAATGTGTGCTCAAGTCGAGATTCGTTCTGTAATTAGTGTCTAAGTTTACGCTTGGCTGTATAAAATCCCTAAAACTTTTAGTACATCTATTATGTATGTAAGAGTGTAATTTTTTTTGTTATGATTGTTTTTTATGTCTCCATTTGATGAAAATTTTATATTAAGAAAAATTTAAGTCTATACGAATACTGGTTAGCTATTGATTAATGTGAGCTTTTAAAAAAACAAGTAAAGATATACAAAAAGATTGTAAAGTGAAAGCCGAGTTTGTACACACTTATTATTCGTTATTTTCTATTCTTATATTCGTCGAACGTATCTCTTCTGCAATTATTATAAGGAAAGTTCTCAAAACGCATGTATTTTGTAACATTATAGGCACTTATTAAAATCACATTTATACCGTAGAAACATATTATCCAACACATAAATATATCTATCTTACGAATAGCGTTATTGTGTAAATACCTGACGCTATTTGTTTTAGTTTATTAATTTTAACTATTATGAATGCATAGACTTAATTTTCTTTGCCAGGAGCCCTACATTTCTATCATTATTAATATTCCTATAGGAATATATTATAGCGATTATAGCGACTTATGTAGAGCATTGTAAATAATAACACGTAAAATAGCGCTTTAACTTAGTGTCTTTAACACTGCGATTGTGGTAAGTTATATAAAAATTACAGGTTAAAGTGAATCAGCGCAATGAATACGAATTTTATATTGTGCAGCTTCTGGCTGTAAAGAATTCGTTTTTATTTTTAATATGCTAATAACGTAACAGATCGAACTGATTTTATTTGAAACGAACGGATGAAGTCAATGTTTTTATATTCCATCAAATATGTTTAGACATACAGGTAATACAAAATGTAAAAGGAGTAATAAATAAAGTAAGTATTGAGTCAAGTATAAAAATCTTAACTTATTTTTGAGATTTTAAAGATTTTTTTCGTAAAAAATGTTTTTTAAAGAGGTCCCATATTTATTCATGATTTCAATCTTTAGGCGCCCTTCGCGTTTATTGAAAATTATGACATCCCATAATCACATTAAAAATCATATTTGTCCGAAGTATCGCCTTATTCACAAAATTTAATACAATAATTTCATACGTGCGCGAAGGTTACGGTACACCAACATTACAACAACTATTTCATAAGTTTAGAAGACGTTTTTAACATTTTTTGAATAATAATAATGCTGGATCTTCCATCGATTTTCTGAAAATACGATAAATCTGTAGTTCGTCAAAAAATGGGATTCATTCGATTTTAATTATTTGGCTGTTTCATTCTAACATATTAATTTTGTATAAACACATACTCTACTGTCATGTTTGTTTGTTTGTTAAAACGAATTTACCACATCAGACATTTTGAAATTTGAGTTCACATCCTCGAATTATGACAAAAGCGCCATCCTTGGTTGGTGTTAAGTCTGTAAAAGATTGTTGTTTCTGTAACTTTTAATGGACAGGAAAAGGCGCCATGACAATAGTTTAAAAAAACTGGTATTATCCAGTATTCAACTCCAGTCGGCCTTATCCATGCAACGCTGGCGTTACTGGATTCATCTGATCCGTTATGTTATTATTCCATTGTGACCACATAATTTTTAAAGCATAATTTAATACATTTTTTTGTGATCAACTCGGAATAAAAGAACAATTTCACTATTTGTTGTTTTAATTTGAAATACTATATATACCATACCTGAGTATCTTCCTATAATCACGTTTGGCAGGAGTCTTGGTAATCTCTGCGGCTACACTGAATATAAATATATGAAATGTGAATGTGATATTCCCTTAGCCGGTTCTTAAGGCTGAATTAAGTAGCGAGTTAACTTGCTACTTCAAAAAATTTTGTCATTGTCGTTTGAACATGGATTTACCAGCTAAGTAGCGAGTTAGTAAGTACAGTGAATAGAAACGTGTTTTATTTTTTCGGCGAGTTAAGTGCTAGAGAACTACTCAGCTGAACCAAGTGTGCCTTTACAGCCTCATATACTTTAAACTTGCTAAGTTCTGCGCAATAACAAAATCGTATGCACGAGGCCCTAAGTTTATGTTCAATTATAGCAAATTGTACAAGGTGTTCTTTAAGTTGTTCAAATAGCAGAAAGTTCGACATACTCCTCCGAAATTCCATTTGAAATAATGAATTATTCGTGTAATGTTTATTGTATTAACAGAAGATTGGTCAAATACTTGGAAAGCAAAGGCTTCCTATCAAATAATCAATTTGGATTTCGTGGAAATAAATCCACAGTGGACGCGGCTTCATTAATAATACATGACATTGTACAGAAAATTGATTCAGGAAAAAAATGTATAGGTGTTTTTCTAGATTTGGCCAAAGCTTTCGACACGGTCTCTATCCCCAAGCTTCTACTTAAATTGGAGTCAATTGGTGTGAGAGGGCTCCAACTAAAGCTCTTCCGGAGTTACCTGACTGAACGTATGCAATCAGTGAAAATAGAGGACTACGTCAGTAATGAACTGCCTGTAGAATACGGCGTACCACAGGGGAGCATATTGGGCCCTTCTCTATTTATACTCTATATTAATGGTCTCTGTAGCATGAATCTTGCTAATGCTACGATATCTACTTATGCAGATGACACTGCACTGATTTTTTCTGCGGATAACTGGACTGACTTGAAAACCATAGCTGAAAAAGGCCTCGCTAAAGTAGCTACCTGGTTAAGGAATAATCTCCTCACGCTAAATGTAACCAAAACAAAAATTATGCCATTTTCAATATCTAAAAAAAGTGACCCTCCTGCCGATTTTAATATCAAACTTCATTCTGGCCATACCGTTCATGAAACTGAATGTAGCTGCCCTTATCTGGATTCAACTGATAACATAAAATACTTAGGTCTTCACTTGAATAGGCACTTGAAATGGGAAACCCATATAACTCATCAAATGTCTAGAATCAGAAAGCTGATCTACATTTTCAAAAACTTACGTCATGTAGCTGATCCTCCACTCCTTAAGAGGGTATATGAATCTTTAGTTCAGTCCATCCTTGTATATTGTTTGCCATTATGGGGTGGAGCCCCTAAGACACACTTTATTGATATTGAGAGAGTACAAAGAAGTGTCGTAAAGGTTATGCTTTTTAAACCTTACAGGTATTCAACAGAACAATTATACAAGGACAGTAAACTTCTTACTGTTAGACAACTGTATTTATTATACATTATCCTTCACCAGCACAACAAAATTGACTTTCTCGAAATCACGAAAAAAAATCTCACTAAGAGACGTAAGCATCAGGTCTGTAAGGTCCCTTCAAATAAAAATAAATTCACAAATCATCAAATCCCATTTTTATCTCCATACCTTTATAACAAACTTAACAAAGAGTTGAACGTATTTAACATGACTAGAAACAAAATAAAGAAGGAGCTTCAAGAATGGCTGCTACAAAAAAACTATTCCTTAACAGAAAATCTACTTAAAGTGCTTGAGTAACAAAAAAAATATATATACATATAATACATACACATAATACAATATAACACCCAGACACAGAACAAACACACATGTTCATCACACAAATGTTTGTCCTGGGTGGGAATCGAACCCACAACCCACAGTTCATAGGGCAGGGTTATTACCAACTGAGCTATCGGGCCAGTAGAATTATGTTTGATTATAATTTAATTTTTACTTTATTTATCTTTAATGCCACTAACACTTAACTAAACTAACACCAAAATTTCTATTTAATGAAAGTATGATTCCAATACTAGCGTAGCGCATCATTAGTATTCTTTCTACCAAATTTACTGACTATATATTATAACCTAGTTTGGTTATAGCAAAATATAATGAGAAAAAAAAATACAATGTACCTATGTATATTAAATATAAACCACAATTTCTAAAATAATAAATAATTAAAAAAAAAAAAAAATCTTCACCGGATAATATATAACGTATTTGAATTTTCAAAATAAATAACATATAAATAATTACAAATTGTGTTGAAATATACCTTAATAATCATCAATCTAAATATTTCTTACTACTACTTACTACTTGCTTATTTTCCATGTCTTCATGTCTTTCTTAGGCGCTTCTATATGTTGTAAGATCTGTGTTAGCAGAAAGAATCACTATGCGCCGTGCGTTTTTAAAGTGTAGGGTAGTATTGGATGATTACAAACTGGTCGTAAATATGGTTCTCGTGTTTGATTCTGTCTTTTTTTATGTTAATAGTGTTCTTACGCTAAACGTTTTCATTAAGAAGTAACTAAACGCTTACTTTATATTAATATGTATTAATATTTCGAATGTGTGATTCGATAATAAAGTGCAGTGATGGAAAAATATGAAGTAATGGCGGTGATTCTTGCACTGGTTTGTAACTAATTATGTATTTGTAAAGATGCATCGTAGTTTCTTATTTCTCTTTTTTTTTTTTTCTTATAGTTATTCTAAAATATGTTTACTCCCGCCAATAGTTAATTTTTAGTTGATTAATTTATCATAGACAAGCACACTAACGTAAGTTCACAAATCTTAAGAATAATTTCGAGAAATTGTACTTACACTTATAAATTTAGCAGTGGCTACACACTAATAAATAATATCATAGAGGATGTGTCGATGTGGGGGACCTAATATCCTAAACACAGGTTAACTTAGTTAGGAGTTAGTGCTCAGACATTTATACCTACTCGAGTTATGTTATACCACTAATAGTGTATCAATTCATACTGTCATCTATATGTGAGCCAAGTTACACCTACATCCATAAACTGTTAAAGTTTCCAAAGTACACAGTTTTAATATCGAAAAATATAAATCCTAGTTTTTTTTTTCTTTTTTAAGTATGTATATGTAATGTAGCTCTAAATTTCTTAAAATTGCTACGATGTTTGAGTAGGTGGTCACCTATTTTTATTTTCCGAAATAAATATCATTTCATTTCATTTCATTTCAATGTTAGTGTGAGCGCGCCGATTACATAATTGAAGGGTTGAGAATAAAAAGGGTTTAACTGTCAAATTGATAGTTTCGAGAAAATTGACTTTAAACTTCAACGGCGTCATTTTAATGTAGAGTGCTTATAAGGTAATAGAAAAGGATTATGTAAGTTTCAGTTTCTTGAAAATGTTTTGATTCTATTTTAAAATACTAAATATTGTACTAATTCATACAACTACTGTAAAAATATAATATAATAAAATAAATATAATAATGTTTTTATGCTAAGCGAACTGTATTCCTGTGACAAATAAACCGTTTTTAGATTCAAAATCTCGAGATTGAAGCCTCATTTCGGTATTTTAAGAATGTATTATTGTAGATAATTTCACGCTGAATCCAACGATACCCATAAGTCATTTTGTGAAAAAAATCAGTTAAACCCTTTTTGTTCTCACCCCTTCAATTTTTTGGCTCAGTCTATTTGATTTATAGTAAAATAAAACAGGATAATAACAAGAAACATTTATTTAAAAATACAACACTGTACAGTGCACATCCTCAATAGAGAACAGTGTAAATATTACATATATACACGAGACATTTCTGACTTCTACAATAAATAACTATCTAAAAGCAACAAGAATCAAGATTCTACTAATATTAAATATTGCATCTCTGAACACATTAGGACTTGAAAGACAATTTATGAAGAAGTTCCCCAAAATAAAATTAAGTAATTTTTTATCAATGTTTTAGAACGAAAAAATGAAGCCAGATATTACATACAAGTAGGTAATTACATGATTTAACCCCCCGTAGGGGTCTCACATGGTTTATATATATATATAGTTACGTTTTATTGCACTTCCATCAATAAAATGGCAAGCACATGTAGTACAGCGATCACATTTTAAAATTCATAAGCAATTCATATGTATTATAAGCTATTTTCTAACACCATGTATATTAAATCTAAAATGAGCCCAAACTGTAGAATTCGGCGTTGGCTTATCACTTCATTTTACGTTTTTTTGAACGGAGTAATGCAGTTGGTTACTGCCGACCTTTACAGCGTCACCGGGCACCCACTTTACGTGTACAACGCATGCTAATCACGTGGACAGCGAACTATTTTTATTCATCATTCCAAAAATTCAAAACACTATCTACGTAAAATCATTGATGTGTATATTGAGCTGTCGGACATTAGGAAGTATGATATGAATCTTCATTTTCTCTATTATATTTTTTGTATGAGCTATGTAAGCGCTTGGGTTTTGCTCCGTTCAAGTAATGAAGCCGGGGTCAGTCAATGTGTTTGCCGTCCTTCCACTTCTTATTAGAACGATCGAACGCTTCTTTGATACATGCTCTGTAATAGAAAACATTAGTGACAATACAGAGCGTATTTTATTGTCAAATCTGTAATTTGTGTCTTTGCTAAGTTCCTTTTTCTTACTACCAAAATAACTTTAGTTCATTCCAATCATTCATTATATTATTATTTCTATGAACTAAAAAAATCTTTATAATTTGAAAAGATAGATAGGAGTATTTTTGGTAGGAATATAAATATATGTATTTTAGAAAAAGGGCAATTTTTAAATTTTGTTTGGTTAAAAATTACTTGAATCGAATGAGAATGAGAAAGGCAACAAAATAGTTTAATGGTTAATTTTCTGTTGGCATGAATAAAATCATTTTGTTTTCTTTCTTTCTTCCCAATAAACAAAGAACTACAGTGCTAAACTAGTGTTCAAGCTTAACCTAGTATAATGCTGAGTTAAGCCCTTTCGACACCACTGTTACCTAGCTATATCTATTCTTCTATCTCTCTTTTTTATATGTATATAAGAAAGTCGTGTGTGTTAATTACACTTTTTATAACTCAAGAACGGCTGAACCAATTTGTCTGAAAATTGGTGGGGAGGTAGCTTAGAACCAGGAGACGAAATTTTTATCCAGTTCGACCGCGTTTTACTAATTCACCCGTACGAAGCCGGGGCGGGTCAACTAGTTATATATTCTTGTAATTTATTTTTGTAAGCGAGTGTTGAATGTTTTATTTTCTTTTATATTGTTGAATTATTATTTATTTTTACCTGAAGAGCGACTGGTGCAGTATGTAGGCGGAGACATGCCCTGCGTCGACATACCGCACCTCCGCGCCGGGCCAGATCTCCTCGAGCGTGCCAACGTCTTCCCGTGGCACATACGCGTCATGTTTGGCGCACACCGCTGTTAAATAAACAATACATGGGGAGTTTTGGCGGGAAAGCGAAAAAGATTGCGTCACCGCATTGTATTTTTTTATTTCGTGTTGTTTCCAAAACTCCATAGAAGCTTCAAGTAAAGTTGCCACCACTTTACTAGGAGTATGACTTTGACTAGACTATGACTTGAT
The DNA here is from genome assembly GCA_905220475.3 of Ennomos fuscantarius. Taxonomy (NCBI): domain Eukaryota; kingdom Metazoa; phylum Arthropoda; class Insecta; order Lepidoptera; family Geometridae; genus Ennomos; species Ennomos fuscantarius. The sequence goes on from HG992044.1 coordinate 6,866,763, forward strand.
GACTTCGACTGTGGCTTGACACGTATTTGCGTGAAATATAATTAACTTGATAAATTAACAATTATTTGACACTGGCTAAATACACAAAAGTGTGAAGCCAAAACATAAAAAAAAAAAAAAAAAAAGCAACACATATTATACAACAAACGTAGCGTTCATAGTGCAGTACGACCAGCCGTCCCTAACCGATGGGTAAAAGACAGCCTCTGTGGTGTGGTTGTTGAGCAGGTCGGCTCATAACCCGGAGGCGCCGGGTTCGATTCTCGCGTCAGGACAAGTATTTGTGCACAGAAAAAAAGCGCAAATACTTGTTCCGAGTCTGGGTGTTGTGGGACCATGGTCCTCGTAGTTTCTGGGTCCCTAGACACAGGGAATCCTAGTTAGGGTCCAGGATCTATGTATGCGATCGTTGGGCGTTATTATTATTAAAATTAAGCAAAGTTCGCTGCGGTCATTAATTTGATTGGTATTTACAACTGTGCTTCGGAAGGCACGTTAACGATATTCGTCATGGTGGGTTATAGGTTGTACATTATTATAATTTCTCGATAATACGGATATAGTGAGAAGAAAACTAAAAAAGAAAAACTTTTGAGCTATTTTAGTGATAGTGATATTGACCATAGTGTAGTGAGTGTTACTCAAAAAGACTCATGAACAAGTGTCTTCCTCTTAAGAGACATTAAGAAAAGTGTTAATGGACACATTCTTATGATTACTTTAGCAGTTTACGTCAAATTTAAATTACTTATTAGCCATAGTAATGGCTAGATTGTAATTTTAATGATGTACTATTTCAGGTACATAATTAAAAAAAAACTAATTTCTATAATTCTAATATCACCTTACCTATGATCAGAGAAGTGTCGAATGGCACAGAAAAATTGCTCAAATGTGTGCACTCGTCCATAATTCCTCTCATAAACTGTAGAGCCTCTCTATCCCTCCAATGTATTTTACTTATATCTATCTTCTTTCCACTCGACTTCAGAAACGATAGGTTGATCCAATCCGAAGTGATGTCCGATATATTCCACGAATTCTTCTCTTTTGGCTTATCACTCTCCAATTTATTATTGGCTTGTTTTACCTCTGGGTAATACGATTTATAAAACTTTGTGTTTGGTGGTAATTTTTCTTCTGTGTTAGGATTATTTACGGTAGATACGTGGTCTGGTTTGGTAGATTTTAGTTCCAGCGGCTCATCAGTTACGAGGTTGAGTGAAGGTTTTATTAGTACGTTTTCTGTATGTTGCGTTTTTGGCTCCTTCACTGCCTGTTTTGTTTCTATGTTTGTTTGTACTTCATATAGTTCTTGTTTTATGTCGGCTGTAATAAGTAGCACATTTTTTATTACAAAAGTATTTCTCTACATTGTGATAACACCCCATAGTAGAATGATTAGATAAGAATGAACGTCTATAGACGATGGAAAAGTTATTAATTAATTGTAGATAGAAGAGTTAAGAAATAAGACCAGTAAAGAAAGAGTCGAGAATTTTAACAGTTGAGAATTGAAGACTATTTTGAACCTTATAATAAATAATTTCGATCCCTCCAACCATTAGTTGTAATTAATACAGTTAGAAGGAGATTAGTTGTAACGACTTACCAACTTTACATTTTAACAGTATTTCTTTGACTCTCTCCTCGGTCAGTTTATTAATATTATCAATGTCTTGTGGGTCCAAAACAAATTTCTCATTCGACGTTAACTTTTCGTACAACACCTCATTGATTTTACTTTCGTCCAGCAACCGTTTTAATTCAACATGCAAATTTCCTAAATTCACTATCGACTCAGACTTTTCTCTAGGCACTTTATTTAACTCTAAGTTTTTACTAACATCTACGACTTGATCGTTGGCACCTTTTATTTCTTTGTAAGTTATATCTAAGTTCTTGTTATCGGGGTTTGAGCTGGCGGTCGGTTGTGCATTCGTTTCTATAGTTTCCGAGTAGGTGCGTGCGAATTTCTTCCCGGCGAGGAATGCTTCGTCCACAATGGTCACCATTTTGGACAGCTTTTCTCGGTATTCGCCGTCGGATAGATATTGGTCTTCCAGCAGGTCCCAGTTTATTGATTGGGACATTACGCCCTGAAAATTATGTTTCAAACTTATCCCCTTGTTTCCTATCGGGCTTTTGTCAATGGGATTAAACAATTTTAATACCATAGACTTTACTATGGTTTGTACTATGACTATCTGACCTTATACCTAAGACTTTACAATAGTGTAGTCTGTACTATGATTATCTTAAATGTACTATACTACTAGTCTGTAATATGACTTGCTGTCTGTACTTAATATTTTGCTAAACCACAATATTACATGAATATCTTCATTTACAGAAAACATGCAAACGTGTTATTTTTTTTAAGAGGGGTAGGCCAGTTTTGCCAATATTCTTTGATAGAATGAAACAAAACACAATATAACAATGTTTATTGGTAAGGTGGATAGAGTGAAACAATCATTCTAATAATTCTTGTTATATAAGAGACTTTGAAACTACCCTAATAAAAAAAAACCGTAGATTTTCTTATACATGGACTTGGTGTAACTTTTGATATAAAGCAAGTTACGGCCTTCTTATAAAAACTGCTCAAATAAACACAAATACAATGTGCAAATGTAAATAACATCATTTAACTTCAAGAGGCGTTTGTAAGTAAAGCCCCTAATCACATAATCACATTAACAGCCGAAAGACATCCACTGCTGAACATAGCCCTCCTTCTTAAAACGCCACTTGGACGACGGACTTATCGTTAAATATCCTTCGGTTGCCATAATAACCACGCTTGGCAGGTAGTGTGGGGCGTTTTAATGTGCTGAGGCGAATTCTGCCCTGGATATACCCATAGGGTTTCACGGCACCCACGAGCTGAGGTGGGGTGAACCTATTCTCACACCGCTGCGACCACACGACCAGCCCTTAATGTTTGTATGATATTCACCTGCAAAAACACAGCAGATGCTGTAGACCAGGACAGGCACGGCACTAGAACCAATGGCTTCGGCCAATTTGTAGCCGCTAGTGATGCCATCTGGAAATAATATCATTATTTTTATAACAATCATGCTTTATGTGAAATTTGTTTATGGCTGCAAGAATAGTAGCTCTGGTGAGCTACCATCCTAGCAGCCATTCTAGCAGCCAACATTTAGGGTCAATGAGGCAGAATGTTGTCTCCAATTTCATATACTTTTCTTTCTTACAAGTGGATAAAACAGGGTTCATCCCGTTTTTATCTTCTGCGCTTATATCACCATTAATAATAATATCGGTACACATTTCACACAGCGCCATCTAGCCCCAAACTAAGCAAAGCTTGCGTACTATGTAAACCAGATAACTTACTACAGAATACTTATATACTTAGGGACAAATACTTTATCTCCAGTTTTTGCACATTTTTATCCCCAGTCCAAAACTCAACATTGTCTCTATAACTACATCAATAGCCGGACGACTCCACTGTTGAACACAGGACTCTCTCATAAACCACCACTTCAGCACTTCAGGCAGCTTGGTGACCGCAGAAAATGTAATGTTTGTTACCCTGATCCTTGTAGTTCCTTGGTCCCTACAGGGAATCCTAGTTAGGCTCCAGGATCTATGTATGTGATTGTTGGGTGTTATTATTATTGTAATGTATCAAGGAGAATGCTGCTTCATATTCTCGGAATATTTCCTTAGCCGGCTTTAGGGCACCAACGGGACGAGATTGAGTAGTCCTATTCTCAAACCTGGACCACACGGCCACTATAATACTATAATCAGAGGAGACTATAATAAAAATATAATAATATTTATAACCCGAGACTGAGGTTACATATTTGCGCATTTCGATTTCGAAACGTTAGGGCCGTGGGGACTGAGTGCATACAAAACTTACAAAGATCTTTTGGAACACGATTTACCAAAAACATCAGGTCATCTAGGTACTAATACTATAATCAGAGAAGACTTAGTAGTATTATAAGGAATATACTCACGTGTCCGCCCATAGAAAGTCCAGTGACGCCGAGCGGACCGAGTCCATTCCGCTCGCACCAGTGGAACATTACCAGCGACTCTAGTATCAAGCACCCGCCCATCACGAATATATCCGAAACATTGTGCAGCGAAGATCGACTAGAATATTATACAATATAATAAAAATATTAAAATAATAACTGAAAAAGAATGGTGATTGAATACAATTTAACTTAAACTGAGTAGTTTGCTTTTTCCAAAAGCGTAGGAACCAAAACAATCTTTATTAACGTAGTGAGTTTCAGAGATAACAGTTTTTTTATGCGAATTAAAAAAAATTGTAATAACGCCCAACGATCACGTACATAGATCCTGGACTCTAACTAGGATTCCTTGTGTCTAGGGACACAAATATTTGTCCTGCCACGGGAATCGAACCCTCCGGGTTATGGGCAGCCCGGCTCAACCACCACACCACAGAGGCTGCCAAATGTGTAAGGGTTGAACCACGTATGCCAGTACGGAATCGCGTTTTTCATGCTCCATCGCTTATTTCTATAGCGTGAGTGCTATCGCGCGTGGCAGCGTTTTTCTCTTCTCTGCTGACAGATATGGTTCATCCCAAGACGTAGGCTTCTTTTACAGAACGACGCTCTGTCTTGAATCGCTGTCAAGTTAAGATTTCATTCATAAACAGATTATTTTATGAATTTAATCTAGACTGTAATTTTAATTTTATATTTTATTCATATTATAAAGTTAAAACGGGTCTACTCGCGCACAAAAATTATCAAAACAACAAAGTAATTAGTTTCTACATGAGTACTTATTTATCGACCTTTGATTTTTTTTTAAATTTAAAGTACTAGTTTTTTTTATTCTTGCCACTCACAAAATTATCTTTAGTTTACTGTGTTTCTCCATATTCATGTTAGGATTATTTACACCAGATTCCCAAGATACAGTGCTTATTATCGTGCTTAGTTTGGGGCTCATAGTTAAGTATAGTTTGAAGGAAATGTTTATTCTTGCAATGTAATTTACAAATTGTAACATTTAATTATTTGCCAATAAATTATCTTATCAATAAATTGTCTTAAAACGCAATTACTCTAACCGACTACTCTGGACGTTTCGACCGAGTTACGAGCCGCCACCGTCGCCGCGCGTACTCCTTGAGGATGGGCATCTATATTGCCCGAACACCGGTCGAGTTATTCGACTGTATCTCGTGAGTGTTGGCCGTGTACTAGTTGTAGTTAATTAAGGTCATGATGTTAAAAATAGATAAATCCAATCGACGACAAAAAAGTAGATGTATTTTTTTATATATTCCTGTTTCTTTTAAAGTAACTTACACTTGGTCGGTGGGTTTCCGGAGTCCATAGAAGGGGTTCTCAAGTATAATACCGCCGATGCCAGCTTCTTTTATTAGCGGCTTTACCATCAAATTTCGTCGGCGCCAAAAAAACTGAATAAGATAATAAGATTTATTAACAAAACTATTTAAAAAGTGACTGTTTATGAATTTGGCACTTTGATTTTATAGATATGTTATGAATTAAAATCTGGGAGGTGGTCACGGAATTTTGAAAGCAATGATGAAAAAAAACACAAAAGAAAGATCAATCTTAATTTGAAAATTTTCCTAGTAACTATGCACATAAACTGCGTATTGAAACTGTCCAATACATATAAACTTGTATTTCTAATGGTTGCAAACAAGTTACGTGATCGCGTAGCTGATCGCGACATGGCGTTATAACGTTTTAGAGCCAGCCTATTTTTCTTAAGTTTTTTTTTTTAGTTTATATTAAATCAATGCTCAGTTCAGACGAATGAGTTCGACGCTTAGCAGCGCATGTCTCATAGCATCATCATCATGTTATGTCATGGTGTTACTTGGCTTAAAATGCCGTCTCGTTTTCGCCTGTAGCATTTAACGTTAACAAGACAATGACAGGGCATTTTGAGCATTAATTAAATTATTTATGATAATTTAAAGAGGACATTTTGGCTCACCACTTCCGCCAAATTTCTCTTTCGTCATACATGCTTAAAAAATTAAATGCTTAGGTACTTCTAAATAATAATACTGAGCAACTGACTTCGACTTCGACTGGCCCGATAGTTCAGTTGGTAGTATCCCTGCCTTCTGAACTGCAGGTCGTGGGTTCGATTCCCACCCAGGACAAACATTTGTGTGATGAACATCGATGTTTGTTCTGTGTCTGGGTGTTTATATTGTATTCTATGTATGTATTTACAAACAAAAAAGTATCTAAGTATTGTATCAGTTATCTGGTTCCCATAGTACAAGCTTTTCTTAGGTTGGGGCTAAATGGCGCTGTGTGAAATGTCCACACATATTTATTTTATTTATTTAACTCTAATTGTCTCTTTGATGTATTCGCTGTGGCTACTATGATATTTTTGTTACATTGGTTTGCAGTGAATTAAATTGTGACACTTTCATTTCCGATAAGCCACATACGAGTATAATTATTATCATAGCGCATGACGCAGATTTATTACAATGTAGTAACTGTTACATAATCTGTGCTTCAAGGGCTTATAATGCAGATTTCAAAGACAGGTTTATAATTACATTAATAAAATGTTTGCATTAATCACAAGCGTCATTAGAACGCGGTACTGTGAACTGACGTGTGTGCCCACCAACATCTATTGTGGAGGCCTGCCAAATATTTTTTACAATCTATCTACAGTATGGACGTATGTGGGAATGATACGGCGATGACAGTGTGCGTTCGGAGAAGGCATGTACCACACCTACATGATAGTCGTCATTTATTTATATGAAAAGATGACGTAGTCATACCACGAGCGATGAATAGCTAGTACATTTAATTGTTACTGATGACGTCATAAACTGTGAGTACTACACGTAAAGGGCAAGTTAGGTTGAGTAGCTCACCGGTACGAATCTTCAAAAACGTACCTTTTTCAAAATATTCATGATTTCTTATTAAGTGTAAATAAAAGAGGAATGACTGCCTAGTAATGTCTTTGACTTCTAGAAAATTATCTACTTAAGATTGCAGTGCAACGCACACAATTTGCCGTGCGAATGAAAGATACAGCTTATGATATTTTTGGCTTGCTTCTTTTGCTTTTGGAAAAATTTTCTTTTTTGACATTAGTTGTGCGAATTGAATAACTATGCAACTTGAGCGATAAGAGCATAACATGCTGAGTCAGTTTTGAACTAAGCTATATGAGCAAGTTTCCCTTCTTAATTTTTTTTTTTAAATAATGGTCATCTCACACAACGTCATCTAGCTCCAAACTACAAACAAGCTTGTACTATGGGAACCAGATAACTGATACAATACTTAGATACTTTTTGTTTGTAAATACACACATAGAATACAATATAACACCCAGACACAGAACAAACACCTATGTAAATCACACAAATGTTTGTCCTAGGTGGGAATCGAACCCACAACCCACAGTTCAGAAAGCAGGGTCACTACCAACTGAGCTATTGGGCCAATTACAGATATGCAGTTGATAATTTAAAAAAAATTCACTACTTTATTAAAAAGCGGTATGCACATAACAAAGTAAGCAAAAGTGTCCTTACTGTCTTTACTAATGTTATCTAATGACAATGCTGTTTATGTGTGTACCTTATCTTTATTAATCATGGATATCTTGATAAATTGGATACATGTGTAATTTATTAGCATGTAGATCAAAGCTGAAGGGTCAATATCCATAATAATGAATGTACTAAATGGAAAGGTTTATGATCCCAATGTATTTATATTCGCCAGCGCAGATTATATATAAATATTATAGCACCAGCTGCGCCACACCACTTTATCCATGCATCTTTGTAGCTTTATGTCACTTCTAGACTACTTGTATTCCCTGTATCACATCCATTACACTAAGGAATGCTAAATAATGGGCTATCACCACTATTTTATATTAAAGGCAGAATGCAAACCCCATATAAGTATATGGTAATCTTACTAATATTATAAATGTGAAAGTTTGTGAGTATGGGTGTATGTTTGTTACTCATTCACGCAAAAACTACTAAATCGATTTGGATGAAATTTGGAACACATATAGTTTATAGCCTTGATTAATACACTTTCTTGAAATATGTGAAAAAATATTGCAAGCAAGAACTTACTAAGTCATAGTAGTTATAATATGAACTTTTTCAGATGATTTGTCTGTTTGTCTCTCAGCACATGGGCCTTTATATTGCTATTGTATTTTGATTTCTACGATGGACACAAATTTTTTATGTTCTCTATTTAATTAAGTAATGACTACACAAAACGCGACTCACATGGTCTCCAGTTCCGGCAAGGTGAAGACATACTGGCTTTACACCTTTTTCAGGCCAATGGACAGGTAGCAACGCCTGGAAGTGTGCCTTTCGTGCAATCTCAGGGACAATACCAGGCAGGTACCTTTCTAGAGGTGTTACAAAGTAGCCTTCAAGGATTTTACAGTCAGTAAGGTTTTGTTCCTGAAAAATCAATTGCAATAATAAAAAATGGTAATTTTATTTTGGTAAGTGATTTTTTATTGTTTGTGTTACAGAGGGTTGGGGGATTTTTGGTATGTATAGAATAAAATTTGTTACAATATTTTACATTTTATGTGTGGAATACTTGAATTTTACCCCATACATGGCCAAACTCAGGACTGGCCGCTTTCTGTTCAATAAAAGCTTATGTTGTGCCCAAATAACATACAAAATCAATCATAGGATAGGAGGACTGATGTACTTACTGTTACAGTAAATTTGTGTAAGGTTTAGTTTAGATCCTAAGCCTGTTTTGTTTGTTTCTGGAATAGGTTTGTGTGGCTAACTATTAAACAATAGGAATATCTACCTTCGTGATGGTCACTGGGTAGTCTCTTTCCACCAATTTATAGCACTCATCCCGATTCGATACAACTTTCCTGAACTCAAATAACCTAAAACGAAACCAAACTTAGTAACTTTTACATAACACAACAAGCAAAGTACTTCTGAACTTGAAATGATAGTATGTAATAGGTATATGTTACACAACAAGACTGTAAACATTAGGTGATGCTGACCTTCTGAGATTCTCCGGTTTGCCCCAACCTTTAGTGAAGAATTTAGTTAGTAGTATACTTCTATATACAGCGTCCAATTTACTAGCGGACATTTTTCATGAAGTAGGCAAAGGTAGTAATGTTTCGTTTCAGTTACATAGACTTTTATTAAATTTCGCTGGTCCACATCTCGTCAAAGCATTTTGAATGAAAAATAAAAAATAAAAATATGAAGGAAGGACGGATACGGATTGGACGGAAGTTGACTTGACTTCTTGGTTTATGGCTTCTGTGACTTGTTGTCACAATTCTGCCAATGTCCGTTTCATGCTAGTGTCATGAACTTTTGGAGATTGTGGTATTACTAATAAGAATATGATCGGTGGAATAGAGGAAGACTCAACCCAAATGCTGTAGACCAAGATGATTTATTCTGAAAACATACAGACAACACAAATAAGACAAACACTATGTTAGTAAAACTACGGTGTTTAAAGATTGTTATGGTTAATTATAAATACATATAACTTGTTATTGCTATTTATATTATTTTGATACATAAACTTAATAATGTTCTATATTCTACAACTTAATTTGGACGGAAGTTGATCATAGAATTGAAGAAAATGGGTCTGTCAATGTCATTAGCATCAAGAAAAAAATCAAAGTCAAAATATTTACTATTTTTATGACATAGCTTTACATGATTAGCATACTTAGCCAGTGTGTTGTGTAGGGGAGTTTTATTCAGCATCATAATTTTTAATGTAATAGCTGCAAACTTGCTTTTTAAACTCTTCCTTGAAGTCAACCTTTTTTAATTCCTAAATTGTTCTGTGCCTGGTTGTTGTGGGACCATAGTCCTCGTACTTCGATCGATGGGTCCCTAGGTACAGAGGAACCTAATTAGGATCGAGGATTTATGTATAATGTGATCGGTGGGCGTTATAATATTGTTATTTATTATAATATTAACTATACCATATTTATTATAGGTACTTATTATAATACCATAATATCAGAACATGTAAGTTCATATAGGTGTTCGACCAATCTGTCGTTCTAATTACAGAGTAGCAGTTTGGGTAGCTGAAATAAAACTTGTAGCAAATATGGAGCAATCGATTTAATTATACGCACTATAACAAAACCGATATACACTATTTTATAGGACGATTATAATAGATTAATTAATTAATATTATACGGTGTTGCGATTAACATTTGCACAGGAAAGAGAAAGAATCAATTGTGTACACAGACTATATGACAATCAACGAGTAAGACACAGACTACAAATACCAATACATTAGCAGAGACATAGCCATGGGAAAGAACATAATAATTTTCTAACACTTCCCCTTATTATTTTCTTCACATGGTCACTATCATTTAACAAAATATTTACAACAATGATTCATATTTATACCATGCAATTATATAAAACAGACATAACACAATTATCAAACCACTAAATAAAATCAAAGTCAAATTATTAACATTACTCAGCCCTAATGTGGTTTTACATTAATCTCTTTAGTAAATTGTGCATGTTTTACTGAACTTAATGGCTTAGTGAGCACATCGGCTATCATTTGTTCAGTTGGCATATATACTACATTAGCAAACCCTTTTTGTATCAAATCCTTTACATAATGATACCTTAAGTCTATATGCTTGGTCCTTTTATGACAGTATTCCTTAGCCTCCAGTAATTTGTGGGCACTTTGATTATCATTATATATCATAACATTAAATTTCTTATCCAACATTTCTGATATAAAATTCTTTATAAAACATAGATCTTTACAAACATCGCTTATTGCTAAATATTCACTTTCAGTACTACTTAAAGCGATACTTTTCTGCTTACGTGATTCCCAATTTATTGTATTGTTACCTAACTTTATCACAAACCCAGTGTAAGATCTTCTGTCTACTATATCGTTGGCCCAATCAGCGTCTGTATAAGCAGTCAAATTTAAATTACAAGTTCTATAAAAACATAGTTTATAATTTAATGTTCCTGCTAAATACCGTAATATCCGCTTAGCCGCAAGCCAATGAGACTGATCATAACCATGAGTGAACTGACTTAGCTGACTGCAAGCAAAACTAATATCTGGTCGGGTACATACAGATAAGTACATCAAACATCCTAATAATTCTCTATATTTATACAAATCATCATCAAAACAATTATCTTCAGGCTTGCTTAATTTAGTGCCTAAAACCATAGGAGTTGATACTGGCTTGCAGTTTTGCATATTAAATCGTGATAACAATGTCTTAATGTATTCAGTTTGATCTAACGTTAATACACCTTTAACTTTATCATGATTCACATTAATACCTAAACATGTCTTAAGTGTGCCCAAGTATTTAACATGAACCTCTCGCTCTAACAAAGTTATCAATTCATTTTTCATGGATGAACTATTGCTAAATAAATAAAAGTCATCGACATACAATGCAATTATAGTTAAACATTTTGTAATATTACATTTCTTAACATAAACACAGGGTTCACACTTGCTTTGTGAAAAGCCATTTTTTGACAACAATTGATGCACCTTTAAGTTCCACATTCTACTTGCTTGTTTCAAGCCATAGATACTTTTCATCAATAAACATACTTTATCTTTATCAGTGTTAAACCCTTCAGGCTGTTCCATGAAAATATGCTCATTCAGTTCGCTATTTAAAAAGGCAGTCTCTACATCTAAATGCTCTATGTTCATATGTAAGTCATTAGCTAAAGCAAATAAAATTCTCATCGTACTGTGGCGTACGACTGGCGAGAATGTGTCATCATAATCTACCCCTTGTTTTTGTGAAAAACCGCGCGCCACTAAACGCGCTCTATATTTATCCTTACCTGTGTTACCATGCTTGGTTTTATAAACCCATTTACACTTTACAACATTGCGACCCCTAGGTCGATCAACAAGCTTCCATACACCGTTTTTGATGAGAGCATCATACTCTTTTTGCATGGCAGCTTGCCATTCTACACCGCTCGATGAAGAAATAGCTTCTCCATATGTTATAGGATCAGATTGACCCTGAACTAACAAGGACATGTCATAATCCTCATACCTGGCTGGTTGCCTACCACGGGTGCTCCTTACAGGTCGCTCAGCAACGGTCACTGACCTCTCAGGACTAGTCACAGCTTCCCCTCTAGGAGACCACCCATCAGACTGCGAGGATGTGGTGCTACCTCCAGTAGCAAGAACCGGACTCCCCAGGCTCATTGCTTCATCACCAGTTGCATACTCCGACTCAGGAGCTGAAACCACAGTTACATTTTGATTAGAAAAACTGTCATCACATAATATATTTTCATTCATGGATAAATTATTGACATTATCATTTGAAATAGTATTATCAATCTCATTATTACTTAAATTATTATTTATTCCATTACAGTCCATATTATTATTCAATGTATTATTATTTGACTGGTCATTTAGACTAGGTAAACAGTCATATTGATAAAACTTATAACTATTAATTTTATTTTCATCAGTCTTTAAAAATTCATTCTCTAAAAATGCTACATTCCTGGCAAAAATTATCTTGTGGGGTACCAAAGGGTCGACTAGCCTATATCCTTTTGTAGTGTCACTATAACCAACGAAAATACATTTCTTGGACTTAGCATCAAGTTTCTTTCGCTTCTGCTCAGGTACTAGTGCATAGGCAACACAACCAAACACGCGCAGGTGACCAAGTTCAACTTTAGAACCAGTCCATACCTCTTCAGGCAAAGATCCTGCCACAGCAACAGAGGGGCACCTATTCTTTAAATACAGTGCGGTCATTACCGCCTCTCCCCAAAAGCGCTGGCAGAGACCTGACTCCTGCAGCATGCACCGTGCCTTTTCCATCAGAGTTCTATTAAGCCTCTCTGATACACCATTTTGTTGAGGGCTGTAGGGAACAGTCACTTGATGGACAATACCCTCACCTTTCAAGTATATCGCAAACTTATCATTACAATACTCGCCCCCACCATCAGACCTGAGACACTTCAACGGATAGCCAGATTGTTTCTCTACAAGAGTCTTAAACTGTACAAAAGTGGACATTACCTCGGATTTATAACGTAGTAGGTATCCCCAGCTCTTCCTGCTGTAGTCATCGGTAAACGTCAACAAGTATCTAGCGCCGCCCCAACTGCAGCTATTCATGGGCCCGCAGACATCGGAGTGCACTAACTCTAGCGGTTGGGTTGCACGCTTTGCCTCTGAAGGGAATGGTTTAGCTACCTGCTTCCCCTCAAGACATGCTATGCAATTTTTTAATTCAAGTTCATTATTCTCACTGTCCTGAAATGAAATATCATTAACCTTCCGCAGAGTACACATACCTCCATAGCTCAAATGCCCAAGTCTCTTATGCCAGACAGATGCCGGCACTGCTGCGACCATTGCACTCTCTCCACCCTGCACCATAGTTAGGGATGGGTTAGAATGCTCCACTTGCAAGATCCTGTTGACAACCCTATCTAACTTATAGATACCATTAACATTAGAAGCATGTCCCTTGCTATCCCCCAATACTTGACAATTTTTATAAATATGACACCCCTGCTTGTCGAACACCACAGTATAACCTTCTTTAGTAAGTCTACTAACAGACAAAAGATTAGTGGATAAATCTGGCACGAGCATAGTTTCAGCCACAGTACTATCATTACCTAACACCAATTTCACTTTTCCAGAGCCACAGCATGACAATTTATCATTATTAGCTATACATACCTCACTCTTATTAGGTTTATAGTCCATTAAAAATTGTTTAGAATTAGTCATATGAGCAGTACAACCACTATCAACGATCCAGTCACTTGATTTTACCGATAATGCTACAGCACTAGTAACGAAAGTCTTTTCAGAATTTTCACTCTTCTTATCACGCTTTAACTTGAAACACTTTGATTTTATATGGCCTGGTTTCTTGCAATAGTGACAAATTATTTTATGTTTAGATACATAAGCAGCATTATTTTGTGACTCTCCGCCATTAATTTTTCGAAACTCTTCTTGAAGTAGACGAGTACGTACTAACTCGGTAGTTAAGTTGCTACTTATACACGCTGTCTCCAGATTAGATACCAGAATATCATACTCAGCTGGTAGGCCACTTAAAAGAATCTCTGCAACTTCTGCATCTTCAATGAGTTTGCCTATGTCGGCCAGCTGATGGACTAGGGTCATTACCCCATTAATATAGTCTGTCATCGAATCAAATTGGCTGAACTCCATTCTATGAAGTTGTCGCGATAGTAAGACACGGCGATACAAGCCCTTATCTTCAAAAATTTTGGCTAACATATCCCATGCTGCCCTGGCTGTAGTCGCCTCTCTCACATGTTGATACAAAGAAGGTACGAGGCTCATACATATACGAGCAAGGGCTTTCTGATCCCGTACAGGGTCAACATCAGTGCCATCCACGCATCCCCACAAACCATCCAACACCAATAACATCTTCATTATAAACTTCCACGACGTATAATTAGCTATACCAGTAAGCCGCTCAAAATTGTGATGATTAGACATATTATTGTTCGCCGGCTGCCATGTTACCGGCGTTACGCCACGTGCGCCGCTCCCGTCGCTTTGCGACATTTTTGCAGATTAAGTTTATTGCTGCACCCAACAACAATTAGAATTCTCAAGGCTTCTGATTTTACAAACGACTTCTTGTCTTTTCTTCTTCATGTATGGTTGCTGGAACCCATAACCTGTTCGACCAATCTGTCGTTCTAATTACAGAGTAGCAGTTTGGGTAGCTGAAATAAAACTTGTAGCAAATATGGAGCAATCGATTTAATTATACGCACTATAACAAAACCGATATACACTATTTTATAGGACGATTATAATAGATTAATTAATTAATATTATACGGTGTTGCGATTAACATTTGCACAGGAAAGAGAAAGAATCAATTGTGTACACAGACTATATGACAATCAACGAGTAAGACACAGACTACAAATACCAATACATTAGCAGAGACATAGCCATGGGAAAGAACATAATAATTTTCTAACAATAGGTATATAGGAATAATTTGGGTAGTCCCTTTGGGTATATCCTACCTCCATATTTATGAATACTTGAAATACCCTGTGCATGGAGTATTCCTGAACAAGCCCGGAGGCGCCACCCACCCGTATTAAGTGTCTTTTGCGTAACCGAGGATTGCGTAGAAAGAACTTGATAACAGGTAAAAAGGTGAAAGGTATCTAACTCCACATTTATGAAAACTAATTTTTGAAGTAAAACTTCTTTATGCACGCTTGACTTGGGACTTTGAACGGAAGTTGTAAGTTATTGGTTAACGTCATCGTCCATTGTCAACATAACAAAGTTAATCTGTATTATTATGTTGGTATGTCTGGTAAAATAACAATTTAAAACTATCAAGACGGAGAAATTAAACAAAAAAAAATGATGGACATTATTCACACAGCGCTACCTAGCCCCAAACTAAGCTAAGCTCGTACGATGGAAACCGGTTAACTGATACAATACTTATATGTTTTTTGTCGGTAAACACATACATAGAATTCAATATAACACCCAGACACAGAACAAACATCGATGTTTATCACACAAATGTTTGTCCTGGGTGGGAATCGAACCCACAATCGCAGTTCAGAACGACTGAGCTATCGGGCCAGTCCAGTCATTCCATTAACATTAAACAAAGCAAAAACAAAGTTATACCGACCGATAGATGGAGCTTAACCAAAGTATATACCTAGTTTTACTTTAGTCGTGTGGTCTAAAGCACACACTTTTTTTTGGGATCATTGTTAGGTAGGTACCTACTTTCTGACGATGGTAGCAGACACTTGGCAACAACCAATAAAACTTGGTGCTAATCGCATCCGAATGAAATATAAAATGCAAATCCATGTGTGGGATGACATCGGCTATTAATAAAAGGTGGTTTTCGTTATTTAGGAAACTGGACCACTTCATAATAATATTTATGACATCGAATGAACACTTATTGACCTTGACTTGACTAAGGAGGTAATTTATATCTATACATGTATAGATATAAATTACGTAAATAAGTAGGAGTTTTGGCGGGAAAACGAAAAAGATCACGTTACCGCATTATATTATTTTCCAAAACTTGTGTTATTGCAGTGTTGCATAAAATTGAGGGCATTTTATTCGTTAAGTGCTGGACTACATGCATGAGTGTGGGAAAGTGGTATAATGATGGTGAAACGTTTTTTTCGTGTTGTTTCCAAAACTCCATAGAAGCTTCTGGTAAAGTTGCCACCACTTTACTAGGAGTATGACTTGACTAGACTAGACTATCACTTGACTTGATGACTTCGATTGTGACCTGACACATTATGTACGTGAAATATCATTAACTTGCTAAATTATCAACTACTTGACACTGGCTAAATACACAAAAGTGTGGAACCAAAACACAAAAAAAAAGTAGGTACTAAGGTAGGTACAGAATATTTTTTTATTAATTGTAGTACAGTAAGTAATGTATGTACTTAGTTGCGACTACATCTAAAATAAGTGAGTGAGTGAGTTCGAACAAAAAACCTAATAATAATACATACATACGGATATAGTACCTCCTCCTTTTTGGAAGTCGGTTAAAAAGGGTATGTAATAATAATAATAACGCCCAACGATCACATACATAGATCCTGGACCTTAACTAGGATTCCTAGATAGGTGTCTAGGGACCCAGGAACTACGAGAACCATGGTCCCACAACACCCAGACTCAGAACAAGTACTTGCGCTTTTTTTCTATGCACAAATACTTGTCCTGCCGCGGGAATGGAACCCGCCGCCTACGGGCTATGAGGCTACCTGTTCAACCACCACACCACAGGGGTTGTCGAGAAATGGGCTAATACTGCAGTTCTTAAGGGTATAGGATTGGGAACGCATCATCACCGTTCTGTTACAGCTGTCCTGCAAGAGTGAGTCCGTTTGCTTGTTTGCCGTTGATAGTAAATTAAATATTAAAACAGTGGTCTGTTATGGCTTATTTGTTTGTATGACTTTCACACCAAAACGGCTGAACTAAATTGGATAAATTTTGAACAACAAAATGTTACAAGAAGCCTCCATGTTATTATCCTCGTATATCTTATTATCTGTTTGTCCCTGATGTTTGGTTATATAGCGGGTGAAACCGCGGGGAAACTCTAGTATGAGGGTACGTACGACTGATATAGGTATAGGTACTTTCCAAGCGTAAAAATAAGGTAAAAATTTTCCGATATTTTTTGTAAGTACGCTTCACTGCAATCCCTATCTTACTATAATACTTACCTACTAATTACTACATGCTATATACAAGATGTGGTTACAAATAAACAAATTACGTAATCGCTGTGGGTAGAATGAGTCAAAACACGAAAAAAATAATTTTTGGTACTGTCGCGAACTCCAAAAATGTATGCTAAATCTGGTATTTAAGATAGTTGATTGCGTTTTTACCGAATACAATCTTCAGGATGTGTTTAAGAAGAGCGACCTGTCAAGTTCCTTTTAGGCAAGTTTTATGGATTTCAAACTGGCTGTGTATTATGTTTAATTATGCGCCATAAAACATATTTGTTTGTTATCGTATGGCAGAAACATACGCCTTCTTTTCTATTATCTTAGAACATAAAATATCTTTGTTAATGTAGCATTTAATATGCATGTTCTAGATTTAAAGGAAATTTGTGAAGTGGTTGACTGACAGAACTTTTACAGCCTAAGACACTAGAATTAAATACATGATACTTAGAGAGTGTCTTCTTTTTATAAATTAATTCTATAAGAGGTTTAAATGGGATGTTAAAGTTTTTAAGAAAACATGCGGATGGAACCATTTGCTTCTCTAGTATAGGTAATACATAAATTAAAGGAAACAAAAACCTTGAAACATTAATAAAGGTTACAATCACATCAATTAAAAGTCGAAATTACTTTGACCAGGTTTCGGGCATATTCGATGTCCTTCTGCTGAGAGCCGCGGAGCGGCTTAAAATATATCATACTCACAATAGTTGTCAAACTAAAACCAAAATCTTCACATATGAAATCTATAAATCGTTTCTTAAGGCAGTTTATAAGATGCATATTTAAGAAAAAATCAAGGTTGACCTTGTCTTTATTTTCGAAGAAATTTGTTTTTTCACGTTATGTCTAGCTGTTTACTATGAAAAACATAGCAAAGCCATCACACACACTGAGTCACACAACTCACACATCATCATAGAGGTACTTAGAAAAAACTGTGACTGTATAATTATATATATAACTTAAGTAGATTGTAGGTATGTGGTGTCCAAAAATGGCAACAAAAGGTGCCTAAATGCCTAATATTAAGTACCTCACCTACTTTAGCCTTATAGGGTGAGACTGGGACGGGAAAGGACGTTCGTTGGTGACGCAGCCAGCTAAAATAAGATTAAGTAAAAGGTGACCATGGCTTGTTGTCATGGCACTGCATATGTAATGTTACTATGAGTAACTATGGTTGATTTCTTTTATCTATAAACACAAACTCCGAAGAGAGAAAACGGTGAAATATAGGTATATATACTTAGTTGCATTTTTTTTGGCAAATAAATATATATAAAAAACCGTGCAAGAAGTTTTTGGGACGCAAAAATTGGCAAATAATTATAAATCTATGCTTAAGAAATTACCAAATATCAGGGAGGATTTAGAGAGTATGGGAGACAGAGAGAGTGGGAGTTTAGAGGCTCCGTTTGACAATGGCGTTTGGAGGCATGAAAATCTGCAAGATTTGTGTTTCGGAAATTGCACTAAGCAATTTCGAGAGAGTTGCATTGGAGTGAAAAATTTAGTAAAATAAAAGAAAGTATTTTCCTGTGAATACGTATCTAAACAGTTAGGTACTTAGTAAAGTACTAAATTACGATTTACAAAAAAGTTTGCACAAATGAGGAACGCCGTTGCGTAGGCGCATGCGGACAGTATAAGGCAGGCGCGCATTCTTCACAGAGTTGTTTCGTCATCGTATCACAGACAAACAGACGAGCAGTAAGTGTCTCCGGTGTTGTGATTATTATAAAAATATTGCAAAGTTTGTGTGGTGGGTGAAACGTACATATTGCTTAATTCAATATTACGAAACGTGAGTAAACAAACCGATTACCGAACCGTCATAAGCGACTCAGGTCAAGCAAAATATTAAGAACGTTAGAGATGAAATTTTTAAAATTCCAAACGTATTTGCTTTACATTGAATACCTACAACAAATAAAAACACACTATATAGTAACAATAACTGAAAACTTTAAAGTAAACACAAATGAACATTCCATATTACAGAAACGCAAGTTAATGTTGTTCCTAGGATACCTAAATAATTTAGTTGATAGATAAAATGAGGTATCACAAACAGCTTACTGAGTTGATATATTCTATTATCCATTTAAATGACTCATTGATTATAAGTACTTTACCTACCTATTTCGCAACCTTCAGTACGCCTGCTGGGGTGCGTCCAATATGGTCTCATTCATTCATTGAAGAACCTTTGTTAACATGTAAATGTTAATTCGCCCGAATCTAGTAAAATGTATTACTGTTTCCAAACGTGAATAAATAGACACAATATAATAAGTACCAATAGATAGTATGATTTAAGTCCCTATAGCAGTATCGCCTGCTTAAATTAATCAATAGATTAATTAGATGCTGCCAACCCTGTAAGTTGGTTGTAAAAGGTAAAGGATAAATTTGGACAAGAGGTGATTTGTCACGGTATATTATAAAACATGTCATTTTAGGTTCGCATGCATGCGTGACCACAAAGCGTTCAAGATTTCAATTTTTCCTTTAAAAATAATCTGATAATTAACACTTATTTCTTACTTATGCCAATCATGGGCACTTAATACCTACACATACACTACGATCAACAGTTCAAAAATATTAACAATTTAAACACTAGCGGCGACAATATTATACCCTAGAGTTGTTTAGCTCTTATCTACTGAAAATTTTCAAATGATACGATTACCTAGTTACTACTTCACATAAAACTCAGTAAGCCACGGTGCATGCCATATCCACCAATTAATCGTCTGGTGGTGCTTTTGTACTATAACTTCGAACATCCGTGTTGTTTCGCACTCAAGCCTAATTAGCATTCTGGACTAAATAATAAGTGAGGATATCAAGGCTACTTTGTCTGAGTAACCGACAATCAATCGTTTTCTTTGATCGTGATCGTGGTCGTGGTTTGAGTAAAAGTATAGGTACTTACCGATAGTATAGTAAAGTATAGTAACATTACGGAACTTTCGAACGACTCGCTTTTTAGAAAACCACATTGCGTTAATCCTCATCTCACAAACAAAAAAGGCTACCTATGTATTATTGATTATATATTATTTATATTATGATATTTATTATTTTATATTATGATTTAGGTACATTAATTAGCTTAAACGGATTTTACTTCTATTTTAGATGGCTGGGCAGCTGCTTCTTTTGGCACCACTGGTGCTTCTGGCTCTGCAGACCAGTGTTGATGGTAAGTCAACAGTCAGGTAATGGTGCTCAGCTTAAATGTTCAACGATAATATCGCTCATAAATTCTGATCCCATTGCTTAACTAATGATATTGCATGAGTATTGACTTTTTAGTAGATAGATAGATTATGTCACTGTACGACATTATGCTATCAATAAGAATAAATTAATGGGAAGTACATAAAGAAAGGTAAGGATACGCGGAAAATTGGAAAATAAGACAAGCTCGAAGCAGAATTTGTGGCAAGATTTGGAATACATACCCTACCTATGAGTAGGTATTAGTTTTGCGTGACAGTCAATCAAAAACTAAAGATGTTTGATATTTCATTTTAAATTTACAATTAGTTAAGACAGTTCTAAATAAGGAAACGGATAATAGTAATACTTACAAAGATGTTAATCATCTCTACCATCAACATTATAATACATATATGCCCATTGCCCATGTTGATGAGGTTGTGGGTGTGCCAGCGTGCCTCTATAAATTATGTAGACATAAGTCTAGATCTACTTTACTTAACTATTATTTAACAAATAAAAATCACTATACAGAACCACATAATAAATGTACAAAAACTAATTATAAAATACAATTCTATTTTAAGTACCTAGGTTTAATTGCTTCTATAGGTAATCATAATGTCATCAAGATAAATGTAGACAATGCAAATAATAGATTTTTGCTATGAATGATTTTCTGGTAAACTATCTAATTCGAAGACAGGCTGAATATAATGCCATAAAGTGGCATCTACTTTGTTTATCTAATTTACTTAAAATCATCTAAGTAGGTACATACTATAGTAAACATGAGTTTGAAAAAAGGCCTCTTCCATGTCAAGTAATAGAAAATAAAAAGCGATCAATACGAATACGAGCAGTGTGCGATGACTAAGTAGTCAACTTATGGTCAACCTACACTAGCCTGCATGCATTAGACCTAAGTTATTATAACAAGGTTTAGGTACCTATTGTGAGTTCCTGCCAGATGGACAAGGACCGAACGACTGTAGGTGTTGAAGGTTGCACCTACATCATCAGTTGCCAAGGTCCGCATTATGGTTTTTTTGCCTAGTTGTTTTTTTATAGTGTTGTAGATCATGTTGATTTAGCTGATTGTTCTGCGGGGGTGTGGGTCGTTTGTTTTGTTGATAAAGTTAATGATGAGATTTAATTAAATTGGTTTCAAGCTATGAATATTGATTCATTATTTCTTGATTATTCATGATTTAAAGTATAATTTTTGCTATATTTAAAGAACTTAATTTTTTAAACTATTTTCTATAAGCAGGTTAAGAAAGTCGCTAAGTCACATACACATCACTTAGAGTTGTTCTTTGTGGCGTTGGTTCGTCATGAATCACCCTTTATTAGTTCATTGCTGGACATATGTATCTAATGCATACCACTGATACAATCTTGAGCTCTTCTCACCAGAGCTGCCAGCCAACAATCTGCGTAATCACCTAGTCCTAGTCGGAGGGCGTCCTACCCTGCTTTTTCTAAATCACAGTGGTCATCGGTTCTGCCGCCAATGTGAAACAAATCTTTGCGTCACACATTTTGTTTTATCCACAGCTCAACGTTATCTTAACTACGGTTACGCTCGCGACTACTACGGCCGTAACCTCTACGAGCACGGACGCTCAATCTCCGACAACCTCGTGACATGCGGTTCTCATACTTGTGGAGTGGGGGCCCATTGCATTCAAGGCAGTGTCAGACCAGTCTGCGCTTGCCTTGCCGGCCACTCAGGCGATCCTCTAAGCCAGTGCATCAGGATTGAATGTGTTGGTAAGTTGGAACTCCTTGGCTTATATATCTACAAACCGTTATTCTATTTCTCTTCATATAAATGTATCATCCCCGCTTTTTGACTTTACGTAAGGCTAAAAAAAGACTACGCCAAAGTTTGTAAAATATAAGTGCCAGACTGTATTAGAAAGTGGCCTTATTGGATACAAAATATTTTCAGACTATTTGTTACAAAAAAACATTAGGTAATTTGTGTGTATTCACTACGTTTCATTTCATTCAACAACCTATTTATAGTTCATTTCCCAGCCTTATCAGCCTCCGTATTTGATTTTAGAGTGACCATGAGTACTGTATAGTATTATATTATCTGTGACCACGGGCTAAAAACCTTCGGATCGTCCGCGAAATCAGTGCCTTTACCTTCTTTACAGATAATAGTGAATGTCGCAGCACACAGACTTGTGTCAACCAGCACTGTGTCAACCCTTGTGACGGCACCTGCGGTATCAACGCTAACTGTGATGTATGTTCCTATTCCTTCACCATATCTTTTTGATGAATGAGCAGTAACACTTGTATTAAACCATAATTTTCTTCTGATTCTAGGTCCGTAATCACATTCCGGTCTGTACCTGTCCTGCTGGTTATACTGGCAATCCTTTCCAATCTTGCAGAATCGCTGACCCCGGTAAATACATAAATACGTAATTTAAGACAACGGGTGTGTTTGGATTGAAACTGTTATGTCTAATATTGATTCATTTCTTGTGTTTCAGAGGAAGCTTGCCACCCTTCTCCTTGTGGCCCCAACACCAATTGCCATGTTGCCAACAACCAAGCTATTTGTACTTGTCTGCCAGGATACAGAGTAAGTTAAAATTATATGATAATAATTAGCTTCATTGGCGGTCATTAAGCTTCCTCAACTTTCTCAGAGCAAAGGAGTGATTATTAAGTTCTCACTCATGGTATAGAGAGGCACACAGAAAGAAAACGTTTAATAGGTGGCTAAGTCACATCTTATGTTACTTTTCACCAGGGTTCCAAAAACATTTCTCAATTTCTTAAGTTTGTTATCATTATGACTCTGCACCTACGTTGTTACATCCTTGTTTTACTTCACAGGGCAGCCCGCTTACCGGATGTCGCCACGAGTGTGAATCTGACGGCGAATGCGGTGCTCAGCAGTCGTGTCGTGACTTTAAGTGTGTGAGCCCTTGTAGTGATTGTGGTGTCAACGCTGACTGCGAGACTGTCGCTGCCCACCATGCAGTCTGCAAGTGTCCTAGGGTTAGTTGGTACAAACTACATCATTTCAAGAAATTTGTTCGACAGTTTCCCAGTAAACTTACTTTTTAAAATTTTACTTCATAAATCATCATAAATTTTTGATCTGATAAAATTTTTGCCATAAATATAAAGTGAATGACATTTTGTTTATTTTTTAAGATAGTTAAATAAAATAACACTAATTTTAATCCTCAGGGCTACCACGGCGATCCCTACAGTATTTGTTCCGCCGAATGTACGTCTGACAGCGAATGCCCCAGCTACAAGCCTGCTTGCATTTACAACGCTTGCGTCGACCCGTGCATTAACTCTTGCGGCGTAAACGCTGACTGCAACCTCCGTGGTTTGACACCCGTCTGCTCGTGCCCAAGAAACATGACCGGCGATCCCTTCACTTACTGCAGGCCTTTCGAAGCCCGTAAGATTAATTTACCATTCAGCCGTTTTCGTATTTTTATTTTATTTAATTTGAAAGGCGTTGCACAAGATGCCATTAAAGTTTAACCCTATAATATTATGTTAACAGGTGACCTTTGCGAACCTAACCCTTGTGGTGCAAATGCCAAGTGCACCCCTGGTCATGACCGTACTGGCGCTGAGCGTCCCGTCTGTACCTGTCCTTCTGGATACATTGGAAACGCCCTTGCCTCTTGTGAACGCGTAAGTATCTGTCCGAGAAATTATTGTTAGTTTCATCAATAAGTCAACTGTTATTTTTATGATAACACCATGTCATGAATTACAAAACAAATTAAGCTTTGTTTTAACTAACAGTACAAAAATAACCAAGGTCTCTTCTCTTCTTATTTAAGAGTCCAGCTCTTGTCGGTGGAGTAATCGCCATAATTATCGATAATTATCATTAATGTAAAACAAGCTTAAACTAAAAATAAAGCACTTTCTTAATACCGACATAATTATTATTTAATAATAATAATGCTCAACAATCAATTAGATAGATCCTGGACCTATGTATGTGATAGGATTCCCTCTGTCTAGGGACCCAGGAACTACTACTACCATGGTTCCACAACAACCAGACTCTGAACAAGTATTTGCGCTTCTTTTACCTACATGCAGGTGCTCAGCTCGTAGATACATATTTTGCCTAGGTTTCAGATCACATTATTCGCTGTTTACAGTTCTGTCCCCTTGATTTTCCAGGGTGAATGCGAGCTCGATTCCCAATGCCCTGATCACTTGGCTTGCGTCGGCTACAAATGCGTGGACCCTTGTCTAGGCAACACGCAGTGCGGTTCCGGAGCAGTCTGCATGGCGCGGAGACATCTTGCTGTCTGCACTTGTCCTTCAGGTAACGAACGCATTTATTTGTCACTTTTATTATTTGAAGTCTTTCAAGAAAGTATTTTTCGTGAGTCAATATGGCGGAGTCAAAAAATTTTTAAGTCTTTAAAACAAAGTTTTTAATTTCGTACATATCTTACAAAAATATTATTTTTATAACTATCTACTTAACACAAATACATGTAGGTGAAAAATATTATGGATTTTGTGATTATGATTTTTACTAATTTGGATCCGTATTATAACATTTTTTTATATTATTAGACTTACATTATATTTTACCTTTTAATACGTAAGTAGTAATAGTAAGTAAGTAGGTGTATTTTTGTTATGATTATCATCTCGTATATCTAATTACAGGTCGCAACGGAGACGCCCTTGTTAACTGCTACGAGAGTAAATCAGTCGTCGCCACCGCTCGGTCTTACTACAGGTACAAACGTAACGGAAACTACACAGAACCGGAAGTACCCTCCAGCGAAGCTCCCAAAGATGAAGCTGCCAAAATCGAAGTCCTAGCTGTCAAAGAGGTTGAGGTAGAAGCTGACAAGAGCGAAAAAAAGGAATAAACGATTGATCGATTTTTAACATATAATATATGAATCGGTTCCGACTTTTTATTCGATTTGATTAATATTTTAATTAAAGTTAGCAAGCAGCTGTCACTTTGGCTCTTATGAATTATCTTGTAAATTGACTTTAATGAGACAAAGTGCATGCTTTTTTTTATTAATATTCATCTGAAATATTTGGAATCTGCATCGAATCGCTACATATTACAAGTAAGAGGTACTAGGTAACTACTTACTTAACTCGCGTACTTACCTTCTTGAAATAAGTACAAACTTATTCATTACACAGTAGGTATGTAAATAATGCCGTATATAAAATCACTTATTAATATTAATATCATATCATTGAAAATTATTTCTCCTTTCACTTTCGTATTGAAAGAAAGAAATGTTAAATGCGAATTTTTTGTTACAATTTTTTTTCTCTATTTTGAATTGAAATTCGGAGCTGATTCGATAGGATAATAGTGTAAAGAAAAAATGCACTCTCTATAAAAAACAAAACAGATAATAACGATGAATATCTATCAATCTTACGATTGATAGATATCCATCCATAATATTCTCAAACGAGCCTCTGGTACTAATATTCGTCATATAAGTCTTGATATCAAGACTTCTGTGCCGATACATGGCCGATACACGAATTGCTACATTGGTTCGTTATGTTACCTACTAATAAAAAAATATAAAATATAGTGCCATTTTTAACTCAGTATTATTTTTTTATTTTTTTTTGTCCCTTGTAATTTTATAATCATTATATTATCTTTAATATAGCGCTCATAGCAGTCATAGCAGATCTCGACTAC
This sequence comes from Ennomos fuscantarius, assembly GCA_905220475.3. NCBI lineage: Eukaryota > Metazoa > Arthropoda > Insecta > Lepidoptera > Geometridae > Ennomos > Ennomos fuscantarius. Next base: position 6,893,134 of record HG992044.1, read on the forward strand.
CGCTCGGTAAAGTTAAGCAACGTTCGCAGAACTCATCACTTGGAAGGTTTATATAGCAATTATGTTCTATATTATCTTTGGACTGTATAACAATATGCCAAAAAACTAGACTTAGCATCTTAAGTAGGTAAATAGGGCGAATTCTGTGGGTATTAAATAGAAATAAAAGCTAGTGTCTATAACTAAGTTTATGTAGTGAAGCCGGACAGATACTTCGCGTCCACTTGTTTCCGTTCAATTCGCAAATAAACGATTATTTCTAAACTTTCGCATACAACGTCAAAATGTGACTAGAATGTTCAGTTTGAACCATCGCCTTGTCTGGTTAAAAAGTGGCATGATTCAGTGGCGTCTTCAGAAAAAACGCTCACAGTGATCACGTTCATTGCGAGTGGAACATTTCGAAAATAACGCTGTTTTAGGTCGACTGGAACCCACTACATATAAGTAATAATAAGTATGCACACACAACATCTTAGAAATTTTGTCAGTTAGATGCAGTAAATAGTAGTATTTCTGGTTTTCCAGGAACCATGCATGAACCTACCTATTAGGTACTCCCATGATTGTCAAAGCATATACCTATAATATAGCCAGGGTTCTGCTAGGTAGGAGTAATAGTATCAATTTTTTCTTTTACCTGTGTTTCATTAATCAAGCTGTCAATGTCAAAAGTCAAACAAAGTGGAACGCGATTTTTGACAATTATGACATATACGTTCATTTCATTTTTTTGAATACGTCCTGTCGTTCGATTACCGAACCGAATGATGAGAGAGCCAGTGTTTTTTACTATAAAGTACCCGTTGTTGATCTAAATATTTATGAGAAACCATGTCCGACATCAACATGGAGAAGTTCGCGACACCAGACTTCGTCCCGGAACGCTATGTGAAAGAGTTGACGAAGTCCTGTGTTGGAGGGGAGGAGCTCCAACAACAGAAAGAAAAGATCGAAATACTAGCAGAAGAAACCGCAAACGCCCTCAAGAAAAATGTTTACGAAAACTACATGCAGTTCATTGAGACGGCGACGGAGATATCCCACCTCGAAGCCGAAATGTACAAACTGTCGCACCTACTCAGCGAACAGCGAACTGTACTTACTACGCTATCCCACGCGTCCATTCTGGGCAACGACAATACCATATCACGCGAGTCCCTCGACAATCCCGACCTAGAAGCTGACAGGGCCGAAGAGGAACGTAAAAACAAACTCAATATCATTACAGAAAAAGTTGAAGGTTGCATGAACTTGTTAGACGTCCCAGATAGAACATTACTACATGAAGGTGACCTACTCGAGATAGATGCTGAGGAAAACACTGCCATGCAGAGAATGCATGTTTATTTATTTAATGACAGCCTTATGTTAACTTCCTGGATATCAAATAGACGCGGACCTATGAGGTATAAATTCCAAGTCAGTTACCCTATTAGTACACTTGCAGTGGTGAATGTGCGGGACTTGGGGACCGTGAAACAAGCTTTTAAAGTATTAGCCTTTCCAGATACCAGGGTCTTCCAGTGTAACAGTTTGACTATAAAGAAAGATTGGTTGGATAAGTTTGATGTGGCTAAGAAATTGTATGTTGATAAAGAAACTATGAAGCAAAAGAAAAAAGAGAATCTGGAGAAGCCCAAGCCTGAGTCAATCGAGTCTCCTAGTTTATCAGTAGAAGAAATATCATCACCTCAAATAGCACCATTGCCTGAATGGCTAGCTGATGTTACAGAAGAGTTAGATGTACTAATAGTTGAAAGACATTTTCAGAGAACATATGAACTCATGGTCAAAGCTCAGAAAACATTAAATGCAGATGAATATAAAATACATCCACAGAGACCTGATATACTAAAGAAAATTGAACTGAAACAAAAAGCCCTCATGGAAATCTTATTGAAAGAGTTGGATGTGTCTCACAACTGGAGTCCACGCGGAGGGCTACAGTCTACTCGACACCCTGTCATAATACTCAATAAGTTTAACATGACGAGTCAAGCTTGTGAACTTTTTCTAGCGATCTGCAGTCATACTGTTAAAGTGCATGTAAAAGGGGTCCAATTAGAAGGTTCCATAAACAGTTATGTGATGCAAGTGGGTGAGGTGTTTTTTTGTTCACTTAGTGATGCCTTAACTGAGTTCATTACATTATTTCCTAAGAATAAGATTAGTGCTTTTATAGTTTGGGCTAGCATGCAACTTAGGATACTAATGAGTCAAATTATTAAGCAGGTATTCACTCCTCAATGCGCCTTAGATTCTGTGCTAGACTGTGTTCAAAGCCTGCGAGATCAGTGTACGTTATTTTGTGAGTTTGGACTAGACCTGAGATTTCAAATGAATAGCTGTTTGAGAACTCCCATTATAAAAGCACTGAGGGAATACAAAGAGAAAATTGTTGAGTCCATGAAGAACAAAGTATCGGAAGATAAGTGGACACCTGTAAATATGCACACAAAAGCTGGAGTCAACAAATTTTTGATACAGATGGAGAGTTTGGGCCTTATATTAGCTAAGTATATTATAAATGAGACATGGGTGGACTTATCAAGCAGTACAATATGGTTTACCCAGTCAGTTGTTACTGTGCAAAAAGTTGGATTAAAACTGGTTACGAAAGACATGATGGATGTACTTGATGAGTGTACTCATGCCATTTTCAATTCCCGCCTAATGCTGTCAATAGGGAATGACTCAAGTTATGCGCAGAAGAACTTTAAGTTTATTTTAGACATTGTCATGCCTCTAATGCTCAGATATTACAAAGAAGAAGTTGGGTATGATAATGAGAAGCTTGTGAATCTAGCTAAGAAGTTTGGTGTGAATGTTCCTACACCAAAGAAATCAAACATCACAAAGTATACAAGTAATGAATATTTATGAGATTAGTCATTAGTTCAGATGTAAAATGTATGAAGTTATTTTTATTATGCTGAAGCTTTAAAACTGTAATATATAGGTAGTAAGCGAGCAGGATTTTTGTAAATTTGTTTAAAAACTGATCAAATATATAAAATATATTATATGCAAGTTATGAATACGAAATTTTAATAAGCCGGAATTTACGGTTTACTGTTTATTTTTATTCATAAAAATTTGGTCAGATGAAATAAAAGCATATTTGAAGTAATATAAACTCATTTTATTATTGGACAACACAGGAATGCTTTTATATGACTAATATTAAAGTAATGATAACAATTTCAATACAATGATAAGATAAGCTATGGTTTACAGTTTATAATGATTAAACTACAATAATACTATTTAACTAATAATAACATGTTACCTCCATTTTTGGGCACATGATTATGTTATTTTTTCCTTGATTATTTATATATACTAGTATTATCTATTAAATTTACACTCATGGAAGAAAAAGATGGCATAAATAAAATAAAAATACACTTAAAGTAAATCATTTGGTTATTTGTATAATCACATTAGATCAAAGAACATAAGCCGAAAAGTACAAAACATGATATAGTTACACTATACACATGTATGTGGTAAATCTATATACATACATACATAAGTGACTAAATAGGGGCGTATTCTGCGCATTTCATTATAGGATAACAGCTAAGTAATGAATACCCGAGTCACCCATTGAAAAACATCAACTATTAAAATTTCCCTAAAAGTTTAAACTTGGAGGAAGATTTGGGAACATGGTATTTGTTAGTAGATTAAAGCGTCGTCACTTTTCTCATTATCGCATGCTTATGAAAAAAAGAGACGAAAAGTTGCAGCCATATCGGAACCCGATCATTTAATGGGAACATTATGATAGTGCCATATGATATTTTAAGATATAAGTACTTACATAACATAGTTTTATTTACAAAATGTTGACGTCATTACATTATAATTAAATATAAAATAAATATTTTTAGACAAATATGCAACAGTACAGATTCTGTTGTGTAAACCTAATTTGAGTTCTAAAAATGTTATCGACCTTTTCACTATAGATAGAAACAATAAGAACCACAATAGTTTTTTTAATGCTGCTTTACCACAGGTTCCTGGGTCCGTGCTCTTTTTTAATATACAGGGAGTAACAAAAACCCTGTTAAATAAATGAAGTATGTGTACAGATAATTACAAGTAGTCATATAAAAATGTCTAACAATACCTAAGTTATACGTATCTGAAGTTACAGGCAGTATCTAAATACAAAAAAACAATACCATTTCCCAAAAATGTTTGTGCCACAAGCCGTGCCTATTTTTAAATAGCTAAGTAACTAAGGTAAAAGTAAACGCGGAACCGACAAACGGGGGCCGCCTTTGTCGGCTCTTTTGTAGGATGCCGCTCCTGCACCTGTGTGCCTACGGGGAAATGGGGTGCGCGGGCGGTGCGGCATAGGCGCGGCGCGGCCCGCGGCTTACGCTCAGTCGCACGTGCTCTCTCATGCAATTTAGTCGTTTCCAGTTTGACCGTCGCGAATTTAGTGTCGAGTGTGATGTCGTATTCTAACGACGAATACTACAATATGTTAATGTGCCTTGGTAGAAGTCACAATAATTATGCGGCAGCACGTAGAGAATACGAGCATAATTTTTCTATTTCGCGTGGAATTGAGTTACCGTCATTAATGGCATTCCAGCGATTGCACTTACGTGTTTACAACACCGGTAGTGTAACGGGCCGTGATCAGCAAAGATTTGATGCTGGAAGACCACGAGTATTACATGATGCTGAAGAACAGGTGCTCGATATGTTTGTGCAAGACCCAACACGTAGCACACGCAGCATGGCAAGAGAAATTGGAATTAATCACATGCGTGTATGGAGGGCATTGAAGGAAGACGGTCAGCACCCGTTTCATTATCAACGAGTGCAATCATTGTTGCCCAGTGATTATGAGCCCAGAGTGGCAGATGACGCAGAGTTTTTGAGTCGTATTTTATTAACCGACGAATGCTCGTTCGTCCGAACTGGCGTTTTTAACTGCCATAATGAGCACGTATGGGCTGTGGAAAATCCAATCCGCCAAATCAGCATTTTGATTGATTGACTGAACATGAAAATCGCCTGCCGACAGATGTGTTTTTGAAAGCTCTTTTAAGAGCTAAAAATTACGTACTTATCTTGTTTCTTGACAATACAAAATCACACGTGAATTCGATTGTTTAGAGTGTGGCAGAAAGGCGCGCAGCACTTGTGTGCCTACCACTATTGGTCAAAGAGATCTTTTACGTCATTAAGTTCAGTCTCGCAATCCTACAACGTTGTGGTATGTGGTATAGGGCACATAATCGTATGAAAAACGCTTAAAAAGTAATCTGTGGAATAAATAGCTTCTAGTTCCGTCGCAGTAGGTATGCAAGTTGAATAGACTTAGCGTACCATGGCGGGCGGTGCGGGGTGCGGGCAGGCAGCAGGCTGCGTCGGTGGTGCAAGTACCTATGTTGTCAATATCTGAGGTCGTAAACATTTTTAGTAACGGCATAAAAGGTTTTAATAAAAAGCACACGTAAGTTTTGTATGTCTCGTATTGAAATAGAACTAGTATTACTACAACCTTGAGTTGACACTGGATACGCAGCTCGCGGATATAACAGGGTTTTTGTTACTCCCTGTACTTACATATTTATTTGTTGTATATTTTTTTTTTAACAAAATTAATATGGGCGGTACTTATTTTTTTTCTTACAATTTTGGACTCTATTTCTATTTGCGTATACACCACGAGCAGACCAGATCTACCGCAATAGTTAGAACTGCCAAATTAAATTTAGCGTGGCCCGGCTCACTCCGTGCTTTAGGCAAGAAGCTGCAAGTATGTGGGACTGGTCCGTCTTATCCAGAAGAGCAGCTTTAAAGCGTTAGAAAGAGAAGCCACTATTGGGGTATTAGGGTAGGGTTATTAGGGTAGTCTTGTAACGCTGTGCAATCTGAACTAGACTTTATTACGTTGTAGCAAGAGTCGCTACAAAAAGGAATAAAATTGCTTTCTGTAAACAAGAATACATATTTACTGACTGTCACCGAATTTATGTTCGGGGACAAACAAGAATATTAAATGATTTCGCGGAATGAATATTTTGTTCCTGTACTATTAAGTATCTGTGGTTTAGTTTAGGATCATGTGCAACAGAATATACACCATTTCTATCATGTAATAATAATAATAACGCCCAACGATCACATACATAGATCCTGGACCCTAACTAGATTCCCTGTCTCCCTAGATACTGCACCCAGGAACTACGAGGACCATGGTCCCACAACACCCAGACTCAGAACAAGTATTTGCAGTTTTTTTCTGTGCACAAATACTTGTCCTGGCGCGGGAATCGAACCCGCCGCCTACAGGTTATGAGCCAACCAGCTCAACCACCACACCACAGCGGCTGTCATAATTACATGCTTATGTCGATTCAGGTTCCATCAAAGACTCAATAAAACTGTTCCCATTAATCAATTTCGTCGTCAATATAACGTACTCTACGTTAGAATCCTCTTGTTGGCTGATGGTCCGCAAAGCTGATATCTCTTGGTAAGTGCAACCTCCAATGAAGAAGACAAGGATCACTCGAGGATTGTCCATGGAAGAATTTTCGCTTGAGATCGAGTTCCGTCGCGCCATGCGAGGCTGCAGTGTTTGCAGTTCGTCGACTGTCGGCCCAGGTAACAGGCCTAACACGTCTTGAATGCCTAGAAACAAATAATATTTCTCAGGTTGGTTTATAGGCGCCACTTGGTGGCTTATTCCCTTTCTAAGTTTCTACCCACTAGTGTGGAGATAGTAAAAAAAAATGGCTTTTCTATCTAACGGCTAGCTAATAAGGCCCGTATTACAGAACTATGCTCAATCGTCGATTGATGCTCAAGTAGAGATTTCATTCACTATTTCATCATTTTGTGAATGAAATCATGTCTTGAGCAGAGATTCACGACTGAGTAATTCTGTTATACGAGCCTAAAGTCCGTATTACAGAACGATGCTCACTCATCGATCGGCGCTCAAGCAGAGATTTCATTCATAAAGTGATAAATTAGTGAATGAAATCTCTGCTTGAGCATCGTTCTGTAATACGGACCTAAGAATCTGAGGACCGTATCATAGACGATAGTCAGTTGTTGATTCGGTGCTCAAGTGTAGAGATTTCATGCTCAAACTGACACAGATTTTTACGAAGTAATAGTATGTCTTTCACAGATTTTTACGAAGTAATAGTATGTTTTTCACAGATTTTTACGAAGTAATAGTATGTTTTTCACAGATTTTTACGAAGTAATAGTATGTCTTTCACAGATTTTTACGAAGTAATAGTATGTTTTTCACAGATTTTTACGAAGTAATAGTATGTTTTTCACAGATTTTTTACGAAGTAATATTATGTTGTTTTATATCAACGAATAATGTGACGAGCTAACCGTTCGCCTGATGTTGAGCGACACGGCTGCCCATATCATTTGCTGTGTCATCACTTGGTACTCTGAAGTAAGTATAGTTACACGTGACACTGCACTGCGCATTACGTCATCCTGAGACATCAGCACAATCTAGTAATAAGATTACTAGACTGTGAGATCAGATCATAAAGTCTCATTTGCCCAGTAATTTCACTAGCTCCAGTGCCCTTCAAACCGGAACACAGCACTATGGAACTAGTTTTGAACTAGCAGTGCTTGCGCATTACTGCTTAACGGCAGAATAACTGGCAAAGCGTTGGTACCTAATTAGATAAACTTTGCAGAAAAGTACTACCATGTCAACGCAAATTGGCAATTTCATATCGTCTTGAGAACAGTTCACGACTGGGCATATACGTAGTTCTGCAAAACGTGCCCGAAAAGCTTCTATATTGCTCTAATGCTTGAAAAGATTCTTCGCAAAAATAATATTGAAACACTATTAAGGAAAATTCCACATGTATGCTTCAAATATTTTGTTAGCACAGTTCGCGGGGGGAGACCAATTACAATCATTAGACTAGATTGCCAATTAAACTAGACAATCACTGGTTATTAAAGGTAATTTGCAAATATTAGCACCTTTGTCTATAAATCGGTCATCAATAGTGTTAGGTTAACAGGGGCTATCTTGGTTAATTTAACTATGTCATACTAATTTGTTATTAATTTAATGTATATTCTTGTAAACGATTGAACGAAAGGGATAATTTACTTTTATTAGATATTGATTTGACTTCCTACTTTTAAGCAAGTGACTACATTTCTCGTTAAGACCACGCCCACTGGCTATGGGAAGGGGAACTGAAGATAGGCCACCTCGTTCGAACTAACGCTCACTTGGTGGTTAGCACTCAAAGGGTGATCAAATGGAAAGAGTAGCTTATGCAAATTGTGTCACGTAAATATATATGATAATTGCTTATATAAATGACTGTGCAAAGTTGCTGAATAAATAGTGATTCGTGTTGTGTAATACTGAAGTGTTATTTTTCACCGGATCCCTTTAATAGATACCTACTATATTCGTGATATTGAATTTTTGTTTTTGACCAACCATAGCAATAATCAAGATATAGTGAAATTCTTTTTCCAATTTCGAATTATTCTTCAGTCGAATGGTTTCTTATATAAAAGTCCACTGTCTATTTGAGAGCTACAGTGTTGCAGACAGAGAGCTTAGGCGCATCTTAGGCCGTAGGCGTCAAACTATAACACACTCCTCAACGTCCAGGGTTAAAATGAACGGGTGAGAACAAAAAGAGTATAACTGTCAAATTTATAGTTTCGAGAAAATTGACTTTAAACTTCAACGGATTCATTTTAATTTAGAGTGCTTATAAGGTAATAGACAAGGTTTATGTAAGTTTCAGTTGCTTGAAAATGTATTAATTCTATTTTAATATACAAAATATAATACTAATTCGTACAATTACGGTTAAAAAAAATATAATAAATATAAAAATGTTTTTATGCTAAACGAACTGTATTCCTGTGTCAGATATACCGTTTTTAGACTGATAATCTCGAGATTGAAGCCTCATTTCGGTATTTTGAGAATGTATTATTGTAGATAATTTCACGTTGAATCCAACGATACTCATAAGGAATTTTGTGAAAAAAATCAGTTAAACCCTTTTTGTTCTCACCCCTTCAATTTTGTGTTAGGCTAAAGAGTTTTTGTATTGTATTGTGTAATTGTAATCCTAATTCCTCCTTATCAATTGACATTCAAAATTATCATGCGCCCACACATTTAGCTGCATTTATAATATGGCCAGTTATCAAGGTTTGGATTGGACATTGTTTTTTTCTCATTACTCATGAATATTCTTGATAAGGCAAAGGTCATAAGTCAATTCATATTCATTTCATAATACAATAGGAGCCTGATGATGTCATCGAGGCCATATTCTAATGACATGAAAAACCAGAGCATGGGTGTATAAAAAAGTTTTTAGTCGCTAACTATAAAAAAAACGAGTGTGCTTTAGACCACACGACTGAAGTAAAACTTCTTTAGCTCCAACTATCGGCCGGTATAACTTTGTTCAACTTCAACTCTTTGTAAATGGCCTTTGTGGAGAGGTTACTACATTTTTGCCAATATCACGTGGAATGGCGGCACATCAAACGAAGATTTTTCAGTGAGAAATTTTGGTACATAACTTTGTTTTTGGCTTGTTAATATTAATGTCGCCATCTTGACAATTGTAAATTGTCATTTTACCGAACATACATATCAACATAATAAAACAATTTTTAAGTAATTTTTAGCTTTGTAATGTTGACAATGGTGTCGATTCTGTGTCGCATACTTTAAAGATAACGAAATTAACATATTTCCGTCTTTTTCATTTCCCCTTTATCAGAACAGTACCGTCATACTTTAAATTTACTTTAGTTTTAGAGAATGCGACACAGAATCGACACCAAATGTTAAACAACAACTTTTAACTTCCGCCCACCTCGTTACGCATTCACCAGCTTACTCCCCAAGTCAAGCCGCAAGCGGCCCGCGGGCTATTGCCTCGACAACCCTGATTTAGATCTAAAGATGACTCACCAGTCCACCCCTTGTTCTTGGCAATATGCTCGCTAAGTCGTACGGTCAAAGGTGTATATTTGCTTGACAGATAGCTCTTGTTGTTTGAACTCATTTCAGATTCATCCATTGTCAAATGAAGAGTCTGAAATGTAATTAGGATTATGTTTCGTTCTTAGTCAGATCAGTGTTTATTTATTGTAGTGAGTATCTATATTTATTTTTACTTAAATAACAATACTTGTTACTATTTCACAATTACGGTAAATAAATAAATAAATATCTGTGGACATTTCACACAGCGCCATCAAGCCCCAAACTAGGCTTATATTATGGGAACCAGATAACTGATACAATACTTTTATACTTTTTGTTTGTAAATACATACATAGAATATGACGGCGGTAACGTCCAGTTATAAATTCTATGCGCAGCGGGCAGTACCGTAATATACCCCGTGGTAGCATTTAAATTTATTACAGTGGCAACACTGGCAACTGTCATCGCTTCCCCACCCATCTGGCTATATAAATGGAGCGCTCGGTGTACTACGATCATTCTTGCGCCGGACACGGCCCTGTGCGCACGCTGAAGGCTTATAGTTATATAGGTTGCAACCTACGCACAAGCCCATATGCCTATAAATACAATATAACAAACAAACATCAATGTTCATCACGCAAATGTTTGCCGTGGGTGGGAATCAAACTTTACGAGATAAGAATCGTTAATATTGAAATCGCTACATTCTGCCACTTGGAGAATTTGCGACTATATGGGTACGCGAAAAGTACATTTTGAATCAAACGTTTCGAGTATTGGGCGTATTGCGACGTCTAAACATTATGAGATTTAACTGCCACCGAATATAAAAATTACGAGGTACGAGATTATAGTATGTTTATTTATACAAAACAATATAATGAAGAGTTCGATTTTGCACCGCATTCTCTAAAACTAAACGAAATTAACATCTTTGTCCTTTTCATTTCTCCATTATCAGATGAGTAAGTTTAGTTTATAAAAAAATAATATCTATATCTTCTATAAATAAATGTCGTGTCACAGTGTTTGTTACCATATTCCTCCGAAACGGCTGAAACGATTTAGATGAAATTTTATATTCACACTTGGTAAGTCTGAGAATAGGTTATGTATTTTTCATCATAATCATCACCGTTTTTCACCGTGTGAAACCGCGGGGCGCAGCAAGTAAATAAATAAATATTTGTGAATATTCCACACAGAGTCCATCAAGCGCCAAATAAAGCAAAGCTTGTACTATGGGAACCAGATAACTGATACAATACTTATGTAATTATTGTTTGCAAATACACAAATTGAATATTTTATGCATATATGTAACACCCAGACAGAAAAAACATCGATGTTCATCACACAAATATTTGTTCCGAGTAGGAATTGAACCCACAACCTGCAGATACCATAGACACCAATATAATGATAATGAATGCTCATACTTTTCTCAATACTGCATACTGTCTGATCCCTTGTTGCGGTCTTAAAAGGCCGCATTTTTCGAGATTGCACAAAGTGATCCAAGTTTTCAGCCCATACACCTGGACTAACTCCCGTTTGTAGTACTCCAGGACTTTAGGCTTGAGACCTGATCCGGTCACGCATTGCAGGCAGATTAGGCGGAGTATCTGAAACAATAGGTAATTAATTAAATAATAATAATTAAATTCTTGAAAATATTATATTATAAAATTTTGACGATATATCTATTATGTAATTAAAATCAATAAATTTAATTTTTAAACGCACTCAGTTGCAAGCGCCCTTACAGGGTTCATGTTCCTACTAAACTAGTTGTTAAGACCTGACATAATATATAAATTGTACATAAATGCAAATAAATGAATATGAATATGAACATTTTATAACGTCACGAGTTACCTGGGAAGCGTCACCTTTACAGCATTTGTGTTTATGTAACTTGTCCATGCTGCTTGCTCAAGAATATATCAATAGATGACGCTACTAACCCCGTAAGATGGTTGTAAAAGGTGAAGGATAAATTTGGACACTGAGTTTTGGCGGGAAAACGAAGAAGATCGCGTCACCGCATTTTATTATTTTCCAAAACTTGTGTTATTTTCAGTGTTAGTGCATAAAATTGATGGCATTTTATTCGTTAAGTGCTGGATTACACGAATGAGTGTGAGAAAGTGGTATAATGATGGTGAAACATTTCTTTTCGTGTTGTTTCCAAAACTCCATAGAAGCTTCTGGTAAAGTTGCCACCACTTTACTAGGAGTATGACTTGACTAGACTAGACTTGACTTGATGACTTGGACTGTGACTTGACTTGACACATATATATATATATTAATTAACTTGAAAAATTATCAATTACTTGACACTGGCTAAATACACAAACGCCCACCGATCACATACATAAATCCTGGCCCCTTACAAAGATTCCGTGTCTAAGGACTCAGGAACTACGAGGACCATGGTCTCACAACAGCCAGGCTCAGAACAAGTATTTGCGCTTTTTTTTCTGTGCACAAATAATAGGTCTATTAACCTATGAAATTGCCGTATTGCAGTAAAGACTTTTTCAAACAAAAAAAAGTTTTGATTGGCTATGAATTCTAAATTCAAATTAATTTTGTTTTAAAAATATGACATTCTATTTACAATATAAGTCTTTTGTTTATTGATTAGCGTTGTATTTTCATTACATTTCAACATTTTTCCTCATAATGGATACTTTGAAATTTCGTGTATTTATGGAATACGAGTTCCGTCGTGGCACCAACGCGGCACAAACGACACGTAACATCAACGACGTTTACGGAGAGAACTGTACAAACGAACGTACAACCCGTTATTGGTTTGCTCGGTTCCGTTCTGGGAATTTTGACTTGAAAAATGAACCTCGTGGTGGTCCGGAAACTTCGGTCAACAATGATGAATTAAAGGCGATTGTGGAAGCTAATGAATCTCAATCTACAGCTGAGCTGGCAGCAGCTTTTGATGTTAGCATCAAAACAATATTGGTCCATTTGCGACAGATTGGCAACATAAAAAAGCTTGATAGATGGGTGCCCCACGAACTTAACGATCGCCAGCGCAACGTACGCGTCGAGACTTGCCTTGCGCTGCTTAACAGGCACAGAAATGAAGCAATTTTGAACCGAATTGTTACGTGGGACGAAAAATGGATTATTTTTGACAATCGAAAGCGCTCAGCAAGTTGGTTAGATCCTGGTTCGGCACCAAAGCAATGTGCAAAACGAAAAATGACCCCTAGAAAGGTGATGGTCACAGTTTGGTGGTCTAGTGCTGGTGTGATTCATCATAGCTTTTTACAAAACGGCGAGAGCATTACTGCAGATGTGTAATTTGAAGAACTGACCACAATGATGGCGAAACTCACACGTCTGCAACCAGCTTTGGTCAATCGGTCTTCTCCACTGCTACTTCACGACAACGCGCGACCCCATACTGCACAACAGACCGTCTCTAAGCTGCATGAGTCGGGTTTGGAAGCTCTCCCTCATCCGCCATACTCACCAGATCTTGCGCCAACTATTACTTTTTCCAAAATTTGGACAACTTTTTAGCGGGAAAAAAATTCAATTCCCGAGAGGCAGTACAAAACGCCTTTGAAGAGTTTGTTGTCTCCCGTCCTGCTGATTTTTTCAAGAAGGGCATCCATAAACTGCCACAGCGTTGGCAAAGATGCATTGATTGCAGGGGTGATTACTTTGAATAAAAGAAATAAATAAGTTCGAAAAAAAAATACTTTAACTTTTTCAAACAAAACGGCAATTTCATAGGTAAAGACCTAATACTAGTCTTGCCGCAGGAATCGAACCCACTTCCTCCGGATTTTGAGCCGACCTGCTCAGCCACCACACCACAGAGGCTGTCAGGTGTGAGGTGTATGTACGGATAGATGGGTTCAAATCCCGTTCGTTTTTCAACCTTTTCTTTTACAGATCACATCTGTTGATTACCCTATAACCAGTCGATACTGCTATAAAAATCATGAATCCTACTAAAAAAGTTTGTATGTATGGAAGTTTGTTATTCTTTCACGCGCAAACGGCTAGACGGATTTGGATGAAATTTGGAATATAGATATCTAAAGGTTTTATTTTCAAACTAAATACTACAATGATATAACATCTAATACTAAACACTACCTACTGCTACAAAAAAATAAGTTTGGACACTATACTGGCCGTCATGACCTATAGACAGTCCAAATGCTCCAGCCCACTACCAGTAGGTAACGTACCCTACATGCTAATATCTTATATAGTGGATTAACACAACATACTTTATATCCGCGGGTGAAACCGCGGGGCGCAGTTAGTACTGAAAATAACTTCCTCCGTAAGCATGTTCAGTGTTTTCTCTTATTTTTCAATTTTAATCCTGATAGAGAGAAACAAAACACAAAATAACTATTTCTCCGTAACACTAAAAGATACGCATTCGAAAAAAGAATTAGGAAGTTATTAGAATATTACCTTTTTTTTTGTTTTGGTATGGCTCCATACCCCATATGGTTTTGTGTATTTAGCCAGTGTCAAGTAATTGATAATTTTTTGAGTGAATATTACCTTAGTCAATGGTTCCTTCTGTGCGATCAAATCTTCAATAAACGGGCACGCCTTCTCGTTTTCAATGCAGTTCAAGAAATCTTCTTCACACTGTATCTTGTCGTGGAAATCAAATTCATCGGTTTTCTGTAATTAAGTATCAAAATTATATATTCCCATAAACTTATATCTCCCCCCTCCCGCCCCTCTCCGGTACGCGTACACAATAGATTTTCTTCACATTATTGACAATCAGCAGGGTTCTCTTCGTTTAATGGCCTGCTATCGCTTTTTGCGATAATTCTGCCAATGTCAAGTGAGGAATTTTGTACGGTTATGTCATGTCAAAGTCTTATTTTGTTAGTCAAAATGCCACAGTAAAATGGTGGATATTTTACTGAAGGCTTTAGGAAGTCTTGAAGAGAATACGAAAAGGCATGGTTTTAAAACTTGGAACCATTCGCCAACACTCATGCAGTTTATGGAAAAAAGTTCAAAATTCACAACCGCCATTTTTGGATTCTTTTTAGCGACCCCGATCAGCAGGGTTATTCAATACCTAACTTTGTTTAGAAATGTGCTCGGCGAATTGTTTTAACTCTCTAACTATTTAGTTATCACCTCTCGCAATCCTCTTCATTTTAGACTTACGTTCATCTACCAGCCAAAGTTCCATCTTTTTAAAATTAGAACGGTTATACTGTTAGTAATCACACTAATATTATAAAGGCGAAAGTTTGTATGTGTGTATGTTTGTTACTCCTTCACGCTCAAACTGGATTTGGATGAAATTCGTTACCCAGATAGCTTATACACTGGATTACAATATAGGCTACATTTTATCCCGGAAAAGTACAATTTTCCCGTGGGATGAACAAATAATTAAAATACTTTTTATCCGCGGGCGAAACCGCGGGGCGCAACTAGTGAATTATGAAAAATTACATCACAAATTTTAAACAATACCCACCTCTTTGATATACTCAGCAATAGCGGTGTGCGTGGCCAAGGAGAGCTTGTTCGCTAGCAACTGCGGCAGTCTCGAGACGAA
Organism: Ennomos fuscantarius; assembly: GCA_905220475.3. Taxonomy (NCBI): domain Eukaryota; kingdom Metazoa; phylum Arthropoda; class Insecta; order Lepidoptera; family Geometridae; genus Ennomos; species Ennomos fuscantarius. The sequence continues at coordinate 6,908,745 of HG992044.1, forward strand.
ATGCTTGATTTCTTGCACGGTTTTATCTTTGTGTTTCTCGTCTAACTGGGCTTTGATCACACGGGCCTTTTTCGATAGTGTTGCTCCTACCTAAAATTTAAAATAACTATAATAAACGCATAGCGTAACCGTAAAATTATTATAAGTCTAAGATTAAAATTAAAGAAACTTCTATTTGAACATTTAAAAATCCTATTGTTCACTTATAATCTAACTACCGGAATGGGATAAGTAAAAGTTCAATTGTTACTTTTCACCAAATATATAGTCCTCGTGAACCGAACACATAATTGAAGGGGTGAGATAAAAAGGGTTTAACTGATTTTTTTGACAAAATGACTTATCGGTATCGTTGGATTCAGCGTGAAATTATCTTCAATATTACATTCTCAAAATACCGAAGTGAGGCTTAAATCTCGAGATTTTGAGTCTAAAAACGGGTTATCTGTCACAGGAATACAGTTGGCTTAGCATAAAAACATTACTATATTTATTTTATTATATTATATTTTTACATTAATTGTATGAATTAGTACTATATTTAGTAATTTTAAATAGAATTAAAACATGTTCAAGCAACTGAAATTTACATAAACCTTTTCTATTACCTTATAAGCACTCTACATTAAAATGACGACGTTGACGTTTAAAGTCAATTTTCTCGAAACTGTCAATTTGACAGTTAAACCCTTTTTATCCTCAACCCTTCAATTAACAATATAAAATGAGTAAGCCCGGAGTATGTGAGGACACGCGTCTCCGAATGCTACTCTTACCCAACTCTCATGCAACTCTACTTTAATTAAATCACGCGTCCCTAATATAGGTCGGCGCTGGCGACGTCAACGTAAACAAACGTGTCTCTACAAACATCAAAAAGCGGAGGAAATTCTAAGACATGATACTAGTGCCATCTAACCACCACTATCTTACAACATCAGGGAAAAAAATGGAGATGCATGTGTGTGTGAAAGGTCACACACACATGCATCCCCATTTTTTTTTCCCAGACAAATATCCTTACATTCTTTCTCTCACTAAAAATTACTGTTTGTCTACATGTTACTTAAGGGCTTTTTTATTTTTTACGTATTTTGGGCACAAAGTTAACTCCAATATTATTATGCCTATGTATAGTATATGCAATTATTTTGATTAATTTGTTTTGATTTTTTTATATTTTGGTTACTTACCTCCTATTATATTCTTATTTTATTTTTTCTTTCATTTTTTTTACTTTTCAATATTGTAAGCGGACCCGTTACGATAACGGAAGATCGGCGCTGGTCGTACGACCAGCATTATGCCGAGTTGGGACCGGTTCGAGGCAACTGTCAACTATATTTGTTACTTAGAATAGTTTATTGATGTATTTGCTGTTATCACGAATAAAAACATTTTTCTTTCTTTCTTTGGAAAACCAACTTTCGATCTATATGGTTATCTTATGGATGCCATTGTCATGAGTGGACCTAATTGAAATCGGACCACAGGAGAAGCACCAGCCCTCGAATAAAAAAATCATCAAAATCGGTTCACACAGTCGAAAGTTCTGAGGTAACAAACATAAAAAATAAATACGACCCATTTGAGAACCTCCTTTACATTATATTATATTTAGACAAAAAGACAAAAAACTACACGTGTTTCACAGTTTTCGAAAATTCAACCCTTAAGGGGGTGGAATGTGGTGTTAAAGTTTGTGTGGAGAAACATTTTATTCAATTTTGTTATCATGTTAAGCAAATGGCTATGAAACGAATTTTTCAGTCAGACTTCATTGTTGACTGAATGATTTGACATGTCCGTTAATTTATCAAAACTAGTCTAGACATATTGAAGCTTTGACGCGAGAAAGTCGTGGTAGTTACACTATTTATAATTCAAGAACAGCTGAACCGATTTGGCTGAAAATTGGTGGGGTAGCTTAATACCAGGAGACAGACATATGGTGCTTTTTATCTCGTTCGACCGCGTTTTACTAATTCACACGCGCGAAGCCGGGGCGGGTCAGCTAGTAAAAAATAAATACGGTCCATTTGAGAACCTTCTTTACATTATATTATATTTAGACATTTTAAAATGTCTTTAAATTTTATTATTATAAAGCGCGTGCATATATGTCTCTTGTGTGTGAGCGTGTCGTTTGGTGCTCTTCACCTGTGTTCAGTATTTGATTCAAGACGTGACTTGTTTATTGGACTGAATTTCATTTACCCCGTGATTTGGCGTGTCGGTGTGAGAAGATCTGCAAGAGAACTAAAGTCACCGATATAACTAGAATTAGCAAGTTGTTAGCGGTAGCTGTTTACAGGAATCAGTTAGGTCATCAAAATAATTAGAATCAGTCCGAACTGATTCTAGTTATTTTGATGACCATTTTTTGAAATAAATTATTTGTCTTATAAATATTATAAACATGAATCTCACCGATGCGAGATAATAAATATTATAAACGTGAATCTCACCGATGTGAGATAATAAATATTATAAACGTGAATCTCACCGATGTGAAATAACAGTTTCTAAGTTCAGCGAAAACCTCCTCGCTAGAGTTAAGGATGACCCGTTTCTTTTCCAGCGCGGTGGCTTCCGGATTTGCGTCATCGGGGCTCACGAACTTGCGCCCCGGAAACGTAGCAGTTGTGCTTTTAATACCATAGAGTTCATCTGAAAATTAAGGGCCTACATTTAAAGCAACATTTATCATATCATGCACCAAAACTAATGTTGATACATAGATATAATAAAACTGAAACTAGGCTAAATCTGTTATTGATAATTTTTTGAAAAGTTTAATTACGGTCAACTTTTTTTTTTATCATAGATGTTAAAACATATTTTTCTTAATTTCGTATGCCTGTTTCTCTGTCCTTTTGAACACGCATCACGCTGTAAGGATTTCGGTAAAATTTCGTATAGTTATAGCAAATTTTTTATTATAATATTTGGGAAGTTTGATGTTTTCAAAAACGGTCAAGAGCGGGTTGCACGAATAAATAAAAAAGTTTTTTTAATCTGTATATAATTTTAATGACGTCAAGCTAAGTTATAAGATGTGAGCGGCTTCAAAATTCTATCACCAGGGCCACATGTACACGAGAACAACTTTCAAAATAAGTATTACATTTTATAATTACCAATCAACCCTTCATAAGTGAGCTGTGTCGTCATAACACTAGTGAAGTCTATCGCCCTGTCTAGCAGCAACAGCTGATCGATGCAGGACGTAGCAGACCCTTTGATGCTGGAGTCCTGCTCCTCTTTGTTTAGCCGGCATAGCAGGTCCCATACCTGATGGTGGCGTGGCGGAAAAGAGGCCTCCATTATATGCTCATAAAAATTTACAATAAATTACCGGTTCACATAAGAAGCGAAAACAAAGTAACGTCATTTAAAAATAAACTCAAACTTTTTTTATCTCAAAAATGCTACTATACTGTACAAGAATACTTAGTAGACAAATACGTAGCAAGCTCACGATGATGACACATACTGAGTATGATATATTTCTACTTACATTTATTCTTCGGGATTTCCATAGTCAACATTTTATTATTTAGGTGTTCGAGCCTAAAGGCTTGACCCACCTTGAGATTACACCTTCGCATTCTGTCGTGATTGGTGTGAAGTTCGTTCGTATGCAGCTGCAATGCGTCGATTGGCGCTCCAACTTCACTTCAGATCTGTGACGTTCAGCGCGTTGGCTGAGTGTTTCGCCAGTACACTTAGTATTCTGTCAAGATAAACACGTATCGCGAACGGTAAGTCGATAATATAATTTTCAAACGTCACTTCGTAGGTACAACGAAGTATCAATTGATACTACCAAAGCTCATTGGCGCGTCCTTGCACCGTCAACCGTCGTATAGATATGACAAAACCCAAATGTGGGTAGCTCGATATTCGATGTGGCCGTCATACGACACATTCGATACGACGCTTGAACGCAACCATCAAACGTTGCTCGTCATTTAAACCCCTGCGTGGTGATACGACCATTCAAACGTCACTTTCCTCCTATGTCGTTTCACTGAAACCAGTCGTATCAGCTCATACGACATATCGATCGTTTTCATACGTCACATTACCTTTTACTTTCCTTTCAGGAAAATGTCACTCACCACCTTGGGCGAGTTGGCCCAGAGATCATCACCCAAAAAAGATTTTTACAAACGGGTACTGGAACTAGTACGTGAATATTACCCTCCAGGATGGGAATCGTGGGTAGTGAGAGACATCCCGGTCAACGAGCTGTTCGGCGACATCATCAGTCCCGAAATGGATAAAAAAATTAGATTTGCACTGCCATCCTCTGGCCTAGCCCTAGCATTCGATTCACAATCCAGTCAAATCTCTGAACGGAGTTACCGGACCCTAAAACGACAGTTATTAGACTGGCCATTTGGTAGAGCGCTCATATATGCCCCACGTGACATTATGGCAAAAATACATGACAACGCTTGTACGTACAACAACTTCACGGACATAGTGAAGAAGATAAAGCCCCTCATCCTATCAAGAAAGGCCACAATAGCTGCACTCGGAGGCCATGAAAACGCTGATGAAGAAAGGTCTAGGTCACAAAGCACAGCTTCATCAACACCACGACGAACCTCTTCTGCAGAACGAACCAAGCGGCAAAGAGAAGATTCCCCTCAACCGGGAACCAGTAAACAGCCCCCAGAAAAGAGAACTCGTGACGACTGGCTCGAACAACTAATGGATCAACAAAAAACCATGTTTACGACCATACTAGATATCTCAAACCGCCAAGGAGAATCCATCAAACTTTTACAGGAACAACTTGCGGAAACACAGCGTTCACAATCTAAAGAGCCTGACTCTCTCAATAACTCTTTCGCCGATAGTACATCGCAGGATGAAGACGATGCGGACGCGGATAATCACGAAGAAACAACGAGTGCGTGGCAACCGGCACAATCAAATGAAGAAAAACTTAGACAAAAGATCGCGGAAGCACAGAGACAGCTATCAGAGCTTCAGCAGCAACCGAGAAATACGGTGCTGGATTTTACGCCCAGGGTGACGGAAACAGAAGCCAAAATCTCCAAAGCATGCCCGAAGCTAGCAAAACTCGGAGCTGATTGCCAAAGATTAGGGGAAGACGGCTGGAAAAATGTCAAGTATAAGGACGTACAGAAACACTTCCAAGCAACCCCTGTATTCTGCCCACTAAAGGTGAACCCTCAGCTAGCGTTAGCCACGCCCTTTTGGCACAGTGTAACAATGCTAGAAAAGTTCGAAGGTACACTTGCTGCGATTACTCATGGACTACTCCTACAACGTCAAGCATTCCAGGAAATATGTCAGAACCTTAATCCTGAGACAAGAGAACATGTAAATGAGTTAATCTTGGCGCATGATACACAATTCAGAATTACCTCGGAGAATCTCCTACAATACACATGTGGAAAAAGAGCAGAAATAATCCAACAAAGGAGAGAGCTCTACAAAGCCCCAAATAAGGTAATCAATGACATCCTACACGACATACCACCGTCTGAAACGTACCTATTCTCAGAAACAAAACTGGCAGAGACCATTAAAGACCAAGGAGGTACGCACAAAATGTTTCCTCCCAAAACTAAACGAAACCATAACTACAATAAAAGCAAACCAACAAGATTTTCAACACAAAAAAAGAGAGGAAGGGACAGCTACAAAAATGAGTACAGGCGTGAGGAGAAACCTAATTTTCAAAAACAAAAAGTATCGAAATTTCAGCAGAACAAAAGTAAGCAAGGAGAAAAGAAGAAATGACTATTTTCGAGCAGGACAGTTACACAAAAAAGTTCAAGTATGGCAACAGCTAGGTGCCCCCAAAACTATTCTATCAGTTCTATCGGGATACAGGATACCATTCTTAAACAAACCTCCAATAAATTTACTGAATCGTCAAAATCAAAACATTGCTTGCAAAGAATCAAAGGCAATGGACGAGCAGCTAAACAAACTACAAAATTCAGGAGCGATTATAGAACAAAAATTCCAGCGGGGATTCGTATCACCAATGTTTTTGAGAAAGAAAACAGACGGAACCCACCGCTTGATTTTCAACTTAAAACGCCTGAACTTTTTTGTCGCTACACCAAAATTCCATCTAGTGAACCTGCACAAAATCCCAGAAATTCTGAAGAGGCAGGATTTCATGTTCAAGATAGATATCTCTCAAGCCTATTACCACATACCTATCGCAGAGGCACACCAGAGGTACCTCACACTCCTACACAAACGCAAAATATACCACATGACATGCCTACCGTTTGGCCTTGCCAGTGCACCGTCCATCTTTGCCAAAATAACAGGCTGGGTAGCGCAATATCTGAGACAAAGAAACATAAAAACTCTTGTCTATCTGGACGACTTCCTCATCATGCACAAAGATCCAGCACAGCTCCAGCATCAAGGAAACTATGCAATACAATTACTGGAAGAACTGGGATGGTGCATCAACCATCAGAAAACCAGTATTATCCCAAGACGGTGCGTCGAGTACCTAGGCGTCATATGGGACACAGAAAGAAACGAAAAACGTCTACCGGACTCGAAAGTAGTGCATTATCGGAATTACTTAGAAAACCTTCAACAAAAAGGGTTTTGGAGCTGGATGGATGCAAAAATACTGCTCGGGAAGTTAAACTTTGCCTCCGAGGTAGTACCACTAGGACGACTGCATTGTCGCGCAATCCAACGAATGGCAAACAAACTACATGCATCAGACCCATACCGAAAGTCGCGATTACCAGCAATCGCGGCAAAAGAAATATACTGGTGGACGAAAAATATTCAAAGAACTACCCCAATTCATTACGAACCACCATCAAAATTTATAACGACAGACGCCGCGGATCACGGCTGGGGCGCAATTTTAAACAATCAAAAATTATGCGGGTTCTGGAAGAAAAAACAACAGAACTGGCACAGCAATCGAAAAGAGCTATGGGCGTTATACGAGGTCTTGAAAAGGAATGCACCGAAACTAGAAGGAGAATCCGTAACTTTTCAATCAGACAACAAAACAACCATTGCTTATATCAACAAACAGGGAGGAACGAGATCCATAGCCCTCCTAGAAATAGCGTCGAAAATACTGCTGCTCACCAACTACTGGAACATTCGGTTGAGAGCCAGATACTTGCCAGGAAAATTCAACGGAATAGCGGACAGCCTATCGCGAGGAAACTCCCCCCCAGAATGGCAATTATCAAAGCAAGCTCTGAACCTGATCTTTCAAAAGTGGGGGACGCCTCACGTAGACCTTTTCGCCTCGAAAAGATCAGCTGTGATCCACCCCTATGTAAGCGAAGACGTACGAGATCGCCAAAGCCTGTTCACGGATGCTTTCAGCCGACCTTGGCGATTCCAACTCGGGTGGGCATTTCCACCACCAGCACTCATTCCCAGAGTACTTCAACATCTGGAGAAAAGTACGGGATGCTACCTGTTGATTGCTCCCAGCTGGGAGAATGCCCACTGGCGATCGGAACTGGAACTGAGAGCCCTACATCCTCCGATACAGATCCACAACCTCCGAGAAAACTTAATAGACCTGAGAACAGGTCTGCCACCTCCAGACGTGGACAACATAACTTTGGAGGCCTGGAAGGTTCATGCTGGAATGATTTACTACAAGGATGGCCAGAAGAACATAAAAATATAGTGCAAGCGTCTTGGAGGAATTCAACGCTCAAGACATACCGACCGGCCTGGAGAAAATGGGTAGAATGGACCGAAAGAAACCAGCTATCAACGAAAAGGCCAAGTCTAAATGCATTGGCGCAATTCTTGTGCTACCTTTACACGGATAGAAAATTGGCACTTAACACTATATTGGTACACAAATCAGTAGTATGCTCCTTTTGTGATCCCGAGATAAGCGAATCTTTAGCCAATCACCCCCTCATAAAGCATGTGCTCAAAGGAATCGCAACCAGTCGACCAAAAGCAAGACCACGAGCCCCCATTTGGAACGTCAGCGCTTTTACAGAGTGGCTAGACAGTCGCAGTATCGACGAGCGGAGTATATTTCAAACCTCCCGGCATGTGGCAATCCTCTTCTTACTCGCCACAGGCAGAAGAATTCATGACCTAACCCTGCTAGACATAAGTAGGGATCACTACGAGGATAACGGTGACTCTATAAGACTCTGGCCCATACATGGCAGCAAAACTGACTCTTCCACATACATCCAAAGTGGTTGGGAAATCAAATCAAACCCGAACCAGAAACTGGACCTAGTAGTCTGGACAAGACGACTCCTTGAAGCATCGAAGGATAGAAGGGGCGCCCTCACAAACCTGTTCTTAACAACACGAGGCACAGCCAAAGCCGCATCAAGAACGGTTATTGCTGGGTGGATCCGCACTTTATTTAAGGAAGCTAATTTAATGGCTTCTCCGGGCAGCTGCCGCGCCGCGGTTGCCTCAGATAACTTCATCAACCAACACATGGACTTAGACGAGGTCCTAAAGAAAGGGAATTGGAGGAAAAGCAACACTTTTAAAACGTACTACTGCAGGGAAATCAGCCCACGATTCAGTAATAAAGACACTACTGTAATATCATCCGATTTCTCCCCATGTTGATTATTCAATAAGTCTAAATTATTACAAATAACACCCAACATAAGCTCATTACTGATCATCCTGATGATCTCTTATAAAGTTTATTCTCTTGTTGATTATATTATGTTTTGGCGCCTTTCAATATATGCTATTAGTATTTTTCTTTTGTTATATAAAATGTTTTTTATTATCATCCTCACTCTAAATATATGATCAAAGTACACTTAGATCGTTCAGCGCCGGCAGATAGTAAACACGTCTCAAGGTGGGTCAAGCCTTTAGGCTCGAACACCTAAATAGAGGCGTTTTCCCCCCGAAGGGTAGAAAACGCTTATTTAGGTTTCAGCCGTTAGGCTTGACCCACCCTAAATAGTGTGCCTTGCCGGCTCATATTCTACGTAAGGTACTGAAGAAACACTCAGCCAACGCGCTGAACGTCACAGATCTGAAGTGAAGTTGGAGCGCCAATCGACGCATTGCAGCTGCATACGAACGAACTTCACACCAATCACGACAGAATGCGAAGGTGTAATCTCAAGGTGGGTCAAGCCTAACGGCTGAAACCTAAATAAGCGTTTTCTACCCTTCGGGGGGAAAACGCCTCTATTGTGTAAACTTAGTTAGTACTTTCTTTTCTTTATTTGCTATGCCCTAGCAGGGTTGTGTAACTAGTGTGTTAAATGTATCTCCTTGTTACATAATGCAATAAATAAATAAATAAATTTACCTGTTTTGCTGCTTGGCCTTTGCCAAACACCCTCGGTATGATGCCATACAGCTGCTGAATTATGCGTAGTGCTTGTGCAGCATTATACATACAAGATGGATCACCTTCCAAGTAGTTTTCTCTGGAAAATGCATAATAGGTTCCAGGACTACAAGAACAGTAGTAATTTTAAAAAATACTCCTATTACAAAATGGTGAGAAAAGAAAATATATTTTCTTATAGTATTAAAGCGAAGTTAGATACACTTTTGTTGTAATAGAAGGAGGTCCATGGGTTTGCTGAATTAATGATATGCCGATTGACTTTGTATACGATATATTAATTAAAAAGATATTTACAAAAACCAAATGCGGAAAATAAAATTTTCTCTAATGTGAAGTCTATATCAACAACATTCGTTGCCCCTAGCAACTAGCTGGAAAGTTTATCTATGAGATTGGTATAGAAACTTTTTCGTGGGCCAGCACGCCACATCACCCCCCTCCAGAGACCGTCCTACGGGCGATAATATTCTGGAAAACGCACTGTTCGGCCTGATCGAGTGGTGGTCACTGGAGCGTCTCGGGTCTCAGGTGCTGCCACGGCGGGAGAATGGTCCAACTCACGAAGTATGTAGGCAGGCTTAATGCGGTCGACTGATACAGTGACTTCTTTGCCTTTTATGCGGAGCTTGAAAACTTTATCCCCTCGTTCTATCACCTCATGCGGCCCTGTGTAAGCTGCTTGAAAAGATGGGTGCGAGGTGTCATCTCTTAGAAAGACGTGGGATGCTGTTGCTAAATCTTTGAAAATGAATATGGAGCGGTTATTCCCATGGTGAGAAGTTGGTAATGGCAACAAATTTTTGGCGAATGTGCGCAGTCTTTCAGTGTATACTGTCAAGTCCTCTGTGCCATCAGCCGATTGACAAAAAATGTCCCCTGGGAGTCGTAGTGTCTCTCCATATACGAGTTCAGCTGGAGTCGCTTGTAAGTCTTCCTTAAATGCCGCCCGGATTCCCAGTAGTACAAGTGGAAGTGTTTCAAGCCAGCTGCTCGTCGCATGACATGTAATGGCGGCTTTAAGCTGTCTGTGGAATCTTTCGACGAGTCCATTGCATGCCGGATGGTAGGCTGTAGTTCGTCTTCGTTGAAATCCGATGATGTGGGACAGATGCTTAAAAAGTTCTGATTCAAACTGTCGACCACGATCAGTGACGATATCTTCAGGGCAGCCGAATCTGGATATCCATCCGTGAACTAAAGCTTTTGCCACTGTTTCAGCTGTTATCTCCTGTAATGGTATAGCCTCGGGCCATCGTGTGAAGCGATCTACACATGTGAGACAGTAACGATACCCTTGTGAGAGAGGTAAAGGTCCGATCAAATCTATGTGGATTTTCATGAATCTGGCTCGAGGTAAGCTGAATGATGCTAATGGAGATGAGACATGACGTGTTATTTTTGATCGTTGGCATGCTAGGCAGGAACGAGTCCACTCTCTACAATCTTTTCGCATACTAGGCCATACATAGCGTTCCGATATCAGTTTCGTCGTCGCATTTATGCCAGGGTGGCTAAAAGAATGCAAGTTTTCGAACACTTGCCGTCGCATGTCTTTGGTCACATAAGGTCTGGCCACATTGCTGCTCTTGTCACAATAGATTTCTGTGTGAGATCCAGGCAGTTTGATTTTTGTCAAGCGCAGAGAAGTATCGCTATCCAAAAGTTGTTCTAGTTCAGGATCTGTGCTTTGTGCTTGAGCAAGCTTGGATAGATCGATGGGCTGAGTAATCTCTTCGATGCGTGATAAACTGTCAGCCACAACGTTATCCTTTCCTGAAATATGCCTGATATCTCTGGAAAACTGTGAAATAAAATCCAGATGTCTGAACTGTCTTGGTGAGCACTTTTCTTTTCGTGAATGAAATGCGAAAGTTATGGGCTTATGATCAGTGTAAATAATGAAATCTCTCGCTTCCACCATGTGACGAAAGTATTTTATTGCTTCGTAGATGGCAAGAAGTTCTCTGTCGTATGGCGAGTATTTCTGTTGACATGGCGAAAACTTTCGAGAGAAAAATGCCAAAGGTTCCCACAGGCCGTCTCTATGCTGTTGTAAAGCTGCGCCCATTGCTGTGTCTGAAGCATCGGTAACTATAGCGAGCTTCGCTTGGCAGTCTGGATGAGTGAGTAGTGCTGCTTGGCAGAGACTTTCCTTGCAGGTGATGAACGCTTTGGTAGCTTCTTCTGAAAAATGCACGGGATGTGAACCTTTAACTGATCCTGTGAGTAGTGCATTCAGAGGCGCTTGATGCCGCGCTGCGTCAGGAATAAACCTTCTGTAAAAGTTCACCATTCCTAGGAATCTTCGCAGTTCTCTGACGGTTTTCGGTGGTGGGTAATTCGCAACCGCTTCTACCTTCGATGGTAACGGCTTAGTGCCAGCTGCTGAGATGCTGTGTCCTAAAAACGTTACCTCTGATACACCGAATATGCACTTGTTCGTGTTGATTACCATGCCGTATTCCTTGAGTCTGTTGAAGAGCAGATGAAGGTGCTTCTTGTGTGATTCCTGATCAGGTGAGAAGATCAAAAAATCGTCCAGAAACGGGAAGCAGAACTCTTCAAGGCCCCTAAGCATCTCGTCCACAAATCGTTGAAACGTTTGGCTGGCATTACGTAGTCCGAACGTCATGAACGGAAATTCGTATAAACCAAACGGCGTCGTGATTGCGGTCTTCGGAATATCCTCAGGGCAGACAGGAATTTGATTATAAGCTTTTACGAGATCGATAACCGAGTATACTTGACAGCCGGAGAGACAATGTGCAAAGTCATGTATGTGCCGAATGGGATAGCTGTCTGGTACGGTTCTAGCGTTGAGCATTCTGTAGTCACCGCATGGACGCCAGCCGTTATCTTTTTTAGGCGCAAGATGAAGTGGTGATGACCATGGTGACTTTGAAGGTCTGGCTGTTCCGTTCCTCAACATATCTGCAAATTCGTCTTTTGCGATTTTTAATTTATCCGGTGCTAGTCTTCGTGGTGTGCTGCTTATTGGCGGCCCTGCAGTAGTTTGTATATGATGCATGGTATTATGCTTCGGAACACGGTGGACACCGGAAGGTCGAGTAATCTCAGGGTATTCGCTTAGTATGTTATGATATACGGAATTTCCAGAAATAACTTTTACCGATGAAATGTTCCCAGTTGACTGTGCAGGTGAAGCTGGGGACGTAAGGCTTGTGGTGTTGTCGATTAAACGTTGATTTCGACAATCCACGATGAGGTTGTAAAATGATAAAAAATCTACACCTATTATGGCCTTTGTAACGTCCGCTACGATGAATCGCCAAGTAAAGTCACGACGCAAGCCTAGGTTCAGCACTAAATGAGCGTAGCCGTAAGTAGAAATGGGTGTACCGTTTGCCGCACACAGCTCATAATTTGTTTTCTCACGACGTTCCTTGAGTGCCGATCGGGGGAAGACACATACGTCACTGCCAGTATCGATGAGAAACTGCATCTTCGTAGCGCCGTCCGTGACAAATAGGCGACCGGAAGTTTGGCAATCGGTCGTCGCCATTACCGACTGCTGTTCGCGTTTCCCGCATGGTAGTCGCACGGTTTTACGCACTTACTTGCTTCATTGCCGAACTTATTATGATACCAGCACACAGGAAATTTTCTATAGTTCGACTGTGATCGTGTGGAGCTAGAACGACCGCGCGTTTTCTTGTTTGAACGATTCGGTGCACGTGAATGCCGGTTCACCTGCGCAGTTAGAGCTTGCACTTGTTTGGTAAGTTCAGCAATCTGTTGGTTCATGGCTTCTAAAGAGCTTCCTGGTATGGCACTTGATGTTGATGCTACGTGCGCTGTAGGCGAAACAACGTCATGGATGCGGTCAGCGAGATCTGCGAGCGCTTCCAGTGAAGACATCATCTGCGAAGCGATTATCGTTTGCGTGCTACTTGGTAGGCGACTGGTCCATATAGTACGTAGAAAATCTTCGGGAACTCCAGGTCCAGCCAAATGTTGCAAATGTCTTAGAAACTGAGATGGCTTACGGTCTCCAAGTTCTGCGTGCATAAGTAATTGCTTGACCTTCTTTTCTCGTGACGCGGACAGTCGTTTGATAAGTTCCGACTTCAATTTTTCATACCTGTTGGTGTCGGGCGGGTTGATGATTATATCTTCCACCTCAGAAGCATACTGCGGGTCTAGTTGGCCGATAACGTAGAAAAACTTCGTATTGTCCGTAGTAATGTTCGATATCGCGAATTGGCCCTCGATCTGCGCGAACCAAATGGCCGGCTTTTCAGGCCAAAACGGCGGAATGCGCACGCCCACACGACAAATATCTTCGTTCTTATCGGTTGAGAGCGACATCTTTATGTGAATCAGTATCAGAATTATCGCAATCAGCAACAAAATCAAAATCACACACATTTACTGCAAACGTGGACTTTCGGTTCAAAACAGGTCACCAGTAAAGCGAAATTAGATACACTTTTGTTGTAATAGAAGGAGGTCCATGGGTTTGCTGAATTAATGATATGCCGATTGACTTTGTATACGATATATTAATTAAAAAGATATTTACAAAAACCAAATGCGGAAAATAAAATTTTCTCTAATGTGAAGTCTATATCAACAACATTCGTTGCCCCTAGCAACTAGCTGGAAAGTTTATCTATGAGATTGGTATAGAAACTTTTTCGTGGGCCAGCACGCCACAGTATAACCATAAAAACTGAGTAATCGAAAAACATATCATTTAAATGTCAGTAAGCCGATGAGATAACGGTATAAGAAAGTAAATAAAATAAAACTAGTACTCCTGTACCTATCTGCCGAATGTTCCCGCCAAAATAATCAAAATTGACCACTAAACTAGAAACTCGTGACTTTATATCTACATAACATGTTGACCGATTTTGCTCATGTTTGAAATATTTGTTTAAAATTGAGTACCCAATATTTCTGCCAAATATTATCAAAATTGGGTGGTAAATAGCACGGCAGCAAACTTCCCCAGTTTTTAGGGAAATACACCACCAATCACAAACCGCCTAAACAAACGTAACCTAATAAAAGAACACATTTTTTCCAATAGGCAATTTTAAACATATGCATCAAGCAGATGCGAGTACAAAAACCTTACAATTCAATAAAATAATAATGGTACCTTCTTGTCATTATGCAGTATTACCTGAAATCATTTTGTAGTTCTAGAGACATCACATCACTTTCGAATGGGAAGATGTCACATTTAAACTCCTTAATATTTATGCTGTTTACCACACCCCTGTTTGTGAGATGTATTTTGCAGAGTTCACTCTTACGGGGCACGAAAAAGAGGTGGAATTCTAAGCCAACTATTCTTTCTGACCTGATGACAAATTGTATGAGTTCAAGATGCTTATTTATTATTATTACTATTAATTAAAACAAATTTATTTGCTTAAATATAGGTAGTATACAATAAGGGTTGAGCCACATTACTTCAGCATGGAATTATCTATTGTTCTCTCTATCTTTTTCTATTGTCAGGATTGCCAGGTGGCAATTATCATAACACCCAGAGTGAGAAACTCCAGCTATCCTTTTCACTCGCAAGTGACAATGATTATGAACAACTCAACTCTAAAGGGTCACAGCGGGGAGTTTTGGCGGGAAAGCGAAAAAGATTGCGTCACCGCATTGTATTATTTTTCTTTTTGTGTTGTTTCCAAAACTCCATAGAAGCTTCAAGTAAAGTTGTCACCACTTTACTAGGAGTATGACTTTGACTAGACTATAACTTGAGTATGACTTCGACTATGACTTGACACATATTTGCGTGAAATATCATTAACTAGATAAATTATCAATTACTTAACACTGGCTAAATACAAAAAAGTGTGGAACCAAAACATAAAAAAGAGGGTCACAGCGGGAATATCATCATACTTTAATCTTTTTGTGTGCAAATGGGGTATTTACAGTTCAAGTCACTGTGCATCATAATTATAATCATCAATATACATTTACTCATAAAATAATAGCTAATATAAAAAAATAATTTCATAAATGAAATAAGAACAATTCCTTGGTTATAATTGTTACATAAATTTAATCAGTGCTTAAAATGCCCTTTCCCGTTTTCACTTGTGACATTTCAGATTAGCAAGAAGCTGACAGGATTTCAAAGCAATGATTAATTTAAGTAATGTTTATATACCCATAACTAGCATACAAGCATATTGTTTCCACTTATTTTTGAGTGTTTTTAAGTGTATTGTGTATTTTTATATATTGTGTACAGTGAAATGCATGACCTGAAGGGTGGCAGGCATGTTAACAGTTTATACTTGAATTCTTAGAATTATTAGAAATTTCAATGTCAACTTCTGTTTGTAGCTTCTGCGGATTACCAATGTTACATAGGTAGAATGGATAACAAGCAATAAAAAATGTAGTTCACCTCAGAGACTGCACATAGTCAGCCACTAAATCCATCAGCATCAGTTTAGGTCTGACAATGAACACAATGTGTTTTACAGTGATATTGGGCAAGTTCCCAGGTCGCAATAGGAACATTTCAATCACTTCATGCTCCTTCAGTAGCGAGTATTGGGCGACCAGACCCACTGGACCCGTAAGCCATTCATCCCAAATAGTTACCTGGAAGTTAAAAAATATAGTTTTAAGACATGAAAATAGAGGAAAATATTGATTTATTAATTTGCTATCAAAACAAAGAAAAATATTTTGAGTAAATATTTCCCTAAATTATCATTTAATAAATATATATATCTTAAGATATTGCAGGACATTCAATGAAATATTAAAAGATTCCTACGAGATAATAGGTAAATAGCGGGGCGCCTAAGTGTCTAGTAATTGCTTTACTACCATCCTATTCTATCGCAGGTTCAAGTCATTGGTGTAGGAATCAGCACCGGTATAGTATGCTTAAATATACAAAACGTTTTTTTCCTTAAGTTTACCTTGGGGCCTTTGATTTGCTGCAATAGGTTTAAAAAGTCCGTCCTCATTGTTTCCTGCATTAAAGCTACATTGAGCCTGCCGCCTGATAGATGTGTGCACATTTTCGCGTCCCTCATAGTTGAAAAATCTGTAGTAAAAGCGGAAAATATTTCTGTTTTTTCTTTCTTTGCTTCGTACAACAAAAAATGAAAAGTTGAAGATTGAAATGAAAACAAAACAGATTATAAATCATAAATGATAAATGGAATTGATGAAATGGATTATTGAACAGTATGTTGTTAGTGTCAATGTCATTACTGACATAGAATATTGACATATATATTTTTTTAAATTTGGCTTTGCTTAATTAAGCAGTTGAGCCAGTAACAAGCTTTTTTTATTATCATTTAAATTAAACAGAATTTTAATAAGTATCTAAATAAAGTTTGACTCTGTGATATTTATAATAATACTTTACTTCGTTTGTGGTTTAAATGATGAATTTTAAAAACTGAGTATCTATAACAATTCATCAGCCCAAGCCATTGACATTTGGAGGGTGTCCTCCTTTTATGGCGTGGGGGTATACTAATATAAGATAGGGTAATTATAAGAAATCAACCCCTACTGGGATAAGCATGGGTGTTAAATGATTGTATGTGGAAGGGATGATGAATGCTAATGCAGCAAAAATCATAGAAGGGCGATCCACGCCGCTCAGCAAGCTTCCCTGTCGTCTCTCCACCATTATAAAAAAATAAAAATAAATAATTTGTGAATATTTCACACAGCACCATCTAGCCCCAAACTAAGCAAAGCTTGTACTTGTACTATGGCAATCAGATAACTGATATACAATACTTATGATTATTGTTATTATGATATACTATACTAAAGGTATTTACCTTTTGTTTGTGAATACATAGAAGTTTATTTATGTATTTATAGGAATCAACATTATTTAGCGTCTAGTTTATATTTGCGCTAATATTTAAAATGAATCAATGATTCATATATTACATTGTAAAACTTAAATATAATATTACATTTTACGGAGCCCTAGATCCCGCACTAGGCGTACCTGTGTCGCAGCCAGCTTACGATCCATTAGCAAATCTGTGGAAATCTTGGAGTAAATAACTATTGCTCGAAGGTGGAAATGAGGTTGAATATATAGATATCTACAATTCTTTAACACTCAGTCAGAGTCAAATCAGAGTGTAGTAGATAAGGAGGTATGTGTAAATGTGTCTGTGATGCGAGTCTGTGTTAAATGAGAGATTTTTTTCCACATGGAATACAATATAACACCTAGACACAGAACAAACATGGGAGTCGAACCCACGAGGCTATGGCAGGTGGTGGTCTGCTTCTGCCAAGAGGACATCGTGCCGAAGGCGACCGCGGAGCGGGTGAAAGAGGATGCTGTGGGAGCTGACCCGCTCTGGCGCAGATGTACGGCCACTGGTGGTTAGTCAGGGGACTCTCCGCCGGATTGCTCGGTCCCCACAAGTCTGGTGGGTGACCTTGTGTCGTTGGGCTTAGCCTTGCTGAACAAGGTCTCCTATCCATAAGCGAAAACGGGCCGAAAAGGCTTGCCAGGGCGAGATGATAGTATGCAAACGTGACCCATCGCGCCCACCCTTGTCGGAATCCGAGGGGATTCCCCGAAAATAGTCTATGTGACAGTCATATTTTTATACACTTGATTTTTTTTATTATTGTTTAATCAATATCATAATATAACAATGTGAGTAACCAATAACAGTAGGTGATTCTTTTAACTATGTAAGGAAAGTATGAAGTCTGCCATTATTTACTTGACCTACTGTTTTCTCCTGTTTTTTTATGGGTGAGCTGTTGTTTTTTAGTTTGGCAACACTGTATGTAGGTAAGTAAATAAGTATTCTTTTATACCGGAAAACTGCGTGCTTCCTTTGGGACCTCGTATGGTCATTGACCACATACGAGTGAAACTGCAGGGTACTTACTTTTGTATAGAAACAATAAAAGTCTAGTATACATGTTCAACGGTCGATAGGGGTTACTCTAGCACTGAAGCAGCGAGATGTGTCTAATCAGTTTAAGCAGATTCTGAGTAATAAAAATGTAGGCTGACCTTATTATAGCTCTTCGGACAAATTAGCTCAGTGCGACTACATAGCGTCGTTATCTTGTCCTGTTTATTTTTGTGCTTACACGTTATAGATAAGTATTACTTACCAAACACTTTTTTTTATAGCATATAATTAGATACTCACTTTAAGGCGATAGTTAGGAATCAGTTACTTACTAAATATCTTAAGTTACATCTCTCTGTTCTGTTTTCGTTATATTTCTTATTAATTTGTGGTCAGCGTTGTTGGTACACTAACTACCTACATTCTAAGGCTTATACTATTTTAAGATTATTTTTGTTGTATACTGTTTGTTGATCCTAAATAAATTTAAAAAAAACTCCAACGGCAATCCAAAAAAATTAAACCTGCAAACATTGATTTTGATTGATTGTTTGATTGGTTTATTTGACAAAAACTTCGTCTAATGCACTGTGAATGTGAATGTTTATTCTTTATTATATTTAATTTTATACAAATATTACAATCTTATTTTTATTGAAGCATTGCATGGGAATATGATTTATTTTAACGCTGGAAACATTATTTACCTTACTACAGTACAATATACAATACTTCATTGTATGTACAGACATAAAAGCAACGAAATACATGCAGATAGAAACAATGCAGATCTTTATTACAATGGCCAGACTTACCGGTAAAAGCAATCTCTTTCAGTCAACATTTGAATGGAAAGAATTAGAAGCATCAGTACTTACCTAAAAAAATGTATACCTAGCTACCTAATACTTTGGTACTATTATAGTTAACATCTTACTTATAACACCTACAAATCTTAATATATCACAATTAATCTCAGAGGATAGAACATTTTCTCTAATTTTTTAAATTGTTTTAATATTTTCAGGAGAAGGTTCTTATGAAAGAAAAAGTTAAGTGTGGAAAATTTTAACCATGCGGGTGAAACCACGGGGCACTGCTAGTCTCTAATAATAATGTCCACCGTAGGTAAGTAAAATTGCTGGAAGATGCTGGAAGGTATATCTTGCTTACAAAAATATCTTTATGGGTTCTAATCAGCCGGTAGATGTTCATACAACTATTGCATTTTATATAACTATAGCATATATCTCCAGGCTTCTATATCGATAGCTAAGCGGTACCTACATAGCTGATGTAGACGTAGCCCGATGTCCCTGTAGCACCATACCCACTAAGCACGTAGACACGGTCGGCGGCGGGCGGCAAAACGGGCAAAACCTTATCACAGCGTGAGGCGCTTCACTGCGCGCGGCGGCGTTCAGATCGATTTTTCCACCAAACAAGCCATTGCGTACCAACAGTTCCATTACAAACACGTTTTACAGACGCCAACAATTCTGTAATATATAAAAGTAAAAAAACTGTGCAGTGTTATTTTGTTTCGCGAAAACGTTAAATAATGCACTCCCGGCGGTGCGAGAACTATGGCCGCTCAAAATAAAGGTAAGGTTTAGCTAGTCGCAGAAACTTTCCATTGCTTTTCGCTAATGTTTGTATCGTTTATGTAAATGATAATGTTCATGCTTTTGTAGGGCATTTGTGTTGTTCTTTGTTGGTATCTATTTGTATGTAGTTTATCGTATCGGAGCAACAGACGTGGGTGGTGTGACCATGTGAGCGTTGTTTTTACGGCGACGGACGATAAGGGTGGTTTTCATGGCAAACTTAGTGACATCATTCATTAACTGCAATTAAATCGTTTTATAGACAGATACTGGTCTGTTTTATAGATAGATACTGGTCTGTTTTATAGATTGGAGATTATTTAATCCATGTGTAATGTGTGCATAGCACTTTTTAATTTTTTTTTTATTCTTCTTTACTCCTGGGTTCTTGCTGTTTTTTAATATACTACTTACCTATTATTAGTTGTGTTATTATTATTATTATTTATTATGTACAGGAGGGTGTGCATATCACTAGGGGCTTTTCAATTAGATGCAGTTCTGCAATTATTTTCTAAATACTACAATGATTTAATAACTAATACTTAATTACTGCAAGCTTAGCTGAAATTTATTGTTTGGTCATGCACTGAATGTATTTTATTTAAGTAATTTTGTTTATTATAGATTATTATAGTTGCTGTAAAGTTATCTTCTTAAAAGGTGATGTATATTTGCTAATTAGTATAGTCATTATAAATTATAGGTACCTAAGTACGTTAGTATAATTATTTTTTATGGTATAGTTAGCTTCATACAATTCAAAACTATTTTGTATATAAAGTCTGACTCTAGTCTATTTATTTTAATCCGTACGTTTCAGAACCATTGATTGATCGCAAATAGTTAGTCTCTATACCTTATACTTATATACTTTAATGCTTACATTTAACAATATTTAGTAGTAGGAAATTGTTAATTCGTAAATTAAATTATATTAATAAGTTATAATAGCCAGCTGCCATTGAAATATTCAGGGACCCAGCCAAATTTTTGGTGGACGCTTCAGGTGACCAGAACGCTGGCTTTTATTTTGCACAAAAAATAAGCATTGCCATTCAACGTGGTAATGCTGCCACCAAAGGCTTATTGAAAGTATTTTTATCTATTTTATGTTTTAGGCATAGTTTAGACTTTTAAATTTAGTTTACAGTCAAAACATTGCAGTGACTTAAAAATTCTGACATACGAGAAAATAGAAAGAAAAAAAGGTAAGATTAAAAAAATCACGAATGTGAAGAAGAAATAGATATTCTGTATGCACAATAGGTGAAATAAAAAAAAAATAAAGTTAAACAGTTCTTCGGTCGGGTAAGGTTCAATTTCAAATTGACTTCAATTAAAATATTTACAGTTTCTCTATACAAGGACATTTTTTATCCCAAGGGGCCGGAGCCGAGAGGCCGTACGGGAATAAACTGTAATTAGATACCTTATCCATCAACATTAAGGGAAAGTTGGATAAAACTAAAAGTAAAAAACCTAAACTAAATGTAAAATTATATAACGACCGTTTAATAAGCTTTTTACATGGAAGCCTAAATATTTATCTATACATATAAAATTCAAAGTCTTGACTGACTAACTGACTTATATGTATCAACGCACAGCCTAAACCGCTGGTCCTAGAGACTTGAAATTTGAAGGGTATGTAAAATGTAGGTATCAACGAAAGAGTTATATTTGTAGGAACACAAGAAAGAGTTTTTTTATTATTTTACCCTTATGAGGGTGAAATGTGTGGTTGAATTATCTATGAAAAATTTTCTTCTTCGTTTCCACGCGGTTTCGCCACGCGGGTGGAGCCACGGGCAGAAGCTAGTAACTTATAAGATGATCAGAGGTATCGCATGTAGACTAATGAACATTACAAAATGAAACACCCCGCAACTTAAAAAATTTGCCTCTTTTCACTCTAAAGATTCTTTGATGAACGCTATCCTCATTCAGCTGTGTAATAATCATTTTACAGTATTTTTACAATTTTAACATGTATAAAATAATAATAATAATAACGCCCAACGATCACATATATAAACCCTGGATTCTAACTAGGATTCCCTGTCTAGAGACCCAGGAACTACGAGGACCACGTCCCACAACACCCAGAACAAGTATTTGCGCTATTTTTTCTGTGCACAAATACTTGTCCTGTCGCGGGAATCCGCTGCCTCCGGCTCATGAGCCGACCTGCTCAACCACCACACCACAGAGGCTGTCAATATGTATATAATATAATGTATAGGTTTGTCGATAAACGGTTTCTTATATCTGAAGTATACATTCCAAAATGATTGATATTCGAGAAAAATGGAGGTCCTCAGCAAATCGTAATAAATTGCGCAGTAGGCATAGAGCTAGCTCGAAGAAGATTAATCTGGATTTTTTTCGGTTATAGATGACGTAACATGAGTAAAGTAGTAACTCTATACAAATACGGGTGAGAAAAGTTGCTGATGCAAACAATACCATGGTGAATGCTTCACAGTTTAAACCTTAAAAATTTATTGCACACCTTAAATAAATAACTAACATCAGTTTCAAGCTTTCTTGAAACTACATTATAAAAAAACATGTAAAATATATGTTGTGGGACTATGTACCTCTATGTCCTCGTACCTGTCCCTGAGTTCCTGAGTTTCTAGACACAAAAATTCCCAGTTAAGATCTTGGATCTATGTATGTGATCATTGGGCGTTATTATTATCTATGTATGTGATCATTAGGCGTTATTATTGTTATATTTAGGTACCTAATTTACCTATACAAATGGGTACAGTCAGTTACAAGACTATAAACTATATTAATAATGAATCTTTATTTCCCTTGATAATCGCATCACGCGTGAACGAACGGAACATTTTCACTAATTATTTTTTGTTTTGTTTATTATTGTCAAGAGAAGGTATTTATGAAAGAAAAATTTACGAATGTTTTTTATCACCACCTGGTGAAACCGCGGGCGCAGCTAGTATATACTTTGTGACTTTGTCGTAGCAAAATAATCCCTTTTGACTTTTTTAAACAACAATTTTTAAATTTTCTATTCTTGGATACGTATGAGGTTACACACAATTATATTTTAATAAAATTCTGACCCGTTTTGACATTAACGGGTCCAAAGCGTAGTATTCTTCTTCTTCTTTTAATAGCCTGCTATCGCTTTTTAGCAATAATTCTGCCAATGTCAAGTGAGGAAATTTGTACGGTTATGTCATGTCAAAGTCTTATTTTGTCAGTCAAAATGCCACAGTAAAATGGTGGATATTTTACTGAAGGCTCTAGGAAGGCTTGAAGAGAAAACGAAAAGGCATGGTTTTAAAGCTTGGAACCATTTGCCAACACTAGTGCACGTTCACGAAAACTAACGAATAATAATCCACCCTTATTACACATTAAAATTCAAAACTACACGGGTAATGGAAAAAAGTTCAAAATTCACAACCGCCATTTTCGAATTATTTTCAACGAATAACGTAGTGGTTATATGCTCTTTGCAACGAATCCAAAAGTGTAGTATTTCATAACACTGTTTCCTTAAATAAGACCCAATTTTTTTCAAAATTGAAGTTCAATTACGGCCTCCTTGTAAATAATAAAGATCGTGTTTCGTGTACTAAAGTATTTGTAGAAATATTTTTGTATATTATATACACTGAAGTGTTGAAAGCTTTCATCATTGTCTTGAGTTACGTTTCTGGGAAATACGTATATATGTACGTACATTTATTACAGCATTCAGGAAGTCATATGTTAAGAGGGTTTTACTTTGTGTTTCCGAATCAAATACCTACTTTTAATGTGGGTTGGTGAATTACCGCAATGTCGTTGTACTAACTGAATTAAGTATAAACGTAAAAAATAAAAGGTGGAATAAAGTAGGCACAGAAAGAAAATGCTTTTTCATTTGCGCACAGCTCATAAAATGTTTTCTTTTTCTAGTCTGACTTTGCCCAGCGCAGGGCACTCGCCTGCTACTTACGAGTACTTACAACCGTTTGTAGTGAATTATGAGGGTTACATACTTACCTAAGTAAGTTACTTACTTATCGTAGAAGTTAATCTACATAAGTCGTCACATTTGTGTAACCCAAGCCTGTAAGTTTATATTTATTTTGTGACTCTGACACATTGTAATGATTAAGATTCAGTAAATGTGCATCTTGCTGTTGTACTTATATACGTAATTATACAGTTTAATGATATTATTAATACAGATTTGATGAAAACTTTTACTTGATGTTTTGAAACGTACTTAGTATATGATTGATAGTTTAAAATTAAAATTAAAAACGATGCAGTAGTAAAACTTAATCTAAGAAGCCGCTATTTGTACATATATTATTTTATTCAACACGAGCTTCTGCCCGCAGCTTTGCCCGCGGCGTGGCGTATGGGAAAATAATTCAACCACCCATTGCACCCTTTTAAGAGTGGAATTTCTAAAAATCCTTTCTTAGCGGATGCCTACGTCATAACACCTACCTGCATGCCAAATTTCAGCCCGATCCGTCCAGTGGTTTGGGCTATGCGTTGATAGATTACTATGTCAGTCAGTCACCTTTGAGTTATATATATTTAGATAAAACAACTTTAAGTCAGTACCATCATCATCATCACAGTTCATCATGCAGTTGTAGGTTAAATTTTCTTTCTCAGGTTCTGCACTGCGGTGCGGTATGGTTCTATGGTATAATAGTACAATATTGTATATCAGTGGAAAGTTGGTTTTCCCTTCATATTCGTGGAAAAATGTTCACTTAAAAATAAATAAATAAATATGTGTGGAAATTTCACACATCGCCCCAAATCCCCCAATCTAGCCCCCAAACTAAGCAAAGCTTGTACTATGGGAACCAGATAACTGATACAATACTTAGATACTTTTTGTTTGTAAATACATACATAGTATACAGTATAACACCCAGACACAGAACAAGCATCAATGTTCCTCGCACAAATATTTGTCCGGGATGGGAATCAAACCCACAACCTACAGTTCATAGGGCAAGGTTACTACCAACTAAGCTATCGGGTTAGTCAAAGTCGTTAATAATCTGCTAGTAATCGTGTTAAGTATTTGTAACTGCCTCAAATTAACTTAACAGCGTACTTGGCTTCAGGGCTTATCGGGAAGTTAAAAGAATTATACGAATGCGTAACAATACCCTTGTAACCGGCTGTTACATTTATTTCTATTGTAAGAATTTCATGAAGGTCTTATTGCCAGTTCTTTCCTTCTAGTTGGCATAATGATGTGGTAATTGACCTAACGTTTTAGAAACTAAAACGAAATATAAAGAATTGTTACGTTTTTTTTTTATTTTATTCTATTGGTCTCTACGAACGTTTAGAGTATTACCGGATTCAGAATGAATTTATGGAATGATTCTAATTCATACTCTTACTTTGTACGTGCAACTCCCTTACCTTCATCCTACATCTATACCATATAATTATCAGGATTAAATCATAGTTAGCATAGTATGAAAATAATGGATCAGTCCGTGCTTTCTTTCATGGCACCGCCAAAAAAAACCGCCATGAGATATGAAGAATCACTATTCCCAGTGATTCAACCCTAGTGATGATTATACTTTGTATTGAGTATTCTGTGATCCACGATCTCTTGTTGGTAATTGGGAAATACACAATGCTCAATAGTAACATGATCAGCTTTTATTATAAGAGGTATCTCGCAGTTCAACCGTTGGTAATTTATCCGCCTTCTACAAAAAAAAGCTCTACCTTGTCTTAGGTAATGTAAGCTGAATTTCATACGAAGCAGTTCAGCCGGTGCAAAAGCTACAGAGCCTATATGAACAAACAGACATATAACCTTTCTCTTTTATATATTAAAGTATACTTAGGGATCTGATATATCAAATAGAATGAGTAGAATTTACAAAAATAGAAAAATTTCAAAACCATGGATATACAATTTCAAGAAGTACAAGAGTACAATGTAGTTCAAAATAAAAATATGTATTATAGTGTAAGTCTGCTAAAACTAATAAACAAAGATGAATCTTTTGTAAAGTCACGCCTGATTAAATTGAATAGTTCAAACTCTTGAAAAGTATTTTTTGACGAGTGAAAACACGAGGCGTGGCGAATTGCTTTCCTCCCTCAGTTTAATGGAAAAGTTTCTGAACACTGAGTGATTGACGCTGGAACAAAAACAACTTTAATTAAGCCATTAGCTGGCTTTGTTTCTTCTTGAGAAATAAATAATAGATATTAAAGAATAAGAAAACTTAATTACAAAAAAACCCGATTTTTAAACATTTCTAATAGCTAAGAGTACTTCAAATTTAGCTACCTTTCATACAAAAATATTGCTTTTAATTATCACCTATCACCATGGTCTGTATAGCCTACCAATGTACAATTACGTAATTAGTACTACCATAGTACTATAACGTAATTGTACAAGCGGTTCATCCGTTTGGAAGTCAGGTGTGAGTTTTAATTATGCTAAATAAAGTTACACGAGAATTAAAAAGTTTGTCGTTTTTACATGTTTTCCGCATTGTGCGTGAAATAAGTTATTTATATAAACAATCCTTTCCCTGCTAAATACACAAAAGCGGAAATACGATTATTCATTTGTTTGTGTGGCTTTCATCTCAATACGGCTGTGAGGAATTGATACAAGTTTTATACTCAATGTTACAATATGACATTATAGGCAATTTTAGAACCAAATATTTAAAATATCCGTGAGAAAATGCGTATTAAATCTGGTGACAATTCCCTTTTTGCAACAATAAAAAGGGTTTTTACTCAGATTAAAAATACTCATGTCTACGACCTTAATTTGCATAGCAATAGATTAAGCAATTGAAAAGCGTACAACGGTCATCCGATATATATTCCGGGAATTAATTTAAACCATTGTTTTGAGGAACCTACATCTATTGCGTTGTAGTTATCAAGTACTTCAGTACTTTCCACTTCTATAGTAAGTATACTTATAATACAGTGTAAAATAAATTGACATCACTATATATAACAAGAGAATTAAATTTAAAACAGTTATTTTAATTAAACCATTAAATTATCAATGACAATACGAATTTCCGTTCGCGTACAATCTGTAATATTAGCGAATTGGGGAAATTTTCCTGCATAACGAGCCAAATCTCTCCTAAGATAAATATCCTTTGAGACTCCGAGACCTCCATCACCAGTCGCAAGATTTACCTATCTCAGTATTCTCTGTGATCCCACAGGGTTGTCAAATAAATTGTAGTTATCATGCCTTGATTGCAACGGAGTCCCAGTCCATCTCAGGGGTGTGTCACACACCCTGTTTAGTTGGCATGGTCGTAACTCGCAACCAAAGAAGTTTTTGACTTTGACTCCTGTTTTTGACGCCCTCGTCAAAATACTTTTGTAACCGTGCGGTTCCACCAAAAGAGCACATCTAAATAATAATAATATGTGTGGACATCTCACACAACGCCATCTAGCCCCAAACTAAGCAAAGCTTGTATTTTGGGAACCAGATAACTAATACAATACTTAGATAAGTTTTTGTTTGTAAATACATACATTTAATACAATATAACACCCAGACACAGAACAAACACCTATGTTCGTAACACAAATGTTTGTCCTGGGTGGGAATCGAACCCACGACCCACAGTTCAGAAGGCAGGGTTACTACCAACTGAGCTATCGGGCCAGTCAAAAATGTTTCTACCAAATACATAGACCTTGTACTTATGTTTGCATGTAGAGAATTATATAAAGGTTTGGTTGAGATTTCATTCCAGAATTATTGTGTATAAATCGTCTATATAAATAACATGTGTAAATTGCAAAACATTTAAAATGAATAAGTTCAAAAACTTATACAAAAGATGAAATATCAAACATGTTTAGCGCTAGTGAGAACGGAATTAAACATCTACATAGCACTTGTATGTAAATTTTGTGAATGTTTTGTTGGTCCATATTTCTGGAGCAAATTTTTTAAATCTAACTTATAATATATAGAATCGAACGAGGTGTTTTGTGTTTAGAAGAAAACTTTTAGGGTTTTCAGTGTTGCTCACGGCAAATATTTGTGATCTGATGGCTTAGATAATTTTAATTAGACATTTTATTACGAGGTATTTTTGAAAACTTGGTGTATTTCAACCCTGAGTAAACAGACTGGGAACGCGCTTGAGGAGTACGTATCATTGATCAAAAGGATTTACATTTTGTAGATGAATGTTACAGCAAATACTTACTTAGCGTCGATCTCAAAAGTAATGAAAATGTTTTGAAAGTACTTATTGTTTTTTGAAGTATCAGTATAATTCTGATTAATAACTTTCTTAAGTAAACGTATTAAACTTTATCAGCGTTATTAATAAATGGGTATTAGTCTCGGATTAGATACTTCAGCTATTGTCCTTTTTTTGCTACTGGAATATTTTGCTGGATCGAAAGAGACAAAAGATGGTGTAACTAGTCTAAAGCTAGTTCGTGTTTATTAATAAGGCTGTATAGGTTTAGGGTTTGAAATATCTTAGCTGCCCAGCATGGTGATAATAATAGCAGATGATTTAAGTCAGCTAAAGCACGATGATGATGAACAGTTCTCTAGATTATCGGGATTTTGACATATGGAAGTATATTAGACATAATTTAAAAAAAATGAATAAAATTGTACTAAACGACACAAAATAAAAATGCTCTTTAGTAAGCTATTTTTAAACTTATCGTACAGTTGCATCATCTATGTGTCAAGTCCTTTGCGATGCGATAGAACGAGTAAAACGCATTAAGCCTTATCTATCAGTCGGAATTCACTATTTAGTGTACGCAACCTCGCATTTGTAGGTATTTACTTTATAGTACTGATCATGTTCTATTGAAGGTTCTGCAGAAAACAGACAATGAGTGGGATTAAATTAAGAGCAATAAATATTTCTTCCAAGGTAGAGATTTGTAATATTGATTTACAGTCTTTTGAGTCTTTGTAGCACTATCTTTCACATCTCCACTCCACTCCACACTATACTTTACTTTACTATAGTATAGATATTATGATAGTTGCGAGATAATCTATGTGTATTCGAATAGTAATCATGGAATTGAATAATATAATTGAACTTAGGAGAAAGAAAGAAAAACTAAACTTTACATAAGAACTTAAAATAAATAATAATTGAAGAAAAAATAATATTGTAGGTAAAAAGAGGGTCATAAATAAAACACAGAATTTAGATCACCAATCAATTTAATTATGATGATGAGATCAGTCTGTATCATGAGCTCTGAGCGCGAGCTTGAACTGAATTGCTTTGACTTTTGTCTTGCTTTCTCAACTGGAGAAAAAGTGAGACAAAGGTCATCGCGGTCCAATTCAGGCTCCCGCTGGGACGTCACGGTACGGGCCCAGTTGCCGTGCTACATAAGGTGGAGAGGGGGATTATTTTAACTGACAGGTGGAAAAAGCCGGGGGAAAGACAATTTCTCCACATGCCGTGCTAAGCCTGCTGCGCTGCCTATAAAACCTTGAAGCTTTGACGTTGTCAACACTTTTCTTTCATATTGGCCTCACTCTGGCACAAAGAACATATATACCCAAGGGAAGAAACTCAACTCTATAGAAACAAAACGCATAAAAGTGCCATTATTAGCGCCCTCCATTCTTGCCCATATGAACTAATTCCAAGCGCGAAATTTAAAAGATCCACACCACTATTTTCGAATTACTATTATGTTTTATTCTGCCATGCTATGGAAAGCATGCCCTGGCACTGGCAGAAATTAAAAATAATAAGAAGAAGTAGCAAGACCAAGTATCATAAGTAGTGATTATATACTCTTTGAGTACTATGTTGGTGCTACCTATTGTATCTAAGAGGATGTAACCACGTTACTATGTATTAAATAGGGTGAATTATGTACATTACAGTGTTGCTCGAAACTCTATTTTGGGATTCCGATTGACACTATTCTGTTATGGGCAGCCGTGGCGCTTAACATCAGGTGAACGGCTAGCTCGTCAAATCATTCAGTAACATAAAAAAAAACATAGTATCCCCTACTTGGTCTGTGATTATGTAGAAAAGTACTCTGTGGGGTGAATTCTGTGCAAGTAAATACATTCAAAGAGCACATAACTGAACTAACTCGGGAGAAGTAATAGTATTCTGTGGCATATAACCACTACGTTTTAAATACATTTGCTTGTATTGTTTTTCTCTGTGTATTTATTTTAATACAATTCCCCAATGTTTGCTTCATACCCAAGATAATTAGTTTTTCGTTCTAGTATAAGCAGCGTTTTATTATATCTTCGCTTTGCATCGTCGGTACTTCTTTCATCCTATACTTTTGAAATTGTTCAGTGCCATTTGTAAAGTTTCCATTTTTGACTTGTAAATTATAGTTTTATCTTAATTTTGTATCCAAGTAATAATTCTCTATCCTCCAGAGAGCTTTTCTTCATCTTTCCACAATGCTACATACTTTTATTTGATAGTCTCTTTGTGATTGTCGCCAGTTGACAACGAATCAGAAGAGATGCCGGCGGCAACGGATCCCAATGCTGAGCAGAAGGAGCGGCTCATCGCCGCCGTCAAGAAAGAGGTCAAGCAACTGATGGAAGAGGTATATAACATATAGGCTTACCTACTACACACTACTACTACACATTACCTTCTATATTACCTACTATTTGACAGCTTCTGTGGTGTGGTGGTTGAGCAGGTCGGCTCATAGCTCGGAGACGGCGGATTCGATTCTCGCGACAGGACAAGTATTTATGCACAGACAAAAAAGCGCATATACTTGTTCTGAGTCTGGGTGTTGTGGGACCATGGTCCTTGTAGTTCCTGGGTCCCCAAGGAATCCTAGTTAGGGTCCAGGATCTATGTATGTAATCGTTGGGCGCTATTATTATTATTATTATTAAGAGGTTA
Source organism: Ennomos fuscantarius (assembly GCA_905220475.3). Taxonomy (NCBI): domain Eukaryota; kingdom Metazoa; phylum Arthropoda; class Insecta; order Lepidoptera; family Geometridae; genus Ennomos; species Ennomos fuscantarius. Next base: position 6,939,514 of record HG992044.1, read on the forward strand.
TTTCTGCTGCACGTGGTGCGTCGGCCAGGGACTAACTTAAATGCTGACCACGGCACTGTCCCTCACTGTCCGACTAGGTAATGATAACTACAAGTATTTAGTTTTGCTATACAGTTTTTCCTATAAAACTTCAAGCACGGTTCTACTCACGGCACTCTAGCCTCTTGTTGGCAAAATAAATTAATAGGCATATAGTAGTAAATTGAAATGCCTAGGTAGATGCGACGATGTGGCTGTCGGATTATTGCTTTACGAACTAAGCATCTTAGCGTTGTAATATCTTGTTTATTTTTGTAATTTTGCTTTTTTAGTGACTGAGCAGGTCGACTCGTAGCCCGGTGGTGAGTTCGGTACAGGACAAGTATTTGTGCACAAGCGAAGCGAAGCGAAGCGCAAATAGCAGTTCTGAGTCTGGGCGTTGTGGGCCATGGTCCGTAGTTTCTCGGTCCTTAGACACAGGGAATCCTAGTTAGGGTCCACGATCTATGTTTGTGATCGTTGGGTGTTATTTGTTTATTTTTTTATTCTGTGAAGTTTAAGACATGTATATGCTATAAAAAATACATAAAGAAAAGCTGAATGGAGAACGTCCGTTTTTGAACCCAATGCAACTTTTATTAGGTGACGGTTTTGAATAAACAATATTAATTCTCTCACATACATTTTATTTATTTATTTATTATGAAGCGTATAATTATTTAATTATGTGTATAATTGCGTCAATGTTTTCTCGGTCTCGAGTTCTATTCTAATCACAGAAATAATTATTTTACGAACTCCGCAAGTTATGGGACTTCCCTTCTGCTCCTTAACTTTATTATATTACTTTATGAACTGACTTGTACTACGACTTGTTGTCTTCGAGTTGTTGTGTCAGTTTACGTACGATCATCACCTTGCAAGCTATAATATATGTGAGTAAAATTAAACTAATTTATTATTTGAAGTATGAATTACCAGGAGACTAGAAATAATATAGTTTGAAAACTATCGTGAGTATGACACATTTTGTAAGATAAATAACGGCTAAACTCACGTCAATTAAAAAGTCGAAATTACACCGACCAGTTTTCGGACATATTCGATGTCCTTCTTCTGGGAGCCAACTGGCTCTGGCTACCAACGCAAGCAGCGGTGGCTTTCGCGGGCGTCAGCACGTCAATAAGTTGAATAAAGTTTTAAAAAGTTACTTTATTGCAGCTAAAAACTTTACCTTATTCACTTGGGTAAGTGAATAAGGCGAATAAAGTAACTTTATTGCTCCCAGGTGTTTTAAGTTTACTAAAGGTATATTTAATGTACCTATATGAATAAGCTCAGTTGAATTTACGACGTCAGATTATCAGACCTACGCAGGCGTGAGCTCCTTTTATTTGGAAAGAGAATGCGAGGTCATCACATTCCGCTTCGATGATTAAAGAAAATTGGATTTGTTGATCTCCATAGTTTTCCATTTAATGGGTATGTTCCCAAAGTGCCGCTAACAATAATGTCATAAGAATAAGTTTATAACTCGGTTTAGCTCGAGTTATAAAGGGGAAAATTTACGGGTTGGAAAATTTGTTCGTAAATTGCTAGAGCTGATGCCTGGCTGCCTAAGTAATCCGCGGAAATCATATAGTGAACTAGTTGCGCCCTGCGGTTTCACCCGCGGATAAAAAGCATTTTAATTATTTGCTCATCCCACGGGAAAAATTTCACTTTTACGGGATAAAATGTAGCCTATATGTTAAACCAGGGTATAGCTATCTTGGTACCGAATTTAATCCAAATCCGTTTAGCCGTTTGAGTGTGAATGAGTAACAAACATACACACATACACATAAACACACATACAAACTTTCGCTTTTATAATATTAGTGTGATTTATCTGGTTTTAGATCTGAAATTCGATAGTTCAGTTAAATTATATAAAGAGTTGGTTCTTTAGTTTAATGATTTTAATTTAATATGTCAAAAAAGACTTGATCTTCTTTTTCTTTCTTTATCTTGAAATGATCTTTCACGGCTTCAATGAAGATATGTAATGTGAACAAAACGATTTCTGACATTAATTGTTATTGACGAAATATTTCTTATTTCCACCTATCTATCAGTCGGTAAATGCCAGCCCTGTAGAAGCCCCAGAGGAATATTTTCTATATATAAATGGCACCATCTCGACTTGTATTTGGCTTGCGAGATGTAAGAATTGACAATACAGTGAATGTGTTCATCTGGAAATTGCTCATCTTGGAACGTTTTCTTTTTCCGAGACGAGTAACGTCGTGGAAAATGTTTGAAAATTTATAGTGAATCGAATAATCATATTGGATGTTTATTATTGATAAATGTGTTTGTGTGGTGTGTTTTTTTAATTGATAAATGTGTTTGTTGTGTAGTGTTTTTATTGATAAATGTGTTTGTTGTGGTGCGTATGATAAATGTGCATTGACGATTACCAGTCTTCAGAAACGAATTGAGACGAAAATGTGGAATTCTTGGTACAGCTTATAATACGCTAGCTGCGCCCAACGGATAAAAAGTAGCCTATGTGTTAATCTACTATAAGCTATCTATATATCAAATTTCATCCAAATCCGTCCAGCCGTTTGAGCGTGAAAGAGTAATAAATATCCATACATACAAACTTTTGCGTTTATAATAAGTAGGGTAATAGGTATGTACATTAAACCTACCATACTACTTACCTATCCCCGTCGAAAAAGGAACTGTATGTTCAGTTAAAATATGCTGTTATATTGCACTTCTTTCATAATTATGTCTGATATGTTGTTATTTACCCTCAGAAAAAGTATCCATTAGAGAACCTAAATGATCTATCATCATTATCCAATCGGCTAACCAATAAGTAAACTTGTAAAACTGATAATTAAGGCAGCACAAGCTTTGCGTCTACAATTATTGTTTCCCGTGAAAACCAAAGCTTATCCTAAAAGCAACACACAGTACGACTGCAAACCACGGCTCTAATTAAACGGTACAAGCCAAACCAAATCAAACCCAATTTGTGTGGCTTGTGCCGGCACTGTCAGCCTACCTTCGGAGCGCGACTCGTCACGTCGAATATTTAGGTGCTCGTTAGGGACGTGTGGTTTGTCACTAAGCAATGTTTACTTGGCCTGTATGCCGAAAAGTACCTTCAGAGTGAACTGGTATAGCACTGTGACTGGATAAATTGAAGGGTTGAAAATTGAAGGGTTGAGAATAAAAAGGGTTTAACTGATTTTTTTCACAAAATGACTTATTGGTATCGTTGGATTCAGCGTGAAATTATCTACCATAATACATTCTCAAAACACCGATGTGAAGCTTAAATCTCAAGATTTTGAGTCTAAAAACGGGTTATCTGTCACAAGAATACAGTTCGCTTAGCATAGAAACATTATTATATTTATTTTATTATATTATATTTTTACAGTAATTGTACGAAATAGTACTATATTTTGTATTTTAAAATAGAATTAATACATTTTCAAGCAATTGAAACTTACATAAACCTTTTCTATTACCTTATAAGCACTCTACATTAAAATGAGAAAGTTGAAGTTTAAAGTCAATTTTCTCGAAACTATCAATTTGACAGTTAAACCCTTTTTATTCTCAACCCTTCAATTATGTGACGTACTTTACATTGTTTTTTTGAGGAACTAATCCTTTTACTAGTGCGATTAAATTGAGATCTGAATAATGTAGTGCCACGTACGAGCAATAGTATTAATAACATGAAAATCAAAGAGTATCTTCATGACCATTTTGTGCACAAGTTAGTTGTGTTTGTGTAATTGGGTATACATTTCATAGACTTGATATCAAGAGCTCAAGGCCGTCAACAACTTAACGAGACCGCCAATTTTTATCTCTCGATGTGCATATCGCATCGGTATAGAAAATATTCTACGTTTGTCCCTCTCTTGCTCTTTGATAAACGATAGCCAGCTTGCCACTGATGCACATGTTTTATCCTTTTCTCATCATCATTTCTTATTTTTCTCCAGGCGGTGACCCGTAAATTCGTTCACGAAGAGAGCGGGGGAGTAACAGCCCTATGCGGAGCTGTAGAAGCGTGTCTCGGCCAAGGTCTCAGACGGCGGGCTCTTGGACTATTTAAAACGAGTTCTACCACCGCTTTGCTGCATAAGATTGCTAAGGTAAGCTTAATATGTACAGAAAAATCGGAACAGACAGAGTGAAGAAACCTCCAATGCAGTGATATACCTAGTACAGCAGATTGGAACTATAGAGGATATATGCCTCAAGTCATTTAGAACAATTGAAGGGGTGAGAACAAAAACGGCTTAACTGATTTTTTTTCACAAAATGACTTATTGGTATCGTTGCATTCAGCGTGAAATTATCTACAGTAATACATTCTCAAAATATCGAAATGAAGCTTAAATCTCGAGATTATCAGTCTAAAAACGGTTTATCTGACACAGGATTACAGTTCGCCTAGCATAAAAACATTATTACATCTATTATATTATATTATATTTTTACAGTAACTGTGCGAATTAGTATTTACTAAAATACAAAATATAGTAAGTACTATATTTTGTATTTTAAAATAGAATTAATACATTTTCAAGCAACTGAAACTTATATAAGCCTTTTCTATTACCTTATATAAGCACTCTATATTAAAATGAAGCCGTTGAAGTTTAAAGTCAATTTTCTCGAAACTGTCAATTTGACAGTTAAACCCTTTTTATTCACAACCCTTCAATTACGACCATTGATATCTATTATGACTTGGTTTATCACCTGTTTCCGGCTTGACGTCGGCTTCTGGGCCACCCGTATAATAAGTTAAAAGAACTAAATTGCAATACTTAGGTAAGCACTTAAACAATTCGTCCGGTGGAGAGCATTGGTATGCCAAAACACAGGTTTTCCTAGTTTGGGTATTAATATTTTCCAACCAGGATTCAAATAATTTTGATTTTTCATATAAACCGTTTTATGTTGGTCTGATAAATAAATAAAAGTGTGTGGACAATTCACACAGCGCCATGTAGCCCCAAACTAAGCACAGCTTGTACTGTGGGAACCAGATAACTGATATAATACTTATATACTTTTTTTTGTTTGTAAATACATTCATAGAATACCATATAACACCCAGACACAGAAAAAACCTCGATGTTCATCACACAAACGTTTGTCCTGGGTGGAAATCGAACCCACGACCCACAGATCAGAAGGCCAGGTAACTACCAACTGAGCTATCGGGCCAGTCAAAAGTCCAGTGTTTGTAAACATTTAAAAATTTCATTTCATTTCATTCAATGCGATTATACGTATTTTATAAGGATCTAACTCTACATTACTACGGAGTGAATAATAGTGTGAATAATAGTTTCAATCTCCACAAAATAATAATCATTTGCCTTTGCTTTCCATTAATTTTATTGAAAAAATGTACCGCAATGATTCATCGAAGTGGTTTGTCGAGAAAATTAACGATTCATAAAACATCGCATCGGAAAGATTATCGATTCGAAATCTACACTCCGTCTTTGGTAACTATATTCAGGACTATCATCCTAGGTACATCCATAGGCTTGAAAAACAGCGCAGCGTGCACGTGAATACGTACATGCTGCACAATGCTGAAGTCATCCCTTTTGCTTCCAAAATAATAACTGTGATCATTATGTTGTTATTTTATGTTAAAAAAAGGTATAATAAAGTAATTTTTTAAAAAAAATTTTTTATCCTTTCCAATATATTGTAAATCAGGTGGCATGTAATGCAGGGCGACTCAAAAGTTAATATGTGAAAAGGATTAAATATGGACGCAACAGAATTCGAAACAGTTGACTAGGCAGTCAACTTTGGTATATACGTAGGTACATACTAATATTATTTACTCGTAGTCGTACAGCGCTTTATTTGCTTGTTGTATGTGTATGTTTTAGAACAAATCCAAGCTTCTATTTAACTTTTTCTTCGTAATTCATATATACGTTTTGGCTTGCTAGAACAATTTTCGAGTTAAATCGCGAGCTTGTTTATATTTCACAGCGTAGTTATGATTACATATGACTATTTTTATACATGTGGTTATTATGACTATAAATAGTTGAAGGTGGCTTTGCTAGCTTGTATTGGGAACTAGCTCTGAAGTGAGGTTGCCGGAATATACTGTTAAGTGCTATTAATTAGTCAGGTGAGTACTGGAATGCTCTACCATCGTGTAACTGGTAACACCATGGTACTGATTTAATCTAATAGATGGATAGAAAAATATTTTTTGTATCGTTAGATAATTATTTAGTATTTTTATTATGTATTTTGGTTAGTATGAATTCTATTGTTTTTGTTAGAGACAAACGGAACTTCCGTCAAATAAAATTATTGGTCTTTTAGTCACTTTTACAAGTCAAAATGAGATTACTTAGAATTTTTAAATAAAGTTATTGTACGAAGCATATAAAATTATAAAGTGCTTAATGTCAAATATTATAGGTATTACATTATAATAGGTAGCAAGGTATAATAGGTTTATACATTATTTATATGAGTTTGAAAAAAAAGAGTTCTCTTTCCCACTACTAATGGAAGCAATCCGGCACAATGAAGAATGAAATTTCAATCCGAAGCTTCGATTCGAAGGACGGCCAGAACCCAAGAATTACTTCTAAGGGATCAGAAAATAATCTCTTCTAATCTTCGGCAAAGCAGCCAAATAAAAGTAGCATCTCGTTCCGAATAATAAGCAAGTAGATAAATAACACTTATTATTTGTTACAAAGGACAAGAAAGTCGGAAATTGACTAAGTTCAGTCCCTTTAAAAGAGGGTCAATTGAATCATGACTCGCTTGAGATGGTATTTGCTACAAGTTTTATTTATTTATATTCGCTTTCAATGTCTGCGGAGTCTTTTTGGGTATTTATTTAGGTTCTGAAGCTATAGCGTTCATGTATTGAAATAAATTATAGTGAAATATGCATGATTTATTCAACACGATCTTAGATTGCCGGCTCTAACGATTTTCCTGTAAATCTAATCTAAATATATCTCAAAGGTGACTGACTGATTGACTGACTGACATAGTGATCTATCAACGCACAGCCCAAAATACTGGACGGAACGGGCTGAAATTGCGCATGCAGGTAGATGTTATGACGTAGGCATCCGCTAAGAAAGGATTTTTCGAAATTCCACCCTTAAGAAGGTGACTTGGGTGGTTGAATTATTTTCCCATAGGTCACGCCGCGGGCGAAGCTTTGGGCAGAAGCTCGTCCTATATAATGTTGTAAAATTCAGATTTAAGAATATGATTCATCAGCCAGTAAGAACTCAGGACTTTCTACGCTAATCTATCGTTATTTATATTCCGGTGTAATTTATTGTAATATGTCTTTTTTGGGTACCCACTGAAGTATAATGAAACACCAACTATTGCAGAAACATTTATTGCTGAGAGATCTTAGGTACACGACAAAATGCTAGTAAGTTGAAGGTAGCGACATTATATTTTATAGACTATTACTACCTTCATTATTATATAATGTAAACACTACACCTACAAAACTTATATATAAAAACACTTATTATCATAGACATTCATACGTAGTAATACACCACTAATAAACGTAACTTAGAAAAACGTACCAAAGGCACCCGAAGAGCTTTTTTAGCTTCATCAAAATCAGACCTTTGATTGGACACTTACTTTTAGGGCCCTAATAAACTAGACAGCGGTGCCACAGCCTAAACATGAACTGCACAGTTCTGTTTATATAGCCAGCTGCATCTGAACACGTGTCGACGTCGAATGTACATGAAGGTTGTTGCAAGCAACTTATTTTATTTTATTTTATTTTATTTTATTTTATTTAATTTTATTTTATTTTATTTTATTGTATTTTATTTTATTTTATTTTATTTTATTTTATTTTTATTTTATTTTATTTTATTTTATTTTATTTTATTTTATTTTATTTTATTTTATTTTATTTTATTTTATTTTATTTTATTTTATTTTATTTTATTTTATTTTATTTTATTTTATTTTATTTTATTTTATTTTATTTTATTTTATTTTATTTTATTTTATTTTATTTTATTTTATTTTATTTTATTTTATTTTATTTTATTTTATTTTATTTTATTTTATTTTATTTTATTTTATTTTATTTTATTTTATTTTATTTTATTTTATTTTATTTTATTTTATTTTATTTTATTTTATTTTATTTTATTTTATTTTATTTTATTTTATTTTATTTTATTTTATTTTATTTTATTTTATTTTATTTTATTTTATTTTATTTTATTTTATTTTATTTTATTTTATTTTATTTTATTTTATTTTATTTTATTTTATTTTATTTTATTTTATTTTATTTCTTCTGTAAAATACTATAAGCAAAATTTCAATTATTTCAACAATTTAAAGCACCCGTCAGGACTTATGGAAATTAATGTTGTTAATTCAGTTTATTGCATTAAAATACTTGAATATTACATATAACGTTTTAATAATGCCTTGGACGAATTTAAAAATTAACCTATGAACATTTTTGGAGGAAATAAGCAAAATTAATCGTAAGCATACAACAGCTCCTTAATTATATTTTTTTGCCCTCCCGTAACATATAAACCTTACTTACCTTTTCAATAGCACTTGATATTTAAATATCTCTATAACTATTGGCTTAAACAGACATTTAAATCAGCTTTAAACTTACAATTAAGACAATGGACCATGACCATCAAGCCAGATGCTCCCATAATTATTGAATCATCAATCACCGTCCTGATAGATATTGATTTTATATAAGTTACATTGAACAGAATTCTCTCAAAGATTCCAATTAAATCCAGGGATAGAATCATTGGCCTCACGGGGAGTCAATACAACAGCTAGACCTCGCGAACTAAAAAATATGCTAGACTACACGCAGAACTTGAAAGTGAAGCGTTCCTAATAATCTATACACATAAAATATAACACACAGACACAGAACAAATATCAATGTTCGTGACAAAAATGTTTGTCTCAGGTGAGAATCGAACCCATAACCTTACAGTTCAAAAGGCAGGGCTACTACCAACTGAGCTATCGGGTAAGCTTGAGTTTTGACACCTATTCACGCGATTTGAAGTGATAATATGATCGTTGACCATTATAATGTGCTTGGCGACATTTCTATGACATTAGGTTTGACGAACTTCACTAAAAGCTTTGGTAGCGCTCTAAGATCCGTCTTCCTTACACTTTTAATCTGAGCAAACTGTACTCATTCGATTCTCTAGAGGCTCCGAAGTGCGGCGAACTAATCTAACTCTGTCTGACGGGAAAGTGTATTGAACAAACTCTGTGAAAGCTACACCGCAAATAAAGAGAAATGCTAAGAAATGAACTTTATTTTGCTAGCAGATATACGCTAAAGGGTAATCCGGCCATTGTCCAAATTAAACTCTAAGGATATACTTTCAAATAAAAGGGCTTTAGCCGACTTCGATCGCCTTAATTTCACACTGATAGCATACTTGGATGATATTGTAATACATCAATTTTTCAGTTACTTTCATTCAAAAATTAAACCAACGTACCGATTTTGATAAAACGTCTATGGAATGGAGCCGATCTGATGTTATATTCTTTCTAGTAACAAAATAATTTTAGAAATCGATTAGTTGATGGAGATATGATGTAAGAAACACAAAAAAGGATACAATGTAACCAAATTGAGAACCTCCTCCTTTTTTGAAGTTGTTTGAAATAAACTTGTAGATATAGCTTAGATTATTTTTTATTGTTAGATAGGCTTGCGTTTGACTACTATCGCACCTGATGGTAAGTAACGATGCGGTCTAGGATGTAACACGCTTGCCTAGAATATACTTGTTCACTCTCAATTTGAAGATCAATTGTTAATATTAAACTTACTTAATCACATCTAAATATATATAACTCAAGGATGACTGACTGACTGACTGACTGACATAGTGATCTATCAACGCATAGCCCAAACCACTGGACGGATCGGGCTGAAATTTTGCATGCAGGTAGATGTTATGACGTAGGCATCTGCTAAGAAAGGATTTTTCAAAATTCCACTCTTAAGAGGGTGAAATGGGAGGTTGAATTATTTTTCCATAGGCCATTTTCTCGTTAATTGTATATTTTGCATTTTTCTCTTTATTTTAAAGTAAAATAATAGTGCAATTATCATTTCCCGCAACTACTGGTGCTTGTTTATTACGACGAATAATGCTAGCAAAGTTTTGGTACCCGTAAAGCTTTGGCACGCAGCATCAGTTAGCTGACAGGGGTCTGTGTGAGCAAATTAGGCGTGCATTCTGTGCGTGGGAGGTTATGTGGGTGAACAGTTAATGATATTTTAAACTTGTTAAAACTGTAATGAGTAACCCAATTCAAAGATCATCAAATAATCTCTACTATATAAAAATAAGTCGGGTTTTCCTTCCTGACGCTATAACTCCAGAACGCACGAACCGATTTCCACGGTTTTGCATTCGTTGGAAAGGTCTCGGACTCCGTGAGGTTTATAGCAAAGAAAATTCAGGAAAAAAATCAGGACAAACCAACATTTTAAGTAGATGGCGCCGGTGCGTGATACATTGTTTTTCGTATATTATAAAATATTTAATAAATAAACGTCCACCCGAGCAAAGCCGGGACGGGCCGCTAGTTTATTATACAAACATATTGTGGTTTAACCCCATTAAAAAAAGGGGGGAGCGTCTTCAATCGCCTTAATCTCATATTGAGAAATATTTGGACGATAATTTTCATATTTACTTATTATTTTCAGTATCGAAACCGATTCTGATAAAATTTCTTTAGGATTAATCTGAAAGTATCTATCCTTATAAACATAAAAGTATTTTATAAATTGGCGTATAAATGACGAAGATATGAAAAGGCATTTGAAAATCTCCTCGTTTTTTGGAAACGGTTGATAAACTAATTAGTTTGATAAGTTTACATGCGTTTTGTAAGACTCCATTGACACCTGAACTAGTTTAACACTGCAAGTGTACCAATAAAGGTTTTATCTATTCTGTCTTCTGTATTCATTAACTATGGACAGAATATGTCAATGGTCAATGGTTCCTGGTTCACGTTCACGTCACAAGTTTACATAAAATTTATTTTGAATCTTCTTGAGCAGTTTTGAAATTGAGCCATCTCATTGCAAATTATTTTATCAACTATAAATAACAGACTGATAAATAGTGCCGCTAAGTTTGTTAGTAACATCTTCTATCCACGGAACAGAAAAAACTGCTAGTCCATATTCTGTGCCTCTGGGTCATGTTAGCTGGTCAGCTCTCGAGTCTTAGCCAGCAGAAGGTTGTGACTCGTACTTAATCGTTTTAGAATATACATTTATGGTATGGAGCATAATTATGGTAAACATTAGAATATTCACAGTCGCACTGGATGGTATAGAATAATGGTACCGCACTAGATATAGAATAATGGCAGCCGCACTGGATGATATACAATAATGGCAGCTGCACTGGATGTAAAATAATGATAGCCGCACTGGAAAATATAGAATAATCGTAGCCACACTGGATGATATACTATAATAGCAGCCGCACTAGATGTAAAATAATGGCAGCCGCACTGGATGATATACAATAATAGCAACAACACTGGATGATTTAAAATAATAGCAGCTAAACTAGATGATGTACAATAATGGCAGCCGCACTGGATGTTATAGTATAATGGCAGCCACACTGGATGATTTAGAATAATAGCAGCTACACTAGATGATATACAATAATGGCAGCAGCACTGGATGTAAAATAATGACAGCCGCACTGGATGATATAGTATAATGGCAGCCGCACTGGATATACAATAACAGCAGCTGCACTGGAAAATATAGAATAATAGCAGCTGCACTGGATGATATACTCACAAGTGACGTAGGCTAACTTGTGAGCATATTAAGTATCATATCACAGTTCACTCACTTATGCAAGATTCATAAGAGCATAAAATTAAAATGAATTCATTATTTTATTATTCTAGAGAGTAAAGAACGTCCGGGTACCTCTATAATGTATTTACATTTTTCATGTTACTCTTATAAGGAAAGGGAGCTTTGTAATTTGTATATTTTTAGTCAGTGTTTTAAACGGCTGTTCCTCTATACTGTAAGACATCAGAAAAATAATATATGATAACAAAGGAGATAGTACAATGGGGCTGGCATAAACTTTGTTTAAAAGCCCCTTAAAAATAAATAGATTAAAAAAGGAGATAGTATAGCTATACTTACAATCAACAAGATATAAGAAAAACAAATGTCTCGAAATGTCTATTTCAAATTACTTAAAAACGTAAATCACGTACATTTTAGGGGAATTTCCAAACAAAATAAGTTGTTGTTAAAGCTTGAATAATTTTGTTCACTTGTATTGTAGGTACCTTATGCAAAGCATGACGTTGACGTATGATAATGGATGGTCTCGCCTAAGAAAATAATAACATGCTATCATTTTAATATTTCAGTCAATGCTTCATTTAATATTAAAGCCACTGGGTATTATAGATATAGTTCCCTCCATGCCTACGTAATAAACTTACAGAGAACTGCACCACAGATTAAGTAAATAGTAGTTGTAGCTTTATTTTTTTGACACACTTTTGTGTATTTAGCCAGTGTCAAGTAATTGATAAGTTATCAAGTTAATGATATTTCACGCAGATATGTGTCAACTCACAGTCGAAGTCATCAAGTCAAGACATAATCTAGTAAAGTCATACTCCTAGTAAAGTGGTGGCAACTTTACTTGAAGCTTCTATGGAGTTTTGGAAACAACACGAAAAGAACCGTTTCACCGTAATTATACCACTTTCCCACACTGCCTGTAATCTTAGCCTGTAATCCAGCACTTAACGAATATTATATAACGAAATTATGCACTAACACTGAAAATAACACAATTTTTGTGATGCGATCTTTCTCGTTTTTGCGCCAAAACTCGTAGCTTTATGTTGTTTGTGGTAGAATATTAGCACTGATGACACTGAAATAAAGTGACTATAGTCATTACATAATTATAGTTTACCATACTTTATTAATAATCAAGATAACAACCTTATCACGTCACACTATCACACTAATATTATAAAGGCGAAAGTTTGTATGTGTGTTTGTGTGTATGTTTGTTACTTCTTCACGTTCAAACGGCTGAATGGATTTGGATAAAATTCGGTACCAAGATAGCTTATACACTGGATTAACATATTGGCTACATTTTATCCCAGAAAAGTGAAATTTTCCCGTGGGGTGGGTAAATAATTAAATAATTAATTTACTTTTTATCTGCGGGTGAAACCGCGGGGTGCCACTAGTTAAGTTATAAATACTTAAACAGAAAACAATAAAAAGAAAACTTTATCTAACAAACCACTACCAGTAAGTAAGCAACGTGCCCAATATGCTGGCAGCATTGCCTCATTGAATGGCAATGCTCAATCTTTGGCTGAAGTAGAGGCCAGCATTTTGGTCTCGTGTGGTTTCAGCCAAAATGCTGATCGAATTTCATAATTTGATTTACACACCAGTATGATAAAAATTCAGTCGCTGAACCATGCCCACTTATAACTACTGAAAATGTAGCACACGATAATATGAATGATTGATTTTATCTGCGAAAAATATAGGTACTTACTTCAGGGGTGATTTCTCAGCGGTAGGATAAAGTAACTACAAATTTTACACGCACTAGACCTGCATGCATTAAAAATAAATACACATTTTGTTCAATAAAATTAGAAAAATTCTTAGAATTAAATGAATACAGATGAAACTAACGGGGTAAGCAATACATTGGTGACGCCTCCAGTGTTACAGATGCATATATGTAAGTGCTCGGTGACGCTGCAAAGGTCGGTAGAGACCAACAGTACTAGCCCGTTACAAAAAAGCAATCGATGGACCGCATCCTTGTTTGCTAAACTACGAGGCCACTAAGGCCACTAGTTTCCCTCTTCATTCCTTAGAGATTTGTTTCCTCAATCGTACCATTTGATGTTGATTGTAAGAAAAGCTATTATTTTCTGTTTTTAAGAAACCATTTCCTTTCTTTGTTGCAGGGGTTTCATAGGAATATGTTTGTGTTAGCTTTTACAAAGAAACTTGTTAAGCGAGTTAAGGTGAATGGTGGGCTTTGTAACTTTTTACCTTATTTCATTTTTTTTTGACTGCACAGTCAAGAAAAATTAACACACAAAGGATAATGAATGTATGTTTTTGCAACCATTTCTTTCATTTTTTAACGGCCTGCGGTGATATGAAATCATCAGCTTACTATGTAATTTAAAAAAGTGAATATATAACAATAGTGGAACAACTTGCTGGCGTCCTTGTTACCAGTTTTTTTTTGGTTTGGTTTTGGCTCCACACTTTCGTGTATGTAGCCAGTGTCAAGTAATTAATTTTTCAAGTTAATTTATGTATGTTGTATGTGTTAAGTCAAGTCACAGTCCAAGTCATCAAGTCAAGTCATAGTCTAGTCTAGTCCAATCATACTTTTCGTAAAGTGGTGGCAACTTTACCAGAAGCTTTTGGAAACAACACAAAAAGAAACGTTTCGCCATCATTATACCACTTTCCTACACTCATGCCTGTAATCCAGCACTTAACGTATAAAATGCCACCAATTTTATGCACTAACACTGAAAATAACACAAGTTTTGGAAAATAATGCAATGAGGTGACACGAACTTTTTCGTTTTCCCGCCAAAAATCTTGTTACCAGTTAACTATCACCTGGAAGTTTTCAAGAGTGGATAGGTATGCTTAAGATCAAGCGAGATGGTCAAATGCCTCGCGTAGAACCAATTTAAAATACATTTTTAGAGAAATCAGGATAGATTTAACTTAAAAATTTAATTGGTGCAGGTGTGCCGGTACCTACATCAGTTCCGTCACGGACATGTTTGTATGCAATTGCAATGTAGAGCATTCAAAACATTCCAAGTTTCATTATGTGAACATAACAATCGTGATGAACAGTGGATTGTCTGCGACGGACAGAACAATAAAGGATTAATGGCCGAGTTGTTAAATAAATGATACAGGTATTTACGGATATTACGAGTATGGTATATGAAAAACCGATTTTGTTGATACATTGTTACTGCACGTGAAAACCTTAGTAAGTTATATATTTAAGTAAGTTTGGTTGATCCGATTTAGACGAATATTGCTTTGTACTACTAGTGTGCCGCCAGCAGCGGGGCAAAGCCCAAGCTACCGGTGGTTAGGGTTGAAGACTGAGGAACCTCCTGACAATACGTGCCGTGTCAAGGAGTACTGCCTTATTATTATTATTATTATTAGCCATCCATAATATAATCAATTATCGATGTTTATATATTTTCTTATCAATTTCCAGGCTATATATGATACAAAAAATCAGATTATATTCTTAACAATAATAAAGTAAAACATTATTTCTTCATTATAAAACTCGTTTAAGTCAATTTTCCTCAACATTATAATATTACGATAATTAATTATTATTCAACAATTTTCCATCGACCATTTTCATAAGTAAATTAATTACTTGTCGGTTGTTGCCACCAGACGTCTTGAGAAAATAATAAACGTGCTCTTAACTTTGTAAATTAGATATAGCTGTTATATTATTACTGAATGCGATTCCCACGACAGGACCAGTACTTGTGCACAGAAAAAAAAAGCGCGAATACTTTTTCTGAATCTGGGTGTTGTGGGACTATGTTCCTCGTAGTTCCTGGGTCCCTAGACACAGGGAATCTTAGTTAGGATCCAGGATCTATGTATGTGATCGTTGGGCGTTATTATTACTCTTTTAGAGCGTCATAAACAGCTTTAATAAAAGGTTTTATAAGCAACTGCGTTTAAAGTCTCATGATAAACAGCAGAATAAATAAGTTGCACACAAACCCTCGCATACAAATGCAATAAACAACCAAGCTCGTAGCTACTAAAGTAGCTACGAGCTTGGTTGTTTATTGCATTCATAAACAACAATTGCAATAAACAACCAAGCTCGTAGCTACTAAAGTAGCTACGAGCTTGGTTGTTTATTGCATTTGTATGCGAGGGTTTGTGTGCAACTTATTTATTCTGCTGTTTATCATGAGACTTTAAACGCAGTTGCTTAGTAGCGTATAACAATAAGCTATTTATAGCTTATGTTAAACGTAGATTGTAAACTTGAACTAGGAACGAGCGTAGGCAGGTTTACAAACATACTACGATTTCTCGCCCACTGGCAAACGATGATACTTACAAATGGGTATACCCCAAATCTCTAACTAACATTTTTGTATCGACATTTTTGGCATTTTAGTCCAGAAATCTTTATATAACGGATCACAATAAGTACTACGCAATCATATTATCACTTTCCGTGTACGCAGTGACGAAAACAAAAAACATTCCATTAAATCCATCACTATGGAAGAGATCGCTACTAGCGATAAGATCGCCCATTGTTGCACTAGTACGTAAAATCTTAATCTTGCGAACTATTGCAATAAATCTAAATAAATCTGTTTTATTCCTGTATATATTGTGAATTTCATTGGTAAGACAATAAAGAGTTATCTATCTATCTATTACTGTTGAACAAATCACCTCTTTCCTTTCTCAATGTTTTCAGTCGCGTATCGATGCATCACGTCAGCGATCATCAAAATTGATATAACAGTGGTGGTGAATCAGTACCATTGTACTGAATGCGGGAAAGGGATGGTACGCTGGCATTCAGCGTGCCATCCCTTTCCCGCATTGCAAATGCGATGTCGATACACGCAAACATCAATCTATCGGTTCTACAAGTTTGCTACGACGACGTAGCTTTTGCTACGAGAATCTACGTAGCATAATTTTTGTCTAGTACCAGAATTTTTTATATCACAAATTCTTATTTATAAACAAACATTGTTAATTTCCTCGAAGAATACATAAACATGTGACTGACTCTGCATTAAATTTGTTTTCTTCATTTACGATGTTTTATTGATGCCTTTTACAAGATTATTATGAATTGTCCAAACATATTATTATTATTATTTTTTACTAAATTGATTTTGGCTATTACTTGGTATTTTGTTGGTGTAAACAGTAAAGCTCTTCTAACCGGGTCTATTGTTATATAATAATTAATTAACACTTTTGATAGCCTCTGTGGTGTGGTGGTTGAGCAGGTAGGCTTATAACCCGGAGGTGACGGACTCGATTCCCACGATAGGGTTGTAGTATAGACTAGATATAAATAATTCTAGTGAAGGTCCAGGATCTATATGTATGTGATCGTTGGGCGTTATTATTATTATTTAGCACCTGTCTGTGTCAATTTGATATATAACGAAATTACCTCATATAGTTCTAGATGTTTCTAGCCAACTGCTATTCAACGCAACGTAAAAAGGTTTTATGTAAGGTGCTCTAATATATTTTGATGTTCTAATATACTATGAGCTTTATGGTAAATATTAAAAACCTAACTTTGATAAGATTTATTTTTACGGTTTGCTAATTTGACAAGGCTGTTTAACATCAAACAAATTTAATTGTCCATTCAGACTCATTTTCGGTCTCGGTTTCCTTCAAAATAGCCGGTAACGATAATGTACAGTTGGAAATAACAGTTGCGGAACAAAATAAACTATTTAATTTGCATTTACATGCATAACACAAACAAATGAGACTTTATGATCTGATCTCACAGTTTAGTAATATTATTACTAGATTGTGCTGATGTCTCAGGATGACGTGCGCAGTGCAGTGTCACGCGAAACTCTATTCTTTAGAGTTCCGAGTGACACTGCAGCTGATATGGACAGCCGTGTCGTTTAACATCAGGCGAACGGCTAGCTCGTCACGTCATCCCTTAAAATAATAAAAAAAAAAAACACTGTAGTGTACGTGTCCAATTAGGAAACGGAAATGTTTACCAATTATTGTTGAAATCTTTTTTACTCATTGCTGCTACGAGAGACTAATATATAATTTTCTAGTTTTATAAAAGATGAGCTTCTGCCCGCAGCTTCGCCCGCGTGGCCTATGGGAAAATAATTTAACCACCAATTTCACCCTCTTAAAAGTGGACTTTCGAAAAATCCTTTCTTAGCGGATGCCTACGTCATAACATCTACCTGCATGCCAAATTTCAGCCCGATCCATCTAGTGGTTTGGGCTGTGCGTTGATAGATCACTATGTCAGTCAGTCAGTCAGTTATTTTTGAGTTATATATATTTAGATTAAAATAATAAGTAACCTAAGATTGAAATAATAATTAACGTTTTAAAAGACTCGAAAAAAGTTGTTAATGTAAAGAACATTGATAAACCTTACGATTGCTGAGACAAAAAATGGTGTATCTAATGAATCGTTGAGATATACTTATCATAGTAGTTTAGGTTCAGATAATGTTGAAAAAAACCCAACGTGCGAGTAAATTATTATTAATTTATCATCATGATTGAGTTGTTGTGAGGCGGGCTGTACTTTCTTCAAAAGTAATTCATCATGGCGTTAGCCGACCGTAACACAGAAGAATAGTAATTGATTTTGAAAGCAATTCGTAAAATTTATGAACGCCCGCTAACAAATTGAAGGTTTTTTTTATAGATGCAGCATATTTCAGCTTTAAGCCGTAGTATTAAAGTTTGTAATGGAAGTTTGATAGGCTTGCTTGCTTAACTCTCCTAAACCGTCGAAAATGGTAGAACATATATATATTCGATGCGAATTGAAACCCCCTACCTCCACAGATCGTTTGATCCATGTAGACTGAATCACTCTTTATAGATTTGAGGCTGTTTGTTATTCAATTTAAAGTGTGCACTGATCATTAGAGTAAAAATATCTGCAAATATAAAATTCAAAGTCCTGACTGACTGACTTATATATCAACGCACAGCCTAAACCGCTAGTCTTAGAGACTTGAAATTTGGAGAGTCTGTTCTTTGTAAAGTGTAGATATCCACTAAGAAAGGGTTTTTACAAATTCAACCCCTAAGAGGGTGAAATGGATGGTAGAATTATTTTCCCATATATATAGGCACAGCTCCTGAGTTCGCACTTATCTCTTTAGCCCCCAGTTTTTTATACGTTTGTCAAACTCGCGTCAAGTCAATACACCAAATGCAGTACGCTCATTGGTTGTAGAAAGCCGATGATCAACAGGCAACCAATGAGCCTTCAGTATTTGGTCTGCCAAGTTGAGACGAATTTAATAAACGTATACAGGAACCCGGCGGAAAATGTTGCTTAACTAAATTGTATTTAAGTTGATTTAAGTGCTGATGGGCAGCTTCCTAAAACATGATTTTAAATCTCTATACTGAAGCGTATGTACAAGGTTTTGTTTTATATGATAAAGAAAAGTTCTCAGGATTATTTTCTTTATAAACTTCACTATACGGTCTTTTTTTTGGTTTCACTTTATAAAAAAGTTCTTTCAAAAACCTCATATTGTAATCAAGAACTCAAAAACTACAATCGTGTTAGGAATAGGTTGGTAAGACCCAGAGTCAGCCGTCAGGTCGTATATCAAAGAGGGTTAGAGACGAAGTTGGGACGTACTAAAACATTTTACACAAAAAATTACCTCTCACCAAGTTTGGGATTTTCCACTTGAACTGAATTTCAAGAATAGGGCCGTGCTATTGTCGATAAAATGTATCTTAACTTAATTCACAATATATGTTTTGTGATTTGTATTGCAAAGTCAGATTCATGACAACATCATCATCATCATTTCAGATTAATTTTGCCTAAGAAAGTACTATTATGTATACTGTGCTTTAGTCGAAAGGCGTTTCCTCTACTAAATATTTGCCTCTCCCATTGAATGCTATAAAAAGGAAAGCTACCGTTTGCATTCAACATGATGTCTCGCACCGGTGTGAACTTGGCAGCCAAAAGTTAGCAGCCAATAATCCGACCAAATTAAGACGGTCAATTTTTTAACTACTGAAATATTCATGTATTGATACTGAAACACCAAGATTTATGGGCAGGCTGTCACGCAAGCACTAATATGATGCCGGATTAGAAGTGATTTACCCCACGAGCGTCGTGGAGAATATCTTCCATAATATTTAGTAAAAACTTATTGAAACGCTTTTCACCCCAGATACACCTGTAATCCCCTG
This sequence comes from Ennomos fuscantarius, assembly GCA_905220475.3. Taxonomy (NCBI): domain Eukaryota; kingdom Metazoa; phylum Arthropoda; class Insecta; order Lepidoptera; family Geometridae; genus Ennomos; species Ennomos fuscantarius. The sequence goes on from HG992044.1 coordinate 6,959,678, forward strand.
AAATTTGAAAATATTTTTATTGAATTGAAAAGCCTACAAAAGTACCTTTACTATGAGTATGGTGAAAACGTGGCTTTGAAACGATTTATGCATTCAAATAATCGATCAAACTATGAAAAATCAATTATATCCCGAAATTTTTGCTGTTGAAGATTTTCAGTGTGTGAAACGCTGAAGTTTTAGCATATAGTTACTGAAACATCTTGACCATTCTATAGGCTATAATACCAGTACTATGTTATGCCGGCTTCGAAAAGATTAAACCGGCGTCTTCCATAATATTTAGTAAAAACTTATTCAAACGCTTTTCGCCCAAGTACAACCTGTAATCCCCTGAAATTTGAAAATATTTTTATTGAATTGAAAAGCCTACAAAAGTACCTTTACTATGAGTATAGAGAAAAGGTGGCTTTGAAACGATTTATGCATTCAATAATCGATCAAACTATGAAAAATCACAAATAACCCGAATTTTTTTGGCTGCTGAAGATTTTCAGTGTGTGAAACGCTGAATTTGTGGCATATAACTACTGAAACATCTAGAACTATGTACAGACTATCATACCAGAACTATGTTATGCCGGCTTCGAAACGATTGAACCCACCAGCGTCTTCCATAATATTGAGAAACATTTTTTCAAACGCTTTTCGCCCAAGTACAACCTGTAATCCCCTGAAATTTGAAAACATTTTTTATGAATTGAAAAGCCTACAAATATATCTTTACTATGAGTATAGTGAAAAGGCGGCTTTCAAACGATTTATAAATTCAATAACCGATCAAACTATGAAAAATCACAAATAACCCAAATTTTTTTGGCTGCTGAACATTTTCAGTGTGTGAAACGCTGAATTTGTAGCATATAACTACTGAAACATCTGGCACTATGTACAGGCTATCATACCAGAACTATGTTATGCCGGCTTCGAAACGATTACACCCACCAGCGTCTTTCATAAAATCGAGAAACATATTTTTCAAACACTTTTCGCCCCAGTACAACCTGTAATCCCCTGAAATTTGAAAATATTTTTATTGAATTGAAAAGCCTACAAAAGTACTTTTACTATGAGTATAGTGAAAAGGTGGCTTTGAAACGATTTATGCATTAAATAATCGATCAAACTATGAAAAATCACAAATAACCCGAATTTTTTTGGCTGCTGAAGATTTTCAGTGTGTGAAACGCTGAATTTGTAGCATATAACTACTGAAACATCTGGCACTATGTACAGGCTATCATACCAGAACTATGTTACGCCGGCTTCGAAACGATTACACCCACCAGCGTCTTTCATAAAATCGAGAAACATATTTTTCAAACACTTTTCGCCCCAGTACAACCTGTAATCCCCTGAAATTTGAAAATATTTTTATTGAATTGAAAAGCCTACAAATATATCTTTACTATGAGTATAGTGAAAAGGTGGCTTTCAAACGATTTATGCATTCAATAATCGATCAAACTATGAAAAATCACAAATAACCCGAATTTTTTTGGCTGCTGAAGATTTTCAGTGTGTGAAACGCTGAATTCGTAGCATATAACTACTGAAACATCTGGAAATATGTACAGGCTATCATACCAGAACTATGTTATGCCGGCTTCGCAACGATTGAACCCACCAGCGTCTTCCATAAAATTGAGAAACATTTTTTTCAAACACTTTTCGCCCCAGTACAACCTGTAATCGCCTGAAATTTGAAAATATTTTTATTCAATTGAAAAGCCTACAAAAGTACCTTTACTATGAGTATAGTGAAAAGGTGGCTTTGAAACGATTTATGCATTCAATAATCGATCAAACTAAGAAAAATCACAAATAACCCGAATTTTTTTGGCTGCTGAAGATTTTCAGTGTGTGAAACGCTGAATTTGTAGCATATAACTACTGAAACATCTGGCACTATGTACAGGCTATCATACCAGAACTATGTTATGCCGGCTTCGAAACGATTGAACCCACCAGCGTCTTCCATAAAATCGAGAAACATATTTTTCAAACGCTTTTCGCCCAAGTACAACCTGTAATCCCCTGAAATTTGAAAATATTTTTATTCAATTGAAAAGCCTACAAATATATCTTTACTATGAGTATAGTGAAAAGGTGGCTTTCAAACGATTTATGCATTCAATAATCGATCAAACTATGAAAAATCACAAATAACCCAAATTTTTTTGGCTGCTGAACATTTTCAGTGTGTGAAACGCTGAATTTGTAGCATATAACTACTGAAACATCTAGAACTATGTACAGGCTATCATCCCAGAACTATGTTATGCCGGCTTCGAAACAATTGAACCCACCAGCGTCTTCCATAATATTGAGAAACATTTTTTCAAACGCTTTTCGCCCAAGTACAACCTGTAATCCCCTGATATTTGAAAATATTTTTATTGAATTGAAAAGCCTACAAAAGTACCTTTACTATGAGTATAGTGAAAAGGTGGCTTTCAAACGATTTATGCATTCAATAATCGATCAAACTATGAAAAATCACAAATAACCCGAATTTTTTTGGCTGCTGAAGATTTTCAGTGTGTGAAACGCTGAATTTGTAGCATATAACTACTGAAACATCTGGCACTATGTACAGGCTATCATACCAGAACTATGTTACGCCGGCTTCGAAACGATTACACCCACCAGCGTCTTTCATAAAATCGAGAAACATATTTTTCAAACACTTTTCGCCCCAGTACAACCTGTAATCCCCTGAAATTTGAAAATATTTTTATTGAATTGAAAAGCCTACAAATATATCTTTACTATGAGTATAGTGAAAAGGTGGCTTTCAAACGATTTATGCATTCAATAATCGATCAAACTATGAAAAATCACAAATAACCCGAATTTTTTTGGCTGCTGAAGATTTTCAGTGTGTGAAACGCTGAATTCGTAGCATATAACTACTGAAACAACTGGAAATATGTACAGGCTATCATACCAGAACTATGTTATGCCGGCTTCGCAACGATTGAACCCACCAGCGTCTTCCATAAAATTGAGAAACATTTTTTTCAAACACTTTTCGCCCCAGTACAACCTGTAATCGCCTGAAATTTGAAAATATTTTTATTCAATGAAAAGCCTACAAAAGTACCTTTACTATGAGTATAGTGAAAAGGTGGCTTTGAAACGATTTATGCATTCAATAATCGATCAAACTAAGAAAAATCACAAATAACCCGAATTTTTTTGGCTGCTGAAGATTTTCAGTGTGTGAAACGCTGAATTTGTAGCATATAACTATTGAAACATCTGGCACTATGTACAGGCTATCATACCAGAACTATGTTATGCCGGCTTCAAAACGATTACACCCACCAGCGTCTTTCTTAAAATCGAGAAACATATTTTTCAAATGCTTTTCGCCCAAGTACAACCTGTAATCCCCTGAAATTTGAAAATATTTTTATTCAATTGAAAAGCCTACAAAAGTACTTTTACTATGAGTATAGTGAAAAGGTGGCTTTGAAACGATTTATGCATTCAATAATCGATCAAACTATGAAAAATCACAAATAACCCGAATTTTTTTGGCTGCTGAAGATTTTCAGTGTGTGAAACGCTGAATTTGTAGCATATAACTACTGAAACATCTGGCACTATGTACAGGCTATCATACCAGAACTATGTTACGCCGGCTTCGAAACGATTACACCCACCAGCGTCTTTCATAAAATCGAGAAACATATTTTTCAAACACTTTTCGCCCCAGTACAACCTGTAATCCCCTGAAATTTGAAAATATTTTTATTGAATTGAAAAGCCTACAAATATATCTTTACTATGAGTATAGTGAAAAGGTGGCTTTCAAACGATTTATGCATTCAATAATCGATCAAACTATGAAAAATCACAAATAACCCGAATTTTTTTGGCTGCTGAAGATTTTCAGTGTGTGAAACGCTGAATTCGTAGCATATAACTACTGAAACATCTGGAAATATGTACAGGCTATCATACCAGAACTATGTTATGCCGGCTTCGCAACGATTGAACCCACCAGCGTCTTCCATAAAATTGAGAAACATTTTTTTCAAACACTTTTCGCCCCAGTACAACCTGTAATCGCCTGAAATTTGAAAATATTTTTATTCAATGAAAAGCCTACAAAAGTACCTTTACTATGAGTATAGTGAAAAGGTGGCTTTGAAACGATTTATGCATTCAATAATCGATCAAACTAAGAAAAATCACAAATAACCCGAATTTTTTTGGCTGCTGAAGATTTTCAGTGTGTGAAACGCTGAATTTGTAGCATATAACTATTGAAACATCTGGCACTATGTACAGGCTATCATACCAGAACTATGTTATGCCGGCTTCAAAACGATTACACCCACCAGCGTCTTTCTTAAAATCGAGAAACATATTTTTCAAATGCTTTTCGCCCAAGTACAACCTGTAATCCCCTGAAATTTGAAAATATTTTTATTCAATTGAAAAGCCTACAAAAGTACTTTTACTATGAGTATAGTGAAAAGGTGGCTTTGAAACGATTTATGCATTCAATAATCGATCAAACTATGAAAAATCACAAATAACCCGAATTTTTTTGGCTGCTGAAGATTTTCAGTGTGTGAAACGCTGAATTTGTAGCATATAACTACTGAAACATCTGGCACTATGTACAGGCTATCATACCAGAACTATGTTATGCCGGCTTCAAAACGATTACACCCACCAGCGTCTTTCTTAAAATCGAGAAACATATTTTTCAAATGCTTTTCGCCCAAGTACAACCTGTAATCCCCTGAAATTTGAAAATATTTTTATTCAATTGAAAAGCCTACAAAAGTACTTTTACTATGAGTATAGTGAAAAGGTGGCTTTAAAACGATTTATGCATTCAATAATCGATCAAACTATGAAAATTCACATATAACCCGAATTTTTTGGCTGCTGAAGATTTTCAGTGTGTGAAACGCTGAATTTGTAGCATATAACTATTGAAACATCTGGCACTATGTACAGGCTATCATACCAGAACTATGTTATGCCGGCTTCAAAACGATTACACCCACCAGCGTCTTTCTTAAAATCGAGAAACATATTTTTCAAATGCTTTTCGCCCAAGTACAACCTGTAATCCCCTGAAATTTGAAAATATTTTTATTCAATTGAAAAGCCTACAAAAGTACTTTTACTATGAGTATAGTGAAAAGGTGGCTTTGAAACGATTTATGCATTCAATAATCGATCAAACTATGAAAAATCACAAATAACCCGAATTTTTTTGGCTGCTGAAGATTTTCAGTGTGTGAAACGCTGAATTTGTAGCATATAACTACTGAAACATCTGGCACTATGTACAGGCTATCATACCAGAACTATGTTATGCCGGCTTCAAAACGATTACACCCACCAGCGTCTTTCATAAAATCGAGAAACATATTTTTCAAACGCTTTTCGCCCAAGTACAACCTGTAATCCCCTGAAATTTGAAAATATTTTTATTGAATTAAAAAGCATATAAAATTATCTTTACTATGAGTATAGTGAAAAGGTGGCTTTGAAACGATTTATGCATTCAATAATCGATCAAACTATGAAAATTCACAAATCACCTGAATTTTTTTGGCTGCTGAAGATTTTCAGTATGTGAAACGCTGAATTTGTAGCATATAACTACTGAAACATCTGGCACTATGTACAGGCTATCATACCAGAACTATGTTATGCCGGCTTCAAAACGATTACACCCACCAGCGTCTTTCATAAAATCGAGAAACATATTTTTCAAACACTTTTCGCCCCAGTACAACCTGTAATCGCCTGAAATTTGAAAATATTTTTATTGAATTAAAAAGCATATAAAATTATTTCTACTATGAGTATAGTGAAAAGGTGGCTTTAATACGATTTATGCATTCAATAATCGATCAAACTATGAAAATTCACATATAACCCGAATTTTTTGGCTGCTGAAGATTTTCAGTGTGTGAAACGCTGAATTTGTAGCATATAACTACTGAAACATCTAGAAATATGTACAAGCTATCATACCAAAACTATGTTATGCCGGCTTCGAAACGATTGAACCCACCAGCGTCTTCCATAACATTGAGAAACATTTTTTCAAACGCTTTTCGCCCTAGTTCAACCTGTAATCCCCTGAAATTTGAAATATTTTTATTGAATTGAAAAGCCTACAAAAGTACCTTTAGTATGAGTATAGTGAAAAGGTGGCTTTGAAACGATTTATGCATTCAATAATTGATCAAACTGTACATAGTGCCAGATGTTTCAGTAGTTATATGCTACAAATTCAGCGTTTCCCACACTGAAAATATTCGACAGCCAAACAAATTCGGGTTATTTGTGATTTTTCATAGTTTGATCGATTATTGAATGCATAAATCGTTTCAAAGCCACCTTTTCACTATACTCATAGTAAAAATAATTTTGTAGGCTTTAAAATATTTTCAAATTTCAGGGGATTACAGGTTGTACTTGGGCGAAAAGCGTTTGAAAAAATGTTTCTCAATATTATGGATGACGCTGGTGGGTTCAATCGTTTCGAAGCCGGCATAACATAGTTCTGGTATGATAGCCTGTACATAGTTCTAGATGTTTCAGTAGTTATATGCTACAAATTCAGCGTTTCACACACTGAAAATCTTCAGCAGCCAAAAAAATTCGGGTTATTTGTGATTTTTCATAGTTTGATCGATTATTGAATGCATAAATCGTTTCAAAGCCACCTTTTCACTATACTCATAGTAAAGGTACTTTTGTAGGCTTTTCAATTCAATAAAAATGTTTTCAAATTTCAGGGGATTACAGGTTGTACTTGGGCGAAAAGCGTTTGAAAAAATGTTTCTCAATATTATGGAAGACGCTGGTGGGTTCAATCGTTTCGAAGCCGGCATAACATAGTTCTGGTATGATAGTCTGTACATAGTTCTAGATGTTTCAGTAGTTATATGCCACAAATTCAGCGTTTCACACACTGAAAATCTTCAGCAGCCAAAAAAATTCGGGTTATTTGTGATTTTTCATAGTTTGATCGATTATTGAATGCATAAATCGTTTCAAAGCCACCTTTTCACTATACTCATAGTAAAGGTACTTTTGTAGGCTTTTCAATTCAATAAAAATATTTTCAAATTTCAGGGGATTACAGGTTGTACTTGGGCGAAAAGCGTTTGAAAAATATGTTTCTCGATTTTATGAAAGACGCTGGTGGGTGTAATCGTTTTGAAGCCGGCATAACATAGTTCTGGTATGATAGCCTGTACATAGTGCCAGATGTTTCAGTAGTTATATGCTACAAATTCAGCGTTTCACACACTGAAAATCTTCAGCAGCCAAAAAAATTCGGGTTTTTTGTGATTTTTCATAGTTTGATCGATTATTGAATGCATAAATTGTTTCAAAGCCACCTTTTCACTATACTCATAGTAAAAATAAATTTTGTAGGCTTTAAAATATTTTCAAATTTCAGGGGATTACAGGTTGTACTTGGGCGAAAAGCGTTTGAAAAAATGTTTCTCAATATTATGGATGACGCTGGTGGGTTCAATCGTTTCGAAGCCGGCATAACATAGTTCTGGTATGATAGCCTGTACATAGTTCTAGATGTTTCAGTAGTTATATGCCACAAATTCAGCGTTTCACACACTGAAAATCTTCAGCAGCCAAAAAAATTCGGGTTATTTGTGATTTTTCATAGTTTGATCGATTATTGAATGCATAAATCGTTTCAAAGCCACCTTTTCACTATACTCATAGTAAAGGTACTTTTGTAGGCTTTTTAATTCAATAAAAATGTTTTCAAATTTCAGGGGATTACAGGTTGTACTTGGGCGAAAAGCGTTTGAAAAAATGTTTCTCAATATTATGGAAGACGCTGGTGGGTTCAATCGTTTCGAAGCCGGCATAACATAGTTCTTGTATGATAGTCTGTACATAGTTCTAGATGTTTCAGTAGTTATATGCCACAAATTCAGCGTTTCACACACTGAAAATCTTCAGCAGCCAAAAAAATTCGGGTTATTTGTGATTTTTCATAGTTTGATCGATTATTGAATGCATAAATCGTTTCAAAGCCACCTTTTCACTATACTCATAGTAAAGGTACTTTTGTAGGCTTTTCAATTCAATAAAAATATTTTCAAATTTCAGGGGATTACAGGTTGTACTTGGGCGAAAAGCGTTTGAAAAAATGTTTCTCAATATTATGGAAGACGCTGGTGGGTTCAATCGTTTCGAAGCCGGCATAACATAGTTCTGGTATGATAGTCTGTACATAGTGCCAGATGTTTCAGTAGTTATATGCTACAAATTCAGCGTTTCACACACTGAAAATCTTCAGCAGCCAAAAAAATTCGAGTTATATGTGATTTTTCATAGTTTGATCGATTATTGAATGCATAAATCGTTTCAAAGCCACCTTTTCACTATACTCATAGTAAAGATAATTTTGTAGGCTTTTTAATTCAATAAAAATATTTTCAAATTTCAGGGGATTACAGGTTGTACTGGGGCGAAAAGTGTTTGATAAAAATGTTTCTCAATTTTATGGAAGACGCTGGTGGGTTCAATCGTTTCGAAGCCGGCATAACATAGTACTGGTATTATAGCCTATAGAATGGTCAAGATGTTTCAGTAACTATATGCTAAAACTTCAGCGTTTCACACACTGAAAATCTTCAACAGCCAAAAATTTCGGGATATTTTTGATTTTTATAGTTTGATCGATTATTGAATGCATAAATCGTTTCAAAGCCACGTTTTCACCATACTCATAGTAAAGGTACTTTTGTAGGCTTTTCAATTCAATTAAAATATTTTCAAATTTCAGGGGATTACAGGTGTATCTGGGGTGAAAAGCGTTTCAATAAGTTTTTACTAAATATTATGGAAGATATTCTCCACGACGCTCGTGGGGTAAATCACTTCTAATCCGGCATCATAATTAGTGCTTGCGTGACAGCCTGCACATAAATCTTGGTGTTCCAGTATGAATACATGAATATTTCAGTAGTTAAAAAATTGACCGTCTTAATTTGGTCGGATTATTGGCTGCTAACTTTTGGCTGCCAAGTTCACACCGGTATGTCTCGCTACTTCACAGGCTATTCTCGTCGGGTCTTACGTCATTTTAAGTAGCAATGTCTCAGAGCTATGTCCACTCCAACCCTGTTTAATACAACGTATCGATATTACATAAGTATTTACGTAAAATGTTTGATTATATTCTTTAAACAGTTAAAGTTAAAGTAATACTTACAGCAAAGAAGGTGACCATTTATTTATAAGTAGCATAGATATAATTTTTTAAGGGAAGATGAGGCACATCCTTTTATTTCATTATGACCTTTTTTATTTTTCTAGTGCAAAAAAGTATTAAATACATATCATGAAAATGGGTTACTTATACATATATTTATACTCCAAAATTGATCCCGTGACGCGCTCTTCTTATTGCACAAGACACGTTTTGCCATCTCTTTCTTTCGCACGACCAACTGTGAAGTGCGGCTTTTGAAGAGCTGACTGAACATTTTGACTATACATCTTCGTATGGTGTTTCTGAGCAGTAGTAAAGGTATCGATACATTTACAATGAACTCTTTACGTACGTTTAGTCACTATTTACGATTGACCGATCTCATTTATTACACGGTAGAAAAAAACATGTGTAGCATTCTCATTTTCTTTATTTTACGAAGCCGCGAAACGATAAAGGGAAGCGGTTCTTGCTATAGAATCCCAATAAAGATTTATTGGGATTCTTTTGTTTGCACGCTAACATTATACGTCCACTAACAAGGGTGGTTTTACTTACAATATATCTTTAGATGATAATTTCGATGGCGATACGAAGTGGAATTCTTTGCTTATTACGTTACATGACATAACATTTGCGGCAAGCCACCACTACGCTTTGCTTATAGGTTTGGACTTATAGGATAATTATCTTTATGATCTGCTTGTTACCATAGAGATAATTTCCGATAAAATTATTCATGATTGTGTTAGAAAACTCTAATATGATGATATTGTGATATGATGTGCATGTTTTAAATTTCCATTGTTGGTTACTACATTTTAAATATCTGTAGTAGGTACTTACGCTATTGAAATAATGTTTATACGTGAACTAGGCCAAACACACAGTAACAGAACTACGAACTCAAATATGGCCAATAAAAGGCATGAAACTAAAGTGTATCACGTGTTATTTATAGAACCCGTATGAATTCTCAGCGCCCCTTGTATTGCAAATGTCCATAGACGATGATGACCATGCTATCGTTTATGGTGTTCTATAGTTTTTTTTTTACTTCAGACTTGTCTAGCATTTGACCACGCTCTCACCTGATGGGAAGTGACGATGCGATTGAAGGTGTAGCATGCTAGCCAAGTAAACACCTATCACTCTTCTCTTGAAGACACCCGTGCCATATTTTGCCGGAAACATAGACGCTGGCAGGGCATTCCATTCCTTAGCCGTTCTAATTATGAACGTGGAGTCAAATCGCTTGGTAATACGAATGGGTGGTATTTCGACCACGAAGGGTTGGCGCTTAGTCGAGCGTCTAGTAGTCCAGTAGTGGTGGAATGGTGCTTTGGGATGATTCTTAATTTGTGATCTAAGGGCTTCATTTATTTTTTTCCATCCAACACTTCAAATATTATAATATATATTAATAATATTATTTAATCATACATAACAAGATTAAGCTACGTAATTTCATGCCTAAATACGATTTGAAAGCGCTTGTGTTCATTAAATTTGATCCTGGAGGATTAGACATACCTCTCCGACACTGGGAATTGGATTTCATCAATAATTGTCGACCTTCAAGTACCCTCTGATTGAGTTTGAATTGAAATGAATTCAATCAATATGAAGATAATCGTAAATGTTAAATTTTATTGGACATCCGCTTTGAGATCTACTTAAGTGAAAATAATGATGGTAATTTTAATAACGTATAATTATGTACCCCCATGACACACTGTATAGTAAGTACCTAATATACGAGTATTGGACGCCTGCTTCTGCAGTGTGTTTATACTTTTATTTTCTGGGTTCCTAAATATTTTTACAGATTCATAGGCGTTATTATAACAATAATAATAATAACGTATAATAATAATAATAATAACGCCTAACGATTACGTACATAAATCTTGGACCCTAAATAGGATTCCCTGTATCTAGGGACCCAAGGACTACGAGGACGATGGTCCCACAATACCCAGACACAGAACAAGTACTTTCCCTTTTTTACATGTACCTACTTGTCGTGACGCGAGAATCGAACCCGCCACCTCCAGGTTCTGAGTCCACCTGCTCCACCACTATACCACAGAGGCTGTCAAGTGTGTATTATAATACCTACGTTACTCAATGTTAACCTTAAAATTTGGTTTCATAAATGTGATTAGTTCGAAAATCAAATTATATTTTTTTATTAATTCAAAGGTAAAAAACCTAAATGTACACCTATAAATTATCGCAGGGTTTCGTCATAGCGACATCTAAAGGCGAAATCTTCCACATCATATTACGCTAAATTTAGTGCTACCTGGGCGGTGCCGAAGGCTCGTTACCTGAAATCATATTACGCGTAGTGATCGCTTTCATTTGGTCGCATCGCACCTCCATGAACCTTTCCTTTATGGCTATTTGATCCTCTTCCCTTCCGCTGCTAATGAGTCCGTAATAACCAATTTCTGTTGACATTTAGACCCTAACCCTAATTTGAGAACTGGTAAATTGATAACTTAATTAAGGCCGTATTTCAAACACGAAAAGGTAAGAATCGATTTGCAGTAAATAAGATACCACAGAAGACAAATTACAATCAGGAAAGGTTCTGTAACCGTGTGTGAAAATGTGTTAAAGTAATCAACGAAACAGGAAATGTTGTTCCCTTTGAAGGTTTATTTTAAGGAACGTCCTTCGCGAAAGCATATGGTAGCTAATAAAAGTAAATGATGGTGTTCATTACAACAAGGTTCCTTCAAAGAAGTAGAGCGAAAGAGACTCTTATTCACTCACTGCTCAAATGAATGTCAAATTTTATTATAATACATAATATACATATTTGTAAATATAAATATACTTATACATGTAACAATGCTCTCTAATGCTAGTTGGTTGACGAGGATACTTATGTTCTTAATCCATCAAAAGTTTAATTACCTCATTCTTAAAATTAATCTTACTCTCATTTACTAACAGAGTTAAACCTATTGTTGTAGGTTCTATGTAGCCTTGACACAATTGCGTTTTGAGCATAATTAGTCCATAATGCGCATAGTTGCTCATAATGCTCATAACTGAATGCTCCTCGACGTACAGATTTTATACAGCTTGGTGCAACGTAAGAAATCTACACATGCTATATACATAATTCAGGCGAGAGGCGAAATATAGTTATTTATTGAGTTTTCTACCAACAGAATTTGACGGAAAATAATACGCAGATATTATTTTGAGATTTAGTTCCGGGAACAAATTACTTTGTTTAATGCACGGACTTAAAACTTTTCCCAATTTCATAATAAAGAAAAGTTTTGTCGAGGGAAATAAGTAATACCTTTCTACTTTAATACAATAAGAAATAACTTCCATTGTAACTTGAACTATGTTGTAAGTACTTAGATCTTTAGGTATTGTCTGCCATAGCGTAGATTTTAATAATATTGAAGGCATAAGACATCACTGTGCTACGACGACTTTACTCTCAAACATACATAAGTCACACGCCATCATAGGTCGAATTCTTTATCACACACGTATATATCATTATGTATTTCGTAGTCATTTTCCGACTATTCGTATTTTTTTTAAATGTTGTAAGTAGGCAAATAAGCATATAGCCTACCTGATTGATAGTGGACACCGTGGTCTATAGTCATGTAACACTAGACAAGCCACTAATGGGTTGTTTACCTAACATTTTTCTCATGTCCATTGCATGATGTTTATAAAGCATCACATTCTAGTTTTTGATTCCTTAAAACAGAGAATACTAGGTCGTACGACTGCTGCTGAATACTTCCTTCCCTATAGACGGTTGCTATAACCAGTTACAGTTCAGTGTTTATGATTATATCGATAATAAATAATATCATAGAGGATGTGTCGATGTAGGGGACCTAATATCCTAAACACAGGTTAACTTAGTTAGGAGTTAGTGCTCAGACATTTATACCTACTCGAATTATGTAATACCACTAATAGTGTATCAATTCATACTATGATCTGTATGTGAGCCAAGTAATACCTACATCTATAAATTGTTAAAGTTTCAAAAGTACACAGTTTTAACATCGTAACATGTAAATTCAAGTTTATATAAGTGTGTATATTTAATGCAGCTCTTTTTTTTTGGTTACTTATTTTTATTTCCGAAAATAAATATAATTTCATTTCATTTGATCAATGTTAAGTCACTAGGTGGTAGTACTTTTCTGCAAAGTTCGTCTAGGTAGGTACCACCCCTTAGCCTGTTATTCTGCCGCCAAGCAGTAGTGCGCAAGCACTACTGTGATCCGGTTTGAAGGGTGATGTAGCTAGAGAAATTACTGAGCAAATGAGACTTTATGATCTGATCTCACAGTCGAGTAATCTTATTATCAGACTGTGCTGATGTCTCAGGATGTTGTGCGCAGTGCAGTGTCACGCGAAACATTATATTTAAGAATTCTGAGTGACACTGTTCGGTCACGGGCGGCCGTGTTACTTAACTTCAGGTGAACGATTAACTCGTCACATCGTTCACTAACATAAAAAAAAATTGGAATCTCAATAGCACACCACGATTGAACAGCCACGTCACTAGCACACCGCTATGAATTGAGCTGGGCGGCCCAATCACTAGGGACCATGGCCTATAAGCCCCGTTCACGTACTGTTGTTTCATTAACAGCATTGCCCAGAAGCGGCGTTGGTGTCAGCTCGCGTGCTAGCCGCTGAAGGTGCTCCAGCAACGAGGTCTGCGTCAGGAGTAGAGAGGAGACCTTCCATGCCTCGACCTCCACTGTGCAAGCGAGGATCAGGCTCGCTACTGTCATCTAATCCAATGCCGCAGTCCAGGTAAGAAACTTCTTATAATAATGTATATATAGGCTCTAGGTTAGGCATGGTGGGCAAACCATAAAACTATAGGCCTTCAGCATGCGCCCCGGGCCGTGTCCGGAGCAAGAATCATCTGTAGTCCACCGTGCACTCCCTTTTTATAGTCAGATGGGTAGGGGAGCGATGACAGTGTACCGGTGTTGCCACTGTGATAAATTTAAATGCTACCACAGAATAAATTACAGTACTGCCCGTTGCGCATAGAGTTTACAACTGGACGTTGCCACCGTCATATACATGTAATTTTCGCAAGTAGTATCATATATGGTAACGAGTGGAGCGAGGGGAAGAGATATATCTGCCGCTGAACCGACACAATGTGGGACAAATGTGTCTTGGAGTGGAGACTAAATCAGTAAAAGTAGTAAAGAACGCCGTGCGTCGTGGAGTGACTCAATAATTTCGTAGCGCCTGTTTAATTGCGTAGCATGAACCGATTGATTGGACAAGAAGAGTAATTGCGCCTTAGAAGAAGTCTATGTCCGGTAGCAAATAAGTGTTGGATGATGATGATAAAATAAGGAATAGACCTGTGACAGCCTGGCTTTTATTGATTGCTTTTTTATTAGTACTAAGTATTTATTTATTCCTTGCTTTTGGTCATTCAATTTACTTGAACTAATAAAGAAAATAAATCTTTTGAAGTCGACACCTTAAATAGCTATATTTATGTACATTATTCATTTAAAAAAAATACCAAACGATATGTAATGCATTTTGCCATAGATTTGTATTCAAAAATTCATACGTTCTCTAACAACTTTCAGGGGTAATCGGAAAAAACCTCCTCTTGTAAAGTAGGTGTTTTGCAATAAGGATAGTTTTCCGCGGACGCGACGCTTTATGCTCTAATTTCTTAGAAAGAAACGAGGGTGTCCGAATCCCAAGGTGTATTTAAATCCCTCATATAAACCTTCTTTAATTTAAAAGTTAAACTTATCCAAAATCCTGATGATTTCTATATATTTTAATAATGTTTCTATAATATTCAATATTTTAAATGCAGAGAGAGTGAAGCTAGGTTAGTGTCATTCAATCAGTCATTCACATACATAAATAAATAGCTACACGAATTAAGTTGTTTGTAATAATGACGCCTCAGCAGTACGGCAATGTATACCGCAAACCGGCGAATGCCTATTGTAAGGACAAATAGTAGACAATAAAAAAATAATATGTTTTTTTGATATAGGTATTATTTTTTAGTAAAATAAGTACTCAATTAAGCCCGTAAGGTCTGGCGGATACCACGATACAATGTTTTAGGCTTAAGCTAATATGGTTAATGTAAAATTGTAAATGCTTTAAAGTTCAAATTCCATTGCATCCCAGCGGATGCTGTGGTTTCCCCTAACCTAACTATTCTGTGGTCTGTCGGCCATACATTTTAACATTGTTACTTTTAGATAAGCCCTTTGGGGCTTTTGGTTTTTGCTGGCCGTGCTCAGAAATGTACGCAAAGCCTTTACTTTATTGTTTGATCTCGTTTAATCCTATCAAATTGAAGCAAGTGCTGAAAGCTTTAACTATTTATGTTTTTTAGCATTCATATTATAATTTAACTTTACTGTGTGCATTATAAAATGATAGCTTCAATTTTGTTTACGTTGGTATTGGTAGGTAGGTACTTTTTATTGATACAATGGAGGAGTCTGATGACAAAATTATCCAAAAGCGCCTTTTTTAAAGCACGTTACGACGTGACGTAAAAAGCACGTTACGACGTGACGTAAAAAAATAACAGGATGAAAAAATAGTGTGAATAAGAAATTTTTTGATAATACTCAAATGTAAATTTTTTGATTGTTGTCAAATGTAACGTTTTTTGACAGATATCAAATTTCAAATATCTTCCGTAAAATTTCTAATGCCGTCTACTTCATACGTAGACATAATAGAGTACTGTCTGTCTATTGGTATTTACAATTCTGTAATCATATACTGTGATATGTATATGTATCATAATAATGTAGGAGTAGTATTAGTTAAGTGGTTGCTCGGGGTAAAGATATTTCAATTTGTATATTATAATGATACAAGACAGATCTAATCTTCTAATGCAGATTGGTTTGAAAATTTTGTGAGATGTATGAAATATAAATGTAATCTAGAACTTGGTAGACAACGTATATTTGCGCCTCCATCATTCCGTTAAACCCTTTCTAAGCGAGCGCTTAATATATTATTAAGAGTAATAATATATTAAGGAGTATTCGTGACAAATTTAAAGTCGGTGGGCTTTGTAGTTCCGAAAATTGATTATGATAATTTATCGACGACGGGACTCTTAAGTATTTGATTGATGATTTTACACCCTTTAGATAGAGAGAATAGAGTTTTAATTGAGTATGAACTGCGGTTTAAATTTTGAGTTTTTAATCTTCTTTGCTTGCCTATTCTCTCTGACCAAAGTAATCATGGCAGTATGGCATATCAATAAGAAGAGCTTGTACCCTGCGCAGTAATATCTAAGTAAGTCTGTTAAAACATAAATATGAGAGACTCAAACATTTGTTCAAATTTTAGTCTGATTACCATTAATAATAATAATAACACCCAACTATCACATACATAGATCCTGGACCCTAACTAGGATTCCCTGTGTCTATCCCTAAACACAGGAACTACGAGGAACATGGTTCCCAAACACCCAGACTCAACATATTTGCGCTTTTTTTCTGTGTAAAAATACTTGTCCTGCCGCGGGAATCGAACCCGACTCCGGGTTATGAGCCAACCTGCTCAACCACCACACCACACAGGCTATCATAGATTGGGATAATATATATTTATATAGATAGATTGGTGGGGAAGGCCCACGTTTAGCAGTGGACGTCCTCAGGCTTTTGATGATTAAAAGTATTCGGTGTTAAATGGTTTCTTGAATAAAAAGTCCTACCTTAGGTTTTCTTATCTTATAATCAGAATCCTTTAAGCCTTTTACCTTTTCTTTTTCAAACTGATTAAAGGAAAGGTTAATCAACTCGCTTACCTTATACCTGCGCCGTTGTATAGAGATATACATACAACGGTGCTGGTATAAAACCGTTGTATATACTTAGACGATTTACGTAAGTTCTTGATTTAGTCAAGAACGAAAATGTTGGAACTAAAAGCTTTAAGGAAACTTAATTAATTTTAGTTTGGTACTTACTTCACTATAGGTAAAGAATGATTACTGGGTAATAATATAGCCTTGTAACATAGTAGGTATAAATCGTTTAACTGTAAACCTTGTTACAACAAAAAATGGGGCAGTTTTAATAAATAATCGCCTGTAATTTTTTAGCTCTTGTTATTAGGTATCTGAGACCGTTATTCAGGTTTCAAGGCAATTATTCTGAATTTTCAATCTATTATGTCTCGATAGATGAGGCTGCTGTCACAGAAAATTAGACTCTGGGTATAATTAAATTGGGTCTCCTCATCAAAGCAACTTTTTAATCAATTTGGATTGCTGTAAAACTTCTACGTATTTTTGTCAACGTTTATTTATTTTCGTTTATAGATCTTAGTGAGGGGATACTAAGGCTTTGCGTATGTAGGTAGGTTCTTACTTTGTATAACATAATTCACATTTATCTGATTGTCGTAATTTTTTAACTTAAATATTATGCATTTTAGTATTAACAGTTATTTCATTGACAGTCGGAAATATATTAATTTAAAATGCATGTTTAAAAAATAAAATAAATAAATATTTGTTGACTTTTCACATAGCGCCATCTAGCCCCAAACTAAACAAAGTTTGTATTATAGGAACCAGATAACTTTTTTTTTTTTTTTTTTTTTTTACTTCAAACTTGTCTAGCATTTGACCACGCTCTCACCTGATGGGAAGTGACGATGCGATCGAAGGTGTAGCATGCTAGCCAAGTAAAGCCAAGTAAAAATAACTGATACAATACTTTTTTTTTGTAAATACATACATATAATATAGCACCCAGACACACAACAAACGTCGTTGTTTATCACACAAATGTTGATCGTAGTATCAAACCTACAACCACCAGTTCAGAAGGCAGAGCTACTACCAACTGAGCTATCAGGCCAGTCAAAAGTTTAAAACCGAGTTTTAGATGAATTTGTACCATATTTTATTACCATATTTATACTTTTTGTAAATACATACATATAATACAATATAACACCCAGTCACAGAACAAACACCTATTTTCACACAAATGTTTGTCTTGGGTGGAAATCGAACCCACAACCCACAATAGCCTTCAGAAGGCAGAGCTGCTACCAACTGACCTATCAGGCCACTCAAAAATTTAATTTATAATAATAAATAAATAATATTAATGTTTTTATAAAACTCTTTTTTTATAGCTGAAAGCTATCATATAATTACTGATTAAAAGTGAGTACAAAGTACCTACTTACACAGTCATAATACTTAATCAAATACAATTAATAAAAATACATTTTAATTTAAAAGTTAATTATGTTTCAGCTATTGGTATATGGTACATACCATACCATTCATTTTAAAATTATGAAATCTAAAAAGGAATTTATTATACAAAGAGCGTTAATTAATAAGCGCATTCCATTTCTACATTGTTCTCTCAAAACAACACGAACCATTCGTGAAAAGATAAATATACTAAATACCCGCATGGAAACAAGTTTTACATACCTACCTATATATTGTACGAGCAGTAAGGACAAGACAGTCACCCCGTCGTCGCCGCCCGAGACACGTCTTGAGCGACCCGGATGGTTCTATAGCAGCCGTAGTATCGGCTGCGCTAGGATCACCGGACCAGTCTAGCCCTTCTGGCTCAGGTACCGCTTTCGGCACCGGTATAGGATACCAGCGTAACAGACACCGACCCCGCCGGCGAGGTCAACGTACCCCCTGTAGGTTAGGTACAACTGTCGCGAATTTATATACACTGAGAAAAATGACTTCGGTACTTCACTTTAAGTTAACATGAAGAATAATATTTTAGTCCGAAGCCTACAATATTATCATGAGCATGACGAAATATAAATCGGTCAAATCCAATTTACGTGTCACCACTACTAGATAAAGGGAATTTAACGATTGATTTTCATTATTGTTTATCATTTAAAAGTTAAGTTACATAATACTAAATTCTCGGTACTAACTTGGTGTTTTATCGAGAAATTCATGACAATTTGAAAGCTTGTCCTGATAGAGACGTAAGCACGACAATTTATAAATATATACCACGCATACATCCGTAAAATACTAGAAAATATCAAGACTGAGTATGACGAAAAAACATTATTTACTACCTAGAAAATGTTGTTCTAACGAATAAAAACATATCATGATTTCTTGATGCCTCGTCGAGAAATCACAATAAGACGTACCAACAATCATAGATTTATTTTTGGAATTTACAAAGATTTCATCATGACGTTTTTTTATTTATCAGGTACCGAAATAAAAACTAGTTGGGAAAAAAGAAAAGTTCATTATGATTTCATGATAAACTTACGTGACAGGCACGATAAAAAGTCATTTTTAACGATTTATTAAGTGAAAAGGAAGGAATGCCAAGTTGAAGTGCTGCCATATAAAGATTATTATTTACCAGTAGTAGATTTTGGCGGTGACTGTTCTATTTAAAAGTATTTAGGTTCAAAATTACAATCAATCGAAGTTCCTACTAATTAGCGCACCTACCGACTAATTTCCTAATTAGCGCAGAACGGATTTTGAAATAAATATGGTAAAAAAATCATTAAATTAATCCTGAGCCTAACATTGTAAACGTTTTATTATTATGTACTGCTAAGTGCACTAATATACTTTTTTGTCCTTTTATTATATACTAGTTGCGCCCCGCGGTTTCACCAGTGGATAAAAATTATTTTAATTATTTACTCATCCCACGGGAAAATTTCACTTTTCCGGGATAAAATGTAGCCTATATGTAGCCTATACTAGATTATTAGTGTATAAGCTATCTTGGTACCGAATTTTATCCAAGCCCATTCAGCCGTTTGAGCGTAAAGGAGTAACAAACATACACACATACACACAAACACATATACACACAATAATTAAGTGTAATTTGTTGTTATTGGTCTCGTTCTCATTATTACTACATATTTTCCAATCTAACATCTTATACGAAATCTATGGGTAGTATTGAAGGACGACGTCGGCCAGGCTTTGCTGTAGAAGTAAAAAAAAAACTGAGTATAGCAACATTTTTTTTGCCGCCCGGCGCCAGCCGCACAGCTCGTTTTAACATTTTAATTATTATACTACATATTCTATCAATATTTCATTCCCGTGCTGGTCTGCAGTTTCTGGCAGTTTCTTTTACACTATTTTATAGTATATTACATAAGTGCGACAGTCAGAACAGTTGGAAGGAACAAAATAAGGAATTAAGGAAGGAAGATCTTCATCACAAGTCAGTGATCTTCACATGTATGGAATATGTGGTAAAGGTGGATAAAGAAACTAACCACTACGTTTCACTATTAATCAACCATCAACGAAATTAATCCTCTTATCAATCCTATTGGGGATAGATTAAGATTCAAGTCAAACTTGGAAATTTGGAAGAAAGAGTTATCAAGTGCTGATTCGGACGCATTTCTAGCATCTCCGATGGTAAGGCTGCTGTCAAATTGCTTTGCATGTATTTTTATTTTTTATTTAGGCTTTGTTAATACTGTCCGAGCATGCTTGAACCGAGGATACTACTCGGACCCTGTTTGTGCCTATCATGGCAACTGGCATTCTAACTGCACTTTGACAACGGTATCCAATCAGATTAAACTTGGACCAAGCTGAACTTTTACCAGGTTCTATACACGGTGGAATTAAATTCACTCTTTTCCTTAAATGTATGTACTCAGACCATGCTATACAATGTTCGTACAAGGGCCAATAAAAAAAGGTTTAGGTTTTGTTTTAGTATTTTAAGTTTAAGTTAACATTCATTATTTTTTGCAGTATGTCTGTTTAGAAATAAAACATATAAGTGTGTTTAATTAAAATATTTTTTTAGGTGACCCAGGAGCACCTAGCCATACTAGAGACGCCAGACCCAGGGCCATGGCAACAAGTGGAAATTTATTGGAGCAGCATAGCTTGTGCAGTTTTTCGATATCTCTATTACGAAGAGGGAACATTAACGGATTACTTTAATAAGTTTCCAATATTATAATCTCCTTCTGGATTTGAAAAATGTGATGATAAATAGTA
This sequence comes from Ennomos fuscantarius, assembly GCA_905220475.3. Lineage (NCBI taxonomy): Eukaryota > Metazoa > Arthropoda > Insecta > Lepidoptera > Geometridae > Ennomos > Ennomos fuscantarius. Next base: position 6,980,995 of record HG992044.1, read on the forward strand.
GTACATAAACAATTTGACATTAATTATTTTTAATTCAATGTAGGTATTTCTTAAATTAAAAATATTTGGATTTGTATAAAGTACCTACATAATATAACGTGCTCACAGGTATCTTTGACTGTATTTATAATTGTATATTCTGTTAGTAAGTAATATAATCTCAATATACTTCATTGTTTTTTTTTCTAGATTTTTATTACTAAAACCCTCTTACAAAATGTATGCCATTCTACCAGTACAATATTTATTTACATTAATTTAAGATATTTTTAACGTATATTGTTGCAAATAGGTACAGGATACCTACCTAATTACCTATATATACATATGTATTATATTTTAGATCATGTTAAATCTGCCTGTTTAGTAGATTTAAGCTGTATTTATTATAATTAAGATGATTCAGATTTTTCTATAGCAGTTCATCTATTTTGCATAAATATTGCATTTCCAGAGGAACCGATGCATGATGCTGCCATTGAACAGTTGTTTAGTTTGACGAAAACTGTAACACCTACCTACTGGACCATCTGGGATGACTAAATCCTATAGAGTTCCAGAACGGCAGGATCAGAATAAACTCCTGATTTGTAGTCATTACAAGGCAAGGAATACGCTGTACGTAATGTTTTCAAATCAAGAGTTTCTTATGATCTTGCCAGTAAAAATAGCTGTAACTATCAGGAATATTTCCTAAAAAAGACGGTAAAATAACGATTAAACATCAAGAAAGCATACAGACAAAACATGACGTTACCGATGACTTAAAGGTATATAATTCACAGTTATCGTTACAATACCAACAAACTATTAGAGAAGGTCATTGGGTTATAGTAGTTTGTAATGATAAAATATGAGGAAGCTCGTTAAAACCGCCAAAACAATAATGAAAAATATTCTTAAGTTTCCCTTGGCGTTATTAGGAAATTTCGACATATTATCATGATGTACCGACCAACTTAACATCCAAATAATGACTCCGTACCATCACTTCTACAATTTCTATCATGCCAATCATGATGTTTCGTCATTACCGTTAGAAGTGTTCAGCGAGATCGTCATGATAATTTGTCATGACGTGTAACGATAAAACACGAGTATACAGCACTTTTTAATATCGTGCTGTGTCCTGATGTTTATTGGTGACGTCTGTTCATGATATTTTTTTATGATTTACGCACAAAATATTAGTAAGAACTCTTGGTCCTTTTTTGTTGGGAATACTGATAAAAGTCCCGAAATTCCTTATAAATTGTTCGTAATCATGAAAGTTATTTTTCTCAGTGTAGGGTTCACTCTTCCAGTGGACGTAGTCTTATCGATCCTCTTATCCCGGCGACGGCCCAGGCCGATGCTCGCACCCCAGGAATGCCCTTGAGATAGTTGCCTCCCACTTATGACGGCTGGGCGCTTTAAGTGTCTGCCCGGTGACGCTGTAAAGCGCTGTAGAGACCAACAGCATTAGCACGTTCAAAAAAAAAGAACAAGACAGCTGATTGTTGAGGCCACAGATCTACGATATTTTTGTTATTCTCAAAAGACTCTAGAATGTCTAGTTTTATTTTATGTTGGTATACGCTATAAAGAGTTTTTATATTCTACTCTATCTTATATATGCACTAGTGTACATTTTATTCTTACGCTCATGGACTATCTATATGTGACAGCAGATGTTTTTTTTTTCTTTTTTTAATAACGTAGACAAACAAGCAGACGGCCCGCCTAATGGTAAGCAGTTACCGTCGCCTATAGACACCTGCAACACCGGGGCCGCTGCCAATGCATTGCCTACCTTTTAAAAAGATGTAGAGCAACAACGGTATTCTTCTGCTCAAATCATGCTAACTACAGGATTTTAATGCCTACCACCAAGAGTGGCTCTTAACATCACGTTTAGGTAGCACTGACTACTGTCTGGTGAAATCCATATCCTTGTACTCCCATCGAACCCATGCTCAAAAGACAACCGGTTAATATGGCGGTACAAGTCAGCAGATGAGGATGAAATGCGCTCGCTCTTTGCAGCTTATACCAGGCAAACGATTTGCTTCTCTTTTGTCAAGCGATGAAGTGTTTTATTCCTTTGCTGATATGCCACAGTTCAGTAAAGCTCATCCATGATTTGGAGCTGTTCGGCGCACTTTGACTGGGGCCGAGACTCGAACCCGCAAATATAAGGACGTCCGCGTAAAGAGAATAAATAATAAATATGTGTGGACATTTCACACAGCGCCATCTAGCCCCAAACTAAGCAAAGCTTGTACTATGGGAACCAGATAACTGATACAATACTTAGATACTTTTTGTTTGTAAATACATACATAGAATACAATATAACACCCAGACACAGAACAAACATCAATGTTCATCACACAAATGTTTGTCCTGGGTGGGAATCGAACCCACAACCTGCAGTTCAGAAGGCAGGGATACTACCAACTGAGCTACCGGGCCAGTCAAAGAGAGAGCCAGAGAGCCTCTAACAGGGCTGCAAAGGCCTGCAAAACAGGGCTTCGTAGTTCACAACGATTGCTCCGGGTTCTTGACTCGCTGATAGCTTACGCTACGGAAATTTTGAGTTTATACAAGGGTATATATTTACTACTCATACAAATATTGATGCACGCCTACATCCCTTTTTCTCAAACTATGAGTGGATGACTGGTATAAAATGCTTTCGTCCTCCGTTTTTACTGTTTTTAGTGCAATAAAGAATTATTGTTATTATAATAGCTACAAAATTAATAAGCATTTTGACTTGAGCTACACGTAAGGCAGCGAACGTGGTCTTGCCCATCTCTTCTTCCAAGCTGAAGCATGAATACCAAAGCTATATTTTATGACTGGGATGCCTTGTCCTTTATTTCGCATTTTTCGTTTTACCAATGTGTCCCAAACCCGAAGGGCTAACTTACATGGCACCTTACTGCTTATACACAGAGCTACATTATTTGCATTTTCCATGTCGTGTTTTTGTACTGAACCAATTCAAGTTGAACCGTAACTTAGGAATGTTTATTTAGCGCGTAAGGTCAACATGGAATAGCCGCTCTAAATCGTATTCGAGACACGAATTTGTAATAGTGGAAAATGTTTGAGCTGATGCGCCGGACAAATCGAAAACGACGTCGAAAGAGAAATAAAATAAATTCACAGTCAAAGTGTTTGGAAAATCTTTGAATAAACCTTTTACAGGAGTTTTGGCGGGAAAACGAAAAAGATTGCGTCACCGCATTGTATTATTTTCCAAAACTTGTGTTATTTTCAGTGTTAGTGCATAAAATTGGTGGCATTTTATTCATTAAGTGCTGGACTACATGCATGAGTGTGGGAAAGTGGTATAATGGTGGTGAAACGTTTTTTTTTCGTGTTGTTTCCAAAACTCCATACAAGCTTCTGGTAAAGTTGCCACCTCTTTACTAGGAGTATGACTTGACTAGACTAGACTATGATTTGGATTGTGACTTGAATTGACATACATACATATATATAACTTAACTCGAGAAATTATTAATTACTAGACACTGGCTAAATACACAAAAGTGTGGAGCCATACAAACACAAAAAAAACCTTTTACATTTGAGATGGGAAAGGTGAAAGTGGAACGTTAAAGGCGTTTTCGTTTCGTATATCTTTAAATCCTAATTTTAATCCTTAACAGCATTATTAATAAACGGGTATTAGTCTCGGATTAGTTACTTCAGCTTTTGTCCTTTTTTTGCTGCTGGAATATTAAGCTAGATCGAAAGAGACAAAAGATGGTGTAACTAATATATATATAATAAGCAAGTTCGTGTTTATTAATGAGGCTGTAGAGAGTCCTTGTAGAAGACTTATAATCACTTTTGTATAACTGAAACAATTAAACATCGCATAAAGATAATTACTTATTTTTTAAGAACCTTCCACCCCTAATTTTTTGAACGAATCTGCTTGTTTTATTCCAAGAACCAGTTTAGCAAACACTTGTATATGATGATGGTTTATCGAGAAAATTATATTTTTATATATTAAATTATATTATATAATTAAAATAAGCATGCAGTTAATAATTAGTTTAAAACAACGATGTCGACCGCGACCGAATTCAAAATAATAGATCACACTTCACACTAATATTATAAAGGCGAAAGTTTGTGTGTTTGTGTGTATGTTTGTTACTCCTTCACGCTCAAACGGCTGAATGGATTTAGATGAAATTCGGTACCAAGATAGCTTATACACTGGGTTAACATATAAGTTACATGTTATCCCGATAAAGTGAAATTTTTCCGTGGGATGAGCAAATAATTAAATTACATTTTTTTCGCGGGTGAAACCGCGGGGCGCAACAAGTTGTATCATAAGATAGTAAAATAATATGTTTACGGCAAGGGCGCTTTTTTGAATCCAGAGGGAAGTGAGGGATTCTAGAGTGGAATCCCTCACTTCCTTATAAGCATATTTAAGGTATATTTATTCAGGAAGTTCCGATGTCTGGTCTGAATAATATTTATATTACTATTCTTAATAACAGTCTTACAGTCAACAAAGAAAAACCCAATCGACTACCAAGGTAAACATAGATAGGACCTCTAACCATTCGTATAAAAGGTCCAACCGACCGAAGGACCCTTTGTCATTTATGAACAGACGGCAGGGGTCAAGGGTATCTAACCATAATCGTGCTTAGGTATTATTTACCTAAAGGTTTTCTCTTTTCTCTGCTTTGTGTTATAGTATTTCTATGAATGATGTGCCCTTGACTATAACTTCCTTTTAGTTCGCATTGGATTTATTAACTTAATTAGATACAAGCGGTATCATGGGATTACTAGTACCAAAGCGTCTCGACAACGATGACGGTAAAGAAAAATAGCTTGAGGAAACTTTTATTTAGAAACTTTTATTTTTGTAGCTAGTGAAATTACTGGGCAATTGAGACTTTATGATCTGATCTCACAATCGAGTAATCTTATTACCAGACTGTGCTGATGTCTCAGGATGATGTGCGCAGTGCAGTGTTGCTCGAAACTCTATTTTGGGGTTCCGATTGACACTATTCTGTTATGGGCAGCCGTGGCGCTTAGCATCAGGTGAACGGCTAGCTCGTCAAATCATTCAGTAACATAAAAAAAAACACCAAGTCAAGGGCATGTGGTGACATCTATATACTGAATTCCAATGCAACTGAAGTTTTGTTTGTCGTAAGGACCGTCCTTGTACGCGCCGCTTAATTAGTTATATTTATTTTAATATATAAAAATGAACCTTGGTCACGCGTGAACGGATAGAAAATTTTCACTAATTTTTTTTGTTGTGTTTATTATTATCAGGAGAAGGTTTTTAGGAAAGAAAAAATTAAGATAGTTGAGTGGAAAATTGGAAAACGTTCACCACACGGGTGAAACTGCGGGGCGCAGGTAGTAATTTATACTTTTATACGACCTTACTCAATCGCTATTTATGCATTTCCTTTTCTATCCTACCATTTGGTCTACAATTACCTGTGGTCGTGGTCTGACGGTATAAACGCAACGCAACGCATGATACTCTCCGGAAAAATGTTAAATTTTAAGAAATATCCCGTGGCCGCGAGTTTGAGTGGACTTCTAACGCTGAAACTATTGCTAGAGTGTGATATGTGCATCAAAACCAGTACCGATTTGAATGGATTACTCCACATCTTTCACTATAAACGGGTAGTTTATAGTACCGTACCGCATTCTGCACTTCAGAACAACATATATCACAGTCCTACTCGACTATATAAAGCCCAAGTCACTTTAGTAGTACATCTTAATATATATAAATCTCGTGTCACAATGTTTGTCCTCAATGGACTCCTAAACCACTTAACCGATTATAATAAAATTCGCACACCATGTGCAGTTTGATCCAACTTGAGAGATAGGATAGTTTATATCTCAATCTATAATAGATATATATTAAATACCCGTGCGAAGCCGGGGCGGGCCGCTAGTCAGAGTATATATACACAATGAATAAATAATAACGCCCAACGATCACATACATAGATCCTGAACCCAAACTAGGATTCCCTGTGTCTAGGGACCTAGGAACTACGAGGACCATGGTCCCACAACACCCAGACTCAGAACAAGTATTTGCACTTTTTTTTCTGTTCACAAATACTTGTCCTGCCGCGGGAATCGAACCCGCCTCCGGGTCATGAGCCGACCTGCTCACCACCACACCACAGAGACTATCAATCGAGTCTGACATGGAAAAGGACATTTTTTATAGTGAAAATATTCATATTCATTTTCAATAACCAAGAAAACGAGTCAAATATATGAAAAACTATTCAAATGAAAACCTACCATCAAAACATAAATCATAACTGTCGAAGTAATCTAAAAGGACGGTCGCAATAACACATTATTTACTTTTTCAAACTGTCGTGTACGGACTACGGAAAACATGGAATTTCCATTACATTGCACAAAGTGTTTGTTTGCCACTTGCTGACCCGCCGCGTCTTTGAAGGCGTTAATTTATTTTATATGCCTTATCATTCCCTCATATGGATTTTTCAACCGTTCCATGTGGTTTTCATCTCATCACATTCATTCTTTATTGTCTATGTACCTTTTTCTCTTTTCCTCTCCCTTTTCCTATCTTTTCCCTTCTTTTCATCCTTAAGCTGTTATCCTGTCTCTTTTTCAAATAAAATTTTGCAAATAAATCTCTATTATCATGGACAATTTCAACGTTTTTAACTTCATGCTGTTAGTAATAATTCAAATTTTTCCATTTTAAATATCTAAGACCATTATTCATATCATTCTACATTATGTATAAGGATATTTAACTATTTACTTGAAACATTTTGTTTCTCACATCGTGGGGCTTTCAAATGCAGATTTGAAAGCCCCACGATAACAGTATTGCGGTGCGATAAAATTATTTATAAGTCCATATAAAACCCTATCCCTATACAAAAAAAAGTTTTACCTTCCCGAATAATAAAATCTGAGATTTTTTCCCATAAAACCTAATTCGGACTATTCAGAATATTTTAAAACAAAATATGTAAATCGGTCCAGCGGGTCTCAAGTGATGTGCTCACTAACGAACGCGGCTGTTAACATTGACGTGGAATTCAAAAAAGATTAACTTATAATAATGACAACGGTGAGTTTTGGCGGGAAAGCGAAAAAGATTGCGTCACCGCATTGTATTATTTTCCAAAACTTGTGTTATTTTCAGTGTTAGTGCATAAAATTGGTGGCATTCTATTCGTCAAGTGCTGGATTACAGGCGTGAGTGTGGGAAAATGGTATAATGATGGTGAAACGTTTCTTTTCGTCTTGTTTCCAAAACTCCATAAAGCTTCCAGTAAAGTGGCCACCACTTTACTAGGAGTATGTCTTTGACTAGACTATGACTTCGACTGTGACTTGACACATATTTACGTGAAATATCATTAACTTGATAAATTATCAATTATTTGACACTGGCTAAATACACAGGAGTGTGGAGACAAAACAAAAAAAAATTATCACAACGGTTTTTTGGAATACTAACTCAAGCGGAATAACTTCACGGTTGAATGTCTATTGCCTACAAAATGGCACCTCAGTAAAAGGACGAAATTCGATTGGAGCTTCCATAAAAACCTACGAAATGGGTGTTTTTTACGAGATTGCTCTCGGTTTATACTGTCAGTTTATATACGGTACACCATTAAAACATTTTAGCTCTCGACCTTACGTTGAAGCAATATAGCCTTGTTTTGATTGCAGTGAGAATCGATGGTGTTTCTGATAGAGTGCCTTCTTTTTAGTGTCAGTTTATGTGAATCATTATTGGACACAATACTGTTCGTTATTTTCTTTCGATTCTATCTATATTTAGGATCTTAAAGCTTGAAGGTCGCAGCAATCATTTTTGATATAAATCAGAACTTTCATTCATTTTCGATATAAATCAGAAGAGTCTGTCGTGTTAGGAGTCAAAAAATACAAGATTTTGTTTTTATTTTTGGCTCAATACATTATGTTAAGAACGAAGTCTTTTTTAAGAATGCATTTTAGCAACTTTCGTTTGAAATATGTCTTTTTTTGTTTGGTTTTGGCTCCACACTTTTGTGTATTTAGCCAGTGTCAAGTAATTGATAATATCTCAAGTTAATTAATATCATATAATGTGTCAAGTCAAGTCACAGTCCAAGTCATCAAGTTAAGTCATAGTCTAGTCTAGTCAAGTCATACTCCTAGTAAAATGGTGGCAACTTTACCAGAAGCTTCTATGGAGTTTTGGAAACAACACAAAAAGAAATGTTTCACCATCATTATACCACTTTCCCACACTCATGCCTGTAATCCAGCACTTAACGAATAAAATGCCACCAACTTTATGCACTAACACTGAAAATAACACAAGTTTTGGAAAATAATACAATGCGGTGACGCAATCTTTTTTGTTTTCCCGCCAAAACTCCATCCTAACTCTTACTCACTACAGGGTTCATGTCTGTAGCATGTACCTACTATTATTTATTCTGTGGTAGTGTTGATTCATTCATGATCAATTTTTTTCTCGTCAATTGAATCAATTTCAGCAGACAATGTCCGCTTATGTAAAATATCCAAGTTGTAGCAGATTATTATTGTAGCAGAGCAGAACACCGCAGGTTTCTTGACGAGTGTTTTATTGGAAAAGTTTTAAGCTAGAACGACGGCATAGATAGAACCGGTAAAAGTAAAGTTTAACCCGTAGTTTGATCTACTTGCTTTTACATTACTATGCCGTCTACATTTTTTATATATGATAATCTAATGTTCGTTTGTACTAAAGTTTGACAGCTCTGAAGTACAAGTATATAGTATAAGTACTCTAAAGCTTACAAATACTTGTTCTGAGTCTGGGTGTCGTGGGACCATGGTCCTCGTAGTTCTTGAGTACCTAGACACAGGCAATTTTAGTTAGGGTCCAGGATCTATGTATGTGATTGTTGGGCGTTATTATTATTATTATTTATTTGCATCAGAAGCGATGTTGGTCAGAAAGGTCTATTCTTTAATAAGTAGGAATTAGAAGAAGGTATAGTAGGTAGTTTAAGGCTATGGTTTTTTTCACAGAAAATCAGTTAAACGTAATTATGTTTTCTTTGATCCCAGATATCTCTGGATACGCATAGCGCTATTTGAGCGGCAATTAGCCAAGATCATCGAGCATCTGGTCAATAATGCCACTCGGTACTATGAGCGGGACGCGCTGGTAGCCGATCCCGATTATGGTACCATACTCAGTTCACTTCTCGTGGGCCCGTGTGCTTTAGAGTACTCTAAGTCAAAGGCACCAGCTTGTTTCTGGACGGATCCTCCGGCGGATGAATTGGTAAGTTCAAATTCATTATCGAAAATCAGGTGGGATCACGCAACTTTGATTGCAATGCAACAGGAGAAATTTCCATACTAACTATACACATAAACTGCGTATTCAAACTGTCCAATCCATACAAATTTGTGTTTCTATTGGTTGCAATCGAGTTACGTGATAGCCCACCAGGTTAATAGCAACAGCGAAATTGACAGCCTCTGTGGTATGGTGCTTGAGCTGCACCCCTACCGCGTACCTGTTATGGGAATCGGCTTCGCCTGCCATCCTGCACGCGCCAATTAACAAGTCCACGAGTGCGAGCAAGAGAGAACACGATTACTATCTCCACCAGAGTTACGCGGTAAGGCCCCAGGTTAGCTTATATAGCTCAGAGGCGGTTCTCGCGACTCTCTGTGTTTATGCACAGAAAAAAAGCGCAAACGCTTGTTCTGTGTCTGGTTGTTGTGGGATATAGGGTATCGTAGTTAGAGTTCATGATCTATGTATGTGATCGTTGCGCGCTATTTGTTTATTTAATAATCTAACTAATTGCCATAAATTATAATTTTTTATTTTAATAATAATAACGCCCAACGATCACATACATAGATCCTGGACCCCAACTAGGATTCCCTGTGTCTAGGGACCCAGGAAATAAGAAGACCAGACTCAGAACAAGTATTTGCGCTTTTTTTCCTGTGCACAAATACTTGTCCTATCGCGGGAATCGAACCCGCCGCCTCCGGGCTATGAGCCGACCTGCTCATACACCACAGAGGCAGTCAAATAAAACTATTGATAAAACAATTTACATGTCAGGCTTGCGATAACATTGCGATGTATTTAATAAATTACAATAACATGTCTATGAACTATACCTACGTAACTTTAAGCAAGTAGATTGTGAGAAGAGACTCAAAAAGTGCCTACAGTCTTCAAAGTCTGTAAAATGCTAAAGTTTGTGCCAACTGTACATGAAACTATGAGATTAAAATGAAATAACGATGATGTTGGTAATGATTTTTCGGTTAGAAATAGCTCACACTCGAAGTGAAAGTAATCTCACTAATCATCACACTATCACATCACACTAATATTATAAAGGCGAAAGTTATGTGTGTTTGCGTGTATGTGTGTATGTTTGTTACTCCTTCACGCTCAAACTGCTGAATGGATTTTGATGAAATTCAGTACCAAGATAACTTATACACTGGATTAACATATAGGCTACATTTTATCTCGGAAAAGGGAAATTTTCCCTTGGGATGAGCAAATAATTAAAATACTTTTTATCTGCGGGGGAAACCGCGGGGCTCAACTAGTAGTAATGTAGTTTTGACATACTGTTATCATTGATTTAATGTGTGTATGGTAATCCATGCCGTATTTTGTCCTTAGGTCCAAAGACATAGAATGTCAGCGGGCACCACAACACCTCCGTCCGTGCGGAGGCCTATTCTCAACTTTAAAAGGAGTCTTAACGCGTCGTCAGACGACTGCAGTGCTGGAAATACAGGCGAGTAATCAGCGATGAGAAAATTAAATAGTAACTTTGATAACGCATGTTCGAAATTAGCTAGATCGACTTTGTACCTATGATACATTAGAATATTATATTCATTGACCAGTAATTTATTTTATACGTTACAGGAACAAATAAGAATGTAGGATCTAGTGCCAAAGATTACGTAGAAAGCTTACACCAGAATTCCACAGCAACACTTTTGTACGGAAAGAATAATGTGAGGGTTCAACCGGTGAGTACATAGTGTAATTATTCTCATCTTGATACAAATTGTGTTGACTATTACTATAATATAGTCGTAAGTAGGTTAGTTAGGTTGTCTATTATTTCAAACCTTAACAGCCTTATTAATAAACGGGTATTAGTCTCGGATTAGTTACTTCAGCTTTTGTCCTTTTTTTGCTACTGGAATATTTAGTTGGATTGAAAGAGACAAAAGATGGTGTAACTAGTCTAAAGCTAGTTCATATTTATTAATAAGGCTGTAATAGTCTATCAAAGTTTAGAAACAGTGTGTTTATTTACTGGAATAGTATGATAGGCGATACGGAAGAACTGTCGTTTACATACAAAAGAAGTAGATTATTCCTATTTACTTATTTTGTATGAAAACGGCGTAGTAATTTTTTTGGTCAAGCGTGATTTCTTAATAAAAATGAAAATTTAAGTTTTTATCATTGCTTCGGTATGGACTTTGCGCTGGGCTGTTGTAAAAGAAAACTTTTTATAAAAATTGAACGTTTACTTTAATGAAATCGACACATATAAAAAGAATGGTTTTTATTCATTTTTATGTAGAATTCACGCTTGACCAAAACAATAACTAGGTCAAAGTTTTCTAACAAAATGAGTAAATGGTTCCTAAGACAGTTTTCCCGTAACTCGTTAGGATTTGGATATGCCCAATTGCCCATACTGTGCCAGTTAAAAAATTAAACTGTATAATAAAACAAAATAATGCTTTTTTTTTTTCATAATATGTTAATATGCGTTACGAAACTAGCTAATTACTTAATTGATGTTTCTTGTGCCTATAAGTTAAAAAAAATGTACTTTTCTCATGAACTTATAATGCACATGAATAATTTGTAATTTTAACAACTCTGTTAGTCATTGATGTAGATAACACTTTAAAAAATTATGGATATATGACTATACAATTAATTTCAAAGGTGTTATTTCCATACCTTTATTTATATTTCTGTTTTTGGGGCTTTATTGAAAATTTTATTTGTTATTTTTCGCATTTGCAGAAAGACATAGAAGAACCAATGCCAGGATATCTCAGCTTACACCAAACGGCTGCTGGTCTCATTATCAAATGGACTCCCAATCAGTTGATGAATGGGTACGCTGAAAGCGAAGGCATTGACAAAAGGTAACTTGAGACGTTTCCGTCAAAGTATGTATAATCAAACATAATATGTAGAAGTAACCAGTGTGTGCTTTGTGCAGCCAGTTATGATCGCAGTTGAAACATTTTTTGATTTATCGTATCTTTGAATTTTTGAAAGCATCTTTTATTAATTTTACCATAAAAATAGATGGTCAAAAACGGGCTTATGAATCAGTTGAACCATACCTAAGGTTCAGAGATCTTAACTAAAATATTACGCAAAAATACACCTTATCTAACGGTACTTGTTGTGTCTGTTAATTTTTATTAAAGTCAAGCCCACACAACCACACAAAGTTTGCAAATACGGAAGTAAAAGTTTCGCAGTTGTTAATTACAAAATGAACTTGCCGCCTCATTACAAGTTTTTCCCTAGTTCTGTTCCTACACTTTTTAATCCTTGTTCTTTATAGCTTGGTTTCCTGCAGTAACTTTTTTCTTTTTACTTCGCGTTTGTTCGTACAATTGAATAAGAAGTTCCTTTGAAGAGTTGAACTTCTCGGAAAGACATTAAGACCATTGGAAACGTTTCATCACACTCAAGTGTTTCAAAGAACGTGTTCAAAGACTGAAATATTTGCAATAGATTTGTTTGCAAAAAGGGGAGATAAATTTCAATTTACTAGAAATATGACGCCGGTATAGGAATAAAAATGTTTTACCATGTAATTTGTCTTTAAAGTTTTTTGAATTTTCAATATACTATGAAGTATTTATCTACTTTCATATTGCTTGGAAATATTTTCTTTTGATCGAACTTCCATCGGCTGCTCTAATAAATTGTTGTTTTGATATCGATTTTCATTATTCTTTTGTCAGTATCTATCATTCTTAATAAGCTAGATTTAGTTACAACAAAAAAAATTTAATCACCTATTTTTTCCGTAGCTACACGTATGTGCATGTATAAAAACTTCATATTGGTTATTTTTATTTATTTGAATGGTGCCAGGCTGTCACCTTAGTGCAAGTTTAGTGTAACCGTGTGATATGTGTAGCTTGCTTCGTTGCCACCTAGTGCATGCGTCCGCGTGCCAAAACAAGTGTGTTATGTGCAGCGTCGAGCCATGCACCGTCTACAGAAGCCGATGCTCTGGACCGCTATGTGTTGATTGGTATGAGTTCTATTGTTTTTATTTCGTTTACACTAACTTCAGCTGGGCGATCACGAAACTTGATTGCAATTTCAATACAAATAGTTTACGTGCATAGTTACTAGTTTCAAATTAGAGATCAAATTAAAAGTTTTCAAATTAGCAATGAAAATTCTCCTGTTGCATTGCGATCATAGTTTCGTGATCACCCTTCTGGTTAGTTCTTGAATGTTGTTTGGAAACCATTTGCTTTTATTTTGGATTTATTATGTTATTAATATTTTTTTTGAAATTTGCACGCTTTGGCATTTAATAGAACTACTGATACAAAAACATTTAAATTACACTTAATTTGAACTAGTGTAAAATGATGTACTTACATAAAAATGATAAAGATGATGTTTTGTTTTGTCGGCATAAATTTATTATATCTTCAATTACTTGAAACACCTTTAAGCGAATGCTACTAAATTACTTGAGCAAATCAAGAAAGAAAACTCAAGAACAGTAGTATAAAATAAGTTTTTCCACAACAGTATTGGAAGTAGTAATATCAAGTACTACTTCTTCCTTCACTCATCGGTTATGTTTTTTTTTTTATATATGCAGCGTTTACTGGGCAATGTCTCTACAAGTTTGCCTTTGGGAAGTCGTGTATGTTCATGTTCATCGTTCTCAAGCGAGTGACGCCCTCATCTTGGTGGGACAAGATGGAGTGCAACGACCACCCATACATTTTCCTAAGGGTATGTATTATATTATGATCATGCTAGACAACTGGCCAATTTGGTCAATTGGCCCAATAGCTCAGTTAGTGGTAACCGTACCTTCAAAACTTTATGTTGTGGGTTCGATTCCCACCCAGAACAAACATTTGTGTGATGAACATCGATGGTTGTTCTGTAACTGGGTGTTCATATTATATTTATGTATTTACAAACAAAAAGTATCCAAGTATTATATCAGTTATCTGGTTCCCATAGTACAAGCTTTGCTTAGTTTTGAGCTAGATGATGCTGGGTGAAATGTCCACAAATATTTATTTACTTATTTAATTCTTACTGCTTTTTAAGACATTCTATAAAATTTCTCCACATTTCACTGACATGACGTGACAATGTGATCGACGGTGGTACTACGAAACACCTATCTAGATTAGTAACTAGCTTAGCTCTTAATGAGGTTGCCAAAACTAACTAACTCTTAAATTTAAACTAATCAAGCTAATGTACCAAATGCTATCTAACTCATTGCAAGATTTGAATCCATGACCTACGGATTTCAAAACGATGTCACCACCAATTTAAGCTATCATCACTTCATAAGAACTGAACTAATGTTCTTCTTATGGCGTTGTACTTGGGGACTGCCCAGCCAACTCGAGCTTACAATGGTACTATCTTTTTCTCCAAACAATCAGGGCGCTTTTATGACCCTGTGTGTGTTATTGGGAGGTAGGCAAAGCACAGTGTAATTTTCATAGTTTTTTAAATAGTATATATGATTTTATTATTGTTTCCAGGTGGCCATCTGTTATCATTTCTTAGTAACCTTGAAACAGGGTTACTGCCTTACGGACAGCTAGACCCTCCATTGTGGTCGCAGAGAGGAACAGGCAAGGTGAGAAAAGTGTTAATACCTACTACGTAATCTTTACTCTACTCAGTCAACTCTAACAGCCTTATTGATAAACGCGAACTAGCTTTAGACTAGTTACACCATGTTTTGTCTCTTTCGTTCCAACTAAATATTCCAGTAGCAAAAAAGGACAAAAGCTGAAGTAACTGTTGTACTCAGCTTATACTTGTATCTGCCCGATACAAGTATAAGCTGAGTAGAACTAAAAACACACATTTTGTAAGTTATTCGGTTTATGACATTCACTTTTCATTCTCATTGTGATTTATTTTCTCTAATGAGTGGCATCTTCTTTATTGGATGACACGACACGGTACGACCGGATTCCATGAGTGGACGTACAATTCATAGAACGAGCGCGAAGTGTCTCTGTTTCAACAAAAATGATTTTGCATGACTCCTGGGGGGTGATCAATAAACTTTGATTGCAATGCAACAGGAGAAATTTCCATACTAACTATACACATAAACTGCGTATTCAAACTGTCAAATCCATACAAATTTGTGTTTCTATTGGTTGCGATCGAGTTATTCTCTAGTTTATGGTTCGGTTGTGCATTGATTCGATTGTGTATTGATTCGTATAGTATCGTATAGTATATACTCTTTTACTCTGTAATGTGTCTTCTGTAATAAATATATTTGAATTTGAGTTACGTGATCGCCCAGCTGTACCGGTACAGTATACAGCTGTAGCTGTGCCGGCTGTACCTAAACTACTTATGCTAGTAGTAGTAGTACTAAACGAATTGGACCGCGTTAACCTTTGTCTCACTTTTTCTCCAGCTGAGAGAGCAAGACGAAAGTCAATGCGATTCAGTTCAGGCTCGCGCTAAGAGCTCAAGAATTTTTTGTAGCAAATTCGGTAGTTATAACGAATATTTAAATCAGTTAATCGGTAATTATGATTCAGTTTTTAAAACATTTCCAAAATGATGTTGAAACAGTTTTCCAGTTTTAAGCTACACAATGACAGACTTACTAGTAGACACACAGCTCACAGAGCCACTGGTCTATGAAATTGTGCGGCATGTTATCTCTCTAGCTAGGCCCAACACTAAAATTTCGACGTCATCGATTTCTTGGAATTATGCGTCCTCTCTTCGTCGTCTAGTAATTATGCGTCCACTCGTGATGTCGTCCAGTGGTGTCGTATCGTGTAATGTCGTCCAGTAAAGAAGTGGCTCATACATTTAAATATCTCTAGCTCCTTTAAAGGAAACAGCTTCTATTGCTTTTAATTACTCCTTTTTCAAATCCAGAGCTTTATTTTCTACTTTTAGTGCCATAAAGAATTATTTAATATTTCAGGTGTTCGGACGTGGCAAAGCCAGGAGACGTCCAATGCCCAGCTTGTGCGAGAGTGGGGAAACGGAAGAGGCTGAGTGGGAAGAGACGGGAGATTATGTTTTTCGCATTGTAAATAATGCTATCACTGATAGAGAAGGTATGAATTTTGTTGCTTACATTATGCAAAAGAAAGTCCAGAGGACGACTTCCGGCTGACCATGTGTGATTTTACAAAAAGTTGCATTTACTTAGTCTGTTTGTTTTGGAAACAATCATTAAAAAATTTTTTCTTACGGTACAATTAAAGGTTGATCTATCTATCTATCTCTTACTTAATTCCAGCATCAAATTCCTCAAAAATATACTAATGAACATCTACTAATTTATAAAACCGAGTCGAGTTTTTTTTTGTTTTTTTTATTGTGTGGTTTTCACGTTAAAATGGCTGGACCGATTTTAATGACATGACTCACTAATTGCTTACACTAATTACTACCACTACTATTATTCAGGGTAATTACGAGTTTCCACAATACTCTGTTTGCTGAAGATGTCAAATAGGGAAATCAGGGATTGCAAGTCATTGGTCGCAGACAATTGTGCAAGAGTGCAACCCATATTAGACATACTGACATACTTGACTGGCCCGACAGCTCAGTTGGTTGTATCCCTGCCTTCTGAACTACAGATTGTGGGTTCGATTCCCACCGAGGACAAACATTTGTGTGATGAGCATCGATGTTTGTTCTGTCTGGGTGTTTATATTGTATTCTATGTATGTATTTACAAACAAATAGTATATAAGTATTGTATCAGTTATCTGGTTCCCACAGTACAAGCTTTGCTTAGTTTGGGGCTAGATGGCGCTGTGTGAAATGTCCACACATATTTATTATTATTATTATTATACTTAGCGAACAGAGTACGGGTAGCTTTTAGGTGAAACCGTGCGGCGTCTCTGATTCCTGATATATACTTGATCTAAAGTACCTCTCACGAATTTGGTTCCAGCTATGCGCCACTCTCTCTTGGAAAGGGCAGTGTCATCTCCGCCTCGGACGCCACGAAGACCCCTAGCTTCTACTTCTACTACGTCATCTGACTCGTCAACAATGTCTGTCGACTGTCCATCGTCAGCGACCATCAATGGCAACCTTCCTTCTTTCCCACCGATAACACATCAACCGGTTGAACAGGTACAGGGCCCGTACCGTGAGCTCCTAGCGGGAGCCTGGATTGGACCGCGTTGACCTTTGTCTCACTTTTTCTCTAGCTGAGAGAGCAAGACGAAAGTCCAAGCGATTCAGTTCAGGCTTGTTTGAGTTTCATTTTATAATAATTGAATATCGGAAAGCTTTTAAATTGACGCATATCTGTATATATGAAGAAAACATTTCTTATAAGTCGTATATAAATATTTGCAAATGCAATCCGCTTATATTTCGTAGTAGTATTTAGAAAAAAATATTTATGCACGAACTTGGACAAATAGTGGGTAGTAGAATCCGAATAATAAACTAAATATGGTGAAAATATGTTAATAAAAGTGCTTTTGCGTTTGTATCGGTCAGTCATCCTACACCGTATCTTCAATTAGGTACTTATGGTTGTTGAAGAAAACTTCTATACGCACGCTTGACTTGGGGAGTAAGGTGGTGAATGCGAGGCGAACGGAAGTTAAATTTGGTTCACGTAGACTTTCATTGTCAACATAACAAAGTTTAAAATTTGTATTATTAAGTTGGTATGTGCGGTATAATGACAATTTACAATATATGTCAAAATGGCGACATAAAAATTAAACAAAGCAAAAGCTACAAACAAAAGAGCGGAGCCAAAAAAAAAAACAAATCAAAACCAAAGTCATACCGGCCGATAGATAGAGCTACACTAAAGAGTTTTACTTCAGTTGTGTGGTCTAAAGCACCCTCGTTTTTTGTTTTTCATTGTATAAATTTGTTGTTTTCTCCAGACCGCCTCAATAGAGCTGGTTTGCAGCACGATGCGTCGCCAAATCATCTCACGTGCATTTTACGGCTGGCTTGCGTACTGTCGACATCTATCCACCGTGCGCACACACTTGAGTGGGCTCGTCCATCCTAACATCGTGTCTAGAGGTGAGTGTATTTTG
This sequence comes from Ennomos fuscantarius, assembly GCA_905220475.3. NCBI lineage: Eukaryota > Metazoa > Arthropoda > Insecta > Lepidoptera > Geometridae > Ennomos > Ennomos fuscantarius. The sequence goes on from HG992044.1 coordinate 6,999,397, forward strand.
AGCGGGACGTGATTCATATGCCAATAAATGTGTGAATATCCACAATTATTATTATTATTAATTATATTCTGCTGCACAATAACCTGAGCACCGTAGCAACCTAAGTTCCTTTTGGTATCTTGTTAACCTCAAGAGTTAAGCAATTGATATTTATTATGCGACTTGCTTCGGTCAGACCGCGTCATGTATTTGCGTCATGCATCTGCTGCAGTGCAAACATCTATTGTCATCCATTTTATCATTATGATAAAAACGGCAAAATCAATTACAATTACCACACAAAATATTTCATTCATTAACAACAAACAAATCAGGATTATCACATCACACTAATATTATAAAGGTGAATCCATGGCGTTGCTCTACTTAGAACCTAATATTTACGGGTGTGGGTATATACCCATGTCCGCTTTCCATATGGAAAGCGGACATTTTAAGAAGTGGTCTTTATGTACCTAAAGGCTCTTTTCACTCTAATTTTTAATACTGATACTAATGATGACTGACGCTCAGCTTTGATTTACAGAAGGAACAGACAACGGTCTTACAGAAGATGTGTGGCGCTCGATGACGGATGAAAACGGTGCAGTCAACGACAAAGACGAGGTGTACCGGTTGGTATACTACGCTGGAGTACAGCACGACATCCGAAAGGAAGTGTGGCCTTACTTACTTGGATATTATGTGTGAGTATTATTAAACTTTTTTATTTTATTTATTTATTATTAAACTTTACTATGTCCGTTAATTTAAAAGTTAACAACAAATATTGAGCACAGTATTCGTTTTTTTTAATGTTATTGAATGATCTGACGAGCTAGTCGTTCACCTGATGTTAAGCGACACGCCTGCCCATAACAGAACGGTGTCACTCGGAACTCTAAAATATAACGTTTCGCGCGACACCGCACTGCGCACACCATCCTGAGACATCAGCACAGTCTGGTAATAAGGTTACTCGGCTGTGAGATCAGATCATAAAATCTCATTTGCCCAGTAATTTCACTAGCTAGAGTTCCCTTCAAACCGGAACACAGAAGTGCTTGCAACTACTGCTTGGCGGCAGAATAACTGGCAAAGCGGTGGTACCTACCTAGACGAACTTTGCAGAAAAGTCCTACCACCTATTAAACATTACTTTTTCTCGTAAACATAAAGTAAAAGCTTTTGGCAAGGGTAGAGGTATAATTTAATTTGAAGTGACTACACTTTACGCGTATTATTATTATTCATTTTTACACAGACGGCATCAAACACCTCTACAGAAAACGATGATGTCCTTCTAATAAACTCACGAACTTTTACGACTAAAATTTTGTATTTCACTCTATTTCTACAGATTTGGCTCAACAGCATTAGAACGTACAGAGCAAGATGCCGCGTGCCGAAGACAATATGAGACGACAATGTCAGAGTGGCTATGCGTAGAAGCAATAGTACGGCAGCGGGATCGTGAACAAACGGCTGCTTCTATAGCACGGTTGTCAGAAGCTTCGGGAAGGTTGAAGCCAGCTGAACCGGAGCCTTGTGAGGTAAGGGTTTTAGTACTGATAAGAGGTCAATTAAATATAACGTAGTCAATTAACTAGTATTATAGACTGGCCCGATAGCTCAGTTGGTAGTAACCCTGCCTTCTGAACTGTGGGTTGTGGGTTCGATTCCCACCCAGGACAAACATTTGTGTGATGAACATAGGTGTTTGTTCTGTGTCTGGGTGTTATATTATATTCTATGTATGTATTTACAAACAAAAAGTATCTAAGTATTGTATCAGTTATCTGGTTCCCATAATACAAGCTTTGCTTAGTTTGGGGCTAGATGGCGCTGTGTGAAATGTCCACAAATATTTATTTATTTATTTATTATTAAGAAAAATTATGTTTATTCATTTATATATATTATATATAAGAAGAACGTAACCTTCAGTTTGATATACCTACGCTTACATAACAACAAGACTGTAATCTAGCGCTGATAGTTCTCTAAAAATAAATACCAAACAAGTGCATCCAGTTATCTGCAAGTACATAAAAAGACTCCTCAATTCTTTTGGTCCATAGGTTTTCGAAGACGATTGCAGTGTCATATCAGACAATCCACCAGTCGTTTCACCCACACCAAGCGAAAACGAACAGAAGAAACTTGAATCAAAACCTGTATTGTCCCGAGCTCCAAGCATAGACGAAGTGGACAATATCGAATTAGATGAAGAACAGAAAGAGAAAGAAGTAAAACTTAACGGAGAGACTAAAAGAGATAGCGTAGATGTCGATAGTCTTAAAGACGAGGATGTACACATCAAGAGCGTTGTAGACAATCCTGATATGAGGAGAGAAAGCATAGCGGAAATTAAAAAGATAGCTGAAGGTATCGTTCAAAAAGGTGAAGGGAGAGGCTTGCTTTGCTCGGTTGACAGTGGAAATGTGAACCTTAATGGTAATGATTTAAGGTCGTCTATAGATGAGAGTCAGCCAAGTCCGCAACAACAGCATACAAGCGTTATTATAACGAATCCGTCTGTTGATTTGGCACCAGGTGGGAGTCCAGTTTCAGGAGGTAACACTGGTGAGTTTTACTATTTTTATTAAAAAATTATATTTCTTAAATTATAAGTATTTTATTTTAAACAATATAGCATACGTTAAAACTAGCAAAACTCGATATATAAAAATATAAAAGTTGTGCTCATGTGCCAATTGTTTGTTTGTAACACCATGAAGTTCTGCTTTGAATAAGACTGAGATATTATTGCTATGGAAGCCTTAGGCCCAAGTTCTTTAGCTTACCTTTTATAATAAATAGCTAAGGTACCTATATTTTTTATTTAGCAAACGTCAGCCCAGCCAGAAGTCCTCTAGGCGTGGTCAGAGAGGAATCTCATTCGGCTGGTGCATCCATTGACACATTAGAACCGACGAATGAGCCACGTGCTGAAGTCAGGTCCAATTGCGTGTCTCCTGCCAGCTCTAACGGCGGCGTGTACTCTGTGAGTATATTTAATGATATTAATGTTTTTAAGATGATAATCATTATACCACTTTTTGAGATCAAACGGTAGCTATACACCGAATAGACGTGGCACTAGATGCTGAGGAAACTGGCGTTGATGCTCCCAATATAATGATATTGAGCTTTGCAGTACTAGAGTTACTAATTATATATAACCTGTCCATTGCGGCCATGTAAGTGCTTGCATTCAGCGACGGATTACCATCTGCCAATACTTACATCTTGACAAATCAAATGTAATGCAAATTTTTATATTTCGTCAATTTTGTACCAGAATGTCATCCACATAAGTTTTTTTTTTTTTTTTTTATGTTATTGAATGATGTGACGAGCTAGTCGTTCACCTGATGTTAAGTGACACGGCCGCCCATAACAGAACAGTGTCACTCGGAACTCCAACATGTAAAGTTTCGTGTGACTGCTGCACTGCGCACATCATCCTGAGACATCAGCACAGTCTGGTAAGATTACTCGACTGTGAGATCAGATCATAAAGTCTCATTTGCCCAGTAATTTCACTAGCTACATTGCCCTTCAAACCGGAACACAGTAGTGCTTGCACCCTACTGCTTGGCGGCAGAATAACTGGCAAAGCGGTGGTACCTACCTAGACGAACTTTGCATAAAAGTCCTACCACCTAGTGAAGTAAGTAAGTTTAAAATGGTTATCGTATAAAATTATCCATTTATATCGTAATAATAAAAATAACTGTAATTACAGAATGAATTAATAGAGAGTTTTGCGCTGAATCTACATCGTATAGAAAAGGACGTTCAAAGATGCGACAGAAACTACCCGTTCTTCACTGATGAAAACTTGGACAAGCTTAGGAACATTATGTGCACGTAAGTGATTTATACGACTGATAAACAATGTCTATGAAAAAGAAGAGGTTATAATTATTGCAATATATATCTAGTGGGCATTTAAGTAATTATGCACAATAATGACAAGAGAAAACTGATTAGGATGAACAAAACAGATGATATCATGTCATAACTGTTCATACCTCTAAGCCACAAGCTCTTCAATTTCAGCTATGTGTGGGAGCACCTAGATACAGGTTACATGCAAGGCATGTGTGACTTGGCAGCCCCGTTACTGGTCATGATGAAGGAAGAAGCATCAGCCCACGCACTCTTTGCAAGGCTGATGAATCGAGCGCGGGATAATTTTCCATCTGGACAGGCCATGGACGCACACTTTGCTGATATGAGGTGATGAGAAAATGATTATTATTGATATTCCTTTGATATTAAGTTAGGCAAAACAGCTATTTAATTAGAGCATGCAGGTGTTATAATACAATGGCGAAAGACCTAGATTTAGATTTGTTTAATATGTCAGCGTCCAAGCTGAAGCGATGCATAAATAATAGTTTTTTTAACTCCTGAAACAGCCTTGTTTAAAAATATTTAGTTTTTTTTTAATATGATTTTGGTAGTTCTTTTTTTTTATTTGTTTTTGGTTCATCATGAATATAGTTACCTAGTTGTGAAAACTTTTAATTAGCCATAAGTATATTACGTGTATATATTTTGTATTATATTTAGCTGTTAGTTTTCCGAAGAAAATAAAATAAAATAAAAATAAAATATGGGCCTAAAGGAAGAAGGTACCCGAATGTGGGTAAGTTCTTACCTAACTCTTGCCTTAACATGACTCTCAACAGAAGAATTATCATGTAGCTTGTAGAGATTTTTGTACATTGTAGCTAAACAAAAAGATAATTTAAAATAATTTGTATATATCTCATTCAGCATTTAATATCGTTATGTGGAGATTATTCCAAATAAAATAATGGTTTAGTGATTATGAGAATGAAAGCCTTGGAATAAAAATACGAGGTTGAAATTTAAAATGGTTTTTCAATAAAATACGAGGTTGAAATTTAAAATGGTTTTTCAATCCTTTGTGTCAAAACATGGATTACCAAAGGTTAGAAGCCAATCCCCTGTTGAAATGTCTTTGGTAATAATTATATTATGAACCTTCGACAGGGCCCTGGATAGTAGATAGATAGATAGGATAGATACCCCCAGGCCTTCGATAGTTATCGATTGGGGTATCAGAAAATATCAAATTTTCTTCCAGATCGTTGATTCAGATTCTGGACTGTGAGTTGTACGAGCTAATGCATGCACATGGAGACTACACGCACTTCTATTTCTGCTACCGGTGGTTCTTGCTTGACTTCAAACGGGAACTACTGTATCAAGACGTAAGTATTACGAATTGACAGCCTCTGTGGTGTGGTGGTTGAGCAGGTTGGCTCATAACCCGGAGGCGGCGGGTTCGATTCCCTTCAGCAGAACAAGTATTTGTGCCACAAAAATTAAAGCGCTAATACTTGATCTGTGTCTAGGTGTTGTGGGACCATGGTCCCCGTAGTTCCTGGGTTCCTAGACACAGGAATCCTAGTTAGGGTCCAGGGTCTATGTATGTGATCGTTGGGCGTTATTTTTTTTTAACTACGCACAATAGTTTGATAATAGCAGCCAGAAACAATTGTTTGTTTTATTAGAACTAATTGTACATCTTCATGTGTTTGCTCTTTCACTTCTACATCTTCAACCACATTGTCACTGAACATCAGGAGGAATATGGTCAGACAAAATCTACCTAGCATAAAAAACCTCTGAACATAGGTTTATAGAGCACCACTTTGAACGATTACTTCCCTCTTGCATCCATCGGCTTCCCGCGGTTCTGACCAACACCCCTACCGCGTAACTATTCTGGGAATCGGCTTCGCCTGCCATCCTTCACGCGCCAATTAACAAGTCCACGAGTGCAAGCAAGAGAGAACACGGTTACCATCTCCACCAGACTTACGCGGTAAGGTCCCAGATCGTTGACCAGCGTACGTTACGTTTTCCGGTTCGTGGTCATCACTCGAGAACCTTTCTTCCTGATCGGTTGTCGGTTCTGCTAGCAATATAGCCTTCCCCTTTCCGTTTCAACATCTCCTTATTCTATAAAAGCGAGTATATCGGTGACTTTAGTTCTGCAGATCTCTTCATTTCATATCTTATCCAGGTTTTTTTAAAATTAATTCTTATTATTATAATTATATCGAAACCCTTAATTAAGGAGGTATATATAGGTTATGGGAATTATAGCTGAAATATGTATTATCATCATCATCATCACCAGCCTGTGTTAGCCCATTTTCGGTTCGGTATTTGGCTCTTTCATCGAATTACTGCCAGCCACTTGGTGCTAGACGTCATTCCACCTAGTTGGTGGGTGTCCTACACAATGTTTACCAATTTGACGTCTCCAATCAGGGACATGTCTTCCACAGCGGTTGTTAGTTATGCGGCAAAGATGGCCAGTGTCACTTCAGTTTGCTGATTCTGTACGTATGGTCTTGTGATTTCCAGGTGTTCTCAGCGTGGGAGCTCATCTGGGCAGCGAGGCACGTGGCGTCCGAGCACATGGTGCTATTCATGGCGCTCGCTCTGCTCGAGACGTACCGCGACGTCATACTCGCGAACACGATGGACTTCACGGATATCATCAAATTTTTCAATGGTAAAGCTATTTCTATTGAAAACTTCACTAGGTGGTAGGACTTTACTGCAAAGTTCGTCTAGGTAGGTACCACCGCTTTGCCAGTTATTCTGCCGCCAAGCAGTAGTGTGCAAACACTACTGTGTTCCGGTTTGAAGGGCACTGTAGCTAGTGAAATTACTGGGCAATTGAGACTTTATGATCTGATCTCACAGTCGAGTAATCTTATTACCAGACTGTGCTGATGTCTCAGGATGATGTGCGCAGTGCAGTGTCGCTTGAAACTCTATGTTTTAGGGTTCCGAGTGACACTGTTCTGTTATGGGCGGCCGTGGCGCTTAATATCAGGTGAACGACTAGCTCGTCACATCATTATATAACATTAAAAAAAAAAAAAAAAAAAAAAAAAACGACTAATAATGGGAGATAGTAGATTGTTTTTACGCTCGCTTCGTTTATAAGACCTGGGATGAATACAGTATTTACATTAATAGATAATATTGTACACAGTATTTGCCCTTCTCTGTTTGAAAAACTTGGTAGATTATATTAAATTTTATTGCTACATAATAATTGATATCACGCTAATTTCTATTTCAGAAATGGCAGAACGCCACGACGCCTCTGCTGTGCTATCTCTAGCGAGAGATCTAGTCCTACAGGTTCAAACTTTAATAGAGAACAAATAAGATACTTAGTCTATTAGAATAAATTAGTAAATTATATTCTAAAATGAGACATGAATATTATACATGTATTATGACTATGAATGAATGAGAATACATCAAATAATAAGAATCAATGTCATCGTAATGAATTATACTATAGAGTACTCGTTAGAAAAAAATAAAGATGTAGACTATGATTTTAATATTGAAAAATATAGTTATTTATGGACGTATTTCATTCCATTTGTTGTTAGTGTATAGTATAAAAGTATTTGCTTTATTTGTGTCAAGTAGTCATTATTTTATATAATGCGGTCGGAATAGTTTAAAAAGACTTTTTAGTGATTTTTAATTAACTCTTCAACTCCCGAAACTTAATCCCGAGGCTATATTATTTTGCACACATTTTTTATGTGAAATTTCAAAAATATCACTGTCGAAATTAATTTCATAAAAATTTCGAAAAATAATCCTCTAAATTTATATATCACTAAATTTAAAACAAAAAAAAAAGAACTTGTAGGGCGTTAGCTAAAAAAGTAGAAATCGTTTTTTAATGTACGCACTTTAATTTAAAAACCCCTGTTTCACTGCCAATAAAATAGTTAATGATTTATTTTCCGTCGAAATGAACATCTTGAAAATTGAGTTCTACATATTGGCGAACCATTATTTATGCATTCTTTCAATAGTAAAATTGCATTTCAAATTAAAAATTCATTTTTCTGCCTATTATAGTACTCGTGTATTGTTTATGTCTTAATTACTTTACGTATATAAATAATATAACAAGATATTATTATAATTAGTGTAATTCCCCTAAAACAAACAAATAAATACAAAACAACAACAAAAAAAAACGAAGCAAAATCCCCAAACACTCACCTACACACCGTGCGCTCAGGTTAACTGGGAGATAATGCTCTCTAGCGTTAAGTTTGCCTACATTTGTTGATTGTGCAATAAAGCATTTTCAATCTATCTATTTTTTAGCCATCTATCTATTTATCTATCTATCTATCTAACTATCTATCCATCTATCTATCTATTCACATCACACAGCCACATATTATACTAGCAACAATCGGTTGCAATTGCTCCAATATAGATTAGTGCTTGTTTTTCGCGGAATTACATTAGAGGTCACGTCTGAGTCAATCGAATACTTATTTATCATATTCATATTTCCATTATTCTTGAAATAAAGGTCAGAGGTGTGTTATTCATCATGTAGGGACTTTTCTTACTAATGTCGGTAAGGCTAAGCGCGCACTTAGATTTTTAGTCGATGCAATTTAAACTATGAAGTGAAAATCGTTAACGGTTATCACAGTTCGCAAACTGTAGTATATTAGGTCTTTACCTATGAAATTGCCGTTTTGTTTGAAAAAGTTACGGTATTTTTTTTTCGAACTTATTTATTTCTTTTATTCAAAGTAATCACCCCTGCAATCAATGCATCTTTGCCAACGCTGTGGCAGTTTATGGATGCCCTTCTTGAAAAAATCAGCAGGACGGGAGACAACAAATTCTTCAAAGGCGTTTTGTACTGCCTCTCGTGAATTGAATTTTTTTCCCGCTAAAAAGTTGTCCAAATTTTGGAAAAAGTAATAGTCGGTAGGCGCAAGATCTGGTGAGTATGGCGGATGAGGGAGAGCTTCCAAACCCAACTCATGCAGCTTAGAGACGGTCTGTTGTGCAGTATGGGGTCGCGCGTTGTCGTGAAGTAGCAGTGGAGACGACCGATTGACCAAAGCTGGTTGCAGACGTGCGAGTTTCGCCATCATTGTGGTCAGTTCTTCAATGTACACATCACACACACAGTAATGCTCTCGCCGTTTTGTAAAAAGCTATGATGAATCACACCAGCACTAGACCACCAAACTGTGACCATCACCTTTCGAGGGGTCATTTTTCGTTTTGCACATTGCTTTGGTACCGAACCAGGATCTAACCAACTTGCTGAGCGCTTTCGATTGTCAAAAAGAATCCATTTTTCGTCGCACGTAACAATTCGGTTCAAAATTCCTTCATTTCTGTGCCTGTTAAGCAGCGCAAGGCAAGTCTCGACGCGTCGTTGCGCTGGCGATCGTTAAGTTCGTGGGGCACCCATCTATCAAGCTTTTTTATCTTGCCAATCTGTCGCAAATGGACCAATATTGTTTTGATGCTAACATCAAAAGCTGCTGCCAGCTCAGCTGTAGATTGAGATTCATCAGCTTTCACAATCGCCTTTAATTGATCATTGTTGACCAAAGTGTCCGGCCGACCACGAGGTTCATTTTTCAAGTCAAAATTCCCAGAACGGAACCGAGCAAACCAATAACGGGATGTACGTTCGTTTGTACAGTTCTCTTCGTAAACGTCGTTGATGTTACGTGTCGTTTGTGCCGCGTTGGTGCCACGACGGAACTCATATTCCATAATTACACGAAATTTCAAAGTATCCATTATGAGGAAAAATGTTGAAATGTAATGAAAATACAACGCTAATCAATAAACAAAAGACTTATATTGTAAATAGAATGTCATATTTTTAAATCAAAACTTTTTTTTGTTTGAAAAAGTCTGTACTGCAATACGGCAATTTCATAGGTAAAGACCTATTATTTATATTATAATTATAATGTATACTAACATTTGTTTCAAGTTTTTTGCTTGTGGCATTTCACAAACCTTTCAAATTAAAAAAAAAAACCATACAGATGAACATAATACTCCTCATTTTTGGAAGTTGGTTAAAAAATCATGGAAGAGGTTTTGACATGTGCCAGTTTACTTTAATATTATTTTGTCTACCCTCATCTACTAATTCTTAAATAAAATATTTATAACCTATCTAAGTAGGTACCTAGTAGACTAATTAATTAATTAACTAATTTACCAAAATGTGTTACTGTCTATTACCATGCACACCGTATTATTATATCTAATCACCCCTGTATCAAAGTCTTAAGCCAACTATATCCTATAGTATATTCAAATAATATAATAATAAATACAGTATCTTCAAATCAAATCAATATCAAATAATTTATTTGCTATTTATTCGCGGCTGCATAATTATAATAATACGTAATATAATATATAATAATTTTCATATCGCTAAACACATCTTCCCCCTGTGCCTTGTTCCTATAAAATAGAATCCACAGAAACCTTTATAAATATAATTAAAACAAGTTTCTTTAGTTGGCGTCTTACAAATATTGCAAGCGGTTTTTAATTTTTGACAGTTATTGAACTGGGTTATTCGTTATTATTATATATATATATATATATATATATATATATATATATATATTATGTTATGTTATTGAATGATGTGACGAGCTAGTATATCGCAGTATTTTTAATGTTTGCAAATAAAACTTAAAATAATAACAAATTTTATTTAGTAATAATAAATAAAAATAAATAAATATGTGTGGTCATTTCACACAACGCCTCCCAAACTAAGCACAAAGCTTGTACTATGGAAACTAGATAACTGCAAATTATATAACAACTAGGTATTTTTGTTTGTAAATACATACATAGAATCTAATCTAAATATCTAAATATATATCAATTCATAGGTGACTGTCTGACTGACTCACTGACATAGTGATCTATCAACGCACAGCCCAAACCACTGAACGGATCGGGCTGAAATTTGGCATGCAGGTAGATGTTATGACGTAGGCATACGCTAAGAAAGGATTTTTCGAAATTCCACCCTTAAGAGGGTGAAATGGGTGGTTGAATTATTTTCCCATAGGCCACACCGCGGACGAAGCTGCGGGCAGAAGCTCGTACAATATAAAACCCAGACAGAGAACAAACCGCTATGTTCATCACACAAATATTTGTACTGGGTCAGAATCGAACCCACAACCTATAGTTCAGAAGGCAAAGCTACAACCAACTGAGCTATCCGGCCAGTCAATAATGCTCTTTTTTGAAAATACCAACACCTAATTAAAGATTAGATTTGGTGTCAAAATAAATAAGTGTCTCGTCCACGCTTCTTACATTACGTCCGGGATTATGAGTACCTAGATAAAACGAAAACAAGCTAGAAATATTTATTGTTATATTTTCAATAAAATATTAATATTGCTTTGTTATAATAATAACTTTAAGTTTATTATTATTAGCGCTTCCATGTTTTAATTATACTAATAACTAAATAAAAAAAATTAATATTCATATATTGAATTGTTTATCATAAAATTATCTAAAGATAAACATATATTTAAAAACCCAAATTTTTATTAATCATATATTTAATGAATATAAGAACAAAAATATGTATTTAGTTTAATTCTAATTGTACCCTTCTATTCTGATATCGTCTTTATAATTATATTAATATAAATAAAATTATATATGTATACATACTATACTTTAAATAATAAGGCTTGTTAGGTGTTTTTGGCTGTTATCAATGTCTAACAAAATGTGATTACTAAACGCTTAAATATAATATTTTAAATTTAACATAAATGCAGAAAATAAACAGGCCTAATTTCATATTCAAGCCAAGCTTAATGCGTCCTCTGAATAGTGTTTAGAACACAAATTTTGTCAAAAGCGTCAAATATTAAAGACTCCAAAATACTACAAAATTATGACTAATATATTTAACATACATCCTAAGTACCTATGCCTACTATTTTTTTGTACAACAGCTTCTATAAGTTCGCACTTATTCCTCTATGACGTACCTACTGCAATGCATTTAATTATGTCACAGATAAATAAGTGCAAACTTAGGATCTGTCTAAGTTATATACCTAGGTAGGCAATTACTTAGTTGAATACAAATAGAGCTCTTGCAAATGCCTAAAAAACAGAACATGTAGCTTTGCTATTTTTACGGATTCGACAGAGATGAGTATAGTTTTCAGTTTGTGGCTTAGTTTAGAAATAAGGCATAAAAATATTGCTGTGGGCCTTAGTGCAGCTGGCCAGCTGTGACATTTACTTAGAAGCATATTTTGATGGCATTAAAATATGTAATATACGATATGCAATTGCAAATATCTTTAATATCTTGAAGTTTCGGGTCGAAAGGGCCTGCCACGCACAAAACGAAAGTCTAAATCATATACATTTGAACCACCACCGCGTCAGATGAAAATAACTGTTTTTAGTTAACGTGTTAATATATCAATAATGCACATTTGCATTTATTCTGAATATAAATTATTACTTGTACAATTTATTGTCATATGATTACAACTGACAAAACAATTTAAATAGGTATCTAATGTCATATTTTTGTAACGTACTTATAACGGCGCAATTCGCCTATTCATGATGACTGTTGACTTGTGTTTATCGATCAAACAAAATTATAATACATATCTGTAATATTATAAACATAAATATAGCTCGCGCAAAACTTTATGAGCTCTCGGAAGTTAGGCCCGAGTACCAAACTGCGCATGGCATAGTTGAGTGCATTGTAAAAGCGGCCATACAGTAACTATAATATGCGTACTGCGCAGCCATCCGCGCTAACTTCCGAGAGCTCATAAAGTTTTGCGCGAGCTATACTACTTATTTATAAAACCACAAAATACATTACAGTCTCTCACTGTCTTATGACAATACATTTCAATGCACATATTTTCAACTATCAATGTAAATTACATTAATGATGTTGACTCACACGCGCCCATCATTAACCCAATATGACATTGCCGTCATAACAAACATGGGTACTTTACCTATTTCAAATGATATACTATTTTTTTTTTTATATTTCTGTGTGAATCTCTTGTATGTATATGATTATTATGTATAGTTAATTCCCCACAGCGTATATAAAAACGTTAATAATTATATCTTATATGGAATTAAACGGTGACTGGCAAAATATCCTAGTCACGTTTTCCCGTGCAAGGTTCATTTATTATAAAATTAGAACCTACTGTGCCAATGAATTTTTTTTATCGGTTTATGAAATTTTCTAGCTTTGACAGCTTCTGTGGAGTCTGGTGGTTGAGGAGTTCGGCTAATAACTCGGGGGCGGTGGGTTCGATTTCCGCGGCAGGACAAGTATTTGCCTAAAAAAGTGCAAATACTTGTTTTCAGTCTGAGGTCTATATTACAGAACGACGCTCAGTTATCGATCGGTGCTCAAACAGAGATTTCATTCATAAAGTGATCAATTAGTGAATGAAATCTCTGCTTGAGCACCGATCGATGACTGAGCATCGTTCTGTAATACGGACCTGAGTGTTGTGGAGGGTAATGAAATGAAATGAAATGAAATGAAATGAGTTTATTACCAGATAAAAAATCCAAACTTAGGTACTCTAATAAAACTAACTTAAACTAAACAGTCTAAAACACCTGTGTATCTTAGGTGATGGGTACGTGGTAGGATTGCCACCTTCGATGTCACTACATCGAAGACTGGGACCACCAGGGAGTTCGCAGAGCGGTGAAAGGCGGTACGCGCAGTGGCTGAGCGGCTTCTAAGTAGCGCTTGCCATCCTGGAGCGCGGCCTTCAGCAAACATGGCGCTTGCGCTGCAGTATCGCGGTAGACGAAACATCGCGCGCCACGCATCATTATATTGTACCCTCATATCACTTAGAGCGGCCTTCGTATAGTTCGCCCAGAGTTCTACAGTGTATACGCTAGTGCAGTAACTGATGAACAGTTGGGCCTTCACACTATCGCTACATCTACTGAAACGTCTGGCAAGCATGTTGCCACGCACTGCAATGGCACGTCTTTGCCTCTGTATGTCTGTGTTATCGAGTAGATCGCTTGTGATCATGTGTCCGAGGTATTTTACCTCCTCGACTTTTTCAATAGCAGAGTTATATAGTACTAGGGGTGGCAGATTATTGTCACTCTTCGTAGTTTTGAATATCATATACACTGACTAATTATGTAATTATGTTTTGAAAAAAAAAACTTATAATAATAATAATAACGCCCAACAATCACATACATAGACCCTAACTAGGATTCCTTGTGTCTAGGGACCCAGGAACTACGAGGTCCATGGTCCCACAATACCCAGACTCACAGAAACAATCAGAATAAGTATTTGCACTTTTTTTGTGCATAAATACTTGTCCATCCGCGGGGACAGAACCCGTCGCCTCCGGCTATTGAGCCGACCTGTTCAACCGCCACACCACAGAGGCTATCAAATAATCATGTTACTATTTTTTTTTTTTTTTTTTTTTTTACTTCAAACTTGTCTAGCATTTGACCACGCTCTCACCTGATGGGAAGTGACGATGCGATCGAAGGTGTAGCATGCTAGCCAAGTAAATACCTATTCACTCTTCTCTTGAACACGCCCGGGTCATATTTCGCCGGAAACACAGACGCTGGCAGGGCATTCCATTCCTTAGCCGTTCTAATTAAGAACGTTGAGTCAAATCGCTTGGTACGAATGGGTGGTATTTCGACCACAAAAGGATGGCGCTTAGCCGAGCGTCTAGTAGTCCGGTAGTGGAATGGTGATGGGAGAATTAGATCATGCAGTTCTTGAGCGCATTCACCGTGGTGTAATCTGTAAAAAACCGACAGACTTGCCACCTTACGTCGATGTGCAAGGCTCTGGAGCCTTTCACCAACCAAAGTGTCGTCGTCAATGAGCCTTTTGGCACGCCGTTCAATCGAGTCCAGAGCCTCAAGCTGGTACTTGGCAGACCCGTCCCACAGGTGGCAGCAGTACTCCATACACGATCGGACTTGTGCTTGATACAGATTTAGAAGCTGTCCAGGTGTGAAGTACCGCCTTACCTTGGACAATATGCCGAGTTTTTTTGAAGCTACTTTGGCTTTGGACTCGATGTAGGATCCAAAGTTTAGGTTTGACGTGAGATCAACACCCAAAAGCTCAAGATGGTTTCCTAAACTTACAGATACACCACGGAATGAAGGAGCCAGATGGAGTGGGCTCTTTTTAGCAGTGAATAAACACGCCTGTGTTTTTGCAGCATTGAACCTAACCAAGTTAGCATCGCCCCAATCGGACACGGCTTTCAAAGCCAGGTTCATGCGCTCAACCATAGCCTCTCTCTCAATCCGGACGTCGTCACCACTGGCTCGGGCACTGGATGTGTATCTTTCAACAACAGTACTATCATCTGCATACCCAAAGGTACCGGGCTTTAGCAAATCATTGATGTGGAGTAAGAATAGTGTTGCTGAAAGAACTGACCCCTGAGGTACACCAGCATTAATAGCTAATTGATCGGAAGAGCAGCCATCAAGAACTACTCTAAGCGATCGTTCCCTCAAAAAGTCTGATATCCAAGTGCACAAACCAGCAGGTAGTCCGTAAGATGGAAGCTTATTCAGAAGACCGTCGTGCCAGACCCGATCAAATGCCTTAGAGACGTCTAGAGATACAGCAAGTGCCTCTCCATGCATCTCTAAGGCTTCGCTCAATATGTGAGATCCCCAGTGGACCGGTTTCGGCGAAATCCGTATTGCCGGTCACTGAGGAGATCATTGTCTTCAAGGTATGCCAAGAGCTTGTTGTTAATTATACGCTCCATACTCTTACAGAGAATGGAGGTAATTGAGATGGGTCGATAGTTGGCAGGATCAGCACGACTGCCCTTCTTAGGTACAGGTTGTACGTTGGCTAGCTTCCAACTCATAGGGACTATTGCGGTGTCTAGAGAGAGGCGAAATAGGCGTGTTAGAATGGGAGACAACTCGGGTGCACAGCTCTTAAGTACAATTGCAGGTATACCATCGGGACCACTGGCTTTGTTCACGTCTAGACTGCGTAATGTTTTTAGTACTTCCTTCTGACGTATGCGTATTTCCGGCATGAAAACACCGCATTGTGGAAGGCAGGGAGGTACCTCATTAGCAGTATCTAAACGCGAAGCTTCTGCAAAGAGAGTGGCAAACAAGTTTGCTTTTTCTTTTGCAGTGTGAGCCAGCGATCCGTCTGGTTTCAATAATGGAGGCAGTGAGGATCGACAGAAGTTCGCTTCAACCGATTTGGCTAGGGACCAAAAAGCCTTACTACCCGCTGGGTAGGAAGCAAGTTTAGTCCCTATTCGACCAATATGATTGAAACGAGCCTTCCTTAATTCCTTCTTACAGGCCTTGGCGGCAACGTTAAAGGCTTTCTTCTTAGCTCGAGTGTCCGAGGCCTTGCGTTTTCGAGCGTCAGCCCATGCCAGATATGCCGCATGCTTCTGCGCTTCAGCACGTGCACATTCGGCTCCAAACCATGGGCTGGCTTTGCTGGTCACGGGTTTATCTGAAAATGGAATAAAATATTCCATAGCCCGACATACTACCTCAGTAACCGCATTCGCGCAGACCGTCGGATCTCCAGAAGAAAAACACGTTTGCCGCCAAGGATATGAAGCGAAGAAATGTCGCATCTCGTCCCAGTCTACTAAGTTGTATCTCCAGACACGCCGATTGCTCTTAGGGCTTGGGTCAGGCGGGGAGTATACTGAAACGGACTTGACCAGACAGTGATCGGAACTACCAATGGGTGAGGATACCGCCACAGAGTATCGGTCTGGTTCAGTCGTGAGCAGAAGGTCGAGGCAGTTAGCAGTGTGGCTATCAATATCAGGCACTCGCGTTGGCTCTTTAACAATCTGCGTTAAATTGAGCGCCAATGCGAGCTTACGCGTCTCTCTCCCAGCATGGTCCGTGATCCGGTGTGGGACTAACCACTCCTGGTGGTGAGCATTAAAGTCCCCCAGAACAACAAGCTGAGCCGAAGGATAGCGTTGCTGAGCCACATCTGCCGTTTCACTGAGATACTCCATTAGAAGAGTTGTCTCCCGGTCACCGCTATGTGATCTGTACACACCAGCATAGAGAATTTTCTCAATGCCGGTGTCCACAAGCACCCAAATCACCGAAAAGTGGGGATGTTCAAGGTTTCGGAGACGCAAACAGCAAATGTCATCACGGACGTAAACGCAGATACCAGCGCGTGGAAGGAAGCGGTTTTCCAAGATGAATCCTGGATAGTCCAGATATGCCGTGTCTGATGGACATCCTATTTGCGTCTCAGTCAAGAAGAGCAAGTGCGGTTTGTTGGTCTCCAGATGATGATGGACCGCTTGCAGATTTGAGTGCAGCCCACGAATATTTGTGAGGTGCACTTTAAGAGTGAGGACGTGCATCTGCCGTTTAAACTTGCTCAATTTATTTGACTTTTTCATAGTTGGGTGAGTTAGGTAGACAAGTAGGAAGTGGACGAGATATTGGGATGCTAACCCTCAGTAATAGAGAAGCTCCTACGCCAATGGAGAACTTGCGCGGAGACTGCGGGGACGCCCGAACCCCCCTGAAATTGCCCACAAGTTCCTCACTTCCAGTCGCCAACTGGCCCTGTGGACAACCTCAGGATTTTACACAAGCGGTGGGGCAGCCTTTCGTAGTTGGCTAGACTACTACTTGGGCCCCCTACAACTTGCGGTCGGCCAGCAGAGAGCACCGTGCTTCGGATCCCGCTACCCTCCGAAGCAAGGTCTCCGACGCAAAAGCATCTCCATCACCAATACCGGTCTGCATACCCAACACAACTGTCCACATCTACTCGTCAGAACGGCTTCATTAGACATCACGATGGAACACGACGAGTCGCTTGGCATCGTGGTTTTGTCTAATGGGTGGTAACTAAGCCGGCGGCTAAGGCCTTCCACCAGTTATTTGGTTGCTCTTTTGGCACCACCTAGGGGTCACGTGTAGGGAAACTAGGGTTAAAGCCTACGGACGCGAGCAAACATAAACCCCCAAATACTAATTTGAAATATTTGTTTTTATTAAATCTTTGAGTTATTAATCTACACACTGCTACTAATAGCTCTCTAAAATAGTGTATATTTTGAAGAAATATTATTATTGGGATGATCCATACCTACTTTAATACATCATTTTAGCACAAATCTTAAATGTGTAAAAATTTATTATATTATAATTAGGCATATTGCATTATGTGCATTATGGATATTTAAGTTCATTATGTTGTCAATTTTTTTTATGAATTTCTGTTTGTTGCCTGAATAACTATATTCAAACACTGGGTATAGAAAAAAATAAATTTGTTAAACTGAGGTTTGAGATACTATATACTTTTATTACTCATAAGAAAACTAGGCCATATATAAATAATTGCAAGTAATGAATCAAGATGAGTTCAAATTGCTGCTGTGCTGTACCTGCGACACGTCGTACAGGTTCAATCAATTTTTTCATCCACACAATAATAACGTACGTATTGTTAGCCAATTCGATCTATTAGCACAACTATCGGAGTGTGCTATTCTCCAGCAAACATTTATTTTGTATAGGCTGATGCTGTTGGTCTATATATACCTTTACAGTGTCACCAAGCGGCGGGAGGGCTTAGGGCGCCCAGGCGTCAAAAGTGGGAGGCAACTAGCTCAAAGGGTGCAAGCCTCGGCTTGGGCCGTTGCCGGGATAAGAGGATCGAGAAGACTATGTCCACTGGAAGAGTGGGCACTATTGAAATTCGTGACCGAATTAGCTACCCTCCGGGGGGTTCGTTGACCTCGTCAGCGAGGTCAGTGTCTGATTCTATTACGCTGGTATCCTATAACGGTGCCGAAAGCACAGCACAGCCTCAAGACGATGGCGACGATGGGTTGGTTCAGCAAAAATACATTCCATTTACGCTATATTTATGCAATTTTTTAGTTTTGTGTTCCTTAGATATGATAGACGTTAGAATTCATCAAATGTCTATATAACATCAAATTCTTTACAATTAAATTAAATGCATTATTATATTGAAATAAATGGATACTAGTAAAAATATAATATAAGTATTTAAATTACAGTCAAATAATATTATACATAAGCCTGTAAAATTATCAAAAAGTAATGATTTATATATATTTATACATATTCTACCACTTCCATTATTCTATGTGACTACGAGTATATACATTATACACACTTGTTAGTGACATAGCGAAAATATTTAATGACATTTTAAATGTACAGTTTTGTAGTAATTTAGTGCGTTGTAAGGTAATTATCATCATCATTGCAATATGTGTACCTGTTTATATAATGAACTGTGGATTGTATCTCTAAAAAGCATATATTGGGTGACTGATTGAACAGTGAAAATACTCGAAAAAATAAAAATGTATGGTCATATATGACGTATTAAAAAATAAAATCAAGAGTATACAAGTAAACTGCAAAGAAAACCATAAATTGGTTTTTTGGAGGGAAAGCGAAAAAGATTGCGTCACCGCATTGTATTTTTTCCAAAACTTGTGTTATTTTCAGTGCTAGGGCATAAAATTGTTGGCATTTTATTCGTTAAGTGCTGGATTACGGGCGTGAGTGTGGGAAAATGGTATAATGATGGTGAAACGTTTCTTTTCGTGTTGTTTCCAAAACTCCATAGAAGCTTCAAGTAAAGTTGCCACCACTTTACTAGGAGAGTATGACTTTGACTACACTGACTTGACTATGACTTGATGACTTAGACTGTGACTTGACACATATTTGCGTGAAATATGGATAACTTGATAAATTATCAATTACTTGACACTGGCTAAATACACGGAGGTGTGGAGCCAAAACATTTAAAGAAAACATAAACAAATGAATGTGCCAAGACTTGGAAAGTGTGGACACATTGCGGTCTCGCGTACACGCGCGTACATGTCCACGACGCGAGCGAGCGTTCCCCCCTATGCTGTGGTTCCACGCACGCGGCGCTACTGACCACATTTATTGTTTTAGTAGATAATTAGGTCAAACCTGAAGCACAATTTTTTTTACTTATTGTGAATGAAAATCGAGTAACAATCACCCTATCGATATTCACCATACAACCAGTCACTCACTATATATGTATTTAATTTATTGTGTAAATGGATATAATTGTTTGTTAAATATCCGTATAATTATATTATATTACTTATAACTATTTACGGAACATGTTGTGTATCTTATAGGCAAAGCTAATTTGAAAATTACTTTAAAATCTGTAGTCTATGAATATAATAACTGTTGTTTTAATTAATAATTGATGTTAGGCGGATACACATTGGATATTTTACTTGAGTTTTACAATTTGCTAATAATGGTGAAATTTTTAAACAATTTGTTTAGATATTTTCAAAGTGTTTGTAATGAATTTGATTTAACATTGTATATTTATATTATCACATACTGTGCGAATATCATAATATGAAATAATCGAATTTATATAATATATCTATTTATATATTATATATATTATATTAATATACCTTGTGTACCTATCCCTAATTATCACTGGCATTATTATAGTCGTATCTACAATTTATTTTTGTGAGAATCATCTTGTCATTATTATAATGTTTCTATTATAAAAAGTTCTTTTATTTTTAAACTCATTTGGATGTAATGTTTGAGATAATTGTTGAGATCATCTATCTCATTGATTTAATTTTACCCAAATACGGTGCAAGGTAAAGGATAATTGTTATTTGTGGCTAAATTATAGGTAACCACAGATTTCTTCAGAGGTAAATTTGATCTCGAAAAAAGCTAAACTCAGCAACTGAGAGAATACGTTTGACAGCTACGGTAATATTTTCAAAAGCCGTTCAAAAGTGAAAACCATAAATTGTGATCACTCTCCCAAAATTAGAGGCATATACGTAGAGGCAAGTACGTTCCCGGCATAAATAAAAAAAGTTACATAGGGCGAGCTATAAATATGTTACCAATACTGGCCCACTTACTTAATCTATATTTTAAAAGTTACACATTTGAAAATGGAACCCTTTGACTATAGAATATAGTTTTTTTTTCCAAAACATTTAAAAAAAAAAAGTGTATTTCATCTGACTGTCACTTGTTTTTAAATTTTGTCGTGCGTCATTTTATAAATTGTGTGCCGAAAATTTTCGCCGTGTGATGTTTAATTATTAATTAAGTGTAATTTGACTTTTGGCAATGAAGCACCATACAAGAAGACTTGACAGTTGGGTTGCTGAGTTCATACGCGGTTGTGTCAATCTCAGTGAGAAATTTCATGATGGTCGCCCATCCACCGCTTTTATACCTACCGCAGTTTATTTGGATGAATACACACGTAAGCTGGATGTACTTTTTATCACGGGCAGATAAGTTTCCGTAAAACTTGTAATGGTGAGGGTAAACCCACGGGGCGCATCTAATGAGATATAAATAAATTTATCAATCACTAGCTATGCTCCGCGGTTTCACCCGCGTGGTGAAAATTTTCCATCCTTTCTCAACTTTTTTTTTCATAAGAACGTTCTCCTATAAATAATAAACAGAATAAAAAAGAATTAGCGAAAATGTTGTATCCGTTCAACCATGATGTGATGACCATAGGGAAATAAAGATTTTATATATTATGATGATCATGCGACTTAATCAGATTATGATGTATATACATTTATTATATTTACGCTTTTTTAACTGCTCAGCAGAATTCGCCGCTGCGCCAACCCTAACTTGTGTTCCAGGAAGATGTGACGGCGCAAGGGTGTCAACACATGGAGCGTCCCACACCAAAGGCCGCCCCAACTTCCAAGGAATAAAAGTCATTCCGTCGGGTCTTTTACCATCGTTCCTAACGAGGCCATTAGGCTCCAAAATAGCGGCGCAGTTGGCGCTGGTAAAAACCCTGGGAATGATATCGTTAAGACTAGCGTGGCTCTATTTAAATAAAATAATTTATTATATTTAATATCATAAAATCACCATATAATACTATAAGGTAAAATCCCTTGGAAATCATTCATCGGACACATTTTGGTATGTATTAGGTAAGTATTTTTCTACATAATCTGTTCATCCTACAGACAGTGTGTGTGTGTGAGAGAGGGAGAGAGAGAGAGAGAGAGAAAGAGAGGTAGAGCGGAAAGGGAGAAAGCAGGCTTACAATCCATGCCATCCCTACTCATATTCTTTTAATACCACAAAATAAATATTAGACACAAATGTTACTATAGAAGTGACTCACCCACAGAAATTATTGAGAGGTCTATGGACTCACGTCAAAATTTTAAAGCAATAGGTATTTCCGATTTTTTGTAGGCGCTTTTTAACGACCTATTCTGGAAACTTTCTGGGTAATAGACGATTAATGACGAATCAATCGCCATGGATTTACAAAATACACTTTTATGTACGTACTTAATTAAGAAGTTACAAATTATATGATCACACCATTGACTTATACTGAGAAATTATTAGGCTGTTTTTACTTTAATTTACCTACGAGTATAAAGTTCGGTAACATCCAGACACTTCGCCATTCATTTAACAGAACAGTTTACTGTTTTTTTTTTTTGTTGATGTTTTGGCTCCACACTTCCGTGTATTTGGCCAGTGTCAAGTAATTGATAATTTATCAAGTTAATGATATTTTACTTAAATATGTGTCAAGTCACAGTCGAAGTCATCAAGTCAAGTCATAGTCAAGTCATAGTCTAGTCAAAGTCTAGTCAAAGTCATACTCCTAGTAAAGAGGTGGCCACTTTACTTGAAGCTTCTATGGAGTTTTGGAAACAACACGAAAAGAAACGTTTCACCATCATTATACCATTTTCCCACACTCACGCCTGTAATCCAGCACTTAACGAATAGAATGCCACCAATTTTATGCACTAACACTGAAAATAACACAAAATAATACAATGCGGTGACAAAAACTTTTTCGCTTTCCCGCCAAAACTCCCAGTTTACTGTTGATAGAATTTGTAATCAAGTTATAAAGGTATATGATGTTCCGGATATCCGTATCCGTATCCGCGGATATCCGCGGCCGAAATAAGGTCCGCGGCCGTATCCGTCATTTTTCTCGCGGATCTATATACAGATATGTTATTAATTTTAAAATTCAATTGACAAGATAAAATGCTGCATAATAACTTAGATTATATGGTTAATTTAAAAAAACATCCATTCAGAATCCATATTATTTATTCAATAAAATCAAATAATTTGGCACCTTTCATTGCAAATATTTATTCTAGTAAGTTAATAGCATAGTACATAACTAAATCCGTATTTGCGGATCTTGACACTTAATATTCGTATCCGGATCCGTGCCTACGGATATACAATTTTGATAATCCGGCACATCACTAATAGTAGTACCTACTAGTGATGTGCCGTATAATATCATCAGCCTGAAGACGTCTACTGCTGCAGGGAAGTGGGCCAATTATAAAGTTTTAGTTGTGACCATGACTTTATTATTGGACCCGTGGTCCAGAACTTTTAGGCTTTTACTTAAAGTGAAAATTAAGATTATAAATAGATAGCATGCTAATTAATTCGCGTTTTAAGTGTGTGCAATATTTAAAAGCACACTATGACCTTTTTAATTTCGCAAAAACTAATCCCAATTAAAATAATCGTTAAT
Organism: Ennomos fuscantarius; assembly: GCA_905220475.3. Classification (NCBI taxonomy): domain Eukaryota; kingdom Metazoa; phylum Arthropoda; class Insecta; order Lepidoptera; family Geometridae; genus Ennomos; species Ennomos fuscantarius. The sequence continues at coordinate 7,022,975 of HG992044.1, forward strand.
TTATGCTGAAGATTAGTCTTGGATCCCTTTTAAACATTTCATTTTTCTCCTACAGTCACGGTAGCTACAATGTAATTATGACGGTCTACGTTTTCTGCGTGGTTTGAATGTTTAGAAATATAAAACGTGTGGGTTTTCATTACGTCGGCTCTTCGACTAAAGCGTAGCAAAATTGAATAATTCACTACCAAAAAATACCAGCAAATTAGACTGGTTTGAGGCGATAAATTGTGATTATGTACCTTTTTTATCAAAGCCAAATTTTGCTGCCAGTTTATTTTGATTTACGATAAGGTTATACCTTCATAACAAAGCTATTTTAAGGATGTTGTAGTTATAAATAGCCACTATGTTTGATTCTTAGGTATTGCTGTGTATCACTATTGATAATTTAATGTATAACGCACATACCACTTAGGAGAGACTAGGTACAACGCTCATTCTGCAATCTAGAGATTTCTAGGATTCAACATGGACTTCTCAATCATCATGACATCTTTCACCATCAATCAATCATTAGCCTTTTTTTCTTCTGATTTCGGTATCACATTATTCATGCATTCTGCCGAGTATCTTATTTTATCATTCTTCATTTTCGTTTAATTTTGCATTTTGTTTGGAGCATAAAGTTTTTAGGACCGTGAAACTTAGCGTGGCTAAAATTGAAAGCTTTAGGATAGAAAATTAAGTTTTGGATCGAAAGTAGGATAGGAAAAATATATTTAATATTTACGGTTACATAATATGGTAGGTACAGGATGAAAATATGATTCAAAACTTTATGATTATATCATTAGCCTTTGAGTCCGCTGCTGAACCTTCTACAGAGCACATATCCCTCCCTTTTTTTTAGAGTCCCCCCACTCTTCATCACTGGCCCCACTACGGGGGGTGGAGGAAGCTCTCGATGAAGCGCTTCCTCCGTCTCCCCACCTGTCTGCACCGGAGGGGGTCAGAGATAGCATCATCCTCCCTGACCCGCTCCGCGGCCTCCTTCTGCGTTATCAACCTCTCGCAGAAGGAGACCGTGGCCTACCGCACTCTTTCGCCGCCGACCATGGCTTTAACCACGCTCGGCAACAAGAGGTCCCGGCCAATGACCGCTGAAAGTGTGCTCCCTCCTCTATGGCCACTCCTGCTCCATCTTGGTCTCTTGACCGGCTTCTTTTCAGCCACCCACGGTGCTAGTCGTTGCGATACCTTATTAGACAGAGGGCGTTTTATACTTAGTTACTACCTCCCTACTTATGTTCTACAGTCATGGTTTTCTCAGAGCACGATTAGATGCATTGCCTAAGGTACGCTGGTAAACTCCTTGATAGAAGAATCTTGAAAATCTCGTGGGCTGACTTTTGCAAGCAGGACCGTAGAGAATTATGGGTCTAATATTTGAAGATTATTATTTTTTTGGATGTTGTATCCAGCGTCTGACCACATTATCAACCGCAGTCTATTGACTAACCATCAGGTCAACTATAGGTCAGATGCCGACCATAGGTGATCATTAGGTGGTCGCTTCAAGGTGCCTTTATATATAAAATATGAATGTTTATTTTTATTAATCCATATGGGGCGGGTCAGCTAGTAATAAGCCAACATTTATTGTATAAGTACCTAATTTATTGGCCTTATAAGTAATAAAAAAAGTATTGAAGGTAATAAAACTATATTTTTCTATATTGCTTTTTTTAGATTCGTGTGTTCACTAGATTCTGTTATAATTTTTAAAAAATAACCGGCAAATTGTCATTAATTATCTAAATAATACAATGATATAATAACTAATACTAAAAACTACCTACAACAAAAACAAAACATTTGGAATTTATACTGGCCGCGATGACCACCTATATGAATGCGTGCCGCGATGATCACATACATAGATCCTGGACCCTAGCTAGGGTTATCTGTATCTAGAGGCCCAGGAACTACGAGGACCATGGTCCTACAACACCCTGACACAGAACAAGTATTTGCGCTTTTTTCTGTGCACAAATACTTGTTCTGCCGCGGGCATCGAACCTACCGCCTCCGGGTTATGACATGACCTGCTCAACCATTACACCAGAGAGGCACAAAAATAACTATACCTCAGCTATAGACACAATGTTTATTAGTAAGCACTCACATTATTAGTTGCAACTCACACACTTACAAATCAGAAACCATTAAATACTTAACTTATGATATTGTTCTAAGCATATCAAATTTTGAAGTTCTAATTGTCAATTAATAAAGCAAGACTATTGTAATAAATGTTTAAAAAAAAAATTAGTTCTACACGCTAAATTTAAATGTTAACTCTGTTTGTGCACATCCGTCTTTCTACTGTTCTATGTATTCTTTATAAAATATTTGTGAAAACTTTTAAGTAGCTTTCCGTACCTATTAGTGTGAGATTTATGCGTATGTATAACTAGCTGTAAGTTTTCCTTTGAGAATAAAATAAAATAAATAAAATAAAATAAGGGGATAAATCATTAGTGTGAATGTACACTAGTAATATTTCTAATTTCGTCTTTTGAACTGTTTGGTATATCTGGTATTAACAGTAAATCTTTGGTCGTGGCAGGGAAATTGCTGTAATGATGCCAAGTCTTGATCTCCTTAAATAGGGCGTCTCCTGGGCATTCTGTGTTCCGTACTTGTCTATGACCAACTAGTCTGTAGTCCGATTTGATGTGCCCCAGTTCCACTCCAACTGATATTAGTGCCTGGGCTGTCTTCAGCTGGATAGCTGTTGGTGTGGAATCTAAAGAAAATAATGCCAAAATTATTATGAATATCTTTAACTATGCGACTAGCACACTACGGTTAAGTTTAGTATCCTGTGTGTTAATAGACATATAAGCTATCAATAGTTTATCCAAATCCGTTCATTCGTTGTGGCTGAAAGATGAAATATCAAGTTTTGTGTGTATATATGTTTGTGCACGTTTACACACAAAAATTTGCAATAATAATAATAGTAATCATTTCGTTATAATTTTAAAATGTATTAAAAAAGGAATTTCATTATATTATTGTAGTATGCTTAATTATTAGAAATTTTGCTCTTATCAGACCACCAGTTTTTGATTTGGGTTAGATGAAAATTTCACACTAATTTTTCCCGAAAAATTAAGAACTTACGGGGAAATAATATGTACGTAAAAAACGCGAGTTAATTATTTTCAAAATGCATATATATGAGAATGAATTAAAGAAGAGTTTTAATCCTCGTAAGAACTTACTCGTCCAGTCTCCTATGAGACAAATGCCGATACTGACATAGTTGAAATGCTTTGCGTGTGCGCCCATTATGTTCCAACCTCGACCTTCGTAGGCCGCACCATCACTACCAACGGCAAAGCTGAAAACATTAACATTGATCTATACATATAAAATTCAAAGTCCTGACTGACTGACTGACTTATATATCAACGCACAGCCTAAACCACTGGTCCTAGAGACTTGAAATTTAGAGGGTGTATTCTTTGTAAAGTATAGGTAGGTATACACTAAGAAAGGGTTTTTCGAAATTCCACCCCTAAGAGGGTGAAACTGGTGGTTGAATTATTTATGAAAAAAAATCTTCTTCGTTTACTATAAGCCACGCGCGCAATGCCGCGGGCAGAAGCTAGTCATTCATAAAATCTGAGTAAATTTTGTGCCGCATTTGGTGGCGCTGTATGAGGGAAGCCTATAATGTTTAGCAGTAATAGAGGCGTCTTGTGTTGATGAACCACTTGTTACGGTATAGCCGTGTGTCGTTCACAAATGGATCATTCAAATGAAGTACTTTAGTGGTTTTCCGATCTTAGTTCTCTAGTTCAGTTACAATTCAATTAGTTAATCATTCAGTTGTTTAGTCCACAGGCCACAAACGATCCAAACGAGATAATTTTCTGTAACGCTCTGGTGTGGTTCCAGTGATTGTGTGTTTTACACAAGCTTGGTTACGTAGTACGTTCGGATGATAAAAAACGTTTTTTTTGTTTTGCTTCATCAGCTGTTTAGTTCTTTTTTACGTACCTACTCTGAGTATAAATGATTCCATGAACTGTAATTATAATAACTAATTCTACATCTCTATATTTGTGTCAATGGACTAGTGAAGGAAAACTGAACGAAAACCCAAAACATTTCTGTGGAGCAAATGAACTAAACTGAACTATTGAACTAGAAGATAGATATATAGATATAGTTCAGTGTGATGAAAATACACATTTGTATATTTTCACTTCGGTGACACATATTGAGCAATACTATTACGATAGCTCAAAACGTATTTTGATCACAAAATCAACAAAAAGTACCATTTTCGAGAGCCCAATAATGTGATGAAACAATGTAATCACATGAAAAAAATAGGAAATAAAACACAGTTAAATGGTGAATACACTTTGACTATATAGTTAGTTTTTCTAAAATAAAACCGTAGAACGACCCCCAAAAATACTTAGTTAACATAATGCTCTAATTTGTAAATGATAACAATACTTTTTACGAATTAAATAGCCTCACTGGTATTTTAAACGAATCACCAATTAGTTTTATTTATTTGATAAACCTATTCTACATAATCCAAAAAAAACCCGCAAAATTAACACAGTTTCGAATGAAAAAATCGAAATATGAACTGCGATATTCAACTTTTTTAAACAGGACTTCTAGACTTCTTCTTTTTCTCCTCATAAACATAAAAGTTGTTTTTGGCAGGCTTATAAAAGCATGGTTTTATGGTCGGATGGAAGCAGACGGAAAGTGAAACCCCGTTCATGTTTCAAACTTTTCCTATACATTTTTTAAAGTAAAATGATTACCTGTATCCAATATCCCACCAGCCGTTGTCATCCATGTGCATGTTCTGCATGATCCGCATGGCCTCCGCACAGCTCTCGAAGTCATAGCATGCTGCGGGAGTGTACGAGTGGTGGATGGTGACGTAAGACACGGGGGTGTGCAGCGGTGTCGACTCCTTCGCAAGTCTGGCGCTCCATTGCGATCGAGAGACTAACGTGAAGTCGTAGGATGGGATTTCGTTTTCATGCATACCTATAGAACAGAAAATGAAATTATAAATTACAAAAACGAGTGTGCTTCAGACCACACCACTGAAGTAAAACTTCTTTAACTCCATCTATCGGCCGGTATAACTTCGTTTTTGCTTTGTTTAATGTTAATTTCGCTATCTTGACAATCGTAAATTGTCATTTTACCGGACATACCGACTTAATAAGTTTTAACTTTGTTATGTTGACAATGGAGATCTACGAGACACAATTTCCGTTCGCCTCGCATTCACCAGCTGACTCGACTTGGGTCAAGCGTAAAGAAGTTTTACTTCAAAAATGAATTAACAAGTTGAAATGGCAATTCACAGGCCATGTCGCTTGCAGAACCGACAACCGTAAAAAAGGTTCTCGAGTGACGATGAACTGGAAGTCGCAAGTATTTGTGCACATGAAAAAAAAGGGCAAATACAGGTTCTGAGTCTGGGTGTTGTGGGACCATGGTCCTCGTAGTTTCTGGGTCCCTAGACACAGGGAATCCTAGTTAGGATCCAGGATCTATGTATTTGATCGTTAGGCATTATTATTATTATTAATTATTATCCTTCAGTAAAAGGACAGAAAGAATGAGTGTATCTTGTTATTGTACCTAATGTTTGCTAAAGGACTTTGATCTGTCTGTTTATCTTGATCTAATTTTTTTTATGTTAGTGAATGATGTGGCGAGCTAGTCGTTCACCTGATGTTAAGCGCCACGGTCGCCCATAACACAACAGTGTCACTCGGAACTCTAAAATAAATTCTACAAAAATTAAAAATTATAAAAACATTCTAAATTATATATACTTTTGTTTTTGTTTTGTGATTATTAATTATATGCGTCATATGAGTATATAAAAAATTGCAAAATAGTGACAAATAAAGCTTGTTCAGGTATTTTTTTAACATGGATACCTATAGACAAGCTGAGGCCCGCGTATTTGTTATAGGGCGCTTTCTGTGTGTACAAACACGCGGATGATTATAATATCTGGTGATTTTGATATAAATAAAACCAACCATCTTACCTGATAATTTCTCTATACTCAGCGATGTCACTCCCAACACGAGACACGGCAAAATATAACTATAATGTTGTATCATACTTTTCATAGTAGATAATTAAAATTAATATGACAATGTAACACTTCTTGAATTTTTCACCGTTGTATATTTTAATTTATAATTCCACCTGAAATTAAACAACGTTAATTAAGTATTTGATTTCTTACGTTAGATTCGGTACGGTCGAATAAACTAAAAATTAATAGATGAATAAGACTTAAAAAACTTGTAATATTTAGGTACATTATGTTGTTTTCGATACGCTGGCTTATTAACCCGTTACATGTGTTAATAAAATTAGCATGAAATTAGGACGGAGTGAAATACGTCATGCGAATTATAATGTTATCTCAATGTATATTTACGATTTGATTTTATCAGGAATATTATCTTCCAATGCGTGTGTCGAGGGTTTAACATGGAAGGTTATCGAGTCTACCGACGCGTTCAGTTGGACAGCTATTATATTAGCTTGTTATTTGAATCGAATCAATCAATGAATTAAATCAAGCTGAGTGCATGTGTGTTGGATTATAGAATTGTTCACTGTGTAATTATTAAATCGTGTTGCTTTATAATGTATTTTCGATGATCTGTTATGTGCACCTATAAAATAAAATAAATACAGTCTACTTTACAATAACAGTTCACCGACTTATAATATTTAAAAACTTTGACTGTTATGTTTTATAGATAAATAAATAAATAAATTATGAAAGTGTAGGCAGAACGGGTAGTGCGTAGGTTGCAACCTATATAACTATAGGCATTCAGCAAGTGCACCGGGCCGTGTCTGGAACAAGAATGATCCGTAGTACACCGAACCGTCCCTTTTTATAGCCAGATGGTTGGGGGAGCAATGGTAGTTTCTGATGTTGCCACTGTAATAAATTTAAATGCTACCACAGGGTAAATTACGGTACTGCCCACTGCGCATAGAGTTTATAACTGGACGTTGCCGCCGTCATACTCACAATGCTGTTCGGTGGAGTATTTGTTTTGTTTTTCTTTGACTACGGGTTTGTATTACAATATACGTGCATTTTATTCTCATGTATAAGTTTTGAAACACTTCCAACATATCACTTCTACTTATTTGTTATTTTCTAACGTTAACGATAGTATCACATATCATTTAGATAGTTGTTTTCACTTAGAACTCACTTTTAATTTGAAATGTTTTGTAATACATTAATAAACAATCACATCACACTATCACACTAATATTATAAAGGCGAAAGTTTGTGTGTTTGTGTGTATGTTTGTTACTCCTTCACGCTCAAACGGCTGAATGGATTTGAGTGAAATTTGGTACCATGATAGCTTATACACTGGATTAACATATAGGCTACATTTTATCCCGGAAAAGTGAAATTTTCCCGTTCATCCGCGGGTGAAACCGCGGGGCGCAACTAGTATCTTTATAAGGAGCTAATTGTTTACGAGACAACCGAAGTCTCCGCAGAACCGCAGTTACTAAAATTATCTTTGTGTAGGTACTGCTGTTATGTCAATATTAATTGGAGGGGTGAGATTAAAAAGGGTTTAACTGATTTTTTTCACAAAATGACTTATAGGTATCGTTGGATTCAGCGTGAAATTATCTACAACAATACATTCTCAAAATACCGAAATGAGGCTTAATTCTTGAGATTTTCAGTCTAAAAACGGTTTATCTGACACAGGAATACTGTTCACTTAGCATAATAACATTATTATATTTATTTTATTATATTTTTACAGTAATTGTACGAATTAGTACTATATTTTGTATTTTAAAATAGAATTAATACATTTTCAAGCAACTGAAACTTACATAAACCTTTTCTATTACCCTATAATTACTCTACATTAAAATGAAGTCGTTGAAGTTTAAAGTCAATTTTCTAAAACTATCAATTTGACAGTTAAACCCTTTTTGTTCTCATCCCTTCAATTATGTAACATAACTGACTGGATGTACTGATGAAGCATTAAATATTAAATACATACCGTTCAAAATGAGTGGAACGCACCACCTAAGCACATAGTTCTATAAGCGCTTCGTCCACTGCGAGATAGTGTTATAAAAACGTATCTATCACTGATCACTTTTTAGTACACCGACCATAGGTTCACGCTATACAAAGTTAGTATGAAATTGTTCTACACATTTATATAGCCGGTGGTCACCAAAGGTGATTCCCCAGAGCTCTGCGAAGGAAGTTACGCTTGGTAGGCCGAGAGCGAGTCACTGAATAAAATTGAGCAGTTGCAATACAATTTGTTTTTTTATTTATTTAATGATCCCATGATCGTCATACTAAAACGAACAAAATTAACGATATCAATATTAACTAACTAAGGTATCTATTGTATCGTAGAAAAACATCGGTTTTTTATGATAAGTACACTGCTCTGTTCAAAGGTTATCTAAATATATATAACTCAAAGGTGACTGACTGATTGATTGACTCACATAGTGATCTATCAACGCACAGCCCAAACCACTGGACTTATCGGGCTGAAATTTTGCATGCAGGTAGATGTTATGACGTAGAGATCCGCTAAGAAAGGATTTTTCTAAATTCCACCCTTAAGAGGGTCAAATGGGTGGTTGAATTATTTTCCCATAGGCCACGCCGCGGGCGAAGTTGCGTGCATAAGCTCGTACTGAAATAAAATTGTACAAGATACTCGTAATATTATTATGTTAAAAAAAATACGTCTTAGGTATCGCGTTGAGGAAGACGCAACGTAGACTGGCTGGAGGATTAGGTGGACCGACGAAACGTTCGTGAACATCACGAAGCGATCACGAAACTCTGATTGCAATGCATCAGGAGAAATTTACATTATAACTATGCTTATAAGCTACATATTCAAACTGTCGAATCTATATATTTGTGTTTCTATTGGTTGCAATTGAGTTACGTGATCGCCCAGCTGGCCAGAAAATCACTGAAGCCGTTGAATGAAAGAGGCAAACTGCCATTCAAAGTGTCGCTCTGTGGGTGTCAGGCAGTTGATGCGGTATGGGATGGGTATCCGACTTAATATGAATAAAACAAAATAACATCCTTTTGTCAATAGGTATTTGGTTGATATAATTAACTTTTAATTTTTATGGGGTGTCTTTTTTATGTTTTGGCTCCACACTTTTCTGTATTTAGCCAGTGTCAAGTAATTGATAATTTATCAAGTTAATGATATTTCACGCAAATATGTGTCAAATCACAGTTGAAGTCATCAAGTCAAGTCATAGTCTAGTCAAAGTCATACTCGTAGTAAAGTGGTGGCAACTTGAACCTTTTATGGAGTTTTGGAAACAACACGAAAAGAAACGTTTCACCATCATTATACCATTTTCCCACATTCACACCTGTAATCCAGCACTTAACGAATAGAATGCCACCAATTTTATGCACTAACACTGAAAATAACACAAGTTTTGGAAAATGATACAATGCGGTGACGCAATCTTTTTCGCTTTCCCGCCAAAATTTCATGGGGTGTCTTGCTTTACTGTAAAATGACGCATATGTGTTTTTTTAAATAATAATCAAATAAACGTAATTCATTGGACGAAAAAAAAACACAGTGAAATAAAAGGTGGATCTTGAAAACTCGATAATTAAATATGTAATGTTTTTATTTTATTCCGTTTCTAATTTATTAGTAGTCCATTGAAGAATCTTCCTTGTAACTGGCATGAAAAGCATTTTTACTAAAATGTACCGTATATATACGGTATATAATATGTTAAGTACACTTAACATGTTTTTATAACACCTATCTATATAATACTAGAAGTTTATAAGTATAGATATATATACTATACTAATAAACCTGATATGTTTGACGTAACAGATTTAGCGCTTGGTCTATTACGTAGGTATGCATAAGAATGAAACTTACAAAGATTGATGCTAACTATTTGAGCCACTCTGAACTGATTCAACATTACATAATAAAGTCCGTGACAAAAACTGCTGCTCAAAACATGATCTTAACAGTATATTAGACAAGTGGTTACCCGTAAGAAATAGGCATTTCTTGTGAACATTTTTACCAATAAATAAGTGATTTTGCTAAGAAAATTAATAGTAAATCATAGATTATTCTTAACTAGCGGCCCGCTCCAGCTTTTATATGTTTTAGATTTTATATGTATATTCTGTCGCCTATATTCATCAGGGATAATGTAGGATTCTAATGGTGAAAGAATTTTTCAAATCGGTCCAATAGTTTCAGAGCCACAATGCAAACAATCATATATTTCCTCTTTATAATATTAGTTATTATTCTTAGTATGGAAGAGATATCGTACCCCTGCAGATATTTCAAACTCAAAGTTTATATACTGAATTGTTTTTATTTTTTTTTTTGTTTGGACCAGTATATTACCTCATTTCTTTCAACAAAGAGAATACAAGGTTTTTTGGCGGGAACGCGAAAAAGTTTGCGTCATGCATTGTATTATTTTCCAAAACTTGTGTTATTTTCAGTGTTAGTGCATAAAATTGGTGGCATTCTATTCGTTAAGTGCTGGATTACAGGCGTGAGTGTGGGAAAATGGTATAATGATGGTGAAACGTTTCTTTTCGTGTTGTTTCCAAAACTCCATAGAAGCTTCAAGTAAAGTTGCCACCACTTTACTAGGAGTATGACTTTGACTAGACTATGACTTGACTATGACTTCACTTGATAACTTCGACTGTGACTTGACACATATTTGCGTGAAATATCATTAACTTGACAAATTATCAATTACTTGACACTGGCTAAATACACGGAGGTGTGGAGCCAAAACATAATTAAAAAAAAAAGAGAATACAATTGGATTGAAATCAATTGGATGGTTTTACTTCTCAATTACTATTGGCTGTGAAAAGGTTTTGGTCTTTTGTTAGCATAGACCACGTAGCGACGATATACATGTTGGCCAAAAATGTTAAACTACATCAATAGCATGAAAACGTCTATTGCTGAATGTAGGTATTTTGAATATAGGTATTTCTATATCGAAATGTACGGAAGTTTAGGATATGACTCCTCAAACTGATTATGGAAAAAATGAGTCGACTAAAATGATGTTATTATTACCTATTTCAAACGTCAATCTTTTTGCTTCTTTGTTATGGTAATTAGTTAGTGTATGAGCTGTCGGCGAGTACATTTGGCAATTTTACATAAATTACTATGTATTGGTTATTGGTTTCACGTCAGTGACCAAACTACCAAATAACATAAAAAAATTTATTGAAGTAAAACTTCTTTACGCACGCTTGACTGGGGGTAAGCTGGTGAGGCGAACTGAAATTGAGAACGACACACGGCTGAAGAAACATTTTAGATCCATCTCTCTTGCCCCTACAGTAATATACGATGTTTATAGATATAAGTATATCTCCCTCTTTACATGAAGATTGAAAGAGACAGTTACGTTTGGTACAGGTATTACGGTACAGTAGGGGCAAAAAAGATGGAGCTAAAGAAGTTTTACTTCAGTCGTGTGTTCTAAAGCACACTCCTTTTAATAATAAGTTAATAAATAAGTTTCGTGATCACCCCCTGATCTCACAGTTTATTAATCTTATTACCAGACTGTGCTGAGGTCTCAGGATGATGTGCGCAGTGCAGTGTCGCGCAAAAAGAGTTCCTAGTGAGTTCCTACTGTTTTGTTATGGGTGGTCGTGTCGCTTAACATCAGGTGAATGACTAGGTCGTTACCTCATTAATTAACATAAAAAAGAAAAAACCTAAATATTTTCTTATTCTAAACTAGTTGCGCCCCGCGGTTTCATCCGCGAGGTGAAATTTTTTTTTCATAAGAACTTTCTCCTGACAATAATAAACACAACAAAAAAAGTATTAGCAAAAATGTTCCATCCGTTCACGCGTGATGCGATGACCAAGGGAAATAGAGATTCATTTTTATTAATATATAGAAGAAGATTACTTATGAACTAGTAGATTTTATACTTACGAATAATGATGGTAATTCTATATCACGCGTAGATAATAAAATCACCATCTAGGTCACCTCACTTATAAGTATGCCTATATACAACTCGTACAAAAGTCGACACATTCATTACACACGTCATTGAGCCTTGCATTTCCGCCTTGGTGCAGAGATCTATTTAGATAACCACAGGTGCACGTAAGTGTTATTCACCTAGAGAATTGTGTATGCATTTTAGTAACACCTTTTGAAAATTATAGAACGAGTGTAGCTCAGCGGAAGCTCTTGTGTTTTCCAAGCTGATGCAACCTGGTTTGAATTCCATTTGCATCAATGACTTTTCAAGTTATTTACGGAATTTGCATTCGCTCTTACAAAAGTATTGTCACATAATAATTTTTACACTAAATATTATAGACGTATTTAAGAAAAGCAAGTCTATTCGAGTATTATTACTACACCACGGTTTTTGGTGGAATAACAGAGTTATTCCGAGAATATTTTAATTCAAAATAGACAAAGATAAAAAAAAGACGTCCGACCATGTATTTTGTCATGTACTTTCCTACACTATAATACGACAAAAGCGAGTTGATATGACATAAGCTTGAATACCGTGTCGTTGTAGGACAACAATTATTGTTAACTGGGTAATAGAATCGTTCACTATTTATTCCGCTATTCGCGTATAGTAATTCTAAGCGTAGCTAAACTTAGTTTTGGGTGGGAAAACGAAGAATGAATTACTCAAGTATAATATCGGGGAATAGATTTATTCTGGTATTGTTACTCGTGTATAAATCAAAGTTTGGTCGAATCCACCCTTAGTAAACCTAATACGAAATCCGTGACAGATGTTGCGACAATTGGTTAAAATAAACAACGACATAATTTTCTAATTGTGTATGTGTACACTTTTGAGTTTCTAATATAGCTGTAGTATGTGTTAATATTGTGCCTTGTTCACATTTATTTACCCTTTTTTCAGCTTAAACACGGGGAACTCTGCTATTATGGTTAATTATCTTAATCGGTACACAGTGTTAGTTAATGATTTATCTTTGAAAGAGTTGCGTAAAATTATACACGAATAAATTTTTTACTTTACCTATTTATCATCAAAATCAACGTGTTCATCAATTTGTATCTTAGTTAAATTTATTTGGTAGTAGACTTAAAAAGATACATATATATTGACAACAAAGCGAAACACTATTTAGGATAATTGCGTAATACAATGGCGTACAAAGATGTAAGAAATGAATTAATAAAAATTAAATGAATTGAAGAATTTAGTCTTTTTTAATGGCATTTTGTTCAAAACCATTAGACGAGAAGTTTTCCCACTTCGATATCTCTTCAAAAAGTGCAGTTCCAGGACACTCCGTAGCCATGATCTGCTTGTGGCCTATCAGCTTGTAGTTGGGGCTGATGTAGCCATGATGCACTCCAGCAGCGATCAGAGCCTTCGTTGTCTCTAGCTGCTCTTGAGGAGGCAGGGTCTCTGAGAACAAAATAACCAAGTTAGCTTGAACACTGGAAAAGTAAATACAGGATGCCTTGTAAAAGGAATGTTGAAAGAAACCATATGTTTTGACAATACGTAGCAAAACGACTAACAACTGGAATGTAGGTTTTTTTTTATGTTATTGAATGATGTGACGAGCTAGTCGTTTACTTGATGTTAAGCGACATAACATAACTATATACCATAACAGAACAGTGTCACTCGGAACTCCAAAATATAAAGTTACGCTTGACACTGCACTGCACACATCACCCTGAGACACACAGTCTGGTAATAAGATTACTCGACTGTGAGATCAGATCATAAGATCTCATTTGCCCAGTAATTTCACTAGCTACAGTGTCCTTCAAACCGTAACACTTGCTGCACACTACTGGTTGGCGGCAGAATAACTGGCAAAGCGGTGGTACCTACCTAGACGAACTTTTCAGAAAAGTCTTACCACCAAGTAAGGTCACTTTAATCTTTATCATCATCACCATGCACTATGTTCAAACCACGGCACTGCATCAATGACTTCTCAAGTTATATGTGCGGAATCTGCGCTCTTAACTGTGAAGAGTTGTAAGGGGACCCGTGACGACACGGAAACGGCCCCAAGGGAAGATCAGCGCTGGTCGTATGACCAGCGTTATGCTGAGTTGGGACCGGTTCGAGGCAACTGTCAACAATATTTGTTACTTAGAATAGGTTATTGATTTATTTGCTGTTGTCATTAATTAAAACATTTTTCTTTCTTTCCTTCTTTCTTTCAAGAGAAACGTCTTTGGGAAACTGGAATGTTCAAGAATCACAAAGTTCAAGATAGTTGTTACGAACCAGCACTTTGTCAACGTGTATTAGACACACTCTCTCCATGTGAGAGAGCGCCCGTTTCAAGTTGTTGACGTATTGGGTTGATGACGATTGGCTGACCATGATACGGTACAATTGTAACGATACCAACGACGCAATGAAAAAAAAAACAAGTGTGATTTAGACCACACGACTGAAATAAAGCTTCTTTAGTTTCGCTCCATCTATCTATATCTATATAATTGTAAATTGTCATTTTACCGGACATACCAACATATATACAGTTTTTTTTTACTTTGTTATGTTGACAATGGAGATCTACGATCAACTTCAACTTCCGTTCGCTTCGCATTGACCAGCTTACTCCCCAAGTCAAGCGTGCGTAAAGAAGTTTTACTTCAAAAGGAAACAAATTAGAGTCATTAAGCAGTTAGTCATTCTCACCTCTCCAATCTCCGATGAGACAGATGCCAATGCTGTAGGCGTTGGACTTCCCGGCGTGAATGCCGAGGGTGGTCCAACCTCTCCCTTCATAAGCACCGCCTTCGCTTCCGATGCAAAAACTGTTCAAAAAAGTTTAACACACACATAAATGTTATGTAGGTATCATCAAAGTATTTTTTAGCTAAAATGGGTTTCAAACGCGTCATGCAAAATTACCTGCATAATTTTTAAACGCTTTTATTATGTTTTTTATTGCATTGGTAAAATAACACGGAAAATAGGTTTGATTTAAATGGTTACGTAACAGCTTCTAGATTTACTTGTTTATTGCTTTGTATCACACTAATATTATATGTAGGTGTGTGTGTGTGTATGTGTGTATGTTTGTTACTCCTTCACGCTCAAATGGCCGAATGGATTTGGATGAAATTCCGTACCAAGATAGCTTATACACTGGATTAACATATATGCTACATTTTATCCCGGAAAAGTGAAATGCTCCCGTGGGATTAGCAAATAATTAAAATACTTTTTATCCGCGGGTAAAACCGCGGGGCGCAACTAGTAATATAATAAAGGCGAAAGTTTGTATTTATGTGTGTATGTTTGTTACTCTTTCACACTCAAACGGCTGAATGGATTTGGATGAAATTCGGTTCCAAGATAGCTAATACACTGGATTAACATATAGGTTATCCCGGAAAAGTGAAATGTTCAAAAAAAAGCAAATAGTTCGAAAATGCTTAACCACGGTTGAAACTGCGGGGCGCCGCTAGTTATTATATAATTTTCTATTATATACTTATACATTACTCGTATTATAGATATATTCATATATGAACTGATTGTAAATCACGTTTTCATTCAAGTCGTGTGCGATCTTTGACACGAGTTATCATTTTACAGTGTCTACCATTGTTTACATCACTTTAATAAATAAATGAATCCGTACTCCATATTATAAATATTACTAGTTGCGCTCCGCGGTTTCACCCGCGGATAAAAAGCATTTTAATTATTTGCTCATCCCACGGGAAAATTTCACTTTTCTAGGACAAAATGTAGCCTATATGTTAATCCTGTGTATAAGCTATCTTGGTACCGAATTCCATCCAAATCCATTCAGCCGTTTGAGCGTGAAGGAGTAACAAACATTCACACATACACAAAAACACACATCCACACGTACAAACTTTTGCCTTTAAAATATTAGTGTGATTAGTGTGATTGTGTGATAAATCCAAAAGTAAATCTGTTACTGTCTGTTAGTTACCATTTTAAGAACAGCTGAACAAGTTTGTATGTAATTTGGTATGTGTTAGATAATGATGCATAGGTTGACCAACCTTTTTATATTCTTATAATTCCTTTTTAGTTTCATTTTATTATTTTTCTACTACTACGTTGGTGCTGAAAGAGTGCGTTCTAGTTAATAAATAGGATTTTTGAATGTTGATCTTTACTGTTGTACGCGTGCTCAACTTCCACTGGACCTGCTCATCCTCAACATAGGTAAAGGCAAAATTTGGATCATGAACCATTTAATCTAAGGTTTAGGATGATTCTCAAAACTCTTAATAAATAAGTTAGTTGTTGGTTGGTTGAGATCACTTGTCACGGTAGCTTAAGTATAGCGTACCCTAGCTTAGGGACGCATGGATGCAGGTTCAATTCACGTTTTTGCTGAAAAAATTCTTACAGTAAAATTAATCTTAGGGGTAAGTAGTAGGCATTTTGAATCCAACTTACTTGTAGCCGATATCACCCCAATCCAAACTGTTATGGTAGTTCTGCATAGAGCGCATGCTCTTGCTACATTCTGCAGTGGAGCTGCAGGCTCCAGGGATGTAAGTGTGGTGGATGACCACGTAAGGAACCGGTGTGTTCAAAGCTTCAACTCCGACAGCTGGGACGGCGCCCCAATCAGCTCGAGTGAAGTAAGGGAAATTGTAGGCGCCTGTAGAAGGATTTTTCAACTTTAACTCTTTGTTAATGGCCTGTGCGAGGAGGTTGCCACAATTTTGGCAATGTCACGTAGAATTATAGCACATCCTTCGCAAATTTTTCAGTGAAAAATTTTGGTACATGTGGGTAATAAAGGTTGAGTCACCTATGAATCTCCTAGAAAAGGAAGGAATTTTAATTTCACCTAATTTTAAGTGTAACAGCTGCCCATAATAGTTGAGTACAGTTGAATGGGCGCATGTCAACCTACCAATTGCCTATTTAAGATTTTGTGTAAATATCATACCTATAAAATTGCCGTTTTTGTATGAAATAAGTTTTGATTTTTTTCTTTAATTTTTTATTTCTATTAATCAAAGTAATCACCAATGCACAATCGATGTGGCAGTGGCAGCGATTGATGATGGCCCTTTTGAAGAAATCAGTTCCTCAACAGGTAATCAAATAATTTTATGGTAAGTACCTACATTTCTATACCTTTCTAATAAATTAATAATATTAGTGGTTAAAATTACAAATTCTCGTTATAAAATACATGAGTTATCTAAAATAAGCAAATGCCAATCATAACATTAGGATTACGTCAATAACTTGAGTGAACTGAGAGCCGGTTTTTCAATGTATTCTTCCTTTGAATAAACCTTACAATAAGAAAAATATCTAAAAGTTGAAAAATTGGTTCATACGTGACTTTTACTCACCTTTCTGCGAAACTGGTACACCGTTAACACCCAAACACACAAGTGAAAAACAAATGAATACTGAATTATTCATTGCAACTATTCGATTTGACGTTGACCTATATAATTAATCTAATAAAATAGACTAAGATCTGTTAAGAAAAATCGACACTTATATCAAAATTAATGTTATTTTATGTTTGGTTTCCACACTTAGGATGCTTTTGCGTGTAAATCGTTGAAAATGAGATGATTGACTGTTTATATAAAATATTTTAGTCTCCGGTTCTTTCCCGCCAGCGATTGATAACGACACTTGAGTATTTTTCTCGGTAATGGCAATTCAACCTTGTTTAGGTGTTAGGGACCTTACAGACCGTCAAGCTTTTGGACTGGATATTTTGATGAAATTTCAATTACATTATCGTGTATACTATTTCTTAATAATTGATCAATACCTCACCTGATAGTAAGCAGGTAATGTTGTTCGCAAAATTTTTTGAGTTTTTTTCTAATTGCAAATTGAGATGGTGACCGTAATTTATTTTACAACAGTAAAATGTCATCAAATAGAAGAATGAAGAATTACAGATGAAGGAAAAAGGAAAAGAAATAAATTTCAATCTGTTGCTTACCAAGTCAAAAAGCATTTATGGTCCTATTGAAATACTTACGAAAGGTTTAGGAATCGAAGGACAGTAAAACGAAAGGATACACTATTTTGATGAACTTTCCAAAAAAGGGTTAACACATATTAGTCAATTATACGGCGTAGGGGTTTATTAACTCCATGGTTACAATACTCTTATTACTATCTATTTACTCCTAGAATCACCTAAAACCGCCTCTTATATAATGGGTCATTTTATTTCCCATATTTTAAATCATTATGTGCACAATAACTAACTTACTTGTACTAAGTACAAGGGGATTTAAAATAATACATAATAAATTGTTATAAGAAAAATTTATTATTTACTATTTTAAACAAATAGCCTACAAAAATATATTTATAAAATATTCTTTATAGACTGCTTTTTGATGCACCATTTTCGAAATGAATTAAATGTACACAGTTTTTTTTGTTGAAATAAATCAAATAAGTATATTCTACAGACCGACAGTACAGTAAAAATTTTTTTCTTTATTTTTTTTTTGCGATAATTGAATTGAAAGTAACCTACATGGCATAAAATAGCACAGCATTTCCTGGCTTGGAGGAAGCCTAGTTAGATGTTTCTTAGTGATAGATCGATCATTGGGTATAAAGTGCATGAAGCTGATAACGAAAGCCTTCTAGAATATTGAAAGTATCAGTTAAAATAAATGAGTATAATTTACTGTCTTTGGTATTGCTAGCTAAACACACATCTATCCATTAAACGACGAGTGAGAATTGGTCCCAAGTCTGTATTTCTCTGAACAAGACTGCGCCAGGACATTCTGTGGCCCCGACTTGTCGGTGCCCGATGAGTTTGTAGTCTGGTCTAATGAAGCCTTGCTGTACTCCAGAAGCAATCAGTTGTTTCGCTGTCTGAAGAGCTACTGCTGGAGGAAGTTGTGCTGGGGAAGGGAAAACATGTTTTATTACACTGATATACATTATCCTTTTGTGAAACGGGATAAGCAGACTTTAATCCCTTTAACTTCTGTCTCCAAAGGCTTTATTTATTCATATTAAGAAAACTTACAGCCAAATTCAGATAAATAGGTAAGCTGAAAATAAAAGAAACTAAGGCCAGTTATAAGTTGCCACGTATAGAAACATTAGTTAATACAGAAATAAGCTCGCAGTAGGTATCTAATGAAGTTAGTGTGAGACCTATTCAGTAATGCTATTACGTTATTCAACAATTTACATAGGACCACCAATCAAAGCTCTTCGATTAAACAAAAAAAACTAGGTAAATCGGTCCAAAAGTCTCGCAGCCTTATTAATTAGGTATTAGTCTCGGATTCAGCTTTTGTCCTTTTTTTGCTACTGGCATATTTAACTGGATCGAAAGAGACAAAAGATGGTGTAACTAGTCGCTAGTTCGCTAGTAAGCTAGTTCGTGTTTATTAATAAGGCTGTCGGAGACTTGGTGAACATACATTACGAAATTCATACAGTCTAACGGTTTCCTTAGCTCAGCACTGAGCAATAAAATATTTGCAATGATGACGGACATGAGCGAAACGATTGTCAATATTTACCTATTTCTATAAATTGTAGGTACTTACAAACATAATTGCCAATGATCGCAATACCGATGCTCTGAGTGTTAATCCCTACAGCATGAGCGCCAACCGTCTGCCATCCTCTGCCTTCATAAACTGAACCCTCACCACCAACTGCGAAACTAAAACAAAAAAAACATACAGAACGAATATAGAACCTCCTCCTTTCTGGAAGTCGGTTAAAAACAACACCATCAATATCAATAAATAAATATGCTCCTACATGATTCACAATCGCAATAATTTTTTTCGACACAGATGGTAATTTTAATTAGGGCCCGTTACAAAAGTGGAACAATGTGCAAGGCTTTGATTCCTTGTTTATGTTGCAACGTAAGTTTTGATGTTTTCGAGTTAAGACTGAATGAATGGCTATTGAAGTAAAGTTGCTTATTAATTATCCTAATTTCAGGTTAAGCAATTCAAGTACCTACCAATGTATTGAGTTTTGGAGGCTCAATAAACTATTTGTTGTTTCTCGATCAGATTTGATTATCAAACGTGCCTACGTTTGATGATGAAGGAATGGCAACCATACTACGGGTGATGAGATAGGCATCTCATACTCTACCAAGCGTTTTCATTAGACCTTTGTAATTCTAATGGATAAGGAGTGAAAGTATTTTTGACTAGCTATAATCTGGGCATTTTCAAAAGGATTGTGAAAAGGTTTCTTATAGTTGGTTGTATATTAGTATAGTATGTATATGGTTGTTATAGTAGACAATATTGTCGCTAACCATCAAGAAAAATGTAGTCAAACGCAAGCCTTAAAAAGTTAGTATTAAAAAAAAAGAAAAGCAAAATAAGATGAATATAATACGCCCAACGATCACATACATAGATCCTGGATCCTAACTAGGATTCCCTGTGTCTAGGGTTCCAGGAACTACAAGGACCATGGCCCTACAACACCCAGACACAGTACAAGTATTCCTGTATTATTCTTTAAGTAGGTTGGATTTCTTACTTGTATCCAATATCTGGCCATCCATTGACATTTTGATGGGTGTTCTGCATAGACCGCATGTCCCGCATGCACTGGTCCCTCGTTAGACAGACCCCGGGCACAGCGGTGTGGTGGATCACCACATATGGTACCGGCGTGTTCAGCCGGGTGACAGAGCGCGGTGGGTTTGCACCCCAAGCGGTTCGCGTCACGAATGGTAAGATGTTATCTAGGGAACGGGAAAGCCAAACAATATAATAATATTGATAATATCACCCAACTATCACATACATAGATCCTAGACCCTAACTAGGATTCCCTGTATCTAGGTACCCAGAAACTACGAGGACCATGGTCCCATAACACCCAGACTCGGAACAAGTATTTGCGCTTTTTTTTCTGTGCACACTTGTCCTGCCACGGGAACCAAACCCGCCGCCTCCCAGTTTTTAGCCGACCTTTTCAACCACCACACCACAGAGACTGTCAATTTAATGGGCTAATATTACTTGGCTCCTTCATCCAACGACTTCCCGCGGTTTTGACCACATTTTTTTGGTCAAACTGTCGCTGTATGGTAGGCCTATGTCTAGCATAGGACGGCTTCCAGCTGATGACGATGGTGATTATGAAACAATATTTATCAGTGTAATTTATATTCAAAGGTTATAAAAATGTGCTGTCGTAACCTGGAGTATGTATGGAGTATGTATATAAAATTTCACTTAAATCGGTTCAGTTATTTTGACATGATAGTTGATTTTCTCCGACGCCAATGAAGCCAAATGTATTTGACACAACACAAACAAACTCAAACAAATAAACAAACAGCCGCTTCACTTTTATTGATTAGTAAGGTTAGTGATGATACCTATAATAAGTAGTACACGACACAACATCGACACGTGTAATTGTATATTGCTTCTACAAAATTATAAGCATATAAGAACTCTTCGCTTTACGAGTACTCATTAAAAAGATCCAGTCAAGTATAAAAACAATTTCCAAAGTAAGTACATACTTTCTTCATTTTTCGGGTCCCAGAATCGATCCCAAGTTTTTATTTCCCGGAAGAGCGCTGAGCCAGGACATTCCGTGGCTGAGACCTGACGATGCCCGATGAGTCTGTAATCTCGTTTGATATAACCAAGCCGTACACCCTCGGATATCAGCTGCTTAGTCGTTTCGAGAACTAATGTTGGAGGAAGTTGTGCTGTGAAGAAATAACAGGAACTTGTTAGGATACAAAGACCACACACAATAGAATAGCTTTTCTTGTTTTAAGAACCATGTAGTATACCTAAAAAAAACTCAACCTAAACTCTTACCGATGGGGAGTAAACATAAACGAACAATAAAATTTTAAAAAATAATCCACAAAACTAAAGAACAGCTTTGTTTTCAAAAGAAAATCAGTTACAAACTTGTTTGCACAATTTTCAAACGTTGTGGCACTGAGGTCTGTCCAATCTGTAAAAATATTGTGGAAAGGCGTGGTGATGTCCCTTATTGCAAAATTATTATACTATACATGAATAAGTGGGGTATAAATAAGGCGTGGCAATGAGGTACTTACAAACATAGTCGCCAATGATAGCAATGCCAATGCTCTGAGAGTTGACCCCAACCGCGTGAGCTCCAACTGTCTCCCAGCCTCTACCTTCGTAAACTGAACCTTCGCCGCCCACTGCGAAACTGATAGGAAAATAGCACGATAAGACCATGGATAGGAGAATTCTCTTTAAATAAACTGAAGGTCTGTCAATTTTGTATGCTATATGTAGCAAACAAGCACATATATGGCCTTCCTGATGTCAGGGAAGAGGTTACGGCAGCCTATGGACGTATGTAATACTAGACGCGCCACTAATGCGTTGCTAAAACATCTTCCTGCAAAAACAATTGAAGCAGAACCTAAAGAAATATATTTTCTATCCGAAATAAGCATTCTTTGAAGCACACAAAATTCGAGATCTACGACTGATACCAATTGCAACATAACAATTAGGTATGTTATCAACAGACAATCAAAAAGTCTGATATCAATGTTTTCAGTGGACATTAAATTACAAGCAATAAAAATATTGCCTAATATGCTGAGCTCACTGAAGCGCAACACTATACCATGTAGGCGATACGGTAGTTCCTAATCCATGCATCCATCAGTTAATAATGATACATCCACAAATTTATATCAGCACTCCACGCACCACAGAATGTTCAAAACAGACTTGATCAGCCTGAAGACGTCCACCACTGATAATAGACCTCCCAATTGGAGCGCCACCTTTAGCGGATGCTTGCCTCTTCCATCCATTGCCTTTGGTTTTAACCAAGGATTGGTCCACCTAGTAGAGGGCTAGCCTACGCTGTGTCTTCCGGTTCATGGTCGCCCCTCCACTTTGGTAGTTGGTTCTGCGAGCGATGTGATCTACTCACTGCCATTTCGCCTTGTTAATTTTAAGAACTATAACAGCAACTAGTCAAAGTCAAAGTCAAAAGATTTATTGCAAATAGGCTATTTTTAGCACTGTTACAAGTCAAAATTATATTATGTACTTAAGATTAAGTTATTGTACTAAACATATAGAATTACAAAGTGCTTATTTTCAAACTTCTGCCCGCAGCTTCGCCTGCGGCGTGGCCTATAGGAAAATAATTCAACCACCCATTTCACCCTCTTAAGGGTGGAATTTCGAAAAAATCCTTTCTTAGCGGATGCCTACGTCATAACATCTACATGCATGCCAAATTTCAGCCCGATCCGTCCAGTGGTTTGAGATGTGTGTTGATAGATCACTATGTCAGTCAGCTAATCAGTCAGTCACCTTTGAGTTATATATATTTAGATATTACATAGCAAGCCCATATGAGTTTGAAAAAAATACTAGTTTCAAAAGACTTACTTGTATCCGATATCCGCCCAGTTATTTGTGTTTTGGTGGGTATTCTGCATGGCTCTCATGTCTCGCATGCACTGCTCTTTCGTCAAGCAGATGCGAGGTATATATGTGTGGTGAATGACCACATATTTTACAGGGGTGTTAAGTCGGGTGACAGTGCGTGGTGGGCTTGCACCCCAAGCCCCTCGCGTTATGAAGGGAAAAGGGAAGGAGTAACCTGAAAAGGTTTGAGTCATCTCATGTCTTTATTCTCATGCTCATATAGGTATGTATGTCTCAATGAATAAGTAGTTGTTGGTCATATTCTTGATACAATAAAGTCTTCCTTCTACCGGATAGACTATACGCAATTTAAAAATAAATAGCCGTGATCTTGAAGTATAGGTACAGAGCTACAATGCTCCAACATTTACAATGCAATTCAACCAAACTTTTTAATAATACGCAAACGCTTTTTACATTATCTTTCAGCTTAAATATGTATTAATATTAAATATAATGAATCGTTCAATTAAAAATAGGTAATAAAGATATAATAATAATAATATGTGTGGACATCTCACACAACGCCATCTAGCCCCAAACTAAGCAAAGCTTGTATTATGGGAACCAGATAACTGATACAATACTTAAATACTTTTTGTTTGTAAATACATACATAGTATACTATATAACACCCAGACACAGAACAAACGCCTATGTTCATCACACAAATGTTTGTCCCGGGTGGAAATCGAACCCACTACCCACAGTTCAGAAGGCAGGGTTACTACCAACTGAGCTATCGGGCCAGTCAATGAATCATTAAAGATATCAATGCGTAGTTATAAGGTTTTCAATATTTTTTCAATGAGTAATTGACATTGTTAATTCTTATATTGTGAATACTGAATGTGTACTATTATACCTAGCTATATCTAATACTAGGTATAATAACCTATTTTTTTCATCATATTGACATGTAATTTAAAATATTATGAATAAATTATTATGATTATGATTATGATTATGAGAAACTGTTTGTTTGGACGAATTTATTTCCAAATTAATCTCATAGAAATTTCATCTAAATTGGTTCAGACATATTGATTTTATATCGAAATAACTGAAAAAAATTACATAATAATATCATTGTATTTCTTAGTATGACAAGACGGTTGAAGTCGGCTTAAACCCTTTTAATAAGATATTATTTCTCTAATCAATGGTGGATTCGAACAATGGCCGAATTTTGATCGCGTCTCAAGTATTTTATCTAGTCTACATTATTTTATTTTCCTTTTTCGAGACATTACTAAAAAGTTCACAAAACTTACTTATAAGGCGTCTTAGATGATTAGGGTGTCCTACGGCACTCACAATGAAATAAAGCACGACAGCTAAAGTGAATTTGAGCATTTTCTGAAAAATTAAATGGGATAAAAGTCAAAGTCAAAGTAAAAAAAATTATTGCAAATAGGCTAATTTTAGCACTTTTACAAGTCAAAATTATATTAGGTACTTAAAATTAAGTTATTTCACTAAGCATATAAAATTACAAAGTGCTTATTGTCAAATAATATTTTAGTTTGTTAATATGTTTGATAATTGTATTATATCCTTATCCTCAGTTGGGAGAAGTCCACTGCTGGACACAGGCCTCCTCATAAAACACCACTATGGAGGCGTATCATAATCACCATGCCATTAATTTTGATTTTGATTTTAATTTGCCATTATCACTAAGCTTGACGGATTCCTTGCTGATCGCAGAAGATTTTAATGCACGGTGTAAACCACCTCTATAGTGTGGTGGTTGTGCAAGTCGGCTCATAGCCCGGAGGCGGTGGATTCGATTCCCGCGGCAGGACAAGTATTTGTGCACAGAAAAAAAGCGCACATACTTGTTCGAAGTCTGGGTGTTGTGGGACCATGGTCCTCGTAGTTCCTGGGTCCCTAGACACAGGGAGTCCCAGTTAGAGTCCAGGATCTATGTATGTGATCGTTGGGTGTTATTATTATTAGTAGATACCTAGTTAAGTGAGATTAAAATCCATGTATGTAGTTAAAATTTTTTCCGTAGCATGGTATTCATCCTGATAATATTACAATTTATCGTTTGGTGCGTTACGCTAACTGAGATTTTCAATTAGATTTTATTTTATATAGATTTAGATTTTTCACTGTCGAAGGCATACGTGTTTTTTTATTAATTAGCTTTTTTGTATTAATATTAGTGTTAAGGATAAGCAGGTCCAATTGGAGTAGAGCTCGCGTACAATCACAATAAGATCACCATTAAAAGAAATACATATTTATTAAAACCCAAAACTAGAACGCACTATCCATGGTAGCAGTTGTCTTCATATCTCTTTATGACCGATAAAACAAAAAACCCTGTTCAAAAATCAATTTAAAAATAGAAAACAATAAAATAAAACATATAAAAAGGTTGGTCGGTCGGCAACAATTTGTATGTTCCGAGTTTGCGGCGAACAAGTAATGGCGCTGGTTGGTAGAGACAACATCAGACATATAAAATGAAACTGCCAAGTGCAAGTTGGACTCGTGCACCGAGGGCTATGTAACCTCAAAACTTATTATGTTTGTTTTATGTTAATGATTGATATGACGAGCTAGCCGTTGATATTAAGCGACATGGCTGCCCAAGTGCTCATATCAGTTACAGTGTCACGTGACACTGCACTGCGCACGTCATAATTCCGTAGTTCCGTACCATAAGCAACCCTTATAAAGTCAAAGTCAAAGTCAAAAGATTTATTGCAAATAGGCTAATTTTAGCACTTTTACAAGTCAAAATTATACTAGGTACTTAAAATTAAGTTATTTCACTAAGCATATAAAATTACAAAGTGCTTATTGTCAAATAATATAGCAAGCCCATTACAGTATATGAGTTTGAAAAAAAAGCAGTTCTCTTTCTCACTACTGGTGCAAGCAATCCGGCACAATGCAGAATTGAATACTTTGATCCGATAAGTTAGTCATGTTCATCTGTCTGTCATATAAATAGATTCCAAAATTGAAAATTTAAAATTTAAATTCCAAATACGCATGAAATTTTGTACAATGACAGTTTAAGTAGAGATCTTAATCTTAATCTAACGGCAACTTCCCAGGAATATTTAACTTTAATGGCTACCCATGCACTTAGACAAGGAGTAAACCGTCCCACAAGGTTCACTACATGCATTGACCATTTTATGGTCAAAACCTCAGCTGCGTGGAAAACCATTGTCTTTGAACAGCAACTTACGGATCACTGCCCTATTTTGCTCTACATTGAGAATGATCGCATAAATAAAACTTTGAGGAACTACAATAAAACAATAATTAATTACGATGGCATAAAAGAGTCGCTTATGAAAGAATCTTGGTATGACCTATTTAATATAAATGATGCAAATATGGCAGCTGAACTGCTTACGGCTAAATTACTTAGTGTCATAAACAGCAATATGCAGGTAAGGTCATTTTCAAAAAGAAACTTACCACTAAAGCCTTGGATAACAAGAGGTGTTGTTAGGTCTATTAGGAAAAGAGATAAACTACATATGAAGGTAAGAAGGGCACCAGATGATGAACAACTTAAAGAAAAATATATAAACTATAGAAATTTGTGTAACAAAATTATTAGAAATTTAAAAAGAGAATACTATAAGAACAAATTAATTAAAAATAAAGGAAATGTTAAAGAAACTTGGAAAATTATAAAAGAGGTATGCAATTTTAACCAATTAAAGGTACCTTCTATTGAGTTACTTAAAATAACCGAGAATAACACTAAATCACTTGATATTGTAAATTCATATTTTACTTCTGTTGGAGTAGCACTTGCTAATAAAACTTTAGACCTGATGAATATCACAGAAGCTGAACTAGCGTCACTTGCACATACACCAAACTCACCAGTTAATACTATGGCGCTTATGCCGACAGATCCAGCTGAAGTCCGGGGTATAATTTATGGGCTAAAATCACACAGTGCTCCTGGTTGGGACAAAATTACAGCAAATATACTCAAGAAGTTCAGTATATATGTGGCAGAACCTATAGCTTTCGTTTGCAATTTGAGTTTTGAAACTGGCTCTTTTCCGTCAATTTTCAAAAAAGCTATCGTGTGTCCTATCTTTAAAGCTGGTGACAAAAGTAGCCCATGTAATTATAGACCCATTTCATTGTTGTCAACGCTCTCCAAAATCCTGGAAAAGCTAATGAAGAAGAGAGTTATGCAGTTCTTAGAAAGAAATAGCCTATTGAATAAAAACCAGTATGGTTTTAGAGATAATAAGTCAACAGAAGATGCGGTCTTGGCACTAACATCATTGATAACATCATACATGGACAAAGGCAACAAGTGCCTAGGAATCTTCCTTGATCTACAAAAGGCATTTGACACTGTTTCCATTCCTATTTTAATAAAAAGACTGCAAAATGTTGGTATCAGGGGATTGACACTTGACTGGTTCACTGACTACTTGGACAAAAGATCGCAATGTGTTCGCGTTGATGGACAGGAAAGTAAGATGGCATCGTGCACGTATGGCGTACCGCAGGGTAGTGCACTAGGACCTACACTATTCCTCATTTATATTAATGACCTATGTTGTACTGCCTTGCGGGGCTTGGATTTATTTATGTTTGCAGATGATACGGTGCTGCTCATACACGATAGAACCTGGGATAAAGCTATAGAACTAGCCGAGAACAGTTTATCCATTGTAACAAAATGGTTAGAGAACAGCCTTCTATCATTAAATGCATCCAAGACGAAATATGTGTGCTATAGTATGACATCTGCTGGAGCGCCTGCTAATAACACCACCTTAAAAATACATACCTTTCCATGTAACCGCAATACACAGCGATCTACCTTGTGTAGATGTGCTACCATAACAAGAGTTGATTCTATTAAATACCTCGGTGTATTGATAGATGAACGACTGAACTGGAGGCTTCACATTAATTCACTGACTGCTAGAATAAGAAAACTCATTTATATATTTAAAACGTTAAGATCTGTTGCTGACCCGAATCTATTAATTCAAACCTATAAAGCGTTATGTGAGTGCCTAGTTCGGTATTGCATATGTGCATGGGGAAGTGCAGCTAAAACTCACATTATCACCGTTGAACGTGCTCAGCGTGCTGTGTTAAAAGTGCTTCTGTATCTGCCTTTTAGACACCCTACAACTTCAGTCTACGAAAAAGCAAATGTTTTAACGGTGCGTAAAATGTTTATATATGAGAGCTTACGTCGCTTTCATAAACATGTTATACCAAACCTACCTGACTGTACTAAAAGGATAGATCATGTACCCATTAAGCGAGTTAAAACTAGATTTGCACAAATAGGAATACGAAGTAATGGTTCCGCACCTTTACAATAGTTTGAATAAAAAATATAATGTTAAAAAATACAGTAATAATGAATTTAAGAAGATTATTTTGGAATGGTTAAAAGATTTTGATTATGAAGGTATTGAAACTATGTTAGCAAGTTATTATTTTTAAGTTTTAATTTTAAAATATTAGAATTATTATATTATTATATTTATATTTAACAAACACATATTATATTGTATCTACATAGTATTATTTATAATATTAAATTATTTATATTTATTTATAATATTAACATTTATAATATTCACACTCACGCACGCACACTCCAATACACACACACACACACACTTTCACACACACACACACACACGCACCCACACCCCCACACACACACACACACACACATTTTGCCTTATTCTTAGATATTGATTATTTTTATGATGTTCTGTAAAACTAATTAGAGTGACATAGCTTAGATAAAATTAATAATGGGAGAAGCCACTGACTCCTGAAACACAGTTTCCACTAGTTCGGGAGTCTATGGATTCATTATAACCTTGTAACCAAATGTGTCAATAAATAAATTTGTATTTGTATTTATTTGTCTTAATATAAAAAAATATAAATAATATTTTTTGTATCATAATAGTAGCTCCCATACAGGTATTAAAAGGGGGATTAAAATTTTCATACTCTCCCTAACCCCGTCATTTTAAAGTTCGTTGATTGTTCGAATTTGATGTTGACAATTTCAAAAGAATAAACAAAATTGTAATTTTGATATGTTTTGAGTTATTGGATGATATTTGTTTCGAAAAATATATAAGTATTTGAGATGGGTTATTCTTATTTACAAAATATTTTTTAGTAATAAATTACCTTTAAAGAAAGTAATAAAAGATAATATAATATTGCTTTTGAGTAATCTCAAAGGTATAGGTTAGGCTTTTACAGTACCTACATTAATTTTATTACAGTTAGCACTGTAATAAAATTAATGTAGGTGGCTTACATTATGCTGTTCAACTAAACAAAGTACTAGGCTAACATAACCTTAAAGATATAGTGATATTACAGTGTATAGTGATGTTTGGTGCTTATATATTTATGACCAATAGTAATGAAAAATTATGAGGGTAAATTATCTTAGGCACATATTTTTAAAGTTCGTTCATTTTGATGGAGAAAGATTAAAAGCACTTATTTAGATATTTTTTTTAATGGGCAACTCGTATCGTTGAACATTGTCAAAGAATATATAGAATTGTCCAGATCCCTAAGGCTAGATCTTTTGGTTATGCCCAACTAAGATTTAAATTTTCATATTCAATTATTGAAAGTTTTTCATACTGCAATGCAAAGTTAAGGGTACCCATACGAAAATATTTGTCTACGGTTACATATGCCTATATTATAATAAAAACGCGTACATATTTTTTATATTACAAATTAGAGGATACACCAAATTACACTTAAAATTCCAGCTCAAATTCTCACCATTTTTATTCCAACTGCGCTAACGTTCCTCACAAATAAACTATAGAGAAGTGTCACACCCCTTCTCACTTTGATGGTTTGGTATATAATGCAAATAATAACCTATATACCGTTCTATATATATTACGTAGTCATAGGCTTGATAATAAGGTACTTTCCGAGATTAGGGGTGATGCTGCTTACGTACATACCTATTGTATTGTGATAACTATGATAAGATTAATGATTAGAGCCTGCGTAGAATGGGTAAATAGCCTGTCAAATATCAGAAGTCATTATTTTAGTAATGAGGGATGACTATCACGGAACAATTACATTTTTATCCAAACTTGATATTTTTTTCTGAACTAGTTGTTACTAAATAATATAAAACAGCCAAATTGAGAACCTCTTTCTTGAAATTAATTAAGAAGGCAAGGTAACTTACACCTGTCGACCGGAGTGATGGAGAGGTGGGGGCGTTGTGCGTTTAGTTGTACAGACCATCGTCTACTTTTTTGTCTGACAATATTCATCTTAAGATTGTGTGGAAGAGATCGCTGTCAGCGATAAGACCAATCTTTGAAAACATAGTTTATATGTTTTTTAACTGTATTCATTGATGAGACAGTAAAGAGTTTTCTATCTATGCTTGAGCCTTACGGCTCTACAGTATATATTCCGGGTGAACATGAAAGAAAAACTCAAAGGGGTGGATGCAGTTTCAGTGACCGAAATCAGCTAAAAATATATCATCATCATCATTATCAGATTGTGGCATTGCCCCTTGAATAGCAATGCTTAGCCCCTGGGCTAAATAATAGGTCTTTACCTATGAAATTGCCGTATTCCAGTACAGACTTTTTCAAACAAAAAAAAGTTTTGATTGGCTATGAATTCTAAATTCAAATTAATTTTGTTTTAAAAATATGACATTCTATTTACAATATAAGTCTTTTGTTTATTGATTAGCGTTGTATTTTCATTACATTTCAACATTTTTCCTCATAATGGATACTTTGAAATTTCGTGTAATTATGGAATATGAGTTCCGTCGTGGCACCAACGCGGCACAAACGACACGTAACATCAACGACGTTTACGTAGAGAACTGTACAAACGAACGTACAACCCGTTATTGGTTTGCTCGGTTCCGTTCTGGGAATTTTGACTTGAAAAATGAACCTCGTGGTCGTCTGGAAACTTTGGTCAACAATGATGAATTAAAGGCGATTGTGGAAGCTGATGAATCTCAATCTACAGCTGAGCTGGCAGCAGCTTTTGATGTTAGCATCAAAACAATATTGGTCCATTTGCGACAGATTGGCAAGATAAAAAAGATTGATAGATGGGTGCCCCACAAACTTAACGATCGCCAGCGCAACGTACGCGTCGACACTTGCCTTGCGCTGCTTAACAGGCACAGAAATGAAGGAATTTTGAACCGAATTGTTACGTGCGACGAAAAATGGATTCTTTTTGACAATCGAAAGCGCTCAGCAAGTTGGTTAGATCCTGGTTCGGTACCAAAGCAATGTGCAAAACGAAAAATGACCCCTAGAAAGGTGATGGTCACAGTTTGGTGGTCTAGTGCTGGTGTGATTCATCATAGCTTTTTACAAAACGGCGAGAGCATTACTGCAGATGTGTACATTGAAGAACTGACCACAATGATGGCGAAACTCGCACGTCTGCAACCAGCTTTGGTCAATCGGTCGTCTCCACTGCTACTTCACGTCAACGCGCGACCCCATACTGCACAACAGACCGTCTCTAAGCTGCATGAGTTGGGTTTGGAAGCTCTCCCTCATCCGCCATACTCACCAGATCTTGCGCCTACCGACTATTACTTTTTCCGAAATTTGGACAACTTTTTAGCGGGAAAAAAATTCAATTCCCGAGAGGCAGTACAAAACGCCTTTGAAGAGTTTGTTGTCTCCCGTCCTGCTGATTTTTTCAAGAAGGGCATCCATAAACTGCCGCAGCGTTGGCAAAGATGCATTGATTGCAGGGGTGATTACTTTGAATAAAAGAAATAAATAAGTTCGAAAAAAAAAATACTTTAACTTTTTTCAAACAAAACGGCAATTTCATAGGTAAAGACTAATAGAATATTTCATTATCAATTTGCATGGATTGGTATATTAATAAAAAAAAAATGCAAAGGACTATCTACATTTATTGGTAGACGTGGGTCATAATCGAAATACGTATGGGATAAGAGTGATAATCGCTGTGTATGTGAGAGTGTGGATGTGTGTTTACACACATAAACACACACCCACACACACACACTCGTGATTTCGTCCACGTCACGCAACGAGTATCCAATAGTGAATCTATTGAAATGAAACCCATTTCATTTGAATACCAACCAATATTTTCATCAGACAAGAAATTTGGGCCAACAAATGCCCTTGTAAAGTACGCCCGTTTTCCTGGAAGATGTTGACGTGTACACTGAGTGGACAGCCGGTTAGGAAAACAAATCGTTCAGGGAACTCCCTGCATATTCCGATGATAAGCAGTGATCTATAAACCGATTTATGTATCACTAGCTGCTGCCCGCCACTTCGTCCGCGTGGAATGAATAACAACTTTTATGCTCCTATCCCTAATATAATAATAATAACGCCCAACGATCACATACGTAGACCCTGGACCCTAACTAGGATTCCCTATGTCTACGGACCCAGGAACTACGAGGGCCATGGTCCCACAACACCCAGACTCCGAACAAGATTTGCGCTTTTTTTTCTGTGCACAAATACTTATCCTGTCGCGGGAATCGAACCCGCCACCTCCAGGTTATGAGCCGGGAAATAAACTAAAGCTCTAGCAGTGTATTTGAATCCTAGTTAGGGTCCAGGATGTATGCATGTGATCGTTGGGTGTTATTATTATTATCATTTTAACAAACTTTGTTTCAACAAATACTGCGTTTACCATCTAAACGACATGCTTTTTCGGTAGCTATTACCGACGTAATTAAACCAGGAAACAATACCAAGGCCGTCGACTATATCCCATGCTCCAGTGGTGCGCAGAATCGCAGGCGCGGCGCGCGGAGCTTGCGTAAGACAGGCGCGCCGGAAGCGAGGCGCCCAGACGATCTCAGGAAGTTTACCGGCCAGATTGACCTCGACATGTTGTGGAGCGAGGACAAGATCGATTGCAGAAAAGAGAAATGGGGAAAATTTTCACTACACCTTACAATAACGCTGCATAAAAGTGGAATAGGTACTCAGTGTGTTCTCATACTTTATCTTTTCATATTTCTAATTTGATAGAGAGAAACAAAACACTAAATATTTATTCTTCCGCTACACAACGTTATAAGTACCTAACGGGGTAAATGTTTAAATATGACATGACATAATAAATGCTTAGAAATAAGCAAAATAATAATAGTAATAATGTGTGGACATTTCACACAGAGCCAAACGTCCCACGTAAGTCCCAAACTAAGCA
The DNA here is from genome assembly GCA_905220475.3 of Ennomos fuscantarius. Classification (NCBI taxonomy): domain Eukaryota; kingdom Metazoa; phylum Arthropoda; class Insecta; order Lepidoptera; family Geometridae; genus Ennomos; species Ennomos fuscantarius. The sequence continues at coordinate 7,056,797 of HG992044.1, forward strand.
ACGCTTGTATTATGGAAACCAGATAGCTGATAAAATAATAGTATACTTTTTTTATTGTAAACACATACATTGAATACAATGTAGCACCCAGACACAGAAAAAACAAAATAGTCTTGATTTTGATGATTTTGACTAGATGTAATAGTAAAAGCTACGTTGCGTAGATCCTCTACGAGACACTTTACCTGTAGACTTTCTACACGTATTTATTGTTTTCGCGCAACTTTCCATCTGCTGATAATTTTTCTTTACGTAGGTCGACTTCTTGTCATCTTATATACATCTGGTGAAATTATTGGTCTTTACGTAGGTCATCTGCAGATAACTTAGCATCTGCCAAAGATTTTCTCTACATTTAGACCGTCTTTGAGCTACTTTACATCGTACATATCTACATTACATCTTTACGAAATTTGTTGGCCACTTAACATTTTTTAACATTTATAATATACATTAATGATTTTTCTTTGCGTAGGTTGCTTCGGGACTACTTTACATTACGTGAAAATTTTATTTGCGTATCACCTCCGGGCTACTTAATATATGCTGAACATTTTCCTTATATAAATCGTCGTCAGACCACTTTACAACTGCTGAAGATTTTCTACATCTACATATACGAAAAATACTCATTACGTAATCGTGGGAGTACAAATCACTAAATAATATCTAAACATACAAAAAGTATACATGCTATATAATATAAATATATATATATATATATATAAATTGATTGGAGTTATATTACCAACTACCAGTAAATTACTTACATTATTAATTATTACTTAATTAGGCTGGAAAAGTATAGTTTTTTTTAGTTTGTATGTTAACTATTCTATGAGCAACGTTTGAACATAAATTGGTTTACGGGACACTATAAATATACAGTATGAATTTGTTTAGGTACAGGACGAAGCTTTATTTACTCATCGTAAGTAGTTCGAGAGCTCAAGTATTTTATGTTGTTTACATGATTTTTTATATGGGCAAGCGTGCTCCACCTTAGACAACTTCATCACTTACAATCAGGTGAGTTGTTGCCAAATGCATGCCCATTTTACCATAAAAAAATATAACAAATATATTTGAGCTTTCAAACAATGCAGTAATTAGGTGTTAGTTACGTATATAATTTCATTTAAGAAGATTGTAATTGCTTAGTGTTAGGTGCATTATGTTATTTATAAGTTATCACGTAGGTAATAAATCACACACAATATCAGTACATAACATAGACAATTATGCAGATATTACCAATAGCTAATGATTTAGATATGTACCTATAGATAAATAAAAAGTCCCTTGTATTAATTATATAGGGCATTGAATAGCGTTAGCTACAATTATGAACAATAACAATGTGACTCTACTATGCCTAAAGCAAAGGTTAAGTAACGGGTAATATTTTATGAGTCAGTGTAGTGAAATAATTTAAGTACCTAATGCGGAAGAAAGGTTCTCTCTCGAGTGGCCACAAACCGGAAGACGAATAGTTTTTTTTTTTTTGATGTTTTTTGAATGCTGTTGGTCTCAACCGACCTTTACAGTGTCACTGCGTAGGAAGGAAGAAGTGGAAGGTTAGCCTACGGTTTGGAAGATGAAGCGTAGGCCAGCCCTCCAGTATAGGTAGGCCAACGACCTGTCAGGCGATCACGGAAGCTGATTGCAACGAATTTAAACAGAGATTTGTTTGGGTTGGACAGTTTAAATAGCTGATGTGCATAGTTACTAAAGACATTTTTAATTTAGGAATGAAATTTCTCCTGTTGCATTGCAATCAAATTGTTTCTATGTAGTTTTGGAAACAACACGAAAAGAAACGTTTCACCATCATTATACGACTTTCCCCACACTCATGCGTGTAATCCAGCACTTAACGAATAAAATGCCACCAATTTTATATACTAACACTGAAAATAACACAAGCTTTAGAAAATAATATCATGCGGCGACGCAATCTTTTTCGTTTTCCCGCCAAAACTCACACTCTGTAGGTTTGTTGCCAGCGTTTGTTTCCTGATAATCATAATCGGGGAGTTTTCAAGGCAAGAGTGAACATGTTCCATCATCGACCGCGTCGGAGAGCTTCAGGAAATAAGTATTTTCAAATATTACAAAAGTATTATGTATTGTTGGAAGTTGTAATTTATGTTGGTTTTTAATTTTTTTTCTTTATAATTAAGTTTTTAATTTGAAGATTCAAAAATTAATTACAAGGTATAAATGATTAATAAAAAAACAATCAAAATTAATCTAAGACAAAATTCTGGCAGTATGCTGCTGCTTTAGAATGTTAGGAATTAAAATAATATGTCAAAATAAAAAATTAAATCAGAAATTACGTAAATAGGTAAATTGCAAGGCCGGCCTTAAATTCATATGCACAAAAAACGTTCAAAAAGTGCAAATCTTAAACGTTATGTAAAGGTAACATGAATAAATACGAATAAGTAGCTTTTGTGCATTATGTTTTAATTGAAAGGTGAGTTCGAGGGTAGTTAAAATTTATAACGCGTTACCTCAGAATAAATTATGGTATTTATGCCTATCTAAGGTACTCTACGTATAGCGTTATATTTTTGCCCATGTATTCTAATATAATATATTTAAATTAAAATATCTTGATAATAATTTCGCATGTAACAATGATCAATAAAATGTAGCATATATCATTCATAAACTAGATCTATTATATTAGGCTATCAGATCTACTCGTGCGAAACTTCTGGGTTACACAAAACACCACCTAACGGCAGCCGTATGCAATGTAAATCCGTAAATTTTCGTACGATGCTGTTCCGTATCCCGGCACACCTATTTTTAAAGTTCCAGTGGATTCAGAGATGAAATTCCTGTGCTAGTCTTAGTATTGGGCGAAACACGCTCGCATACGCGCTTCGATACCAGAAATATCACCAGTATCTTGTTAAAAAAATATGATTTGAGTGTTACCGGTGTGTTGACTAAGTGCGTATTGGTGATTATTACAGACACAACACACACACAGAAAAAACTTGACGTAAGATAAATAAGCATGTGAAAGATTCTATTTAGAGAGATGCTTTTCGCGTTGTATCATAGTTTAATCGAGAGCGCTATTATAATTTTGCATGGTTGACGTAAATTATGCATACAATAGCAACCATGTTGTGGTTTTGATCCTTATTGATTAAACCTTACCAGCAGCTTTTTTACCCCTTCTTTACCCTTGTGGATCACCCATTATATTTTCTTTTGGAAAGCACATGAGCTACATTACAAATAGAGATATGATACGTACAACACTAGTGCGCTTTTTAATTGTTGATCTATACATCTTCCTCTCCTCGTATTCCCTGGGTCCCTAGACACAGAGAAATCTAGTTAGGGTCCAGGATTTAAGTGATCGTTGGACATTATTATCATTATATTATATTGTTATTCGGATTAAAGCTTTCTTCCAATTTCATTCCATTCAAAAACTATGTAATTACTGCCAGGCAAGCGCGAATATGGTACCACTATGGTGTCATACTTATTATTAACTAGCGGCTTGCCCCGGCTTCACACGGGTATAGATATATATATCTAGTTTATCACCTATGTTCATCAGGGATAATGTAGGATTCTAATGGTGAAAGAAATATTCTAATCGTTCCCGTAGTTTCAGAGCCTATTCAATGCAAACAAAAAATCAAATGTTTCATCTTTATACGTAAATATTTAGTTTAGATTTGTGTTGAGTTCAGATAAAATTTGGGTTAAACCTCTAATTTATTTATGTCATTAATATTTCAAGCAAATAATTCAGACGATATAATTTACATGCAATTTAGTGTTGTTCTTCAATTCGCCACCGCCTACTATAAATACTTATATGATTGTACGTACACTTCTACTATACCTCTACGCCAGTATAGGTAACCCCCGATTATCAAGTTTTATTCTACACAGAGATTAGAGAAAAACATTCTACATCTAGTGATTTTGGTTGTACCTACATTGTCTGTCAATCAATCAATCAGTCAGTCACTCAAAATATTTTTTTTAACCAGCTCCGAAAAGCGGTTCTCAATTCAACTGTTTTTTATGTTTGTTACCTTAGAATTTTCGACTGGGAGAACCGATTTTAATGATCCTTTTTTATTTGTAAGCTGGTTCTTCTCGTGTAGTGCCATTTCAATTTGGTCCAGTTCTGACAATGGCATCCATGAGAAAACTATATGAGTTTGAAGTTGGTTGTTTACGCTTTGCGTTTGTTACTTTTTTGTATTGGCACACACCCTATATTACTTTCAATAGAGCCCATTCTTCCAGTGGACAGTCTTCTCGATCTTATCCCGACAACAGCCCAAGCCGAGGATCACGTCTCAGGGGTGCCCTTGCGCTAGTTGCCTCCCACTTTTGACGACAGGCCTTAAGCGCCTGCCCAGTGACGCTGTAAAGGTTGGTAGACACCAACAGCATTAGTCCGTTAAAAAAATACACCCTTATTGAAAACTACCCAAATTTATGCAAAAAGATTTGATTTATTAATTTGAGTGTCTCGAGAGTGATCAATGATAATTAATTTAAACTTGCACGAAATGTGCAACAAAATTGATCGAGAAATTACATTTGTAAACGTTATCTCCTAATCTACTTGAATTATAATCATTCAGTTGGGCGCATCATTTCATCTGATGTACTTATTTATCGCCAATATTCGATTTTTATCAATTAAAAGATCGCGAATGATTTCTGATAAGATTATGTAATAGGTACTAAAATTTTATAAGTGACAGTACGTTGATTACTTACGTATCTTTCTAGTTGAAACCAAAATAATGAATATATAATGAGCCTGCGTTAATATATTAAAATGTATATATATTATACCTATTTACGATAGATATGAAATCATATGCGCCCATTTCTTACCCTATAAAAAAATAACGCCCAACGATCACATACATAGATCCTGAACCCTAACTAGTATTCCCTGTGTCTAGGACTCAGAAAGTACGAGGACCATGGTCCCACAACACCTAGACATTGAACAAGTTCTTGCGCTTTTTTTTTCTGATAAAAAAGTAACGCCCAACAATCACATACATAGATCCTGAACCCTAACTAAGATTCCCTGTGTCTACAGGGAATCTTAGGGAACACAGAAACTACGAGGAACGTAGTACCACAACATCCAGACACAGAACAAGATTTTGCGATTTTTTTTCTATGCACAATGCTTGTCCAGTCGCGGGAATTGAAGTCGCCACATCCAGGTTATGAGCCGATTGGCTCAACCCCTACACCACTGAGGTTGTCAATACATAACTGATGACATTAAAAGTATCACAACATGAAGACTATATATTCATTAATATTATTTATACCTTCATTATTCATTCATACCTAATTAGGCTGCATATAGATTTTATTATTTGCATATTAACTATTCTACCACCGTACGTTTGTCATTAGCTTTCCTATAACATTGAAAAAGCATTGGCTTACTTACTTCTTTATAGCTGAACTCGTTTCTTTCAAAAAAAAAGTCATTTGATTCACGTAAATCTCCATTGCCAACATAACATAGTTGAAAAATTGAATTATTATGTTGGTATATCCGGTAAAATGTAATGTACAAATGTCAAGATGGCGACATTTACATTAAACAAAGCAAAAACAAAGTTATACCACCCGATATATGGAGCTAAACTAAAGAAGTTTTACTTCAGTCGTATGGTCTAAAGCACACTCATTTTATTTAATTGTTTGTTAGCCTTGCATTTAACCACTATCTCACCTGATGGTAAGCAAGGACGTGGTCTAGGATGTAACACGCTTGCGTAGAAGATACCTGTTCACTCTCGATTTGAAGACTCCAAGGTTATAGTCTTCGGGAAATACGGACACCGGTAAAGCGTTCCACTTTTTAGCTGCTCCATTTGTTGATGTACATATTGGCATAAGTGAGTGCTAAGTCCTTCCATCAGGTAAGTATATGGTTTGCGTTCCATACAACTTGATTACTATCCGAATTTTTTAAAGTCTTTATGGAATCTCTTATAGTAATGACCGAAGGAATATGGAATCCCTGCTCCAAACAAAAAATAAACGGAAACCATATGTATAATATCTAAATGCGTAAACCAAGTGTTCGTAATAAGTCTAGCCGATCGCGGTGGTATGTGACTGAATGATAAAAATACCCGTCTTGTATGAATGAATTTTTTGTTTCGGCCAATTTTATAGTATCACGTGATTTTGTTTAAAAAATTTAGTCTTGCGGATGAGTAAGATGTAAAGCGAGACTATTTATTCTTATCCAGTGGTAATGGGACATAACGTAAATTAGAGAAGTTTTGGCTTAACACTGAGAACAAAGCGAGGTCAAGTACAGTTGAGCTTTGGAGTATATATACCTAAGCTTGACAGCTGAGCGAGTTTGTATGCGGGTATAATTTGTCTCTAAATAATCAGCGACTTTCCCAATACTTTCGATGAGTTTCTAGAATAATCAGGTGACCTTTAAGGTCGCTAAGAACTGGCGCGGCCTGCCGCGTGGTAATTATAGACCACGCTAATTTGAAACAACCTTTTCTTCAGCCTCATTCTAACACACACACACACACAAACACATCTAACCTAAATACTTACACCTCTACATTCTCAGTGTAAAAACCTGACAGATCAGCATGCCGATCGGTAACGTGTCCAAGGACCCTGCCCCCCGCCGGGACAGCTTCCGCCCCCCCTGGGTCAAGGACAAGGACGCGGAGGCGCCCCCGTCGTGGACACAGAAGAAGTTGAAACCAGTGGAGAGTGCGAAGAGTGCAGCTGTAGAAAGCGAAGAGACGGCGGCGCCGCCGGTGGCGAAGCCTTTGAAACGTAAGTTTGGCAATATTGCAGTTGATTTTGAGAGGTTCAATACCCCTATACTACGAGTTTTTTAAACATCTCATTACTCGATATTGTGTACAGTGATTTAAATTCCAATAAACTCGGTACTAGGGGTTTTGTACTTAGAGCTTTCTTCCATTAGGTAGAGAAAAGCTTTTAAAGCGATGTGCTTATCTGCGGTGATTAAATTATTACAATTATTTTATTATATAATACGGTACTTAATTGACATATTAGTGGTAAACGTAAATTCGAACGTAGCCTGCCTGGTGCCATCTAAATTTTATTTTACTAATTAGTACCTACTAAAACTATGTATCTAATGATGTAATGAAATGCCAGTGGTCAATTCTGGATAGTATTGACCACAGGCATATCATTACATCATTATATTTCGTTTGATGTAAAATAATGAGTTTGTAATGTTGGTGTCATCGACATAAATAATCAAACAGTCGAAGGCACTTTCCCCGTCAAAGTCAAAGGATTTATGCAAATAGGCTATATTTAGCACTTATACAAGTCAAAATCAGATTAGGTAATTAAAATGAAGTTATTGTACTAAGCATATAAAATTACAAAGTGCTTAATGTCGAATATTATATAGCAAGCCCATTAGGTACAATATGTGGGATTGAAAAAAACAAGTGTGCTTTAGACTAGACTGAAGTAAAACTATAAAACATAACAATTTATTTTTTTTACTTTGTTGTTTTGACAATAGAGAAATACGTTAACCAATAACTTTCAACCTCCGTTCGCCATCTTACTTCCCAAGTCAGGCGTGCATAAAGAAGTGTTACTTCAAAAAATAAGTTCTCTTTCCCATTACTGGTATAAACAATCCGGCACAGAAAACTCCGATCCAAAGCTTCGATTACACCTGTAAAGAAGAAGCTTCAACGAACTTTACAGTGACGTCTTATATGTTTTTTTTTTCTTATATATTTTACAATATTCATAATGTATTACAATTAAGACATCGTAATTAAATATACAACTAAAGTAAAAAAAGAATAATATATTTTTTTTTTTATGTTAAGGAATGTCGTGACGAGCTAGCCGTTCGCCTGATGTTAAACGACACGGCTGCCCATATCAGCTGCAGTGTCACTCGGAACTCTAAAGTATAGAGGTTCGCGTGACACTGCACTGCGCACGTCATCCAGAGACATCAGCACAATCTAGTAATAAGATTACTAAACTGTGAGATCGGATCATAAAGTCTCATTTGTCCAGTAATTTCACTACCTACAGTGCCCTTCAAACCGGAACACAGCAGTGCTTGCGCACTACTGCTTGGCGGCAGAATAACTGGCAAAGCGGTGGTACCTACCTAGACGAACTTTGCAATAAAGTCCTACCACCTTGTAAATGATATTATAATGTTTATTACATTACAAATGGAAAGCCGACATTTTATAGCAACAGGCAAAAGGCAAAGTACCTAAGATTGCATAAAATTGAGCTTGGGTATTCAGACCAAGCTTTTTTTCTGAGACATCATATATTGTGTACCTAATAGGCTCTTTTCATCATCAGGTTTGACTTGACTTAATAATTACTATTAGCTTTAATACAATAACCAATTCATCCACTTTAGTGCAATAAATACTACATTATAATTGTTTATCCCGATATTTCTGATTCCATGGCTGAAATTAGTCAGACATTTCTTGCTAATTTAAAGACGAGTTTCGCCCGAAAGTAAACAGCTTATAAAAAAATCTTAAGAAGAACTGCATCGTAGCGTCCATCGCTTTGTCATCGCTGGCGTACCGTCAGAAAATAATGTTACTTTTTATAGATGGAAGTAAATAAAATATCTACTGTCATAAATGATGAAAATTTTTTCGATCATAGGACATAATAAAGTTACTACTTAACACAAAACATTTATTCAACAGAAACATTAATATGTACAGGCACACTATAAATAAAAAGTTACAACAAAAAAAAAACAAAATTAAAACACATTTACAAAATAATTAATAATTTTTCGACAAGTTTCTACTTGATTGGTTCTCGCCTAGGGGGATCCCAGAGCTGGCACATACTTCGCTTAGAAGCTAAGTCTTCTACTTAAGATAGAATTTAAAAATCCGATCCAAAATCCTTTTGGGTTTGATATTATATTGAGATTGATAAAAATTTTACAACGTACATAACTATAGTTGTATTAACAATATGTATGTGGTATATATAATGTAGCAGATTCAATTTTTTGAAGTGAAAACTTCTTTAGGCCCTTTGAGCAGTTTTTGGGTGAACAAAAATCACGGAACTCGCGTCATCATCACCGCACGCTTGCTTTGAGCGTTACAACTTACTTAGTTTTTCACTTCTATAGGCAGTTCCCAAAGACTGCTCCGTACAGTTTTTTAATCAGGCAAAGTGCCTTTATTGTTTTAACTAACTAAATCAATAACACTAACTCAATAACACTACACCACCTATTACAAAAAATATATATACTATATGCTAACCACGATGACCTATAGACAGTCCAAATGCTACAGCCTATTACCGGCCCACCCCGTCGTCGCCGCTCGAGACACGTCTTGAGCGACCCGGATGATCCTATAGCAGCCGTAGTATCGGCTGCGCTAGGATCACCGGACCCGTCTAGCCCTTCTGGCTTAGGTACCGCTTTCGGCACCGGTATAGGATACTAGCGTAACACAATCAGACACCGACCCCGCCGGCGAGGTCGACGTACCCCCCGTAGTTTGGCTAGAACGGTCGCGACTTTCAATAGGGTCCACTCTTCCAGTGGACGTAGTCTTCTCGATCCTCTTATCCCGGCAACGGCCCAAGCCGAGGCTCGCATCCCAAGGGTGCCCTTGAGCTAGTTGCCTCCCACTTTTGACAGCTGGTCGGTAGAGACCAACAGCATTAGCTCGTTCAAAAAAAAGCAGCCTATTACCGGTACCATGCCCAACATGCTGGCATCATTGCTCCGTTGAATTGTAATGGTGATTCGTTCGATCACGCGTCGCATCCACCAGGCGCTCTAATAAACTGGAACGTGATCTCCCGGTCCCCACTAACCCAGGGTCTCTACACCAACCGGTTCAAATTTGTAATTCTTTTCTAGGTATATGATAAAATATAATAGCGTGTTACATCCTAGATCGCATCGTCACTCACCATCAGATGCGATAGTGGTCAAACGCAAGCATATCAAACAAAAAAATGTAGTGATTATTTAATATATGGTAAGTGTCTATTGCCGAATGATGACACATTGTTATCAGCTGTATATACGGCAATCCAGGGTATAAATAAGCTATATAAATTTGTTCAGCCGTTGCGATGTGAAGACACAACAAACACCAAACAAACTTTCGCATTTATTTATTTATTTATTTATTTATTTATTGCTTAAATATATTTGGTGCTTAAGTATACACTTAAAGTAACCTAAAATATATATTTATAATATTAGTTAGAATATTAATGTGATTCGTTGGGTTACTATAAGAAAATAAAAGTTATTTACATCGTAGGTAAACACAGATCTCGAATACATAACGATCACTATGTGTGGTCGTGTAAAAATACCAGCGGCCTTGGTATACAAGGTGTCAATATACAACAGCATTTACTCCTAGCTTCCTAATTATGAGTGCCAAAAGCCAAAACGGACCGAAAGTGTGTATTGGTCACAATCATTGCTTCCTTCATGACCAGAATTTAGTCAGTAATATACGTATATGACTGTACTCGGATATCATAATATATTTGAATGAAAACCAACAACACAGCGCCCTTAGCGGTAGGTAACTGATACCTAACTGTATACGTTTCATAAAATATCTTACGATAGGTACTTGATATTGAGTGCATTAATGTAGATTCGAATAAACACGTACAAGGGGTAGAAGTTCGATCACCAAGACTCTGCCAGTGGAGATCTACCAGCTGATGATGTGAAAATCAGTGAGTGATGAGTTGGAAAAGTCCCATCGGGTTATAATGTAACACAATTTGAAGGAACTCGTTGGGAACTCACCATAGATAGATTAGAATGATAGAACATGTTGTATTGCAGAAACAACTATTGTAGGTGGATAGATGAACTTCATATTTTTTTATACAAATAAAAATAATTTTTTGATAACTCCTAAGTTACATTCCCTTTTTTTAAATTTAATTGTTATTCTATCATTCTGGTAATTCTTAATTATAAATTTTATTTAAACTATAAAAGCTATGTTCTAGTTAAAACTTTAACAAACAACTTATCAACGTTGATAACGTTTTTGTCTTTATTTACTATTTTGATTGTGCGTAGATATCTTTTTCTGAAGTAAAGTGGGCGTTGCATTTTATTTTTTGTTTCATCAAAAATCAAATGACAATTCATTAATTTTAGCTTCTCAATTTAATGTTGGTTGACACACGGGCAGCAATTGTCGTTTGTTTTTTATTTCAATTAAATCTCTTATGTTATAGATTTCAATGTATCTAATAGCGTCAACTGCAATATGGTCCTTCGAGCTGGATTAGAGAATAAGTCATAAAATAATGTTAAAGTATGTAAACATTGGAAGAACACTAGTGAAAACGCTCTTTTACATTATATGACATTTTCACACCAGTTAATTTCAAACATTTCAAGAATGAAAATAGATCACTCGGCCCACTTTCATCCAAACTTTTTCACTGACGCTACTCGGTCTCGGAGTAATATTTCATTGTGAATAACTTGTGTGTTTGTGGTTATACGTACACATTTGTGTATGGTGATGACGTCAGCCACCTGGCTGAAAGTTTGGCAGGAGACGCGGCTTCAAATAATCGGCACTCCGAAACCGCTCAAGCTTGTGTGCTTTTGGTTAGTTTGAATTTTGGAATCGCGTTACCCGGGTTGTTTCACCATTTGACTTTTGAGTTTCATTACATTTACAGTGTGTTTTGTTAGTTTTCAAGGTGATCCTTTGAAAAAGTGTAGTGACCTTACTCTTATTTTGAATTGTGTGAGTCGTTGTCAACGTGGGGACGTTTGGATATTTGTAAGTCGTGATTTATTTCAACTTTCAGTGTAATTGAGTTATATGCGGCATTTGAGGAAGCTACTATTTTAAAAGCTGTTTAAAATTGAGATTTTAGTCTTGTAGAAGTGTGTAGTAGTAGTGTTAACTAAAATCTAGTTTATTAATTGACTATTTGTACCAAGATAAGAATGCTAAGTTTTATGCTGAATCATGGTTTTGCAGTATTCTTATTAATTATGTATCTATTTAAATTTCTCGAACAAATCATTATCAAAGTGAACAGTAAGCTTTTATGTCACAGCAAAGATGATGTATAAATGGTGCCAAAAGATTAAGAACTGTAAATTTTCTATTCAAGATTTACAAGCTTTATAGATATTAATATTTTCATTGAAGTATAAACAGATGTAGTAGAATATAATACTAAAATTAATGTGGGATAATTCTATTAGGAAGATCTGGAGTAAATATTTTCCACCAAAAAGCTATGGACATAAGTGACATTTTAAAAAAAGGCGTTATCGATTAAAATTGTCAATAATAATTTAATAAAAGAAAACTGATGATATGATTGATGGTGATGATGTAGGTAGATATAACATAATATTAATTATAATAAATTTAATGAATACTGTAAATTTGAAAGTAGCTCATCACGACTAAACGGCTGTACCAATCCTGATGAGAGTATGGAGATAGCTTAAGCCCTGAAGATGGACATGAAATGCTTTTTATCGCAATAAACTCTAGTCCACGCGTATAAAACCGCGGACAGCTGCTAGTACTATGTATCTATGAACGCTATACAGAAAACACCTCTTAGTTTTCGTAGTTTATTACCATGTTGCATAAATGAAATATTATTGATATGGAATATATATCAAGTGAAGTGAGCATTAAAGAGTATCATCCTAGTATTTGTAAGTGTTATTGCCGTCACTCTGTTACCAGCCGTCGTTCTGCATGCGTTTCGGGCGTTTCGGGCGTTAATGGTTTTCACCTTCTAAAACTTAACAAAATCTTTTTTTTTTAGAGTCAATCATTTATATACACGTTTTGATTTTTGTAAATGTAAATTTTTATTCTAATTTATCTTCGTCATAATTTCGACGCAAAGAATTCGTCACGTTAGTTTAGATGGCTAAACTACGAGAATATTGAGAAAAACAAAAAAATAAAATGTACCAACCTATTTTTTTATTGTGTAGACATCGTATAAAAAATCATCGAAATCCAATAACATTTAAAGTTGGTACTTTTTGTATGGACAATAAGATCGTATACTCTCATCATATACGCTTCAAACCGTAGATATAAAACAAGTGACACTCGTTACAATTCACATAGTAGACGGTAGGTATAAATATAAAAACGAAACAATTAATCACAGCATTTGGTAAAATCTCGCATTAAAGCTTCATCGTTGTGTGACGTTTACACGCACTGATCTTAAAAGAGGTTATTTCTAGCGTCGGACGCTCGTCCGAGGTATTTATAGAGACGACACAGACTTTTTACAAAATAAACGGAGATGGCGTTAGCGGTGATTTATAAGAAGATATGAGTTGTTTTATGTCTGCACAGGAGACAGGACTTGTTCCTTTTCAGTTCTTATTTCGCTGTGTTTCTTACTTTAAAATTAGCTATTCAGTACAGCTTGAACATAATTGCATCAAAATCGCAAGAATTCAGAACTCTATGTTGTATGAATTTAAGTCAGCTTTTCTAGAAACGGTAAACGTAAGAATATATAGTATTCTTATATTCCTTCCTTACTAATATAAAACAAAATATAAATGAAATGTAATCTGTTTGTTTTGTTTTCACGTTAACATGACTGAACGGATTAGGACGCTATTTTGCACATTGGATTGCTTATTTTAGCCAAAATAATATAGGGTATACTATCCCAAAACAAATTAGAACTCCGAATACTTAACTTTAATTAAAAATTCCTACAGATTATGATTATTAAAGCAATTAAACCAACAAAAGGAAAATAAGACATAAAATGCTCCTTACTAATGCAAACTACGCTATGTATATTGCTATGTATAAATATTGCTTTCGGTTACATTATTTGAACGGTGAAATAAAAAAAAATCTATGACTACAAATCTACAAAACTTTATATACTTTGTTTTATATTTTAACTCTATTAATAATGATAACTATTAAGATTATATAACCTGTAACATAACTAATTGTAAAGGCGTCTCAAAATGAATTTTGAAAGTCTACTGCATGCATTGCCCTTCAAAATCAAATATAGTAACGTTAGCAGTTAGCACAACCCAATCGCGCCTTCCCATAGGTCACATCAGTAGCTATGCCATCGTAGAATTATAATATTAAATTAAAGTCATAATACAGCACGGTGTTCTTTATCTGAGAAATGCATTACTTAGGTCACACGTCTTTTTTATTTTATTTTAGGCTTATTAGTAACGCTTAGGTACCATTTTGGTCAAGCCTCGTTTGGTCTGCGTAGTAGGTACCAGTACCTAAGTAAAATATCTTCTGACCATACGGGTGGTTTGAAAACCAAGACAAAAAAGCAAAAGCTCCATAATCTGGTGCAGACTATAATTTTAAATTAAGTTTTTAATTTATTTAATGGGCTTTGTCGCTGAGCAAACCGCATTACTCAATTGGAGAAATCATAATGTTGCTAACGTTACCTTAAATTTAAACCTAATTCTACTAGCTTATATAGAATTATGGCTTTAATAAATAATGGTACGGCTATTGCAGTGTCCGACATCACAATCGTTCCTACTGACCCACGATCTTCTGTACGTATCATATGTAATGATAATTAATAATGCCTACATTTGCTTGGCTATCTAACAGGGAGTTTGACAAGTAATCGCGTTAAAATAGCGAAGGTCGTCATCTTGGCAGCCACTGTGTTTATTTACGTACGCGAACGCTGCGAAACTGCAGCGTTGTCGGGGCTGGAACACGTGCTTCTATCAATTTCGACGTTTGAGCTATTCATGCTTTTTATGAAAAAATATATATTTTTGAGTATTTCTGGTTATACTTTGTCTTAGATTAATGCTAGTTTGTTGAAATGTAATCAATTCTTAGGTTTAATGATGGGATAGATAGTGTGTAATGGATAGATGATGTTTATAAACTATCTTGAAAAGAAATGAGAAAAAAGCTTACATGGACAGTTTTGTTGATGATTAAAACGAGAGTAGATTATGATTATGTCGAGTTAAAATTACCGTTGCTCCTCAAACCATCACACTTACTTTTATAATAGCTATGAACTTACATATGTACTGAAAAGAATAATAATAATGAATGTAATAATGCCTACTTGCCTACGATAAAGAATAAGGTTGTTTATGATTATATTATAACACTAATAAAATGAACACATCCTTAAAATAAAGATAAGAATAATTTGTATTAACTATGATTTGTATTTATGTTACAGCTGCCCTAAAAAAACAGTCTACAATAAAGGACAAAACAGAAAACGGCGTATCTGAAACAGTAGAAGAAAAGCTCGTTAAGCCTTCAGCAGCAAAGCAAGCTGACAAAGACACAAAACCTGCCGATGCCAAACCAAGATTCACGAAATCTGCATTAAAATCTACAGTTAAAACTGAAGACAAATCTAATGACAAGCTTCCAGAAAAATCCAATCTTAGAAGCGTGAGAACTATTGATGATAAAGCCAAAGAAAAGTCAGTTACAATAGTAGATAAGAAACACCCAGAAAAAAATGGTACAGCTAAAGCAAATAGCACGGTGAATGAGAAATCCAATGATAAGGGTAGCGTAGCAAATAGAGAAAAGCCTATTTCTAAAGTGGTTACTAACGACAAAACAGCGGGGAAAACCGCGGCAGCTGAGAAACCAGTGGCAAAAACTATTGAGAAAGCTGAACCAGCTAAGCTTGAACCTGCAAAACCAACAGCTTCAGAAAAAGCTGCTGCCAAAGCAGCTGAAACGCCAGCAGCAGTTGAAAAAACAGAAGACAAATCTAAAATGGCTACGAAACCACCTACGCCACTTGAAAAGACTCCATCAAAGGTATTATGACTTTATAATTATCAGTGGAATTTTAATCTCGAATTCTTAAATGTGTTGTAAAAATCTATTTCTTTAAAATTATCTGTCAACTTCTCGCTGACGAGATCTCGCTTACGCATTTTAGCATATTTTCAAGCGTTCATTTATAAAATTGTTTGTAGGTGTTCTTAAATGAGCAGTAAGTACGTATACAATATCTACAATATTGATAGACCAGTATATTCTTACTGCTAGTTTTTACTTTTGTAACCGGAATGGTTTTATCAATTCGTATTAACCAATTACATGGTTTATTTTATTTTAATTTAATTCTCAAAGGAAAACTTACAGTTATACATACACGTAAAAAATAATACTAATATAATATAATAATAACGCCCATAGTACACATACATAGATCCGGGACCCTAACTAGGATTCCCTGTGTCTAGGGACCCAGGAACTACGAGGACCATGGTCCATAAAATAATGGTCCATAGTAAATATCACACTAATAGGTACGGAAAGCTAATTAAAAGTTTTCACAAATATAAAATAGTAAGTTTAGTATAGATGTAAATAAATTTTAGGTAATTAAATAATCTAGCTGGGTTAATTGCATGTACCTATAGCTTTACTGCTAAAAAGGCTGCTTGCTGGCTCCTCCATCTATACATATAAAATTCAAAGTCCTGACTGACTAACTTATATATCAACGCACAGCCTAAACCGCTGGTCCTGGAGACTTGAAATTTGGAGGGTGTGTTCTTTGTAAAGTGTAGGTATCCCTGAGAAAGGGTTTTTCGAAATTCTACCCCCTAAGAGGCTGAAATGGGTGGTTGAGTTATTATCCTATAGGCTATGCAGGCGAAGCCGCAGGCAGAAGGTAGTTTTGTATATTTTTATTTGTATTTTATTATTATTTGTATATTTAAATCTCATATTCTAGAATTTGGAATGATTTGTTTCTATTTTTCTGTAAAACTAACGCATGATGGACAAATGGATCTCACTACAAAAAGATAAATTTTCCCATTTTCAGCTCCCACCGCGAAAACCATCTCTACAAAAGGCGCTTTCGAAAGACCTAGGGGACGTACCAGTAAAGAAATGGAGAGACCCTCTCCACGAACGCGTAAAAGAAAACATAGACAAGACACTGGCCAACGAAGTACCTAAGGGCCACACCCTGACCAAAAATGAAAGCTTGAGAAGTAAGTTAATTTACGTATACTAGATGTATTATTGTTTTATGGCAGGATAGAGAAATGTTGCTTTTAGTTAGCACCTTGCAGAATTGCATTGATCTACCAGATATCAAGAGTGTGTAAATAGGATTTCATATTGGGGAAAGCTAATATTATTTTGCCCCCATATTATTTGATCCCATATTTTTAGTCGACTGATGCTTTTTTTCGTTGTTATGGCTAGTTTATTTTTGGTCTCACATCGTAGTGCTAGGTTTAGGGCTTAAATAAAGTAAGGACTTACAAACTTAATTATTGAAGTGTCACAAACCTATTAATACTGATTACGTGCGAACGCACTTTGATATTTGGTTCTCCTTTTGGTTGAACTAACAAAATTTAACAACTGTCAAAAAATGGGTCGATTTCACGATTGGTACAGACAGACCCTAATCACTGTGAAATTATGTTTTTTCTCCAATATTCTTCCTTTGATAAAGAGGGTAAGTTGGCCAAGTACTTATTAATATAGTCACACACTTTTGAATACGACTGAAACTATTCAACACGGCTAAGTTTTCTCAATACTTCAAAGTCATCATGCATGCATGAAAATCTGTAGTAAACTCGACGAATTTAAGATTAGAATTCTTTTCTGATTTACATTTCAACACACTTCTTGTTGAATTCTTTAGCGGCTATCAGGTCATTGATCCTATTCATTATAACTCATCACCAAAGCTCAGCTGCTTCAAAATAAACGAAAGGGAATCTAGTGCTGCGATTATGTTAAATTAGCAATGACACATTGAAACTACCATTGTGTTCTCGAACAAAGTAATGTCTATGATTCAGATCAATTAAGAATAGATCAGATTTTGGTCTATTTGCTTCAACATTGATCGTTGACACACTAACACTTTCAAAATGTAGGTAATTATATTTAGATTTGATTACGTGTCTGATCTACAATGCGACGGTGGCAATCGATCAGATTCAATTTTGGCAACGGCGTTTGTCTGATCATAATGAAATTAGATCTTTGGGATAAGTCTGGTGATAAAAATTGAGGGTATGGGGTTAGGAAATATTGATTGATATTTTATATGAGAGCTTTTACTTTTTGAGTTCATTTCTCTAGTAATGTCACTCGTGCACTCTTGCCCTATTTTTACTTTCTATATTACTTATCTGATACTTAGCTTACTTCAAGTCCATCTTTTTCCATTGTTTATTTAGTTGTTGTTACTTCACAATATTTGCCTAATAGCGGTTTGTTAAAAAAAGTTAATGGTGTGTAGGTATGCATTTTTGTTCTTCAATAGCTTGGATCAATTACCAGCGTCTGTTTATAAGCCTTCCTCACCAGAATTGGAAACAAAGATACCAATGGCTCTCCCACTCTCCCAAACAAAATTATTTGTCGTTACAAGTTTGTCATTTGTTTCCTTCAGAGAAATGCACGTTCATACCATCAAAGTGCATCATAAATATATGTCTCACATAAGTGGATAGTCGCGCACGTCGTTACCTTTTGATCTCTTGGTATCAGCGCTACTTGTGGGCTAAATGTGATCCGAAATAGTACTGACTAGTTCCGCGTGCGTCAGTTCAGGTGCAAATGCAGACATGCTTCAGTTAACAAGCAAGTTCTGTGCATCTAAACTCGAGTTTGAGTTTTACAGAAAGTTTTCAGCCAGTCGTGTTTTTAAAATGAAAAGTTTTTAAATAGTGTGAAGTGGGACTATTTGTTAAAATTGTTTCTTTATTTGTGGTTGATTTGTTATTTTATAAAATTAATTTTGTGCCAGTTTGTGAGTTCAACTTTTTTGCATTGAAAAAAATATCTTGAAGTTTTAAGAATTAATTATCGTTTTAACAGTGCTGTTAAACATGGATGATACAGAAGTCAGCTCCGGAGGTTTATTTAAAGGTAGGGGTGCAACATTTAAAAATCGTGCTTAAAATATCTCTTCTAATTATTTTCTGTGGGTAGGTCTTTCAATTCTTTGCAGTTTGATCTTTCCATACGTACCGCCGTCCGCATTTCCTGTTTCACGAATTTACTTTAATTAAAATAGGCCTTCAGTGACAGGCACCGATCATTTCCCAGTACGAAATATTTGAACCCCTTGAACAAAAATGAGGGGTGATACCTACTTTCAGTTTTACGTGTATGTTTGTGTCTATGTCCGTTATTTGATACTGCTTTCTATCGTTATAATGTTATGGTGTGTTGTGTTTTATTGAAGGAGATTTTTTAAAACTTTAATATAGCTAATAATTAGATAACTATAACTATAGCCAAAAATCATATGGTTCCAAATAAATCCAGAAAATTGGTATATTTACGTGTGTGAAATATTATGAATAATATAATAATACATTATTATACATACCTACTTAGAAATAACAAATTAGGCGTAACTTGACGTTACCGTAGTCATACATATTTTAGCATCCGTGGAAATACAAAAATTATGCTCAAATACTAACACTTAGTGTCTGCTGAAAAATCGAACTTTATACCAATATTTCACCAAGCAAGTCAGCTAAAGTCCTTTCGCTAAAGCCTGTCTCTACTTAAATGTTACAAATCTTATGAATCTCCAGGTCTACTCAAACCCACACCTCCACCAATGCCACCACCACTACCACCGAAGATGCCTCCGCCACCTGAGTTCAAGAAGGAGCCAATAGACCCTGCCAAGCTGAAAAAGATAGAAAGTCTTCGCAGCAGACCGAGAAGAAGACCAGACTGGAGCGATATGATGAAAGAGGTCGAACAAGGAAAAAAACTGAAAAAGGTTGTTTGTAATGACAGGTAAGCAAACAAGTTGGGGTGGTTATTGTTTGGTTTAAATGTTTTTTTTTTAATAAAATCAGCCTTTCATATAATTTATTTCATCTTAACTTACCAGTTGGAATTTACATCGAATATGATAATGCTTGTTTCAGGTCAAGCCCCATAATCACCAGGTCAACAGTAGTCAAAAATAAGGATCAGTTTATATTTGAATCAGAAAAGCCTAACTCACACAACCAACTCCTCACTGAAATATCCAAGGGTATAAAGCTAAAGAAGACCAAGACCAATGACAGGAGTAAACCGAACCTGGAAGGCTTAAGGAAATTCAGGCGGCAGATGACGATAGAAGAACAAGTACAGAAGTCTATGTCACAAGCTAATCTTGCAGCGTCGCCTTCAGGAGTTAATCTTAATAATGTTGGTGAAGGGGGGACGGTGAGTATCGGTGATAACTACAATGTTTATTTTAGATAAAAAGTCAAATGAATAAGGAAATAAGAAAATCATAAAAATCAATATACATTTTATCGTTTAATAGTCAAAATTTTCTCATGAATGTTGACTGGAAAACATTTTCCCATCGTTGATACGATAAGAAATTATATATTCCAATAATATCACTTACTGAATACTTACACCATTCATGTTTCAGCTTCCGCAGCAACAAGAAGAGGAGGAAATTGATGAGATGGATGACATTGACAAAGTCAGAGATGATCTCCAATCCACAAAACAGTTGCTGGCTATTGAACTTAGGTAAGGCAAAGCGATACTATACTTTTGTTCTAATTTGAGATAGATAAGATTTTGGTAGCAATTTTGCTAAAACATAATTTAAAAAATATTTGGAGCTTATAGAAACCTTAAGAAATATCTAATGAAATTGAAACGTTTTGTAAAGTAAATACGACTAACAGTACGCATTTTCTAAACAGAAACAAAGAAGCACAAGAGCGAGAAAACAAACGCCTTTTGACAAGGATAGCAAACTTAGAAGCAGAAGTAGCGAGGGAAAGAGCTATTATCAAACAAGAACAACACAAGACCGTTATATCAGTCACAGATGCGTATGATGAAAGACTGGTCACAAACCTTAAAATGGAAGTGGAAAAAGCTAAAGAAACTGCTGATAATTTGGAGAAACAGTACTTGCAAGCAGCTGAAGAGCGAGATGATGCGATTACAGAGTTAGAAGAAGTGAAAAGGAAGAATGCTGAATTGGAAAAGAAATTGGAACAAGCTATGCAGGTAACCGATACGCTAGTTCTCATGCATCAACAAATAAAGCATAACGGAAATTCATAGCACTTCACGCATCTAATAATAAATTAATGCTTCACTAACGAAATTGCAGGGTAACATTATAGAGACAGATCAATCAGAAGAACCAATGTCTTTCTACCAGAAGAGGCAACTGGACTTCGAGAAACAGTGTATGTTGTTGGGCATTGCTGTCGACTCGCCTGAAGCTCAGGAGTTGAGGAAAACCGCTTCTGCTGACGCTAATAACAACATTGCTTTTAATAATGCTGCTTATACTAACACTACGACTAATGAGGTAGGACTATAATGATTTAGGTTTTGATTTATATAGACAGATTCATTAAACAGAAAGGAAATGAGAATATTGCATATTAAATTAAACGATCGAATATGTTCATATTATTGTAGTAGTTAGCATAGAGAATAAAGGCACTATGCGCGTAAAAACAAAATTTTCAACGTTAATGTATTGGATGACAAAAAAAAAATGTTCCATTCCAAGCAAAGTTACTAGTGTTATCTACGCTTTAATTTAAGCGGTATTATACAATATATGGTTTATTTTATCTTTTTTTGTTTTATGATTGCTGTTGATAGTAAGGTCGACTTGTGATCCGTGGGCGTGGATTCGAATCCTGCCATGAGATATAAACTTTCATTGAATTAAAACGTCGCCGTCGTTTTAAAACTACTTAGTACTACGGCATATTCTAACGCTCGTCTGGCTAGTCACCATCACTTTTAAGTTAATAATCTGTCACCAAGCACTTAAAATACAAGTGTAGGTTTTTTTTTTTTCTAGAAAATTGTTTGTCACAGATGACAGTCAGACATTTTTTTGTACTTTAATGTACATACCTACATATCATAGATAGAATTCTTTATTGATCCACTAATGAAATTTACAAGTATTAAGGAAACTTTCTAAACTAGTGTTATAATGCATATGGTGTAAAATTTCCAGGGTATCATGCCAAACGTCGGGTCAAGACGTTCAAGCCATGCTATCAAACAGCTGTCCGTAACGAAAGATGATAGCTTTGAGGAAGAAGAGGAGTCTGAAGGCGAAGAGGTAGAATGATAACTTTTTCATGCAAATGAATTTTTTTAAAATATAGAATCTGCATTCAGTGCAAGTGAAATAGATAGACGGATATATAAACTCCTTACAATATCACAAATAATGAAAATATAAGTTGATAAACTTAACAAAAGTTGAACAATGGGTGGTCTTATTGCCCAAAGCGATCTATTCCAGACAACATACCGCGAGAGAGTTACCAAAGAAGAATTCTACAAATGCGTAGGATTTGTAAGGCTAGCAAACATTCTGTTTGCTG
This sequence comes from Ennomos fuscantarius, assembly GCA_905220475.3. Lineage (NCBI taxonomy): Eukaryota > Metazoa > Arthropoda > Insecta > Lepidoptera > Geometridae > Ennomos > Ennomos fuscantarius. The sequence goes on from HG992044.1 coordinate 7,079,292, forward strand.
GAGACCTGCGTATACCTAAGTAATCTTAACCTTAGTGATCAGTATTCTAAGTAGAAATACAGTCTGCAAAAATGTATGAGTTAGATGGTGGGTCTTTAGATTAAAGGAAGTACTTTTTAATTTTCCAGGAGGAAAGTGAAGAAAAGAAACAGAAACGTATTGAGAAAGAGGTCCGTAACATGAGGAACAAGATCCGGCATTTGAAAGAGAAACAGGATAATATGAAGAGAGAGCGTATGGGATACAAGATGTCTTTGAAGAACCAACAGGCTGCTCTGAAGTAAGGAAAAAACAAACATAAAAATGCAAAATTTTCGTCCATGTAGGAGTAAAATTAGGTATCTTGTGCGTTTCTAATTCATTACGTATCCTTTGATGAGCTTACCAAAAGAATCTCATTTGATTTCATTAATATTTCGACTCTAAATAGTTTAAAGGTTTTTGGGGGACTGTGCTGCTGATCTCCCAGGATGATCTGCGCAGTGCAGTGTAACGTGAAACTCGAACTCTAAAATATGAGTTCCGAGTAACACTTCAACTATTATGAAGCGGCCGTGTCGCTTAGCATCAGACGAACGACTAGCTAGTCTCGTCATTCATTAACATAACAAAAACTTATTGTAATTTTTTTTACCTACAGATGAATAATAAAGGTTTTTTTTAAATTTTCATCCATTATTATATATATCATCAGAGCATCAGAGCATGTACTAGCTAAAGAGAAGAAATGGATATGGGTTCGAATAACGTTCATGTTTCAAGTCTTTACTTCGCATTTACGCCAACCAGCTGAGATACTACAAGGAAATCTCATAAATCTTGATTATTTATGATAATAATAATGTCATACTATTTTATTTCTATTCCAGAGAAGAAAAACGAAAATACAAGGAACTAAAACGGGAGGTTGACAAAATGGCCGCCATGATGAAGGAAGTAGGCTCCGACGATGAAGATGATGAGGATGAGGAAGAAGAAGAATCTGAAGAAGAAGAAAAGAAGAGTGAGTCAGAAGAGGAGACAGAGACGGAAACAGAACAGGACACAGAGAGTGAAACTGAGAGCGAAAGTGAACCGGAGGTAAGGAAATTAAATTCTCTGGAATTAAATAGTTACTTATTGGCATTAAAATAATATTTATTAACACATGAAGCTTAGAGTACTTACGTACTTAAAATGGTAAATGAAAAATGTTAAAATTACTAAATTACTTACTTAATATTACTTAATATCCTCTTTTGATAGCAGAACTGGTTCTGACCAATCGTAGCTGAAACAAAACTTTTATTCTAGGATGCACCCCTACCCAAGAAGAAGGACAACCTCGTGACTCGCCTCAAGAGACACGAGACCAGGGTTAACGCCCTCAAGAAAGGCAACGCGCTCCTAATGGCCAACGTCGACCGCATGAAGGACGACGTCTTGAAACAAAAAGAAGAATCTATGAGCTTGCAACATGAATTAGACTCGCTTATTAATGACTTGGAGTGAGAATTCGACTTAAGTCTGAAATGAAGGTTACGCACTAAAATTTTAATGCAGATGTTCCTTTTTAATAGTATTTGAGTGGTTTGAAATTTCGAAACAACAACCTTCAAAAAATTACTTCTAGGTATAGGTACGATAAAAATAGAGTCCATGTGCAAATATTTTTATCATTTGTCGACCGTATCTTAGCCTATTTACACTTAAATCTCAAAACATTGTTATTTTCAATAACAATTATATACAAATATTTGCCATGTGAAATACCTAGATAATGCCCACAGATCTAAAACTCGAAGGCATAAAATAGGAATAGCTAGTAGGACAAGTCCTATACAGAATTCTTAAAAATAAATAAGTCATCTCTTTCTCGTAAGTACGTGAGAGATTTAAAACCACGCTTCATTTATTAATATATTTATTACCAACAAAATTAATAAAATAACAGATAATCAGCTATAGAAAATGACCAAAGAAAAACATGCAAAAAAAAAACACCAAACCCATTTATTAAAATTCACCTTCACAAACCTTTTAAGTACTTACGTGAATGTATAAAACAAAGAGCGTCAAGTATATACTAAGTGCTGATTTCATTTAATTATGAAAATAGGTAGATAAATAAAATTAAAAGTAGGTATTAAGTATATTTTTTATCTAATTATGCGAAAACGCTTCGTTAATAATATTTATCATTATTATACATGCAGCTTTATTTAAAACCAATATGTTTAAATTAAAAAGTAATAATAGAACTAATTTGTCATAATACTTCATAATAATTAAATTGTAACTTTCGCTCATAAATGTTTCCATAGTTGATTTACTTCCATAGTACCTACTTATTCAATTTATTGCAATAATATTACATAGGTAAGTATTATAACTATTTTACTACTCAAATCTTTATAAATTACTCATTACCATGTGATTTGTACATAAGTAATAATTTATCTTTAAGTTTTTTATTGTGTATTATTAGGTATTATCAAAATAGCACAATAAACATTTTCACAAACATAAGCAAATAGTTTGAATTTACCGCCTACTAAATGTGCAAATTTTTTGTTTTGATTTTGGTTCTACACTATTGTGTATTTAGCCAGTGTCAAGTAATCGAAAAAAACCTTTCACATCATAATACCACTATCGCACACTCGTGCCTGTAATCCAGCACAAGTCTATGCGCTAAACACTGAAAATAATACAAGTTTTAGAAAATAATACAATGCAGTGATTTGATCTTTCTCATTTTCCCGCCAAAACTCCAATATTTTTTTTGAGTTGGAACAAATCAGCGTTTTTGTTGTTTCCAAAACTCCATAGAAGCTTTTGATAAAGTTACCACTACTTTACTAGGAGTATGACTTAGACTAAACTATGACTTGACTTGATGACTTGGACTGTGACTTGACTTAACTTGATACTTATAAATGTTATGAAATATCATTACATACAATGTATAATTGTATTTGAAATTATCGATTACTTGACACTGACTAAATACACAAAAGTGTGGAGCTAAAACAAAAAAAAAATATCAGTGCTGCCAGAGATATTTTTGTACCCCTTGGGGGCTTTTGACTTCCTCAGGCTACTTCTAGATTAACGCCAAAAGCCACGATTCAAAAGGTTATTTCTTTAGGTGATCTTCTGAAATGTGTAGAATCAATTCGCATATAGCTAGCACTATTGCTGCACGTACTCCATGAGGATATTGATATTGCTCGAACCGCGATCGACTGTATCTCGTGAGTACTAGCCGCCAGTAACACACCTTCAAACAAAAATCGTCAATGACGAAAAAAACTCCACAAACTAAGAACTTATGTATTTTTAAACGAATCCAGATCAACGCAAAAACCACGAGATGAAATAGAGACTTCTCACTTCCTTCGCTCGGTTAAATAATGTTTATTTTCTGAGGTATTTAGGTAGCTTTTGCAAAACACGCAACTGGCAACACAAAAAATTCAAAACAAAACGGTATCTCCATGTTCTGTGATCTACATTTCTCAACACTAAAATAATATATTAATTAATCATATTTTATTTGTCGTTTTTGTATGAGACTGTTATTAGTGCATTTCTGTGTAAGTTGACTGTTTACGCAAATGCCTCCTACAGACGTCGAAGTGCCCACGGCGCCGGCTTCGGTAGCGCCAAAACCGAACCCACGAAACAATCCGGCAATGTTTAAGGTGTTCCAAAATGTACAGTACAACGTTGTTCAGCACAAGAAATATGTGAAGGAAATGATTAAACTATATAGGAAAGTAAGTATAATTTAAATTAAGTACCTGTATTCTCCATCATTTTGTCCAGAGTTGTCTTCTCGATTGCGTATCGAGTAGTAGGTAGGTAGCGATCTAATCGTACTCTTTAAATATTCAGGAATTTGGACTTGAAGATGTTAGCTTAATTGGTCACCAATAAATCGATGACCACTGTGAACATGAGTTATATTTTTATTTTATTTTATTTTATTGTAATAGGTTCGGTAACACAATAGGCCATTACATACATTAGTACAAAATCAACATTGATACAGCTATATAAACCTAAAGTCCAATTATAACCGTATACAACTTAAACTTAACTAGAAATCTTTGACACTATATAAATAAACTATTTTTTAATAAACTATTATTCTAAATACAAGTAAATTTATACAATATTAGTTACTTAATTAAATTATTGATAGCAAGTTTGAAGGATGCAAAACTACATGAAAACATGTCACTGGGATTACTTAATTCATCATATACACCATCAATTCATCATTAATACATCATATATATGACTGTTGCATTTCAACGAAAATAGTAGGTATTGAAAAAAATTGAAAGAAAAACTGATCCTATCAGCTATATCTTAAATATCTTTGAAAACCTATTTCAGCTTGATTCATTCCGCGAAAGCTTCAAGAATGCCCTACACTACTTGTTCACATTTGGTGATACTAGTGCCAATGTTGACCGAGTGATACAGTTTGTGGCTACATTTTGCACTTCACTGGATGATGAAGAGGAATTCTTGCTTTTCATCTTTGAAATTATATTTGATGTAAGTTATTGGATATCCTTAGGCTATAGATATATTATAATAATTAGCAAAAACTACTAAAACAGAAATTAACTACAATTTTTAAACAGTCTGTACTGCTATATAAGCTATGTTTTAAAACGGTTATATAGTTATAGACAGGTATACTGTTTATACTAAAAATCTTACCTGAACAATTTGAACAAATGTTTTTTTTCTTGCTGATTATAGATAATAATAGAAATTAATTTTAAATTCAATTCTAATATAGAAGATTCAATTCTATATAGAGATTAGCATTAAGTATGTATATAATCTCTTTTTTAAGTACATATACTTAATTCTTAAGTGTAGTGAGTTCCTACAATCTTTGAGTAGTTACCTATTTATCTCCAAAATAAATTACATTTCATATTACTTAAGTAATGATACAATTACCTTGTGTAGGTTAACATGATTAACTTACATGGTTCATCCTTATCTATAAAAACTCATGTAATGCTTGTCATATTTACGAAGATCTCAACTCTGAACTGAAGCAGCAGTACCTTAGTGTACCTAGTGGGTACCAATACCCATACCCATACCATACCCACTAGGTATGGTACAGGCAATGACCTAGAAAAACTTGAAATATTAAATTTAAATATGGGGTTTGTTGCTATCATCACATACAAAAGTAAGGGTTGGGTGCTACTTAAAGATAATGATTGATTTCTAATGAATCATAGATTTCTAATGAATCATTAACTGATCCTAAGCAACTAGTTATTATATTATTGGCAGTATGCTCATATGCACTAAAGTTTCAAAGCTCTCAAGTTCACACTTGTCTATCTAGGATGTACCCAAATGTAATTTAATTATTATCCCTCTTCGGATGTATAATATATATCATAGAGAGATAAGTGTGTACTTAGGACCACACAAACTTTGACTACAGAAGGACAGAAATAAGCAAAACAACATCTTTGAGCGTAGCAAATACTTTTTAAAGTCTGTGTTTTTTTTATCTTTACTAACATAAATAGAAATAAAAAATATGTAAGATCTAAACAACAATAATTTCTACCTAAATCAAGATTGATATTAAAAGCTTTGTTTTTTAGTGTCAGTGTGTGTCTGGTCAGTCAGTGAGGTACAGAGCGAGTCAGTTGCTGGCAGCTGTGCTGTCTGCTCTCGGAGAGGATGCCTCACTTGATGATGACCTTTGTGACAAGCTACTTGCATCACAGGTATGTTTCACTAAAGTCGTCTGTGGTGACCACCAAGACACCTGCAAAGATTTAGCAAATCTTTATTTATAAACATATTTTCAGCAGTGGGTTTTTCTCGTGGCTAATGTAACTACTTGGCAGCAGGACTTTTCTGCTAAGTTCGTTGAAGTTAGTACCACAGCTTTGCAAGTTATTCTGCTGCCAAGCAGTCGTGTGAAAGCACTACTATGTACCTGTTTGAAGAGCACTATAGATAGTGAAATTACTGGGCAAATGACACTTTACGGCCTGATTTAGTAATTTTACATTGATGGAATGTCTCAGGATGATGTGCGCAGTTCAGTGTCACAAGAAACTTTATATTTTAGATTTCTAAGTTTAATTAATTAATTTAATTTCTAAATTTTAAATCTGCAACTGTTATGGTTGGCTGTGTCTTTTAACATCTGGCGAATGACTAGCTCATCACATCATTTATTAACATAACAAGAAACTTTCATGTATTCTAAATGTTATCATTTACAGATGCAAAGACTACAAGACACGCGTGGCGCAGTGCGTTGTCGCGCTGCGTTGGCACTGCAACGTCTTCAGAACCCAATGGAGCCTGATGATGAAGTCACGCGAGCCTATCGCTTCCATATGAGCTGTGACCCGAGTTCTTCTGTTAGAAGGTAATATCCACACTGCTAACTTTCTTAAAACAGACATATTGAGACTTCTTAAAAAAAAACAGATTCTCAGGTTCTATTGTTTCACTCCCACTTCACTTTTGACTTGGTACAAGAGAGTTTACAATATTAATTGACTTTTGTTTGTACCACTAATGATCCGAGCAGGATCATTCAAGGAGACCTGCCCAACACACACAAAAATTGTATAGCTATTAGCTTTGGCTTCCTGCTACTTTAAAAATGGTTGTAAGATCTTAAAGTGGGCTACAGCTAGCTATTCTATCTCTATCTTTCAGCTTGTGTAATTTTGGACTGACTGAATGTTTTCTTTTACTAAAAATCCATGCTAATATTGTAAATACTAAAGTAACCTGTCTGTCAGTTTATTGCATTTTCACGATCAAACAGCTGGACCAATTTCGAAGTGGTAGATAGTATATAGTATGGTAGATAGGTCGAATCCTAAGGAAAGAAATAGCGCGCTTTTTATCGCGATAAAAAGTATCCAAAGTGGGCGGAGCCACGTTGAGGATAGTTTAAGAAACATTATTTTACAGAGCCATTGTGATGTCAATAGCGAAGTGCACTCGCAATGTACCGTTTGTGCTGGAGCGCCTATGCGACGTGGATGAGGCGGTTCGACGAGCAGCTTTCTTGTACATTTCTGCCATAAATGTGACACAACTACGAGTGAGGCAACGAGTCTTAACACTCAAAGTAAGAGACAATTTCTGGCATTAATATTATAAAAACTGACGTGAGTAGTATTCATCATTCAGTCAGCGCCGAGCCGCCACCGCCGCCGCGCGTACTCCTTGAGGATGGGCATCTATATTGCCCGAACACCGATCGAGTGTTAGCTGTGTACTAGTTGTAGTTATTTCTAGCATTCGAACATATAAATGTCCATAGCTGTCCATCCTCCTGCTTGGTCAACTAAGTTTTAAATCTTTAGCAGTGAGAAGATTGTTAGACCAGCTTATATGCTGTAAAATTCTAAGATTTTTGGTTGACTCCCGTGATTTACACGACCGACTGTGCAACTTGTTTGTACTGGACAAATATGTGCAGCCCAGGCCTAGTAGACAACACAGGTTGTTTACGGTCCCCCATTCTTGCACTGTCTCCCCTGTGCCAGTCCCTGCGGAACTTCAATGTCCTTGACGCCAATCCTGATTTTGATTTCTTTTCACATTTGGAAAATTGTTTTATCTATATGTTTGATTTCAATTGACAATGTATGAATAGGTGCTTATAATTTTGAATTTTGACTTTTATTTTAAATATATTATAATTTATAATTTATGTAACCATTCTTATCTATACATATAAAATTCAAAGTTCTGACTGACTGACTGACTTATGTATCAATGCACAGCCTAAACCGCTGGTCCTAGAGACTTGAAATTTGGAGGGTGTGTTCTTTGTTAAGTGTAGTGTTTTTAGAAATTCCTTCCCTAACAGGGTGAAGTGGGTGGTGGAATTATCTATGAAAAATTTTCTTCTACTTTTCCTATAGGCCACGCGTGCGAAGCCGCGGGCAGAAGCTAGTTACAATACATAAATAAAATAAATAAAGATGATCTTTATTATCATAGGCATAATGCTTGTCTTCTTTCCACATAAATAATAATGCAATTTCTTTCAGGTAGGGTTAACGGAACGTAGTCAGCGCGTGCGTCGTGTAGTAGAAGAAATCCTAATCCCTGGGTGGTTGGCTTCCTTCCAAGGCAACATTATAGACCTTCTCAAGGCGATAAGACTAGACAATGTTAATGACGCTAAAGACTCGCAATATGTCGCCGGGAAACTGTTGGAGTCTCTGTTCAAGTGAGTATAAGATATACATACCTCTCTATAATTATAACCTAAGAAAAATTCTATCAATTTAGGAAAAATTTCATTTCTCAATTTACCTTAGGTAAATAATTGTAAATAGCAATATAGGAGAAGTTTGGAAATGGCTCACAAACAACCTTACAGAAACACACATTTTTTTCTATATCTTGCCTAGTTTTGGATTTTAATGTGTAATAAGGGTGGATTATTATGGGTTAAGTGTTCATGCACGTTCACGAGTGTAGGCAAATGGTTTTAAGTTCCAAAACAATGCCTTTTTGTTTTCTCTTCAAGGATTTCCAGAGATTTCAGTAAAATATCCTATATACCTGCCAATAGATGGAGCTAACTAAAGAAGTTTTGCTTCAGCTGTGTGATCTAAAGCACGCTCGTTTTTATTTATTTAGCAGTTATTGTTTAGTATTGAAAACACTGCTACCAGCTGAGCTATGAGGTCTGGCCAGTGCTAAGTTGCTTTTATCTCATTTACATAGGCGTCTCCCTATATCAGAACTTCTTGAATGGCTGCCAACTGAAAAAAACCTTCGTCTCATTCCCGCTGAGAGGTTAAATAAAGAAACTTCGTGGTATTGGCGCCATCTGGCGACTCATCTGCAGAAGATCGATGACGATGAGACATTGGAGACTATTCTACCTGATTTAGTGGTGCTCACTGGATATATAAGAGCGTGAGTATCTTTAATTAATCATTTAATTCAATTTTAAGAATGGCAGGTTTCTAGATAAAAATGAATTAGCTTCGGCCATACTCGATATCGACCGAAGCTAATTTCAGTTACAGATTTCCTTTCCATACCAAAGATTGTCTGGAAGAGATCGCTCTACGCAATAAGACTGACTATTGTGCTAGTATAACTTAACTAAGCTTAGTGTATGTATTTCACCCTCTCAGGGGTGGAATTCCGAAAAACCCTTTCCTAGTGAATACCTACACTTACACTTTACAAAGAACACACCCTCCAAATTTCTAGTCTCTAGAACCAGTGGTTTAGGTTGTGCTTTGATTATATAAGTCAGTCAGTCAGTCAGGACCTTGAATTTTATATGTATAGATCAATTGCTGTTCGTTTGTCACGCCAAAATTCGAGAACGGCTGGGCCGATTTAGTTGATATTTGTATTGAAATCTTTGTCATATACTACTAAAATCTGCGGGTGAAACCGTGGGGCGCAGCTAGTCCTACTAATATTATAAACGCGAAAGTTTGGATGTATGGATGTATGTTTGTTACTCTTTCACGCTTGAACGGCTGGATGGATTTAGATGAAATTTGGAATATAAATAGCTTATATACTGGATTAACACATGGGCTACTTTTTATATGCAGGTGAAACCGCGGGGCGCAGCTAGTTAGTAATAAAATCTTCCATTGTAGGATCGAGTAATAAAATCTTCTATTGTAGGATTGAGTAATAAAATCTTCCATTGTAGGATCGTAGAATCGCCTTGTCCATCGGAAACCGATGACCCAGTCAGCTTCAGCACGCGACAATACGTTTTGCACGAGCTCGGCGCAATGCTAGGGGTGTATGATGCATCCGATCCTGCCTCTCGAACTGCACTGCATCAACTCATCACCGATGTTCTCACTGGTACGTTATAGGATAATGGATTGTTTTCCAAGCGTCATAAGCATTACAATCGCATAGCCGACACTTACCATAAAAAAGAACATCTAGTGTAAGTCTTTTCACTATGTGATTATTGTGGTTCAGGAGTAGCCATGCAAGCTTCCAAACCGACGCACCCTGGTTCAAATTCCATTCGGCCCTGCACCAGTGACAAAATTTGAGAAACCGTGTCGTCCACCAACCCGCATTTGGCCAGTGTGGGGATTTGTGACCTACACTTTCTCGAGAGAGAGAATAAAAGAGTGATCCACTTTAAAATCGCACTAGATATTCTTGTTACATTTTGTAATTAATTGTACAAATGAATACTTTTTCCTTTCCTCCTTTCTTTCTTTTTTGTTCTTTCCTAATTCTTCCAGGTGACTACGGCCCGCTAAGCCCTGACGTCATCCGAGCGTTCGTGTCTGCGCTAGAGTTGGTTGTACCAGAAGTGTCACCTCGTATGGAAGTTATTAGCGGAGTTATTACAGCATTGCGCGATCCACCCGAACCCGAGGCACCTGTGCAGCCGCCGCCGCCCACTATCGACTGCGCTGAGACCAAACTAAAGGTAATCGGTTTGACAGCCTCTATGGTGTGGTGGTTGAGCAGGTCGGCTCATAACCTGGAGGCGGCAGGTTCGAATCCCGCCGCAGGACAAGTATTGCACACATTTTGCACATAAGTGCACAAAAAAAACAAACACTTGTTCCTGGGTCCTCTAGATACAGGGAATCCTATTTAGGGTCCAGGATCTGTGTACGTGAATGTTGGGCGCTTTATTGTTGGGTGTTGGGTGTTTTATTTATTTATAGAAGACATCAATCGTTACTAATAAACTTTGCATAACAGTAGGATAACTATTATATTTAATAAAAACGATCATACAATAACTTTAGTAAGTACATATTTATTGAGCTAAGGAGCAAGACAAGAACTGAAAAAACAAAAGACAATCAAATACAATAGAAAAGAAAGAAAAATAAAACAATACAAAAAGAGGTTGGCTGTAAACGAATATAAAAGCCTATTTTCAAACACAACTATAACTAATCGGTATTTTATTTTGCACATTTCAAACTTGGAGAGAAACAAAACCACTATTCTTCCGCTACATAAGGTTTATTGGTAAGAAACTATTTATAAATATTTTTTGTCTGTTAAGTTATGTATTACAGAGAGCGAGACTCCGTGTGTCGTTGAACGTAGCGATGGAAGCTCAAGAAGAAGCTGTGAGGGAACAAAACTACGCGCTCGCGGCCGAGTGTAAAGCAAAGGTACAATTTGTATTGTATTGTATTGTAGTGAAATTACTGGGCAAATGAGACTTTATGATCTGATCTCACAGTTTAGTAATCTTATTACTAGATTGTGCTGATGTCTCTGGATGACGTGCGCAGTGCAGTGGCACGCGAACCTCTATACTTTAGAGTTTCGAGTGACACTGCAGCTGATATGGGCAGCCGTGTCGTTTAACATCAGGCGAACGGCTAGCTCGTCACGTCATACCTTAACAAAAAAAAAAAAAAAAAAAAAAAAAAAAAAAAAAAATTATAAATAATATTAATTAATATTGTATTATTAATTGTTAATATAAAATAATAAATTTTAATTATAATTATAATAAATATATTAAATTATTATTATTTATTTATCCTTTCATTTATAATTACTAATTTATTATTGTACAATTTTTATCATTAAACACGCGCCATCAAAAAATCTGAAAAAAGCATTCATTTCTGTTGCTGTCTCACTCACTCACATATTCCACATTATGGTAGAAGTGGAAAAACTAGTCGTGAATTTATTTAAGCGTATCTCAGAAACGTCATGATGGAAGAGTTTTTGTATGTAGACAAACCTTGTTCATATATGTCTTCTTTTTTTCTTTTCGTTTAATTTTTCGTAGACTGTTTTATGTTTAAACCGATGTTTGTAAACATTTAATACACTATTTTATTACTATTTCATTTCAATGGCTTGCTATCGCTTTTTAGAGATAATTGTGCCAATGTCAAGTGAGGAATTTTGTGCAGTTATGTCATGTCAATGTCTTATTTTGTCAGTTAAAATGCCACAGTAAAATGGTGGATATTTTACTGAAAGCTCTAAGAAGCGAAAACGAATATGCATGGTTTTAAAACTTGAACCATTTGCCAACACTTAACGGATAATAATCCACCCTTATTACACATTAAATTTTTTTAAATACACGGGTAATGGAAATAGTTTAAAATTCACAACCGTCATTTTCGGATTCTTTTCAACAACCTTCACATGTGTCAATAAAGAGTTATATATGTTATACGAGTGAAAATTGAAGGGTTGAGAATAAAAAGGGTTTAACTTGCAAATTGATAGTTTCGAGAAAATTGACTTTAAACTTCAAGGGCTTCATTTTAATGTAGAGTGCTTATAAGGTAATAGAAAAGGTTTATGTAAGTTTCAGTTGCTTGAAAATGTATTAAGTCTATTTTAAAATACTAAATATAGTACTAATTCATACAATTACTGTAAAAATATAATATAATAAAATAAATATAATAATGTTTTTATGCTAAGCGAACTGTATTGCTGTGACAGATAAACCGTTTTTAGACTCAAATTCTCGAAATTTAAGTCACATTTCGGTATTTTGAGAATGTATTATTGTAGATAATTTCACGCTGAATCCAACGATACCCACAAGTCATTTTGTGAAAAAAATCAGTTAAACCCTTTTTGTTCTCACCCCTTCAATTATTAAAGAAAAAACAAGATGGCGGACTTGAAGATTTGCAAAAATTTCACAGCGCTTTGTGAATTCATTGTTTTAGGTTGACGAGATACACAAGCAAATAGATGAACTGGGATTACAATCGGCTCTTCCGCCGTCGCCGCCGCCGCCAGTGATCACAGTAAGCCTTTTTTCAAATCTGTATATCTGTCATAAAATTAATGCGACTTTATCGCTAAAAACCACCTCTTCCAGGTAAAGGCAAAAGAATACGCGTTAAAATATAATAATTAGTTCTATCCTATGCAAAAACTATCATACCTGAAATTTAATATTTCTTGTCTTTCTTATAATTTAATTTTTGCAAAGTTCGTCTAGGTAGGTACCACCGCTTTGCCAGTTATTCTGCCACCAAGCAGTAGTGCGCAAGCACTGCTGTGTTCCGGTTTGAAGGGCACTGTGAAATTACTGGGCAAATGAGACTTTACGATCTGATCTCACAGTTTAATAATCTTATTACTTGATTGTGCTGATGTCTCAGGTTGACGTGCGCAGTGCAGTGTCACGCGAACCTCTATACTTTAGAGTTCCGAGTGACACTGCAGCTGATATGGGTAGCCGTGTCGTTTAACATCAGGCGAACGGCTAGCTCGTCACGTCATTCCTTAACATAAAAAAAAAAGATTTTCCCCTCTTTCGCCAATAACACTATATTTTTGTATTCCTGCCAATCATAACCCATCATTTCAAATTTGACAATTGCAACTCTCTAAATAACCAATCGCAGCGGTGCGTTGACCAATCCAAGTAGCTCATATTCCCCTTCTACCAGAGAGATAATTTACCTTTGTGGATGTTTTTATTACTTTCAGACAATAAAAGAGAGGTTGTCAGATGCGCCAACATTGAACAAATGCTTGATCATTTTGAACAGTGCATTGGATACTCCACAGCTGAAAACCATCACACCTATGCTGCATATGATCTTCAGTGAGCTTGAGGTATATTTTAACCGGCTTTCGAATAAGGTTGACGTTATCGTGTTGTCATACATTTTACCTTCAAACTTGTTTTTTTTTAGGTGGAAATATTCCAAAATCCGGATGTGCTGGAGACTGCCTTAGAAACGGTCGCGTTATATGGAATGTTGGACAAAGAGTTCGCAAAGGAGAACAAAGCATTCTTCTTTGCTAACGTAAGTGTAATCTCAAATCAGTGAACTATTTCGTTTATATTTTTTAGATCCAGAGATTTTTGTGCCAAAATATTTTGTAGTGGGAAACCGATTCCCTAATTTCGCCAGCTTGCTGCATTTGGCTTATGACCTTAGCCATAAATTCAAAACTTTGCATCAAATCCAAAGTATCGCGGTACATGATCAAACGTTAAAACTGGATCAGTGGTTGTTCAATAAAAGTTTCCAACCAATTGATGTTGATATTGTTGATCATATTATTTATTTACAGGCACTCTATAAATAAAAAGTTACAACGAATAAAACATTATTTGCAAAATAAATATGCTATCCAACTCACCACCGCGCGGTAAGGTTCCCAGAATACTGGCAGCATTACCTCGCTGAATTAGAAGACTTAGCTTCTGAGCGAAGTATGTGCCAGCTCTGGGATCTATATATATATCTATATATCTTTGATCATTGGAGATTTCATTGACTATTTCTTCTGATTCTTTAATAATAAATGTTAATATAATTTCATTATTAACAGCTCATAGACACGTCAATCGAGTCAACGGTGTCAATAGTGCTGCGCTGCATTGTCGATTTGCTGTGCGTCCATGGGGCTCGAGTTTTCGAACAAGACCCCGAGCTCGATGGCACTAAGAAGAACAATAATACTGCTGGTACCAACACTATGGATGATGATGGTAAGTGATGTATAACTTATTTGTTCTAAGGTCTAATGCCGGTCTGCTTGACAGCTCTTAAGTTCATTCTTATCTCTCTATGACGTACGTATGTACGTGCATTGCAGTTGGCACGTCATAGAGGAATAAGTGCGATGTTGGGAGCTGTCGAAATTTACTGTATACGGGCATGAGTTATTTTTCTAAGTTTTAGGCAAATCTACTAATTTTCTAAAGATAGTTTGTCTTCCTTAAAATAAATAGTTATACAAAATAAATCATATAATTAAATGTAATAAAATTATTAAATTTATGTCGGACGAGCTTCTGCCCGCAGCTTCGCCCGCGGCGTGGTCTATAGGAAAATAATTCAACCACCCATTTCACCCTTTTAAGGGTGGAATTTCGAAAAATCCTTTCTTAGCGGATGCCTACGTCATAACATCTACATGCATGCCAAATTTCAGCCCGATCCGTCCAGTGGTTTGGGCTGATAGATAGTGATAGATCACTATGTCAATCAGTCACTCAGTATGAGTGTTGAGTTATATCGGGTCGGGATCGGGTTTGGCATAGGGCACTGTTATCGAAGCTTCCATCTTACGGCCTTTCCGAGGGGCTATGTGCATGGGTCGCCAGCTTTCTCTCCAACCGGAGAATTAAGGTTGTTCTTGAGGGCTCCTGCTCCGTGAGTATACCTATCAATGCTGGCGTCCCTCAGGGATCTGTGCTTTCACCAACGCTGTTTATTCTGCATATCAATGACATGTTGCAAACTAGCAACATGCATTGCTATGCAGACGACAGCACTGGTGATGCACAATATGCCGGTCATGCAAATACCCCTCACGACAATGTTGTAGAAAGTAGGAACAAGCTTGTGTCTGAAGTTGAAACTTCCCTTGAACAGGTTTCAGATTGGGGGAAACTGAATTTAGTTCAATTCAACCCAGCCAAGACACAAGTTTGCGCATTCACCGCTAAAAAAGCTCCATTTGTTGTGGCTCCCAAATTTCAGAATGCTCCCCTTACGATTTCAGACAGTATTGGGATCTTGGGTGTTGACATTTCTGCCAATGTACAGTTCCGCTGTCACATTGCGGGCAAGGCTAAGCTTGCATCGAAGAAACTTGGCGTGCTCAATAAGGCGAAGCGGTACTTCACGCCGAGCCAAAGACTTGTGCTTTATAAAGCACAAGTCCGACCTCACGTGGAGTATTGCTCTCACCTTTGGAACGGAGCACCCAAGTATCAAGTCCAGCCTCTTGACTCAATACAGCGTAGAGCTATCAGAATTGTCGACAGTCCCAAGATCACCAAACGCCTTGAACCACTCAATATTCGCAGGGATATTGGATCTCTGTGTATATTTTACCGCCTCTACAATGGGGAATGTTCTGAGGAGCTGTTCAACCTGATCCCGGCATCGCGTTTCTACCATCGCACCTCTCGCCACCGCAAAAAAGCTCATCCACATATTATTGAGTCGTGGAAATCTCATACGACTCGATTCATGCGTTCGTTCTTGCCGTACACCTGCAAAATGTGGAATGAGCTCCCGCCAGCGGTCTTTCCACAGAGTTACAACATGGAGTACTTCAAAAGGAGGGTTAAAAGAGTCCTACAGGGTAAGCAATGCATTGGTGACGCCTCCGGTGTTACAGATGTCCATAGGCTACGGTGACCACTTCCCATCAGGTGGGCCGTATGCTTGTTTGCTCTCATTAACATAAAAAAAATATATATATATATATTTAAAGATATATGAAAGTCGCATAATAGTAACTTACTGCACCATAGAAATTGAAATACAGCCACTTAGAACACAAAATAAATAATACTACAGAAAAATCACTCCACTAAGATATTTACGATGTAAATCGTGACCTAGCTAACAAGCAATAAATTGCAAATTAGCATGTTTAAAATTTAAGCCGATTCACTGTCGCATATCTTTTACATCTTTCCACGCGTTATGTTTAAAGAAGATGGCCTGCTAATTTTTATTTCGCACCTGAAGCCCGTAGTGATTGAGGCCTACTAATATTTTACTATTATTTAATCTGTAACACTTCGCCCATGCCAATGTTGCAACCTTTCTTCAAAAGTTGTGTAATGCTATATTTCACATGTGGTAAAGGCAATTTTTATTTTTCAGCTACATTATCGGAGTCTGCGATGTCCCTCACGTCGCAAACCCATAACACGGTGATAGAAATTCTACTTCAAATTATGGATAGTGCCGTGAGTATAATTAGAGAATTAAGTGCAAAGGCTAATAATACCTAAAAATTATGCCACCACAAAAAATAACTTTAAGAACTCGTTGTTTAGCGCTTAGCTATGTTCAAGCATCAACATCCTCCAACTCTCATCGTAACAGTACCCTTACCACGTACCGAGGAGAAAAGGTGTATCCACTGTTTTTATCCACAGTGCGTTTTATGAAAATTAATTTAAAAAAATACTTTCTGTCTCTCAAATGTGAGGAGGGTTGATGCAGCATATCTTTATGATCATGCAGCTTTAACTTTACATTATTAAGTTTATACTAGATATTAATAACGTAGGAGTTTTGGCAGGAAAGCGAAAAAGATTGCGTCACCGCATTGTATTATTTTCCAAAACTTGTGTTATTTTCAGTGTTAGTGCATAAAATTGGTGGCATTCTATTCGTTAAATGCTGGATTACAGGCGTGCGTTTCTTTTCGTGTCGTTTCCAAAACTCCATAGAAGCTTCAAGTAAAGTTGCCACCACTTTACTAGGGGTATGACTTTGACTAGACTATGACTTGACTTGATGACTTCGACTATGACTTGACACATATTTTTGCGTGAAATATCATTAACTTGATAAATTATAAATAATTACTTGACACTGGCTAAATACACAAAAGTGTGGAGCCAAAACATAAAAAAAAAAATAAAAAAAAAATAACGTGTAGTATGTATCCATTGTTTTTATGGAAGCCACTGCTCTTTTTATCAATATACTTTTACATTCTTCCTTTCCATGCAAGGTTGTTTGGGAGAGATCGATCTGAGCGATACGATCGCTCATTGTTACGCTTTGTAAAGTTTAAATTTCTCTTATTTCTGGTACGTGGTGTTTTAATAGAGTTTGTCTATCTACGATCGGCCCTCTGATGTTAAACCCTTCTCGGAGACTTCTTTGATGGAACAACTGCAGTCAGTTATTTCTGGTATTCTGACGGCCTCTGTGATGTGGTGGTTGAGCAGGTCGGCTCATAACTCGGAGGCGGCGGGTTCGATTCCCGTGACCTCCCGTGTCCTCGTAGTTCCTGGGTCCCTAGATACAGGGAATCCTAGTGAGGGTCCAGGATCTATGTATGTGATCGTTGGACATTATTATTACTATTATTATTATTTGGCCTAGTACCAAATTTTTTCCCTAGTTTGTCTGCTCTTATGATATCCACAGATAGATACTGAGGTCGTTAGGTGTCTTATTTTATCAGCTGAAATGAATGGAATCCTTATAGCTATGAAAAAGTAACAATTTAAATACTACATTCTATATTTTGAATATTTCTTACAGTGTGCGACGTACCGGCAGATCATAGTGGAAGGTCTCTGTAGATTGTTACACTTGGGCCACTTGGAATCGCCGACCATTTTGAGCAGACTACTGCTGCTCTGGTTCAATCCTGCTACAGGTAAAATAAATATATTTTGGGGATGGTTTCTTCAAGTCTAAGTTAGTCACAATTGCCTTTTTTTATGCTAATGAATTATATGACGAGCTAGTTCACCTGATGTTAAGCGACACAATTAAGGCCTAAGGTGTTAAGGCCTATGGATATACTAACTTTTTGATTACTTAATAAATATCTTATTTATATGTGCCATATATTTATATACACTAGCTGCGTCCCGTGGTTTCCTCCATCTGTTTCGTCATACAATCTCTAAAACACAAATTGACCGTTTGTAACAAATTTTGAAAAATATTTTATAACAATAATTTGTGCCTCGTGAAATGTTTATTTGTGGCAAGACCATACATCAAAGTCACCATGTCTCCCAATAAATTGTGCGATTTATTTAACTTGCAACTTACTAACATTAAATATCGTCTTTTATTTCAGTCGACGAGGATATGCTGAGACAAATCATCGGCGTTTTCTTCCAAACATTCCCGATTAGTGTTGATGGTGCACAAGACCAATTACAAGTAAGAAACTTGTCTATAAAATAATATTAATAAAAATAGACATTCTAACATGGCCTTTTACCTGCAGTCTAATTTGTCTGACTGACAGTTTATATTTTAAAATCGTTTATTGCACCCACCTTAAGTAATAATTTTATTTAGGTGCGATTTTTCAATGACTGAATAAATGATATTCAACTAACAAATTATAATCTAATAAAACAAAAGTACCATTACTACTGCAGGGTTCACTATACAAAATTATTCTTTTATTTTCAGTGTGTTTTGTTTTATCCAATGAATAGCTTTTATCTGATTATTGAAAAACCGCGACTTAATATTGTTTTTATTTTTATTTTAGAAAGCAACAATTCCGACCTTACGGACGCTAGCAAACGCCCCATCAAGTTCGCCGCTAGCTGAAATAGATCAAGAAGCAGTTGTGAGATTCATTGTATCTCTCACTCGAGTTAACCATGAGGTAAGAAATAATCAGAATGCATACTATATACGTATTTTTAAATATTCGATAGGCTTACGTTTGACCACAAATTTAATTGTGATATACAAAGAAATTTACTGGTTTTATTTTTTATCAATTTTTTTATCTATTGGATGACTAATATTTACTCGATTTCGCGTTGTAGACAGCAAGGGGACAGAAAAAATAAAAGGCTAAAATTTGCTTTAAATTTTAAATACCAATGAAATTGAACCTTTAAATTTAGCACAGACTTTTCACAGCGGTTTATGGAAAATACGGGTTTTTTAAAATCATTAAATAAATAAATCGCTGTGGACATTTACACAGCGCCATCTAGCCTCAAACTAAGCAAAGCTTGTACTTTGCACATATAAGTACTGATAGAATACTTACTACTACTTGATTTACTATAGTTTAAATACACTTTTCTTAAACATCGGCGGAAATATTATCATTACTTTTGAACAAAGAACACACGAAGTATCATATTTACGTAGACTGAAAAACCAAAATCACTTCCCGGCGCATACTTTGAATTTGGAACGAAGAGCGCACCGGCAATGTTGTATGAAACGGTGTGCTGTTTGAGTTTAGAACTCTTTCATCTATCGTACACATTGCGTTCTCGTGGCTGTATAGCCACAGATGCGTTTACCTTTCGGCACAAACTGTAAAATAAAAATAAAAATTGGCGGTAAAGCAGAGTTCGTTGTTATTTGGTTAATAAAAATAAATTAAAATGAGTTCCGATGATTCTGAAAGTGAAAATGAAATGGACATTGACTGCACTCCACCAGATTTAAGATTGGAAGCTAAATTAGCAATGGAAAACCTGCTTCCAGCGAAATCAAAAGAAAATTAAATTTATTATGTAAAAGACCCTTTTTTAATTCCTTGCATTTTTTAAAGAATTGCACTATATATGCCTCTGCCGAAATGGCAATTCCCTGTCTCGTATCATTGAAGTCCTCGCCTGCGGCTCGGCCTCCAAACTCATACTCGACCTGCAATTGCCTATTTCGCTGCCTTTGCAATGATGTAGTATTTCTCTCTAGCTGGCAGACAGTCAAGGCGGCATGGCGACGGTGCTGTGCCAGCATATAGCCCGGCGGCCCGGCGCGGCTGAAGGCGGGCTCGTGTGCCGCATGCTAGCGCTTCTCTCACCGCCGCGGGACGCCAGCCTCGCCTCCACTCTAGCTGTTATGCTGAAAGATTTGTGCCTGGTAAGTTGTGATTATTTATCATATTATGTATGCAGGCATAAAGACAGGTGTAAGAAGGGCATTTATCGCACACTAGCGCTTCTGTCACCGCAATTGAACTCTAACCTTGCCTCCCTTCACTCTAGCTGTTATGTTGAGATATATGTATTTTTTATTACTTCAAACTTGTCTATCAATTGACCGCGCTCTCACCTGATGGGAAGTGATGACGCGATCGAAGGTGTAGCATTCTAGCCCAGTTTGTGAGGTAAGTGTAGTTTATTGGCGTGTAGTTTGTATTCTATTTAGTGGGCGTTCGCCTCTGTAGCAAGTAATAGCCAAAATAATTAAAAATTGTATAATGGAAACTAACGTGGTTTTCACATATTTTGTATTATTTGTACGTGATTTACTCACGTTTAAAATTGGCCGGACTATCCGACTATAGTTTCAACTGCATTTGGCATCCTTCCTCAAGGTGAGTGCGCGCGCGCGACGCCGACTTGCTTAGCACAGTGCTGCAGTTGAAACTATAGTCGGATAGTCCGGCCAATTTTAAACGTGAGTAAATCCCGTACAAATAATACAAAATAATTAAAAATGTTTGTTGCGTACTTGTATACTCACATGGATGGATAACCATGTAGATATCCTACAATTAGGTTTATAGGGATTTTAATACAGACTATTTCTTTAACGGAGACACGGCGTTAAAGTAAGCCTTATGATATGCTTCATATTTTATGACATACCAAATGCAACAATGCAACAGCCTCTCTGGTGTGGTGGTTGAGCAAGTCGGCACATAACCCAGAGGTGGCGGGTTCCGCAACAGGACAAATGTTTTTGTACAGAAAAAAAAGCGCAAATACTTGTTCCTAGTCTGGGTATTGTGAGATCTTGGTCCTCGTGATTTTTGGGTCCCTAGACACAGAATCCTAGTTAGGGTCCAGGATCCATGTATGTAATCCTTAGACGTTATTATTATTATTACGAAAAATTGGTTCTTAACTCCTATGATATATGGTTCATTTTATAAACTTACCAATTACGCAATTTAAAAAAAATTTAACACCGTAAATTACAATACCAAATTAAAAATGTTTAATTACAGAAATTACCGGACAAGCAATCGTGCAGGAATTTGACAAGATATTTGGGCGCGTTAGAAGCTTTTGAAAGAGCAAGCATGAACAAAATGTCTCACACAGGTATGGGTATGCGGACTGATGAATACTGATTAGTTACGAAGAGTTTTTGAGTGTGCCGAAGTATGTTTGAATGGTGTAAAATGTTTGTACGAAAAGGGAAAAAATCAGCTTGAAAGACACTGGAAAGAAGACATGTTGCGCTGATCCCACTTAGTAGGATAAGGGTGGCAATGGCAGGTATTGTAAGAATCTTTCTTTGAACATGGTATTCTATGTTCTGATAAAGACATGCGCTATAGCTAAATAATTATCTGATTTCAATATTGTTTTTATCATTAGTTATAATAATATTGGTGACATTCGTTTTAGGTGTTACAGAAGGGACAATACGAGAAGATTCACTGGCTCCTTTAGGAAGGAGAACTGGCTCTCTACGTAAGTTGTCAAAAACAACAATTAATTTCTATTTTCGAACTTAACAATAGAGATCATAGGGTGTAGTTTTCTTTAACTTTATTTTCTTAAAAATACAAGAGTATAGTCATAATTTATTTTGCTTTTTCTAGCTCAACCAATAGCGCGAAGCACAAACGTAGTAATCAATGAAACTGTAGAAGAGGAGGTAGAAATCGACGAGACTTCGCCTACTGGGGTCATATCCAGAATATCTGAAGGTTCGTTAATTATAAAATAAAGTATTTATCCTTGTTTTTTAGTTCATTATTTGATATTTCTCTTTACTTCTGGGTCGCCTGGAAGAGACCGCTTTAAGCGATAAGACATTGTCTGCGAGATAAGATTTAAACGATGAAATTTTGATGAGTTATTTTTCCTGTATGTTGTTTGCTATATATATAGAATTAATTATCATCATTAAAAGAATTCAAACAGATAATAATTTTATAGAAGGTACAATTTTTTTTGTTTTGGCTTATGACCTTATTATATCGAGTCTATTTGGGCAATAAATAAACAAAAACGCCCAAATCGCAAAACGTGTTTATTTGTGGAAAGCATATTTTGACATCTATAATTATTATTCCACATTAGCTGCGCTCCGCGGTATCACTTTCGGGTAAATGTAGCCTATGTCTTAATCCAGAGTATAAATATCAGATGTCAAGAGGGAACGATTACACGCATTCTCATTATAACTAGTTAGACATTGGTAGTGTGATGTAGTAGTGTGTTAGTAGCGTATAAATCCGGTGTTAATTTGGACGCGAGACTTTGTTACTGCGAGTTCATGTTGCAAAAATTCAAATTGTACTATCCTCTATCTTTTTTACCAGTTTTACAATTTCTTTACATAATCCAGAACCACAACCTGGTCCGAGCAGTGCTACGAATTCCAATCGCAACTCTTCGGGAACTGAGTCCGGACCAACGAAAGATCCTACCGACTTGCCCAGCGATTCTAGCGAAGATGTCTCACCGGTTAAAAAGGCTAAGTTAACAAAAGGTAAGGAATAGTGTTTATATTCTTAAAATCTCCCAAGTATCTGTGCTGTGTAAATATGTTGTCATTTTTCACTTACGTTATATTAAAGTTATAAGTAATACCAACCAGTAATGATAATTAAACTTAGAAATGCAGATTTCTCCAAAGAATTTATAATTTCCCCATGAAAAGGGAATCATGTGAAAATTATAAATTCAAAAAACGACACTGACTAAGACCTCTTTACTTTTTGTCGTTATATGAACACATCAACAGAAAAAACGACACAAACTTTGTGGTAGTTTGATATAGCATACTAGCTGTTGCTAGTATGCTATATCAAACTACCACAAAAAAACATGAGTAAATGTAATAACTATTCAAGTAATTTGGTGAATTTCGTATTTTGTGTAAATGACATAAAGTAGTACTTCAATAATAATGTGAAAAATTCAGTCCTATAATCAAAAGATAAAATTAGAAGGACCTGCATTTTTTAAATTGAATTGTTATTATAATGAATTAAGCTTCGAACAAATTAGAGAAAATATATGATACTAGATGTGCTTCATTTGCAAGTAAACCTTTACTTGCAAACTAACCTTTTCTGGTGGGAATTTAAAGTCCGGGAAAAGGTACCCTTTATTCGTTTTGAGAAAGCTAAAATAAAGACTTCACTTCACTTTTGTTAAACGTTGTCGTGATTCAACTTTATTTAGATAATAAATATATTTTTGAGCGATAGGTGGTTCCATAAAAATATCCCGATAGCAGACTTTATGCGGCTGAAACTAAGTGTGAGCTTAGAATGAACCAAGTCAAATAAAGCTATTAATTTACAGCCAAAAAGAAGAAGCTATCAATAAACAGACAAACAAGCGATTTGGACTCTAAAGGACCTACCAAAGGCAAAGGAAAACAAACAACCAAAGGAAAGACTCAAGAGAGCAGTGAGAAAGAGAGTGAGAAACAACCTGCCAAAGGAAAACAAGCCGAAGAAGACAGTGATAAGGGTGGCGTGAAGAGAAGTCGTTCGCAGCGATCTCTGGTAGATGTAGAAAGAGGTATGATCTTGTTCCTTCTTGACTTTACTTAAGTTTCACATGTTATTTGCATGTTTAGCTTTGAGCTTTTTTGTTTTATAAGACTAAAATACAGCCTAATTCAGAACTGTTTCCTTTTTTTGAGATTTTTGTAGATTCTAGATAAGTAACCATTCAAGATTCCATAGGGGCAAAGTTGCTTATTTCTCAATTCAACAGCAATGGTACAGAGTGGTAAATTGTTTGAACAAAACCTTCGGGTAATTTCGTTCCTAAATCTGCTATTTAGGTACTTTGACTAAGACGTTTTAGCATGTTAGTGTTATACCAGCAAAAGTGTTTAAATAAATAGCAATATTCACTTAACTGTGTCTTCAATTGTTTGCATTTATTTCCATGCGTTTACGATTCTTAAAAGCTAATTTACATTAATTTTGAACTCTATTTTAGCGCAAAAAGCTAAAGCTGAGGCAGCAAAGGCCAAAGACAAGAAAAAGACAAAGAAGCCGTCGCCTCAAATATCACCGCCGTCAGATTTAGACAGCTCCAACGTTACTATACGAAAATCTAATAGAGGCCAGTCTGGTTCTAGTAGTGATGGTTCCAACCAGGGATCCAAGAAAGGAAAGAAGCAAGTCGGTAAGTTATCCAGCGTAAATTGACCTGCCTGTAACGGAATAGTGAATTTCAGTGCCACCTGCCCCCAAATTTACTCAGTATATTTTACATATTATATTAAGATATACGAAATGTATTCCTATAGTTCCAATTGAAGTCTAGCAAGTTACCAAATTGAACTACATTTATGGACTTCCTATAGTAATAATAATAAAATAATATATCTATATTATTTATTATATATTTATTGATCGGACTCAAATGGGAAATGTCCAAAATTTCTCTACCTCCATTTTTATTGTAAGTTTGAAAATACAGAGCAATATAAGAAACTCATATAATTTTTTGCTTTATATTCATTGTATTTATTTTATAGTTACTTATTAAAATTTGCGGCCTCTCAAATATTATTTTTCGTCACTTTTTTGCTCATAGGTTCAGGCTTTTTTTTCATTTAGCCACGAGTGACGTCATCATAAGTTCAATTGAAGGCCATTCAATTAAAGCATGACATAACAATAATTCGTAACTATTATTGATTTATAAGTTATAGGTAGCGATCAATCCTCGAAATGGTTTTGTAATTACAATAAATTTAAAAAATAATTTCAAGCCCCATAGTACTAAAAAAGACGTCTACTGCTAAACAAAGGCCTCCCCGACAGAGCGCCTTATTAAGCGGCTACTTGCCTCCTGCATTCATCGGTTCCCCGCAGTTGTGACCAGGGGGGAGATCATGAAACTTTGATTGCAATGCATCAGGAAATTTTCATACTAACTAGGCTGCGTATTCAAACTGTCAAATTCATAAAAAATTGTGTTTCTATCGGTTGCAATCGAGTTACGTGATCGCCCAGCTAGTCGTTGGTCCATCCATTGGGGGGCCTACACTGCGTCTTCCAGTTTGTGGTCGTCATCTAGAATATCACTTACTTTTTATCTCTGAAAATGGAGCTAGAATTTGAACCTCCATTTCTGTACTTTTTATCAGCTTGGAATATGGATATATATTCATATATACTCACCTCCACTCTTTCCAATAGCTAAAAAGACCAAAGCGGCCCCCGTGGCAAAGCCGACTCGCGTGTCCACTGGATCGAACCGAAGCAGCGCCGGCAGCTACAAAGCATTCGACGATTCGGGAGATGATACGCTGTTACATACCATCGTTTACGAGAAAGAATTTGTAAGTGTAATAAATTAATATAATATTCTTCCTGATCATTAGACTGATACTAAAATTGTCCAGCTCATAGTAGAAGTGTGTAACAGATTACCTATTACCAGAGAAATAAAAAGATAATGTTCATCAATGCGGATTTGATGTACTAATGTGATGACTGTAAGTGTACAGTCATCACATTAGTACATCAAATCCGCGCCAAAATTTCTATGTGGTCCACACAGAAATTTTCCTAATGTCATTTTACAATCTTCCGGGTATCATATAATTATAGTTGACAGACCCTGTGGTCTGGTGGCTCGATAACCCGGAGATGGCTTTATTCCCGCCACAGGACAAGTATTTGTGCACAGAAAAAAAAGCGCAAATACTTGTTCTGTGTCTGGGTGTTGTGGGACCATGGTCCTCGTAGCTCCTAGGTCCGTAGATACAGGGAATCCTAGTTAGGGTCCAGGATCTACTATGTATGTAATCGTTGTGCGTTGTTATTTTTATAGTAAAAATAAAAATAGTGTGCTGCTTAGCTCCTGGGAGACTAGAAGATTAAAGTCTTTATTTTTGGTTCATAGGTCCAATCGGTGCTAAACGATTCGGATGAGCAAGAAAATAGTAGAAACGCTTCCAGAGGCAACATAACGATCCCTGAAACTCCAGAAGCTAGTGACGAGTAAGTTATATTTGACATAAAACGATTTTCTAATTATCTCTCTTATCTAAACAAAAGACGGAACATTGTTTCGGTCTTATTTATTTTAATCCATTAGAAGAAGACAGCAACAACCTTTCTGTTGACTACATTAGTGGCTACCGTCGCATTCGAATCCTTTCTACTTCTGTATAAATAATTGTTCAAATTATCGACTGTAATTTGATTTTTTAAATTAGAACTATTTTGTTCGAGTTTATCTTATTCCTATTCTTTTATTCTTATTCTTATTCCAGATCTGAATCGGAACCAGAACCGGAACCTAAACCAACAAAGAGCAAAAAGAACGGAAAGAAAAAATAGTTGTATGTAAATTTGATATAATTAATTTTCTATTAAATAATACTTATTTTACTACAGCCTACTTATCTTATTTATCTGGAATGATAGTTGCTATAATTTGGCACTTTAGTTTGCCAGTTGGCGTTATTGGGCTGTGGTGTGGCATCATTTTTCTGCCAAGCAGGGGAGTTAGTCTGCCAGTTAGCATTTTGAGAGTCCGTTTGCCAATTACCATTATCATAATAGTTTCTGGCAGATGATCTATCATAGTTTCTGTCCCAGTGGGGTGCGTCATTTTTATGCCACGCTTGGTAGTTTTGTGTTTGTGATGGCACGGAGTTGTCTTGCCAGTTACTCTTGTCCCAGGGGTGCCAGGATTGCCAGTTCTTATCAGCTGGCTTCCAATCTCGCCAGGTGTGGTTCTTATTGCTATCTTTCCAGTTATGACTACCGTAATGCCATCTGAAATATTATCTTCTATGAATTTCCGTTATTGGTGTAGATTCTGTGCAAAATCCTAAGTTGGATCTAATTTGACAGTTCTAAAATATTGCTGTCTCTTTTAATGTAGGTGGATATGATAAGGATAGTACTAGTTTTGACAGACTGTCAAATTATGCTTAGGATTTTGCAAAACAAAATAGACAATATTGTAATTTTCTGAAAGATTCCGAAATAAAGATATGTACTTTGGGTGATTCATTTTGGTCTATAGCACTGAGGAGATTTTGTATAGGCGATGTGCTAGGATTTCATATAAAAACTAGCTTCTGCCCGCGGCTTCGCCCGCGTGGCCTATAAGAAACGAAGAAGAAAATTTTCCATAGATAATTCAACCACTTATTTCACCCTCTTAGGGATGGAATTTCGAAATACCCTTTTTTAATGGATACCTACACTTTACAAAGAACACACCCTCCAAATTTCAAGCCTCTAGGACCAGCGGTTTAGGCTCTGCGTTGATATATAAGTCAGTCAGTCAGGACTTTGAAATTTATTTGTATAGATTTCACGATATTCGATAACGTGTACAGTAATGTACATTCGAAGAAACTTACTATAGGTACTAGTTGTAATTTAATTACCTGTGGCCGTCATTATTAGTCTGTCCGCCGTTAGTGCCGCCCGTACCCGTGGTGGCTGTCTCGTCTGCTCCAAACCTATTGCTCAGCGTGTTAGGTCGGTTCTTTGACAGTTGATGCCGTGTTAAAACGAACTCCGCCGCTCGTTCCGCTATCATAATAGTTGGGGCCGCTGTGTTACCTAGAAATAAATAAATATTCTTCAGCCTCTGTGGTGTGGAAGTTAAGTAGGTCGGCTCATAACCCCGGAGGTGGCGGGCTCGATTCCCGCGGTAAGACAAGTATTTGTGCACAGAAAAAGAAAGCTTACATAATTGTTCTGGGGGAGAATTCTTTGTGGGAGCATGGTCCTCATATTCCCTGTGTCCCTAGACACAGGGTCTGTGTCTAGGGACACAGGGATAGGGAATACTAGTTGGGTCCGGGATCTATGTATGTGATCGTTGGGAGTTGTTATTATTATTTGTGCACATTTCACACGGTGCCATCTAGCCCCAAACTAAGCAAAGCTTATATTATGGGATCCAGATAACTGATACAATATTTAGGTACTTTTGTCTGTAAATGTACACATATAATACAATTTTACATCCAGACACAGAACAAATATCAATGTTCATCACACAAATGTTTGTCCTATAGTTCAGAAGGCATAGCTACTGCCAACTGAAATATTAAGCTTAATAAATATATATTTACATTTAAGCTTAATAAATATATATTTACATTTTCTTTAAACTAAATACCACAGTATCAACTACTACCAGATGCTACTAGCTACATACTACATGGATAGAGATAAGAGTAAAAGAAAAGTGGAAATAGTTATGGACCTTAACTATATTTGTCACCTTATTAATTAACAAGTAAAAATTCTTAGACAGTTATAAACTTACCAGATATAACAGTTGGCATAATAGACGCATCAGCAACCCTGAGACCTGCAAACAAAAATCATCATTCTAGCAATATTTCCAATTCCATCATTGCTACTTAAGATGCGATCTTCTCATCGATGTTCAAAGTCCAACTTGCCTTGTATCCCATGAACTCTAAGCTGCATATCCACAACAGCCATAGGGTCCGTATCAGGCCCCATCTTGCAAGTGCCGACTTGGTGGTTCTCGGGTGCAGTATGGTACCTCGCTAAGCACTTGAAGAATTCGTCTGTAGGATCTGCTCCGCCGCCTTCACACTCCTTACCGTAGCCTGGTGTTGGTGTCATTCCATATTTCTCACGCATTATCTGAAATAATAGCTCATTATCTTATGAATTCAAGTCTTAAAAAGAAGTTACGCAGCGTGAATTTGACAACTGATAGATAGCTAAATGGGTAGGGAATAATCTGAAAGGCGTATTGAGGCCTATTTGGATAAAACCAACTGCATTTTACGCATGGACAATACAGCGTCTTGAGAACCAATCCACGAATGTCACAGATTTCAAGAACCTATGCGGTATATGACATTGTAACCGTTCACTGGTGTGTGGTCCCGGTTTGACAATAGTACCACCTTATCTCTTTCCGTGGATTCGTAACAGCGGACCAAGGGAATATCTAAGGAATGGCCACCAGCATTCTTATACATTTAAATTTTCTGTGATCACCAAGACGCTTGTCAAGCGTGGTGATTGTGGCAAGTAGGCATTTTCCGGCTGGTGAGGATATGACATGTTAAAGCTAGAAGAGAAGCTCAAGATGGATCTTACCGTGCTATTAGCAAGTTTGTACGCAATCCTAGCAGCATCAACCAGCACGTTCAGTTCGTGGTCGTCCAAGAAGTAGTTGGGTTGGAATATAGGTGCTTGCGCCGGATCCACTGATCTAATAGTGATGTAGCCTCGGCTTCGCGGCTGGAGGGATATTGCTGATATTCTGGAGATAAATGGAGATGTCAATCTTTGATGTAATCATAGTCGAAACTGTAAAACGATCTACAAATTGAATATTTTTTAAAGAAAGTAAAGAATCAACCAAGATTAAATTCAGCAAATGCAAAGGAAGATTATCGTGCGTGACAAACAAGTTGAAATCTGGCAAGCGACGTCTCATTGACAGGTGCATGGGCAAAGGCCGCAGTTCCATAAGTACACTCGATTAAAATTTGTATTTTAGTGTAGTGACCTATAAATTTACCTATTATATATTATACCTTTATTAACCAAATCAAATTTATCAAACTTGTTTATAATTCGACCAAGCAGGTCGGTTCAAACCCGGAGGCGGCGGGTTCGATTCCCGCGGCAGAACAAGTATTTGTGGACAATAAAAAAAGTGCAAATAATTGTTCCGAGTTGTAGCTTCTAAACCGTTATGGTTTTTATCCTTTTAATATCGTGTCTTATCTAATAGTTGACAACGAGACTTGTCCTTACGAAACTTCTCTTCTCTCCTCGATTTCATTGATTTTGTCGTCATCGGGTCTGGTTCCATCGCCGCAGGAGGCGTAGTAACCGCCGAAGAAGAACTGCACGTCCGGGTGTTTCCCGCCTGGTGTTGCGTACCGAGAGTTCACTATACCTGTGAGCTGAAACAAGTCATATTATTGGGAGTCAAAAACGTTCAACAATATGCTATCCTTTATTATATGTTAAATACACCAAATACACTTCTTTCGAAGTTGGGGTCTCCGACGCTATGGTGATTAGCTTTTGACTTGAACGCATCAATTCGTATATCACTTTTGGCCATTTTTTTATTACTTCAAGCTTGTCTAGCATTTGACCACGCTGATGGAAAGTGACGATGCGATCGAAAGTGTAGCATGCTAGCCAAGTAATATAATAATGCATCTGTCTTTTTCGTCTCGTGATCTACCCAGACATATATCACGATATGCCTAATTCTTTATCTCATTCAATCCGCCGCCTCTAAATGTACCATTAAAATAAAAAAAGAAGTTCTTGTGTTGCTTTTGTTTTACTAGTTATTTTTGTAGCATTATTTACGATTATATTATGAGAGCTGAGTAGCTAAACATCAACCTAAATTAAATAAATATAATTTAACACCCACTAGGTCGCGTAGTTCCATTTTATTTGGAGGTTAAAAAATATAGCACCACCTTAATGGACACAGAATACTTAGAGTTCGTCTTTTTTGTGTTTTTCGTCCGTAGCAAGTATATAAATTATATATGTGATAAACACGAACTTTTGTAAGGGTGGGAAATATGGTTAGAACTACATTATCATGAGTCTTAATCGCAGTAAAACAAGTAATCAAGTGTTAGCAAACTTGCGGTTTTGGAATATCCAATGTATTTATTCTCTCCGTCATACGTCTTGTACGTTGTCCTAACCTACTTTCAAGTTTCTTGGTCTTAAGGAAATTTTCAATTAGTTTATTGTCTAGTCACGTAAAAGTTTATAAAATTTGTCGATGCAAAGCAAAGGGGGAAAAAACATGTGGGGCAGTCTTTGGGGATTGCCGATAGAAGTGAGAACTAAGTTACTTGTGAATTGTATCGTCGAGCTATTAGATTATTATTTTTGAATAGTAACTCAAGGAAATGTGCGGTGACGATTAAGCGATTCCATGATTTTTGTTCACGCAAAAAGTACTCAACACGGCTAAAGAAGTTTTTACTTCAAAAATTGCACATATCAGAGGTAGAATCATAACATGTACCTTACGTTTCGATATTTTTATGGTTATTTTTAAGTTACCTCTGTGACTTAAAAATATCGAAACGTAAGGTACATGACATGCCTCACAAAGTATACTGTAAGTTGCTTCATATATATATGACACATACCTGGGACATTCCAGTAGATGAAAGCGGACCTTCTCTATTCAGCATATACTCCATGGCTGTCTCCCAATTCAGGATTGGAGTGTTAGGCTCCTTGTTCAGAGTGAATTTCAAGGTTACTCCAACATGATTGTGTAGGTTCTGGCCAACTCCAGGCAAGTCCTTGATGGTGGGGATATTGAACTTGTCCAGGGTCTCTTTCGGTCCAATTCCGGAGAGAAGCAGGGTTTGAGGAGAATTCATAGTTCCTCCAGAGATTATAGCCTGAAATATACAACAACGATTACATACATAGATCCTGGTTCTTAACTAGGGTTTCCTGTACTAGGGATCCAGAAACTACGAGGATCATGGTCCCAAAACATCCAGACTCAGAACATGTTTATTGTGTTTTACATTATATTAACTTAAACACCGTCAGCACCTTCCTTCTATTTCCTTCTCATGTGGACAATTGGTTAGTTCTGGTGCCAGTACAGCACCATTTAAATATTTTAGACTTCAACTGAAAATGAAGTATCTTAATAAAACTATATTAGTAAAGTTGCAGATGACCAATAAAACTTGAAGAATATAGAACTACAAACAAAATCCACTTAACGGAATATATCAGGAGTTTAAGCAAATGTACATTACTGTACTCGCTATCGAATATAGTATAATATTTATAAGAAATCCAACACAGCGCCCCTAGCGGTAACTATAATAATAATAAAATCAAACGCCCAACAGTCAAATACATAGATCTTGGACCCTAACTCCCACCACACCCAGACTCAGAACAAGTATTTGCGCTTTTTTTCTGTGAGCAAATACTTGTCTTACCGCGAGAATCTAACCCGCCACCTCTGGGTTATGAGCCGACCTACTTATCCACCACACAGAGGCATATTTTACGATACTTGATAGCGTAAACATTGAATAAACTCAGGGTTCAGCACTCACCTCCTTCTTTATTGCTACAGTTTTAGTCTGTCCGTCTTTAATATATTCGACGCCAGTGACCCGTTTCTGCACCGGATCTATGATGACTCTGGACCCTAGTGCGTTCAAGATCACGTGGAGATTCTCCCTTTTGGATGCTGGGCGGATGTAAGCACGGGAGGTGCTGTAGCGAGACCCGCCGCTGAAAGAAGGAAGAACTTAGCTGCTACATTCAAATAAGGACTTTGAAGAATGATTTTAGAAGTAATTTTACTTGTTCAGTTTGAGCTGCCTGTTTAACTCATTTGTATGTTTAGTTATTGATACCATAGAGTATTTATAGGACATATACAATTTATTTCAAGTATCACAAAAACATCACACATTTGATTTGACCTTTAAAAGATGACCTACAAGCCAAAGGTAAATGTACCTCAGGTGAACAAACTAGTTTAGAACACGCGTGATTAGCATTTTATATCAACTTTTTGTTTACTTGTCTTTTAGTGGGCAACTAAATCACCTCCAAGTTGGTAAAGATGTTTCCCAAATTCTCAATTCCACTTAAAGGGCATCATATCGATCAACTATACAGTAAACTTTCAAGGAGGGAAACTAAACCAATCAAATGAATAACGATAAATGAATTTTATTGACATTACAATATTTTTACTGTTTGTATAACCACGCATTATTCAAAGCAATATTAATCTCCTGGAAAATTACGTGCGTATCTATCTGTCAAGCAAGTTCTAATCCATTATGAAAGATCAGAATGAAAAGCCAAAAAGAACACCTTTTTTTTTTGAGGGGGGAAATGCCCTCGCACTCAAAAAAAAAACACCACATTTAACCATTTCGAGCAACTATTGGGAAGTGACGTTTATTACCTTCGATAACCGTTTTTATGAATAAGACCGTTAGTATAATCAAAATGTCAATATAGTGGCCCTTGTTGTTTATTAATTTTACTTGTCTCATTTTTGTTTTAATTTCAGTATGAAAGTTAAAGAAACACTTACTCATTCAAAGCCTGTGCTATCGTAAAACCTGTGATCGTCTCGCCATTGAGGTCGCTGGTCGGTGCGTACCCCACTTCTATAGCAGCCGAGACGACGTCGTGAGCAAACTGCGGTGCGTGACGGAACTGCAACAAACCGGGCTGATTGTTTTCGCTGGCACAACTCTTCTTTGGATGGACCTACTTTCTGATAACCTTTAAATGCATAATTATTTGGTTCTATTTCCCTTGACTTGAAATGAAATTAGCATTTGAAGTTGAGTTTTGTATGTCAGATTATGGCTGAAGGTGGCGACAAGCCATGCCTGGATTTGAATCTGGCTCTTAACTTTCAAATTCGACTGCCAGAACTCATTGTTACGTGTTTGGCTTGTGGATGTAATTTTGGAAAACCGTTTTGTGGGTGGCTTTGCTAACGGGTCTTTTGAGTCTTATTTACATATACGTTTCTTATAGCTTTTATATAATGATTTGTAGAGGTATGAAGCATTTCAAACTTGATTTATAAAAGCGGCAGATTTAAACCTACCCATTATGACTTGGCCTCGGTATACCCGTTAGAGGGACATGATTGGCTTACAATAGTTACGGCCAGATTTATTTTATAGCCTATTTGGGCATCGATTTTACCAGTTTTTATATTCGCTGTACATTCTTTTGAGCGGCTTTTGCAAATTTGAGCCATGGGCTAAGTAGGGCTTTTAACAACTGGTTTTCTCTTATGTATGGTTACAGTTATAGTGGGAATTTCTATTTGTGTCTTCGATGTCTTCGCACCTTTGGGTACTTTCTTTGAACTGGTTTACTAAGGTAGGTAGGTAAGTAAACCATCAGGTTATGGTTGATTTAGGACCGGTTTCATGTCCTTAAATATTTCTTGGTTTGAAAGTTCCTGAGGTCAATGAATTCATAGTTTAAATTGAATACCAAGTCAGATGATTTATAAAGCATGAGAAATTAGGCATAAGCCATTTATTGATTCGAGTATTTTCAAAAAACACTCCCTACCCTTTGAACTGGCAACGGTCCGCCCGTAGAATGGTACTGGCCAGAAACTCCATTGCCTATTTCTTTATTATCTTCGCTCTTCAAGAAGTACGGCAGCACATCAAACCAGGTCCATCCTGCGGCGCCATTAGCTGCCCAGTTGTCGTAGTCCGCTGCATGGCCTCGCATGTACATCATGCCGTTAGTTACTGAGCATCCACCTGCAGAAAAGAAACTATAGGTATACAGAGTACAGTTTCGGTAAATATCCAAAGTTGGTCGACCATTGTTAGGGATACTAGGGCCGAGGAGGCGGGGCTGATGGGACCAAGTCATTGGAACACGGAGGAAATTGGTCTTTCTTTGGCCTTATTACTAGAGTATCTTGTGTCTTATGCCCGCTGCGCTAAGCTTTGAGCGCTCTTAAGTTCGCACTTATAATTTGGGAATAGAGAGATACGTGCTTAAGAGCTGTCACAATTAAGTGCAGACGGGCATAAATAAATTACAAGTTATTCTAAAAATAAGTTTAAAAAAAGACCAATTTCCTCAGTGTTCCAAGCGGTCATAAGGATTTTGTTGGTGTCCTTTTACATTATATTTCTTAGTTTACAAATTGGACCGATTGCTTATTAAAGACAGCCATGCTCGCTCCTAAAAGTGCCCAAAATTCTAAATCTGGGATTACGTAACTTGATATAGAACCTCAAGGAAAATTATTGTGGATTTGACAGTTTCAATGCGTTGTATGCGCATTGAAACAAGCGTCAAATCACAAATTTTTGTGTTACATTGCAATTGATACATATACGTATGCATAATAGCCCCCCAGCTCTTTCATACAACCTCTGTGTTCCAATTAACAGCATCCAGAACTAAATAAAAAGACGTACCGAGCATTTTCCCTCTGGTCCAAGAACACTTCCCTCCTTCGTCAAGGCAGGCCCTTTCCTGTTTCTCTGTGTAGTATTCCCAGTCTGTATCGTTCCGACCCCAGTATGCTGTCACCCACGATGGCACTGAAGACTGGGTCGGCTCGTCTCCTCCAGCTTCTATTAGAAGCACCTGGAGTGGAAAGGGGATGGTAAATAATAAATAATAATAATAATAACGCCCAACGATCACATACATAGATCCTGGACCCTAACTTGGAGGACCATGGTTGGCACAACACCCAGACTCCGAACAAGTATTTGCGCTTTTTTTTTCTGTGCACAAATGCTTGTCCTGTCACGGGAATCGAACCCACCCCCTCCGGGTTATGAGCCGATCTGCTCAACCATCACACCACAGAGGCTGTCAAATTAGAAATGAAACAACGCTTGTATAGAAACATAAGAGCGTGTAACACACACGCTCTTATGTTTCTATACTATATAGGTTTGATGATGTAGGTTAGGTACTTATACTAAACCGCAGTACGTGTATTCCTTGAAATGGTTTCGCAATGTGTTCTAATATGATTTAGATGATACTATCGACCTCTATTAATAAATTAATAAATAATAAATGTGTGGACATTTCACCAAGTGCCATCTAGCCCCCAATTAAGTAAAGCTTGTACTATGGCATAACTGATACAATACTTAAATACTTTTCTTTTTTTGTCAATACTGAAATACAATATAACACCCAGACACAGAACAAACATCGATGTTCATCACACAAATGTTTGTCCTAAGTGGGAATCGAACTAACAACCCACAGTTCAGAAGGCAGGGTAACTGAGCTATCGAATCAGTCTATTAGTGCACTGCTGGACATAATCACCATTCTCCTCTTACACGACACTAAGCTTCATCTTCGGCTCTTCTTATCCAGTCACTGCTAGCCACCCTCCAAATATTGTTTCTCTACTTAATCGAACGGCATCCTACACTTTTCCAAGAACGCAAACTAAATAATAATAATAACGCCCAACGATCACACATAGATCCTGGACCCTAACTAGGATTCCCTGTATCTAGGGACCTAGGAACAGAACAATTATTTGCACTTCTACGCACAAATACTTATCCTGCCGTGGGCATCGAACCCGCCATCTCCGGACTATGAGCCGACCTGTTCAACCACCACGCCACAGAAGCTGTACTGTAAATTATATGGAGAGTGCCCATTATACGACCAGGGACATACAAAAATAGTATAGGCATTATATAGTAGCTAACTCTAGCATTTATATTTTTTTTTCTTTATCCACACGGCGTTTTTGCGTTCACAAGGCTTTAAACAATACACATATCAGGGATTTTATGTGGCTTCCCACCAATGATGTCATTAAGATCTAGAGGACCGCAAAACATGGCAATACTTGAAGCGTGTCTAAATGTATTACTTGATTAAAATTTGGTTTTTGTCCAAGTAACTATAAAACTATGTAATTATGATGTTTTTATAGCGATAACTTGAGAACGGTTGTTAGACATAGTTTATTAAAAGTAATTTGTGTTTTTCCCAAGA
The DNA here is from genome assembly GCA_905220475.3 of Ennomos fuscantarius. NCBI lineage: Eukaryota > Metazoa > Arthropoda > Insecta > Lepidoptera > Geometridae > Ennomos > Ennomos fuscantarius. The sequence goes on from HG992044.1 coordinate 7,116,282, forward strand.
AAGATAAGTTGGTGGGTAATATTATAACGTCTTTTGACTGGCGCAATACCTCAGTTAGTAGTATACCTGCCTTCTGAACTGCAGGTTGTCGGTTCGATTCCCACCCAGGACAAACGTTTATGTGATGAACCTCGATGTTTGTTCTGTGTATGGTGTTATATTGTATTCGACGTATGTATTTACAAACATAAAGTATCTAAGTATTGTATCAGTGATCTGGTCCCCAAAAAGCTTTGCTTAGTTTGGCTAGATGGCGCTATGTAAAATGTGTACAAATATTTAAATATATATTTAAATCGCTGTGAAATGCGATAAGGCCGCCCTTAGTTCTACCATTCTTTGTAAGTTTTTTTAAGGTGCATTGTCATGTATTAGTTGGTGTTCGCTTTATTGAACACCATCAGGGAATCGAACCTGCCGCCTCGGGTTATGAGACCTGCTCAACCACTACACCACAGATGCTGCCATTATGCACAAAACCGCTAAAATATTTAAATAAAGAAGATCACTTGTTGCTTAAGGATAATTTAAATCTAATGAGGCCTTCCATTGACATGACAATAGACGGATACGGCTAGACCGAGCTCTGTCTCGATTCGGATGACCAACTCCAATGAATGGGAGGCCTCTATCACGGAATAATTATTAGTATCTATGTTGATAATGTTAGTATTTTTATGTATGCAACACTTATGCTCATTAATATTTATTCTGTGTGAATGATAGACTAATGTCAGAGTATGTAATGTCAAATGTGTCAACTTTTGTCTATGTCTCTTCTTCTGTTTCTGCCCTGTGCCGATGCCGGCTTTTTACTGTTGTGTGAATAAGGATGGATTCGACCAAACTTAGATTTATACACGAGTAACTATACCAAGAATAAATCTATTCCACGATATTATACTCGAGTAATTCATTCTTCGTTTTTCCACGAAATACTAAGTTTAGCTACGCTCAGAATTACTATACGCGAATAGCGGAATAAATGATGAACGAGTCTATTACCCAGTTAACGATTGTTGTTCTACAACGACACGGTATTCAAGCTTATGTCATATCAACTCGCTTTTGTCGTATTATAGTGTAGGAAAGTAAATGACAAAATACATGGTCGGACGTCTTTTTTTATCTTTGTCTATTTTGAATTAAAATATTCTCGGAATAACTCTGTTATTCCACCAAAAACGGTAGTATAGTAATAATACTCGAATAGACTTGCTATTCTTAGAATTGTAGATGGTAAAATGTAAAATTGATTTACTCTCGAACAAATGGCGATTTATTCTAAGAATAAAATTTACTCTCTTTTGGTCTAGTCCACCCTAAATCTAATTTAATAATTGTAATAATACCAATATTGACGAGTATTAAGTATTGTTTATTTTGTGCAATATACCGTTCACTTAATTCGAACCTGCCATTGTGTTATTTCATTTCAAGTCTACGATCCACGGGCCTATCTTCCCAAACAATCTATCCCTACATCTACCTATTATGTGTGAGGCTTTTTTTACCTTTGATAAGCTTGAATTTGACCAGTCTCATCTGATGTTAAGTGAGACGCGGTCGACGTTGGAATATCCTTGCCTAGAAGATACCGTTCACTTTTATCTTGATAACTCCGAGATATTTTAGGCTAGACATTCATTTTACTGAAAAAAATTTAAGTGATGCATAATATATGAGCATACAATAAAAGAATAATGTAATACTGTCGGTGTATTGCTCGCGCAAAACTTTATGAGCTCTCGGAAGTCAGCGCGGATGGCTGCGCAGTACGCATATTATAGTTATTGTATGGCCGCTTTTACAATGCACTCAACTGTTGTAAAGATAAAACGGGTCTATTCGCGCACAAAAATTATCAAAACATTATTTTGACTAACCCCGACGTTTCAACCAAGTTACATTGGCCGTGGTCACGAGTGGAGTCCACTTTTCATAATTTTTGTGCGCGAATAGACCCGTTTTATCTTTACAATATGAGTCCAAGTCGCGAAAGTTTAAAAAGCACTCAACTGTGCCATGCGCAGTTTGGTACTCGGGCCTAACTTTCGAGAGCTCATAAAGTTTTGCGCGAGCTGGTGTTAATTTTAATGTGTCGCATTCTCTAAAGTCAAACGAAATATTTCAGGCTTTTTTATTTCCCCTAAGTGAGAGAAAACTCCCACGTATTTCTTTGCCTACACGGTGGCGACGGCAGGGGGTATGTAAAGGACTAGAACCCATGGCATTGCATTAATATTATAAAGGCGAAAGTTTGTATGTATGTGTGTATGTTTGTTACTCCTTCACGCTCAAACGGCAACGGTGGAATGGATTTGCATGAAATTCAGTACCAAGATAGCTTATACACTGGATTAATATATAGACTACAATATATCCCGGAAAAGTGAAATTTTCCCGTGGGATGAGCTATATATATATTAGGTCTTTACCTATGAAATTGCCGTTTTGTTTGAAAAAAGTTAAAGTATTTTTTTTTTTTCGAACTTATTTATTTCTTTTATTCAAAGTAATCACCTCTGCAATCAATGCATCTTTGCCAACGCTGTGGCAGTTTATGGATGCCCTTCTTGAAAAAATCAGCAGGACGGGAGACAACAAACTCTTCAAAGGCGTTTTGTACTGTCTCTCGGGAATTGAATTTTTTTCCCGCTAAAAAGTTGTCCAAATTTTGGAAAAAGTAATAGTCGGTAGGCGCAAGATCTGGTGAGTATGGCAGATGAGGGAGAGCTTCCAAACCCAACTCATGCAGCTTAGAGACGGTCTGTTGTGCAGTATGGGGTCGCGCGTTGTCGTGAAGTAGCAGTGGAGACGACCGATTGACCAAAGCTGGTTGCAGACGTGCGAGTTTCGCCATCATTGTGGTCAGTTCTTCAATGTACACATCTGCAGTAATGCTCTCGCCGTTTTGTAAAAAGCTATGATGAATCACACCAGCACTAGACCACCAAACTGTGACCATCACCTTTCTAGGGGTCATTTTTCGTTTTGCACATTGCTTTGGTACCGAACCAGGATCTAACCAACTTGCTGAGCGCTTTCGATTGTCAAAAAGAATCCATTTTTCGTCGCACGTAACAATTCGGTTCAAAATTCCTTAATTTCTGTGCCTGTTAAGCAGCGCAAGGCAAGTCTCGACGCGTACGTTGCGCTGGCGATCGTTAAGTTCGTGGGGCACCCATCTATCAAGCTTTTTTGTCTTGCCAATCTGTCTTAAATGGACCAATATTGTTTTGATGCTAACATCAAAAGCTGCTGCCAGCTCAGCTGTAGATTGAGATTCATCAGCTTCCACAATCGCTTTTAATTCATCATTGTTGACCAAAGTTTCCGGACGACCACGAGGTTCATTTTTCAAATCAAAATTCCCAGAACGGAACCGAGCAAACCAATAACGGGTTGTACGTTCGTTTGTACAGTTCTCTCCGTAAACGTCGTTGATGTTACGTGTCGTTTGTGCCGCGTTGGTGCCACGACGGAACTCATATTCCATAATTACACGAAATTCCAAAGTATCCATTATGAGGAAAAATGTTGAAATGTAATGAAAATACAACGCTAATCAATAAACAAAAGACTTATATTGTAAATAGAATGTCATATTTTTAAAACAAAATTAATTTGAATTTAGAATTCATAGCCAATCAAAACTTTTTTTTGTTTGAAAAGGTCTGTACTGCAATACGGCAATTTCATAGGTAAAGACCTATTATATAGCTATAATTAGAATACTTTTTATCCGCGGATGAAACCGCGGGTGAAACCGCGGGCCCAACTAGTATGTAAATATAGTAAACTCACCTTCCACTGCGGATTCTCCGAAAGTCTCCCAGCGACCACCGACCCTGCAGTGCCTCCCCCGATCACCACGAAGTCATAGCTGTCATCAGGCTGGTCCCTGCTCACCACCCGGTTGCATGGGTCAGCCAGATCGCACCGGCCGTTTATGAATGCCTCTAACACGCTCATGAAGAGCAGGAACTGGCCTGGGCATGCCCCGGCCATAGACGGACCCACCTCCTGGACTGGACACGCACATGTCTGGGGAAATGAATGAACATTTCATCATTCGCCTGAACATATAAAATATACTATAAAATGTACTGTACATAGCCATTTTATTTCAATTTCAACTGTTTATTTGTATTCCACAATGTTGCTTACACATTACACATGCTCTTTTTTAAATACCAGTTCATCGCGGATCCTGTCGGGCATTCAAAATAAGTCTAACTTTTTAAATTATTGACTACTTGAAATTATTTCTTTGCATTAAAGTTTTATTTAGTCACAATATAGGTATAATAAGCAGGCCACATCGCTCGCAGAACCAGCAACCGAATTATGGCTCTCAAATGGTGACCACGAACCGGATGACAGTAGGACGCCCCTTCCCCTTTAAGTGTACCGACGACCTGCTGGGCGATCACGTAACTCGATTGCAACCGTTAGAAACACAAATTTGTATGGACTTTACAGTTTGAATACGCAGCGTATGTGCATAGTTAGTATGAAAATTTCTCCTGTTGCATTGCAATCAAAGTTTCGTGATCATCCCCCTGGTCAACATTGCGGAAGCCGTTGGGTGCAAGAGACAAACGCTCAAAGTGGCACTTTATGGGGAGGCCAATGTTCACAATGATGATTAGAATGATTTAGGCACATGTGTTATGGTGGCTATTGGACGTTTTTAATCGTATAAGTTTAATTTGAAAACTATTTACGTTACAGGATAAATTATTATAACAATAATAATAACGCCCAACAATTACGAATATAGCTTATGCTTGACCCTAACTAGGATTCCCTGTATCCCAAGAACTAAAAGGGCCATGTCGCAAACCACCCAAACACAGAACAAGTTCTTGCGCTTTTTTTTCTGTGCACAAATGCTAGTCCTGGAGCGGGAACCGAACCCACCATTTCAGGGTTATGAGCCGACTTGCTCAACCATCACACCATAAAGACGTGCTTGAAGCAAAGATATTGTACATAGGCACTTTTGTAAAGTCTAGCCAGCATAAACGAAACTCAATCGGTGCTCAGGTCGAAATTATAATCTCGACTTAACACAAAAATAACGTACAAATGAAAATAAACAATGATGATAGATTTATAATTATACTATTTTTTATTATTAACAATAGGAAGTAATGCTCTCAAATTAGAAACAATTATCAGTCAACAATAGCAAGTTACATAAAGACTTAAGGAAGTGAATCCGTACTACGCCAGCACAAAACACTAGCGTATACAGGTGGAGTCAAATAAGTGGGCCTTGCAACAATAAACGTGTCTTTGTTACTTTAAAATGGCTTACTGATTTATTTGCTCTTTACATGAGAGAATTTTTTTTCTATTCAAACAGTACATTAACTTCCCGGTACAAAACAAGCACTTTCTTCACCGATATAACATGAAAAATGATTTAAAGGATATAAAATAACTGTAAAACACTACCTATATTTTGTACATGTACATTTTCATCAATATTACTAGGTGGTAGGACTTTGTTGCAAGTTCGTCTAGGTAGGTACCACCGCTTTGCCAGTTATTCTGCCGCCAAGCAGTAGTGCGCAAGCACTACTGTGTTCCGGTTTGAAGGGCACTGTAGCTAGTGAAATTACTGGGCAATTGAGACTTTATGATCTGATCTCACAGTCGAGTAATCTTATTACCAGACTGTGCTGATGTCTCAGGATGATGTGCGGAGTGCAGTGTTGCTTGAAACTCTATTTTGGGGTTCCGATTGACACTGTTTTGTTATGACCAGCCGTGGCGCTTAACATCAGGTGAACGGCTAGCTTGTCAAATCATTCAGTAACATGAAAAAAGAAACTAACAGTAAAACTACAAATATAAATTACGGATGCAGTTTCATAAATATCTGCAATTATTATTAAGCCAGTTGAATGTCGACGTACTGCATAACCACTGAATAAATGATAGTACCTACGTCAATGGATTTATGACTGAAACTAAATCACCAGACACGCGTACATTTAAAGATGCAATTAATTTGTAGAGAGGACTTTATTCCACACCCTGTGTATGTACTGTGTATTTAATGTGCCTTCATTAGCAGGTACCTACATCTTAATAGATCTTCTCAGGATATCAACAAAAGATTCACTCGTACCATAACAATAACATTATCACGTCATGATTAGCCAATAAGAAGGCTGTTTTCAGCTCCATTGATGAATCAATAAGACTAGTGAATTCTTGCGATAAATAATAGTATATACTTAGAAAATGCAGAATTAATCAATCTAAAGTTATCATCATCAGCTCAGGCCCTGAATAGTGTGTTAGGGTTTGGGTCAAAGGGCGTTTAAAGAAAACGCTTAGAACAAGAAAATAAAAGTGACGAGCCAAAGTGAACTCTAAAAAATTCTATGGATGTTTTATTTGCATCTTGGCAACTAAAAAAATACGTAGAGATCCACACTAACAAAAAAGATTTGCAAAAACCTAACTACCTATTATTCGCATAAACTCGCATAATATTATTTCGAAGTACCAACGTACTGGTGCAAAATATAAAGATCTTCATTGTTTATTGCATAATTTTTTGTCTATAAAACCTTTTAATGACTTTAGATCCTACCCTAAGATTTAATGAACGGCATTTGCCTTTTTGCGACTTATTGTTTAAATCTATAAAAACAATATTTATCCGACCCCATAAAAAGATAACGAACAATTATGTATAATATACCTATACGTTTAAAATTGGTTACAAATTACTTTTGAAGTACTCGATAAATTATATTCGCCGTTTTAGTCTATGTATTCTCTTCTATGGCCCTTGGCCTACCGCATATTGCTTCTAATTTTCCTTATCTATACTAATAATTTAGTTAATGTTTATAACTTTAATGTGTAGGTCCTTTGATCCAGATACCTTATAAGGTATTTATGATCCAAGCGTAGGCGCTAATGTCTGGAACTACTGATCCAAATCTAAAAATATTTTCACTATCGTATAAATTTCACTATAGTTATAAAGAAATAAAGTAAGAAAAAAAGATATTTATTTGCTCAAACATTTTGCAACAATTAGTCACTAGCTCCTACTCCAGGATACCCTGAGTGCGGGAGCTAATTCTCTTCGAAATTCAAATTACAAGAAGTTAGTAATTACAATAAAACTGATGTCATGGACAATGTGTGAGGGAAGGTGTATATGTGCGAGTGTGTGTGTGTGTGAGTGAGGAGTGCGGAAAGGGTGAGAGGGTGTGAGTGTATGTATAAGGGTGTGTAATAAAGGCTATGTTTTATTGAGATACGTACGTTTTTTTTTGTTACCATCGGGTCACGGATCAAATGATCATTTCAATGAGCTTGTCGACTATTAGTGTGGTATACCAAAAGTCGTTTCCTTAAATTAAAAAAAATCGATTTTTTTAAAATATGTATACGTGTAAATTACTTAATTTAAATTTGTTAATCAACTCATCAAACCACTATAAGGTCACAAAGATAAAAGATAAAACAAACTAGTTGCATCTAATAAGCATAATGATAATGGGTAACTCGTGCGCAAGCTATTTTGTGACCATGAATGGAAATTATTGTAAAAAATATTGTGTACGTAAATTACATTGATGACCGTAAGAGTTATTCATTTGTTTTCTCGGGAGCATTTATTAATTAAAGGTTGTTTGTTTATTGCTGTTTCATTACATTACTATTTATTAAGTCTAGTTAGTCCTTGCGGTTAAACTCGCAATTTTATCGATTCCGACACTGCATGCGGGAAATTTAATAGGTGCTATCTGGGACGAAAATTTCTGCTATTAAATGTATGCTACTCCTAGCATAGCATAGGGGGGATGTCGATGCATTTTCCTGCACCTCCTTATGGAGGTGATGGCAGGGGCATTTGGGGCTAGAACCCACTAAACCTCAATAGCCTTTTTAATAATCACGAACTAGCTTTAGACTAGTTACACCATCTTTTGTCTCTTTCGATCCAGCTAAATATTCCAGTAGCAAAAAAGGACAAGAGCTGAAGTAACTAATCCGATACTAATACCCGTTTATTAATAAGGCTGTAAGTGAGCATTTTTCCGGTTTGGTAAGGTGAGATGGGTCGCATTAGGATTCGCCATTTTGCCACAGTGACTTGCCCGAGTCGAGCTAGTCATAAATAGCCTTGTAAACCTTACAAAGAAAAATTTCCTATAGTACGTAGGAATTGGGACACCTAAAAGTTCCCTGTCGCGTGGGTACATTAGGTACTACATTGCTGAGTAAGCGATAATAGGTTGAAGCGTCAACAGAGGTTAACAAAATTTCTTTAAAAATGACATACCCAATTACAATAATATTTCATATTTTAAATTTAATATCTTATTAACAAAGATCATTCGGAACGACTGATCGAGGCAACACGTGACCAAAATGCTGGCTTTTATTTAGCCCAAAGACTTAGCATTGCTATTCAACGGGGCAATGCCGCCAGAATTTTGGGCACGTTGCCTACTGGTAGCGGCTTCTTAGATTAGGTTTTGCTAATGCATAGTTGTTTAATTTTAAATTAATCTATGTCAGAAAATAATAATACATGTCATGTTAACGCTATTTAAGAATAGAGCGTAGAAATATTTGCAAATTATCACACAAAATATGTATCACAATCTTATGTATAAAAATAGTTTTATTTTTTTTCTCAATTTTTTAATTCTTTTACCAGAATTTATATGGAATTATCGCTCTTAAAACAATAACAAAGAATATTTAAAACGTGTGCTGGTTTTGCTCATCAACATATTACGATGAAACGAGTCATTCCATCAATGTACTCGTATGTAGTACTCATCATTAGTTTTTTCAATGATTTCCCGTAGACGTTGCTGATGCAATTTAAGTAATTAAAAGTAATAAAATTAGCCATACGTGAGATATGTACACTAATTTTAATAATTTTCCTCTAGGTATATACCACAGAAATACGTTAAACCTGTATAATTATAAAAAAATATGTGTAATTATACCTATAGTTCCTTGTTGAAATAGAGGCTAGAGCGTTGATTTTTTGAAGAAAAGATATGAAATTTTTCAAATAGACCTTATTAATTCTAGGTAGATAGGTACTAACTAATTTGATACACTGTAACACCAGCTGCGGTTTCACCTGCGGATAAAAAACACACTACATATGGTAATCCACCATATAAGCTATCTGCATTCCAAGTTTCATTAAAATCCAATCAGTAATTTTTGCGTGAAAGAGTAACAAACATCCATACATATAAACTTTCGCGTTTATAATAGGTCTTTACCTATGAAATTGCCGTATTGCAGTACAGACTTTTTCAAACAAAAAAAAGTTTTCATTGGCTATGAATTCTAAATTCAAATTAATTTTGTTTTAAAAATATGACATTCTATTTACAATATAAGTCTTTTGTTTATTGATTAGCGTTGTATTTTCATTACATTTCAACATTTTTCCTCATAATGGATACTTTGAAATTTCGTGTAATTATGGAATATGAGTTCCGTCGTGGCACCAACGCGGCACAAACGACACGTAACATCAACGACGTTTACGGAGAGAACTGTACAAACGAACGTACAACCCGTTATTGGTTTGCTCGGTTCCGTTCTGGGAATTTTGACTTGAAAAATGAACCTCGTGGTCGTCCGGAAACTTTGGTCAACAATGATGAATTAAAGGCGATTGTGGAAGCTGATGAATCTCAATCTACAGCTGAGCTGGCAGCAGCTTTTGATGTTAGCATCAAAACAATATTGGTCCATTTGCGACAGATTGGCAAGATAAAAAAGCTTGATAGATGGGTGCCCCACGAACTTAACGATCGCCAGCGCAACGTACGCGTCGAGACTTGCCTTGAGCTGCTTAACAGGCACAGAAATGAAGAAATTTTGAACCGAATTGTTACGTGCAACGAAAAATGGATTCTTTTTGACAATCGAAAGCGCTCAGCAAGTTGGTTAGATCCTGGTTCGGTACCAAAGCAATGTGCAAAACGAAAAATGACCCCTAGAAAGGTGATGGTCACAGTTTGGTGGTCTAGTGCTGGTGTGATTCATCATAGCTTTTTACAAAACGGCGAGAGCAGTACTGCAGATGTGTCCATTGAAGAACTGACCACAATGATGGCGAAACTCGCACGTCTGCAACCAGCTTTGGTCAATCAGTCGTCTCCACTGCTACTTCACGACAACGCGCGACCCCATACTGCACAACAGACCGTCTCTAAGCTGCATGAGTTGGGTTTGGAAGCTCTCCCTCATCCGCCATACTCACCAGATCTTGCGCCTACCGACTATTACTTTTTCCAAAATTTGGACAACTTTTTAGCGGGAAAAAAGTTCAATTCTCGAGAGGCAGTACAAAACGCCTTTGAAGAGTTTGTTGTCTCCCGTCCTGCTGATTTTTTCAAGAAGGGCATTTATAAACTGCCACAGCGTTGGCAAAGATGCATTGATTGCAGGGGTGATTACTTGGATAAAAGAAATAAATAAGTTCGAAAAAAAAAACTTTAACTTTTTTCAAACAAAACGGCAATTTCATAGGTAAAGACCTAATAATATTAGTAAGGAAAAGATAAAATTAGTGTGATACATTAAGTTATTATTTGAATGAAACTCACTTCTGCTGCCCGTATCATATTCATTCCAATAAGATCTGTAATAAGAAACAAATTTTAAAATCATAAATAAGTCATTATGTAAAGTTAATGTGATAGCTCTCATGCCCGTCAGCACTTAAGTTTGACAGCTCTTAAGTTTGCACCTGCATCTGTTCAGGACGTAGGTACTGATTGGAGCGTTGCAGTAGGTATGCAACAGAGGTATAAGTGTTTTCAAACTTTAGTGCAGATGAGCAATAATCCTGCCAACGCAGAATTTCTGTTTCTCCCAAGTCATAAGGAACTCTTCTAAGGCTTAGATGGAGAACATTGGATTTAGGAATTCGAAAACTCGTAATTAATGAAAAGCTCTTTTTTTTCGTAAAGTCCCTTTATTCTCTTAACTAAATATTACTGCGTCTTATTAAATATGTCAATAAATCGTTAACATTCCAACAACAGTGTTTCCTCCTGGGTATAACCTGGGTCTTTTTAAGTCAAGAGTGAATGGGCATCTCATGGGCAAGCGTGCTCCACCTTTGGACAACTCACTTACCATCAGGTGAGTTGTTGTCAGACGCATGCCCATTTTACCATTAAAAATCAGATTCGAATGCAGAAAGTGTGTTTTTTTAGATTTAATCATTTATATAGTGTTGTGATCAGGTATTATTATTAACTGTGTTTTATTTACAACCTCTTTTTACCAACATTTTTTTTATTCTTTTTTAAATAAAATAGTACATTTTTTAGTTTAACTGTTACAAAATCAAATAGTTTGTTCCACAGTAAATAAATAAGTAGAGGGAATTAGATCATTATCATTAGCTTGAATTGTATCCTCTCTATATATTATACCTGAGATGATGAGCTATACACTAAACCTAGAAGAAAAAATTACATTGTCAAGCTTAACCCTCTTAAATCTAAACTGGAATAAACATATCGCAAATATAAAAATAAATGTACCACAATTTATTTACATTAAAATAGAAGCTATAGTAGGTACTGCTCTCTTAGAATATTACTGAACTACGGCATTATAATATGGGCTGAATGTACTGACTTCATGGACTAATTTTAATGCACAAAAAGTGTCTGAGAATCTTGGCAAATATTAAACAACGACATATTTGTAAGCTTCACCTTATATAAAAGAAAATACTTACTTTATATATTAGCAAGTACTGTATAGACATATTCGAAAGAAAACATAGACACTTTTTCAAATCAAACACTGAAGTACACAAAAATTGCAATAGACGAATCAAACACAATTTTATTCTTCTAACTATTAAATTACACATATTTGGAATAAGTATCTACTAACTTTAGATTAGTCAACATCTATAGTAAAGTCCCTAACGAAATAAAAGATGTTATAAAAAGCTAAATTTTGCTCGCAATATAAAAACCTACCTATTAAAAAAGTGTTATTATTCTGTCGAAGAGTTTAATAACAATAAATAAAAATGTCCAGCGATAAACCAACCCACCACCACATATTATTTAAATACCTATTCAATTATCCATTGTGCTTGTTTGCCTTATCTAAGTTCAAGCAATTCGATTAACTTTCGTAAAGGTAGTAACAGTTAAATAGCTAATGCTACACCTTCGATCGCATCGTCACTTCCCATCAGGTGAGAGCGTGGTCAAATGCTAGACAAGTTTGAAGTAAAAAAAAAAAAAACGTATTATTGAAATTTGAGTCTTGGATGTGCAGGTATTATAAAATAGTGAAAGTAATTAAATTAATTAATTTGATGAATTACAGAATACCTATTGAGTTACCTTCTTATTTACCTAAAGCGATGCAAATCGATGGGTAATTAACTATATTAACTAAGTATTTGAATGCTTGAAAAATGTATATTATAAACTTGTATACTACATATTTATATAAATTTATAATTTGACTACATTTATATCTAAACTCACTCAGTTGTAAGCGCCCTTACTGGGCTCATATACGTACCTACACTAGTTATTAAGACTAAACATAATATATAAATTGTACATGAATGCAAATAACTGAATATGAATAAAATAATATTGTAATAATTTCTCATGGTTAACTAAGTATTTTCAACCCTTTTTTATCTTGTACACTTATGCCATGTAAAGAATTGGACTCCATTCAGAGACAGGCTAAATGCTCATCGGTGACGATGCGCTGGTAACCTAAGCTTCAGAGCTTGGATGGCAGTCGTAAAGTTGCTGGCTTAAAAATAAAATTTTAAAGAATTGATTTTTAATAAGAAGTAAAAGAAAGCGTCATGCATAATGTATGTATCATCTTTATTATATTTTGTAGGAAACTTTCTTAACGTGCTTTATATTGCATTATATTGTAGAGCTTGAGTATAATATAGCTATTAATATTCAGAGCCGGGGGTTTTTTATTCGTTATAGGCAAAGTATTGGACCACTACCTCGCCTGATGTTAAGCAATGACGTGTTCTAAGAGGGGGCATGCTTGCTTAGAAGATACCTGTTCACTCTTGACTTGAAAACTCTCAGGTTCTAGTTGACTGGAAACAAGGACGCTGGCAAGCTGTTCCATTCATTAGCTGCTCGCACTATAAAGTTAGTAGCGAAACGCTTAGTGCGGGTTGGAGGAATTTCAACCATATTCGCGTTTCAGTGCTTCTTGTAGTATAACAAAAGAAAGAAGATGGGGGAATTAGATCGTGTAATTCCCTCGCACTATATTCAAAGTGCAGTCTAAAAACAGCGATAAGCCAGCAATTTTACGACGGCGATCTTTTCTTTTTCTTTACAAACACCTATTTATTAGTTTTAAGAGTGATAACCTGTATTTGGCTTAGGAGTATTTATTATCCTGTTCTCATATTATTTTGTAAGAAAGCTGTTGGTTGTCCAAATAAAATAAAATAATTTAGAGCTTCAGGCTAGATTGTTTCGGAAAAAGCTCTTTTACATGCACATAGTATTCATGAATACATATATATAATATATATATATAATACAATAATAATAAGTACCTACTTATGCTAAACTATATAATTTGGCAATAGTGAAAAAAATGCTCTCTTAGAAGTGTTCAATCCAATTGATTTTAATAATACAAATAACTACATAGTATAGAATGCAGTTGAAATTTAAGCACTCTGATTCACCAGACGCAATGTATTTTCCTAAGTGATTTCATGATTTTTCGGGATAAAATACTTTTGTCCCGGGTTAGAATATTTCTTTCCTATATTTATTCTATGGATACATATCATTTTTCACACAGATTGCTTACATACTGAGAGTAATATTTCTTTAGCGGTAACAATTTAAGGGCAAAATTGCATTCAAATTTGGTCAGACATTTTTTTTTTTTAATAAGTTGGACTATATTCTTAATGGTCGCGCGGATTCTTCTGCTCTATAAAATTACATTGCAAAAATTTGGCGCTCGCAGAGCTTATTAAACAAAATAAAACACAATACCAACCTTATTTGAAACACTCACAAAACTCACACATCGAATATAAAATAAAAGTAAAAATATTTAAAAACACGGATTTAATAAAACAAGGATGGCACGTGAGAGGACGCGCGAGTGAAGCCGCGTACTGCGCCTGCGCAGGTTTTGTTTATGTTATATGGAGTTGGACCGACAATGGGACATGTAGATCGTGACAATCGAAAGAAGGCTTAGAAAAGGGAACAAAAAATGGAACAACATTAATGCCCAACATTATGTATAAATAACAGTTTATTACCACATAACGCCACGGAAATATACTTCATATAGCTAACTTTCTTGCGCCCACGTGTTCCATTTCGGCAGCCTGTGAAAATTAGAAAGAAATGAAACATATAGTTAGAAAGGTAATAGAATATTCATATTCATTTATTCTGTTTTCATATGTGCATATTGATCTTACTTTACAAGTGTATGAGTATATATATAATAATATTAATAGTAACAATATGCAGGGCACTAACAGATTAATATAGTGAGGGCAGTGCTAGTTAAATTTATACATTTCATGTGATACGCTAACTTTAAATTTCAATAAAATTTAACAGTCACTGCATAATTAAAAGATTTACATTTTATTATTATCTTCGAAAAATTCTCTCAAAGAATAGTAGCACTTTTTAACGAGTTGTAAATAATAATATTATTACACAACATTAGAAACTATAAGTGCATAATAATGGATTTTTACAAAAAGTTCGTTTGACATTTAAAATAATCTAATCTAGTGTACCTAGTACTTATCCCAAACCAGTATTATAAAAACGAGTTTGAGCTTTTCAAATAATACAACCAGATTATTTGAGATATTATGTCTTTGTTTGTTTAACAGCTGCGCCCCGCGGTTTCACCCGCGTGGTGAAATTTTTCTAATTTTTCGCTCAACTTTCTTAATTTTTTCTTTCATAAGAACCTTCTCCTGACAGTAATAAACACAACATTAAAGAATTGGCGAAAATGGTCAATCCGTTCACGCGTGATGCGATGACCAAGTAAAATAGAGATTCATTTTTATATATACACGGTGGCATTTAATTCACTCTTTTCCTTAAATGTATTTACTCAGACCATGCTATAGAATATTTGTACAAGGTCCAATAAATAAAAAATAGATTTTGTTTTAGTATTTAGTGCCTCCTAAAATAACTACATGACAGCTGAAATGTTAATTTAACGGTACACGCGGGCACCAGCTAAGTGCTTGTAAATGTTTCGTAGGCAATAAAACTGCTTTGTTCAATGTCACAAGACTTTTCTTTAGAATTTAAATTTGATAATACCTAGATTTAAGTTTTATTTCATGTGTACTTTTTTATTGAGTTATATGGGAGCACTGACTACTTACATACCTGGGACTGAATACATACATGAAATGAAAAGAATGAATTAAATTCCACCTTGTATAGATAGATAAAGCATTGGCCACTGCCTCATCTGTAATGATACGATGGTGATGCGCCTACCTAGAAGATACCCATTTACTCTGGACGTAATAAGACTCTTAGATTAATTAAGTCAAGGAAGCCGGCAAGGTGTTCCACTCATTGACTGTTTGCTTTAGAATATAATAATAATAATAACGCCTAATGATCACATACATAGATCCTGGACCCTAACTAGGATTCCCTGTGTTTAGGGACAACAAAATTTGAAATTTTTTCTCAAGCCTCAGCTGCGTCTGTCGTCACATATTTAGCATGAAATTGATTGGATTGCTGAGAACTTGAACTTGGACCGTGAACTAGAACCGTTGAGGAACAGGTTGTTAGCGTGTGTACGAACGCCACGTGATTAAAAAAACACTCTGATGCCTCATAGCTCAGTTGGTACTAGCTCTGCTTTCTGAACTGTACGGTTGTGTGTTCGATTCCCACGATTGTCCTATTCCAGGACAAATATTTGTGTTATGAACATGGGTGTTTGTTCTCTGCCTGGGTGTTATATACGTATATGAATGTACATATAAAAAATCTTAGTATTTTATCAGTAAGCAAACCAAGTTTTTCTTAGTTTGGGGGCGTGGGTGTGGAAGTCCACAAATCTTTAATTTTCTTTATCTTTAATGATGATTTATAAATGTCCTATACATTCCCTAAATTTAAAAGCATGGTAATAAGGTTGAAATGGTATCTGTTTTGTTGTGTGTTTGTGTGTGTGTGTGTGTGTGTGTGTGTGTGTGTGTATGTGTGTGTGTGTGTGTGTGTGTGTGTGTGTGTGTGTGTGTGTGTGTGTGTGTGTGTGTATTTCACGCTGAAGCGACTGGACTGATTTAGATGAAAGGACAGTGTTTACACTATATCCAGACCAATGTAGGATAGGTTCTTTCATCACGGAAGATCTTCGTGTTGTACCTAATACGAAAAAAGCGGAATCTGACGGAAATTTGGGCTTCAAATATCAATCACACAGCAACTCAGTACGTCAAAGTTTTAGTTTATTTTTTGGTAAAAATGTATGCCCAATATTTGGTATAAAACGCGGAAATAGACATATGTCCGTTCAATTCCATTCATAAAACCCATCCATTCCTAACGTTAGTTTTCCGGCGACATTGTTAAGGTATCATCGACTATAGCAAGTGCTATTATTTAATCTGTGAATATAGCTATTGGCTTTGGATTCACAATCGAAGTTGCGTTACATTGACCGTTAAAAAATAAATAATTATTATATTGGTAAATAATAAAGTGCGAGATATAAAAGAAGTGGATAACGTGGCGAAAAATTTAATAAAAGAATTACGTAATAAAAACTGACATAATCCCCTTGTCAAAACTAATCAAAACTAACTAACAGAGAGAGATTTTCAGTCACTGAAGAATGCGACCATAGTTTAGTTGGCATAGCTCCTAATCCGATGCGTTGGAAAGCGCAAATTCAAAGCACTCTGATTGCTATCTTTATGTACTAACAGTATTTATTTTTTATGTTTTGGCTCTACACTTTTGTGTATTTAGCCAGTGTCAAGTAATTAATAATTTATCAAGTTAATGATATTTCACGCAAATTATGTGTCAAGTCACAGTCGAAGTCATCAAGTCAAGTCATAGTCCAAAGTCATACTCCTAGTAAAGTGGTGGCAACTTTACTTGAAGCTTCTATGGAGTTTTGGAAACAACACGAAAAGAAACGTTTCACCATCATTATACCATTTTCCCACACTCACCCTGTAATCCAGCACTTAACGAATAAAATGCCACCAATTTTCTGCACTAACACTGAAAATAACACAAGTTTTGGAAAATAATAAAATGCGGTGACGCAATCTTTTTCGCTTTCCGCCAAAAACTCCTAACAGTAATTTAGGCAGTAAAAGAGTCACAAAAAAGAAACAAACACCCACAAAATGTATTATTTATGACAGCAAAAAGTTTATGACATATCAATAAGCCAGTATATCCTTGCTAACTTAATCTATAGAGACGCAATCATAATTACCGATGCCTTGATTACATCACTATGGGATTCACGTGTACTTTAGATCTCAATCATTTTGATAAAACCACGTTTTGTTGATTGAATGCGGTTACGACCGCCGGATGAGTTAAAATCTTCACACTTTGCTAAATAAAAAAAAACAAGTTCCTATAGATAATTGACAGCCTCTGTGGTGTGGTGGTTGAGCAGGTTGGCGCATAACCCGGAGGCGACGGGTTTGATTTCCGCGGCAGGACAAGAATTTGTGCAAAGAAAAGAAAGCGCAAATACTTATCGTGAGTCTGGGTGTTGTAGACCATGGTCCACTGTATGTGATCGATGGGCGTTATTATTATTAATAAGTAATTTATTTTCACTTTAATAACTTAAAATCTATGATTCTCGTCACTTTACATATACCTATATATCCTTACTTCCCTACTAATATGCCTCTACAGAGGATCAATCACAAGCGTATAAATTGATTTGCTGAGAAACGTTGTCTTTTTGTTTGTTCATTTTGTGTTTGTGTGGCATTCACGTAAAAACGGCTGAACTGATTTGGATGAAATTTTGCACATGAATTGTTAGTATTACTGAGATCAGCAAAGGACTATATATTATACTTTTTAAATCCTCAATTAAAAGTTTTCGCGGTAAGTGGGAAATAACGAGTGAAACCGGCTGGTAAAGTACACATTAATAGTAATAAGCCGTTAGCTTCAATTTCACATAATTTTATCCGACAGCAAACCACAGTAAACTTTTTCAAATAAGATATATTTCAAATAAGAGACTTGATTCTAAAGAAACAGAAAAATAAAAATCGTTATTATTAAACTCAAAATATCTGATTACTCTAGTTAATTATGCAAATAAAAAAATAATTTAGCTGCGTATATGAATGTCTATTTATAAAATATAGAATATTACCATGTCGAATAAAAAAACCATTAGAACAATTGCTCATTAATTTTATATTAAGTAACTAACTTTATTTTTGTGAACAGGAATAGTTAATATATTTAGATGTATTATATAGAAATATTTTTTATCCCATGAATAACGTTAAAATGTCCATAATTTTCATACAAAAGACTTCAACGCGTTACAAATAGTAACGTAAGACTTTTTAAATTTCGAAAAGTGTGTGACGCGCATAGAAAAAACATATTTCATATGAATACCTCTATAATTGTAATAATAATAATAATAACGCCAAACGACCATATACATAGATTCTGGACCCTAACTAGAATTTCCTGTGTCTAGGCACCCAGGAACTACGAGGACCATGGTCCAACAACACCCAGACTCGGAACAAGTATTTGCGCGTTACCACCACACCGCAGAAGGTGTTGCTGTATAATTTGCATTTATCATCCACGAAAATCACGATTCTTATGAAGAACAAAACGATAAACAGCTTTAAACGCCTGTATACTAATCTTGCAAGAGTAATTATTTCTCGCAATTTGAAATACAAACCTATGATGACAATTTCCGTGAATTCATTATGCGTATGAATCACTTTTACAACCTCTTCAGATATGTAAATAAAATTTGGTTTTCGGTAGTGGGTACATACAGTGTGTACACAAAAACTCGGGAAATACCACAACGTGACAATGATTTTGTAAATATCATTCATGGACTTGAGGAAAACAATTAATATTCTGGGTACAAGTTGCAATGCAACATGTGGAAGGTTAGGAGCCCGCAAACCCAAGAACCGTTCACTTTACACAAATAGGTAAAATAGACGGCACATTTGTAATTGGTGTCAACCAGAGCGGATAAGCTGGCCAGCATAACCTCTCTCACACGAAGCTGGGCACTCGAAGTGACTACACGTTTTTTACGGTAAAAATGGATATCCAAAAATACCATATTCTTCGTGCTGTAAAAACCAGTCGGGGAAAACAAACAAGACCGACAGAATCACTTTTCACGAGTTAGTTCAGTGCAACCAAGTAAACCTGAATAAATATTTAATAATAAATTTAACGTAAATTCTTTATAATAATAATAACGCCGATGACATATACATTATAGAACCTAACTAGGATTCCCTGTGTCACAGGAATTACGAAGACCATGGTGCCATAACACCCAGATACAGAACAAGTATTTGCGCTTTTTTTTCTGTGCACAAATACTTGTCCTGCCGCGGGAATCGAACCCACCGCCTCCAGGCTATGAGCCGACTTGCTCAACTACCACACCACAGAGGCGTGTGTGTGGTGCCAGAGCATGCTTTACGGCGTGACAAATTTCAAAACAATAGTATTATCTGCATGTTTGGATCATTTGCTTAGACGATTTGATATTACAAAGCGACGTTCAAACTTACCAAAAATGGAAACTATTTAGTTTCCAAATAGCTTCTCTAGTCCGCAGTACCTACATTATACCTCTTACAAATCTTTTATTAAACGAATACCTACTGAAGAAATCGCTTGTTTTTTAAATAGGTAAATACACATACGAATGTGAAAAGGTAAATAAAACCAATAACATTAAAAGTAACGCATGCAAAAGGTATCTATTACATGCATTATAAAATAAAATGAGGTCCGTTAGATCTAAATTAAATAATAAGTAATTTTAAATGATATCCGGTAAGACCGCGATTCAAAATAATTTTCTTAATTTTATAATATAGTTTATACTGAACCAAGTTTAATTTTATTCTATACCTACCTATACAATACATGCATAACTCGCAATAACAAAGAAAATAACGAGAAGTGTAGTTGATAAAAAAGAGATCAGCTGTTCTAATCTTGACATTTTAATGCATTTTAAATAAAGGTTTTTGGGTCATTATAATGCCACCTACATACATTCTGACTTACCGCATTAATATCGTGCAATTTTGGACGAAACGCGATTGTGAATTGTGATTTTTCAAAGGATGTAAATAATGGACTGAGCATTTATTTTGGACTTCTACAGAGTTGTTGTTAGTACAATTGAAGGGGTGAGAATAAAAAGGGTTGAACTGATTTTTTCCACAAAATGGCTTATGGGTATAGTTGAATTCAGCGTGAAATTATCTATAATAATACAATCTCAACATACCGAAATGAGGCTTAAATTTCGAGATATTGAGTCTAAAAACGGTTTATCTGTCACAGGAATACAGTTCGCTTAGCATTTATTTTATTATATTATATTTATACAGTGATTGTATGAATTAGTACTATATTTAGTATTTTCAAATAGAGTGATATATATATATATATATATATATATATATATATATATATATTTAGTACGTATATATATATATATATAACTGAAACTTACATAAACCTTTTCTATTACCTTATAAGCACTCTACATTAAAATAAAGCCGTTGAAGTTTAAAGTCAATTTTCTCCGAAACTATCAATTTGACAGTTAAACCCTTTTTATTCTCAACCCTTCAATTGTAATTAGTACAATTGTAATTGTTTCCACTGCATTGTGTTGTATCTATTATTTACAAGCTGTAAAAAGTAGCCTATGGATGGTTTAATCCAGCATATAAACTGTAGGGACACACGTTTGTTTACGTTGACGTCGCCAGCGCCGACCTATTTAAGGGGCGCGTGATTTAATTACAGTACAGTAAGTAGTGGAGTCGCGTAACAGTAAGAAGTAGAGTTGCACTAGAGTTGCACGCGAGTCGCGAAAGAGTAGCATTCGGAGACGCGTGTCCTCACATACTCCGGGCTTACTTCTTTTTATATTGTTAATTGTGTGTTCGATTCGCGAGGACAATATATGTGGTAAAAAAGTAACAATTAATCTTTAATTTATCCCATTCCGGTAGTGAGATTATTAGTGAACAATAGGACCCCTGTAAACTGGTGACACCCGCGTTTTTTGTTACTTACCGGAATGGACGAATTGTGAAGTGCTTAAACTTTTTTTTATGTTCGTTTTTTTGAACAGTTTTTTTTTTACTTATCCTTTTTATGTTCGTTTTTTTGAACTGAACCTTTTTTTTGTGTCGTAATAACGGCAGCCGCGCACCCGTGCACTTAAAGCTGTATTTTTCTTCGTATCATGATGAATCCAGTACCCACGAAACCGTTAATGTCGGCAGCAGATAGTGCTTTAATTTTAGCGGAGATAGCCAAACTCAACGTGCGAATGGCGGAAATGGAAAGATCGAGACCAATGAGCAGGCAAGGTCCTAATAATCGACATTTCCCTTCACGTTCCCGACAAAGAAGTAAAAGTAGAGGCAAACGTAACCCTCACTGGCTATGTTTTTACCACTACCGATACAAAGACAACGCCACGAAGTGCATATCACCGTGTAACTGGAAGAAAGCGGAAAACTAGAGGAGGTGCAGGTATCTTCGGTGGTCCCCTGCATCAAGACCAACAACCACCGACTATGCGTAACAGATCGTGAAAATGGTATGCGTTTTTTGGTTGATTCTGGTGCGAATATCTCAGTGCTTCCCCGTGGACACAGGTCAGTGCGTGATTGCGAACAAAACTGTGAGTATAAACTTTATGCAGCTAACGGAAGTGAAATTAGGACATATGGCACAAAGACTATTACACTTAATCTTAATTTAAGGAGAGCTTTTAAGTGGACATTCGTTATTGCCGATGTCAACCAGCCCATTTTGGGAGCTGATTTTTTATATTATTTTGATTTACTTGTCGATATAAAGGGCAAACGATTAATTGACCAAGTGACGAAATTGCATGTCATTTCATCAATTGTTAATTCAGATCAATTATCGATTTTTACGATCCTTGAGACTCATCCGTTTTACCATCTGTTAAAAAAGTATCCGGAATTAACGAAGCCCGTATCCTTTAAAGAACCTCCGCGTCATAATGTTTATCACCATATTGAGACGACAGGCCCACCTGTACATGCACGAACAAGACCGTTACCACCGGACCGCTACAAAAAAGTACGCGAAGAGTTTAGGTTAATGCAGGAGATGGGTATATGTCGCCCTTCGAAAAGCGCATGGGCCACTCCTTTGCACGTAGTGCCTAAGAAGGATGGTCAGATACGTCCATGTGGTGACTATCGTGCTTTAAATGCCATCACAAAGCCCGATAGGTATCCTATTCCACATATAAAAGACTTCACGTTCATTTTAGCTAACAAGAAAGTTTTCTCCCGGATAGATATTAATACTTAGAGCTTATCATTTTATCATGGTAGCTCCGGAGGATGTAGAAAAAACAGCAATAACAACACCTTTTGGTTTATATGAGTTTCCGCGCATGTCTTTCGGTTTGAGAAACGCCGCGCAAACATTTCAGCGTTTCATGAATAATTGCGTATTACAAAATTTAGAATCAGATTTTCAGAAAGAACATCCTGAATTTTCTGAATTTAAGCCGGAATTTGTTTTTTCTTATTTAGACGATTTGATTATAGCAAGCGAAAATGATTTATTGCATGAACAGCACTTAGACGCAGTTTTTAAACGATTAGAAAGCTTTGGTATTACGATTAACATCTCGAAATGTTCATTGGGTCAAGAGAAAATTGAATTTTTAGGCCACGAAGTTTCAGTTGAAGGACTTAAGCCTTTAGACAGCAAAGTCAAAGCCATCATTGACTATCCAAGGCCAAACACCATAGAAGAACTTCGCAGATTTTTAGGCATGGTAAACTTTTATAGAAATCATCTACCTCATGCAGCGAAATATCAGGCCGAGTTAAATAATTATTTACATCGCGGTAAAAAAAAGGACAAGTCAATCATTGTGTGGACAGAAAGTGCTATTCAAGCTTTCGAACAATGTAAGCTTAGTTTGAAGAACGCTACGTCATTAGCGTATCCCTTGTCCGATAAACCACTTGCGATTATGACGGACGCTTCAAACAATGCCATTGGTGCGGTTTTACAACAGCAGGTTAATAATAGCTGGGTTCCTTTAGGTTATTATTCAAAGAGATTGACTGACGCGCAACAAAAGTACAGTACCTACGATAGGGAATTACTTGCGATATATTTGTCAATGCAGTATTTCAGGAACATGTTTGAAGGCCGCAATCTAACCGTTTATACTGACCACAAGCCGTTGGCTTTTGCATTTCAGAAGATGGGTAGCATTAAAGAATCTCCGCGACGTACTCGACAATTACTTTATATTAGCGAGTTTACTACCGATATTCGTCACGTGACAGGACAGCAAAATCACGTGGCGGATGCTTTAAGTAGGATTGAGATAGATACCATTTCATGCCCAAACGTACTTGATTATACTGAAATTGCCCACATGCAGCGTAACGACAAAGAGCTTAATGAGCTATGGTCAGCAAAAAGTAGCAACTTTAAACTGATGAAAGTGACGATGCCATGGTGTAGCGAGCCGATTGTTTGCGAAAGCTCAAGTGGCTATACAAGACCGTACTTACCCGAAAAGTTTAGACGATTGGCATTCGAGTCGATACATAATTTAAGCCATCCAGGTATTAGGACATCTAGAAAGATGATATCTAGTAAATTTTTTTGGCCTGGGATGCAAAGAGATTTAGGTATCTGGACTCGTTCTTATCTAGAATGTCAGAAATCAAAAGTGCACAGACATACCATGTCGGCACTAGGGCAGTTTTCACAGGTAAGTCGTTTTGAACATTTGCATATAGATATAGTAGGTCCGTTACCTACAACGGAAGAAGGCTACAGATACTGTCTTACCATGATAGATAGGCAGACAGGCTGGCCGGAAGCTTTTCCGATGAAAGATATTTGTGCTAGGACAGTGGCTAAGATAGTTTATGAAGGTTGGATTACGCGCTATGGCGTACCTGTATTTTTAACTAGCGATATGGGTAGGCAATTTGAAAGTAGTCTGTTTACCCAGCTAATGAAGTTTTTGGGCGTAAACAAGTTAAGGACTACTCCATATCATCCACAGAGCAACGGTGCTATTGAAAGATGGCATCGAAGTTTTAAGGCTGCATTAATGGCCAGATTAAATAATAGAAGCTCGTGGATAGACGAAATGTACACAGTAATTTTAGGTTTGCGTTCGGCGCCTAGATCAGACACTGGTGTATCCGCGGCAGAATTAACCTTCGGAAAAACGTTAAGGCTTCCTGGTGAATTTTTTGAAGTAAGTGACAGTAAAATTGCAGACGGCGAGGAATACGTTAAGAATTTAAAAGAAACGATCAGCAACTTAAAACCTAAACCTATGGTTCACAGAGATTCGAGAACAATTTTCGTACACCCAGATTTGAAAGCATGTAAAAAGGTTTTCGTTAGGAATGACTTTGTGCGAAAATCACTGCAACCACCGTATGACGGACCATATGCCGTAGTCAAAAGACTAGATAAAGGTTTTATTGTGCAATTACCGGGTAGACAGTCGCTTATTTCCATTGATCGTTTGAAGCCCGCATATGTGCTAGACTTTGAATCAACTGAAACAGACTCAGGTCAAAGTTGTATTACAAAGATAAGTGTTAGTGATAAGATTGTTAATGATAAAGCAGGGCCGAACAAGAGTTATTTATCACTAGATGTTGCGAAAAAAGATTCGCCCATGTGTACAACGCGTTCAGGTCGCATCATTAAAAAACCAGTTCGGTTTAATCTGAATTAATGAACTGTGTAATAAATATTTTTGGTAATGTTTTGTTTTGTAATTTACTTCTTAATGTAAAATGGTAACTTTTGAATTTTTTTTCTACAAAATGTATGCCTTAGTGTTTATTTTAAATTTGTTATAATTACGTAGGTATACTTGAATATTTTTTTGGTCTTTCATGTACTTGATATTTTTACCACTCTGTGTTTCATTGTTTATATTAGTTTATTATGGTTTACTTCAATGTTTTTATTATGACTACGTTACTCATTGGATTTGTATTTATTTGTACGTCTTATTATGTGACCGACGTACCTAAGTGCTAGAGCTATATTTACACCGAGAGTTATATTACACTGGCTGTTTCTAAATAATATAAACAGTCCGTGTCGGTGAGAACTGAATAGTAAGCAAATGAGTGGGGTCGAATCAAGTGGAAGTCTATGAATTCTTTGAGTTTAGAGTGGATAACAATGAATTACTTTGTAAAGGGATCGTTTTGTTTTGGTTACTTTTGTTTATATAAGTTGACGTTAGTAGAGTATTTGTTTATCGAATAACGTTGAACTTGAGTTAAACTTTCAGAACGCATTTGAAAGATGTTTTGTTTATTGAGTCGATATAAGTAATACGATTTCCTTTGTTCATTGTAGAGATTTTTTTTTTGTGACTTTATTAACGTGTATGACTTTTATTGTCGAATTTTGTACCAAAATTATTATTTTTTAAGAAGGGGGTTGATGTAGGGACACACGTTTGTTTACGTTGACGTCGCCAGCGCCGACCTATTTAAGGGGCGCGTGATTTAATTACAGTACAGTAAGTAGTGGAGTCGCGTAACAGTAAGAAGTAGAGTTGCACTAGAGTTGCACGCGAGTCGCGAAAGAGTAGCATTCGGAGACGTGTGTCCTCACATACTCCGGGCTTACTTCTTTTTATATTGTTAATTGTGTGTTCGATTCGCGAGGACAATATATGTGGTAAAAATGAACAATTAATCTTTAATTTATCCCATTCCGGTAGTGAGACTATTAGTGCACAAAAGGACTCTGTAAAAAACTATCTATCATTCCAAATTTCGTGTAGCCGTTTCAGCGTGAAAGAGTCAACAAACATCTATAAACACAAACGTTCGCGTTTATAATACATACATTAAAATCGTCCGATGCGATCACTAAAGCGCCTGCTATGCGTAGGTACTTAGAATTATTGTTATCCCCCTTATGATAAGCGTCAAGAGTGGCGTTTTTTGGGTGAAGCCTCTGTTTAGTAATGGACGTAGGATCCTTTTGTGATACTCAAGACTTTAACAGCCTTATTAATAAATACAAACTAGCTTTAGACTAGTTACAGTTACACCATCTTTTGTCTCATTCGATCCAACTAAATATTCCAGTAGCAAAAAAAGAACAAAAGCTGAAGTAACTAATCCGACACTAATACCTGTTTATTAATAAGGTTGTAAGAGCCTAGGATGCTCGAAGTCCCGTCTAAAGTAATGCTCATGCTTTTCACACGTAATTTTGAAGAACGCCTGCTCATTTTCTCTCAGCAAACCTCACCAGTAGTTTCTTGTAGCTTCTTCTTTACTTCGGATCAGAGTCTTCTGTTCTGCGTTGTGCCGGATTGCTTACACTAGTAGTGAGAAAGGGAACTTTTTTTTCAAACTCATATATTGTAATGGGCTTGCTACGTAATATTTGACAATAAACACTTTGTAATTCTATATGCTTAGTACAATAACTTAATTTTTAAGTACCTAATATAATTTTGACTTGTAAAAGTGTTAAAAATTGTCTATTTGCAATAAATCTTTTCACGAAGTGGTAGGACTTTCCTGCAAAGTTCGTCTAGGTAGGTACCACCGCTTTGCCAGTTATTATGCCGCCAATTCGCCAAGCTGCCGCCACAATCTGGTAATAAGATTACTCGACAAAGTAGTGTGCAAGCACTACTGTGTTCCACAGCACTGTACTCGTAGCTAGCGAAATTACTGAACAATTGAGACTTTATGATCTGATCTCACAGTCGAGTAATCTTATTGCCAGACTGAGCTGATGTCTCAGGAGGATGTGCGCAGTGCAGTGTCACGTGAAACTTTATATTTTGGAGTTTCGAGTGACACTTTTCTGTTATGGGCAGCCGTGTCACTTAACATCAGCTGAACGAATGTGATCAGCTCGTCACATCATTCTCTAACATAAAAAAAAACTTTGACTGAGTAAGGTTTTCGCGTTTTACATTTATTGTCGCCTGCATAAACAAATCATGATATAGAATTGTGCCAATCATCACTAATGCTATATGGCCTAGATAGGATACGGGTGACCTAACCTAGATCGTTTGTTACCAGTCACCGATATGCCTATTGGTTTACATTTCAACCAATATTTAGGTTAAAAGGATAATTTACTTGTCTAGAAATATGATCAGTTTATTGTACCTAATACCTAATTATTTATTATTACCTAAGTAGGTATTGGGTGGATATGTTAAGCGTTAGGTACGCTTTGAAGTTAATGAAACATTAGATCCGTGTACTAATTAAGTTCGCTAATTTATTTAACATAATGCATAGATTAGTTATAGGTAAGTATATATGTATATATAATTCTCATTTTTTTTTGAATAAACGACGAAGAAAGAATTGTTCGAATGTACCGAGTAATGGTGGTTTTTACTGAGTACATTTGATATATATTTGATAAATAGCCTATTTGCAATAAATCTTTTGACTTTGACTTTGATGGTGGCAAACAGTCAACGCCCGCTGGGTGCAATTAAGCTGTCACCTCATTCTAGGGATATTTACACTATAGGAGAGAGCCAAATTGATCTACCCTGAATATTTGTTTTCTGTCCCAAATTTTCCTAGTAACAAGTAAGTAGAAACTCGAAGCAATGGAAAAGAATACCTAAAGCTAAATAAATCACGTCGCAAACCATCGTAGTGTCGGAATAAATGGGGAATAGATTGGATTGGGTTTAAATACTCACTATGAAGCAGATATTGTACGTCGCCCCATAAAAACACTTTTTTTTCTTTCTTTTAATTCTGGTCTTGGACGAGCTAACCACGGATGTGTCCAAATATGTTTTTCGAAAGACAGATTAACTAGGGTAGACCGCACGCCTGACAAATTCATCATACATGCAGCTTTATGCTCATACCCTGATAGGGTAATAACCTGATAACATCGTAATAATAGTAGATAATAGTCTCTAGAATATAATATATAGGTGTATGTAGGTAGGTCTACACAAGGATGCTTAATACTAGTGAATAGATTTTGATTAATACATTTGTAACTGAATGTTTCTAGAGTGAAATTTAAAGAATTATTTTGATAGTTACTTATTTAAAAAGTAGTCAAACGCATTTTATTTGAACGGGCTAGTGTTGTTGCCTCTACCGATCTTTTCAAGGACCAATGATAGGATCTGGGTCATCGAAGATGGTTTTATGGCCGGTGAAGGTAAGAGAATGTGAGTCTGTAAAGCTTATATGTAGTAAAGGTTTGGATGGAAAGCCGGAACAAAATAGCTTTGAAAACAAAGACAATGGTAGAGATAGCATTCGATTTAATAGATTGTATAACGCCTTAAAATTATGCATACTGTATACCTATAGTGTTTTTATTTACAAATTACTGTTACATTTTTTTCAGGCGCCAAATAAAAAGAATCGCAAAATAGTCAATTTGTATTTTTTTAATGTGAAATGACTTTTTTAACGTTTGTTTATAATAACTCCGATAACGTGGTATAAATTGGGTCAGAAGCAAAAAAAGAATTAAATAATAATAAACTATAAATAATGCCCAACGATCACATACATAGATCTTAGACCTTAACTAGGATTCCCTGTAACTAGGGACCCAGAAACTACGAGGACCACAGTCCAACAACACCCAGACACAGAACAAGTAGGCCCTGTTGTTATTTCTGTGCACAAATAAGTGCTATTAGTGATAAGGACGCCCATTTTATTACCTACCATAAGTTAATATGTAAAATTAATTAAGCATGCAAGGTATACAATAAAGAGTTTGCATTGTATTGTATTGAAAACGCGGCTCATAACCGGTTATGAGCCGACTTGCTCAACCACCACACCATAGAGGCTATCAAAATTATTTCAAACGAGCTAATTGAAACAATCATAAATGAAATTATATCATTGCCATCATAAAACTGTCAACATTTTGATATTCCGCTTCAGAGTGAACCACCAGCTAAACGAGAACATAGCAACTCGGAAAACATACCAACCCTTCTATTGGCTTACTTTCTCTGCCACCCACTCGTACAATTTACGTAGATAGCCATCATTGCCAGCATTTCTTGCAGCAGGTTTGTTTGAATAATATTTGTTGTCAAGCAATATCTATTTACCCATACATTACAATATGCAAATATTCGTAAATGCGAAAAGGAAGTCTAGCCCCTTTACTAATAAATATTGTAGGTATAGTGGTCCTTGTGTTTTGTTGAAGTAAAACTTCAAGAGAAACTTTTGTGTGACAACCATCGATGTTTGTTCTGTGTCTATGTATTATATTATATGTATGTATTTACAAAGAAAAAGTTTCGTATTGGTTATCTGGTTCCCATTGTCAATACAAAGCCATGCTTAGTTTAGGGCTATAGATGTATAGGCGCTGTGTGAACTGTCCACAAATATTTATTATTTTTGTTTATTATTACATAAGCATCAAACTCTATGAAAATATTTTTGGCCAAAGGTAGTAGTAGTAAGTAGTAAGGGCGTAGCTACGAAGAAATGTCATTCCTCTTGACCAAGTCATTCGTCGTCAGTTATACCTACCACCTATATTTTGTGTACGAGGCACATTCGCAAACCATTTTGAGAGCCGTCTTTTATCGAAGTCAAATGAGAAAACCCGTCATTACTCAGATATATTGATCAAATGCGTTGTAAGTGCGTTGTGCAGTAGTTGGTTGTGTGGTCCCGGCGGTGTGTGAATAAGACCACTCCATCTCTCGTGGGTGCTGTAAGACGCTAAGAAATATCCAGGGAACGGGAAGGGCAGCAGCATCTTCCTCACTACATTTAAATCTGCAATTACGAAGCCACCTACTAAGGTGGTAATGGCAAACTCCATCTATGATAAGCGTCTAAAGCGGCCTTCATCAGGGAGGCCCGCATTCAGCAGTGGATGGAAAAACTACTGAATGAATTTTTATGAAACTTGGAATGCAGATAGGTTATACGCTGGATTAACACATAGGATACATTTTGTCCGCGGGTGAAGCCGTGGGGCACAACTAGTCGTAAAATATTTGTATGATATGTATATTCTGATGTATGATATTTTAATATTATAATTTTTTATTTTATTATATTTGTTTAGCGGCGCTGTGTTGGATTTCTTGTAAATATTTTACCAAAATATATTCTTAAATTAGATCATAATATAAAATTTTGGACAGTACTACGAATCTATAAACCTTCATGCTTATAACTAAAAATAAGATTGAAACAACACAATAAAAGTTATTAGATTTTTTTATTAATACATTTTCATTTCGCTCTACAAGAGTTGCAAGTTTATTCGGCCATTCAACTATATACAGCTTAACATTTTTTTTTGGTTTTTTCATTCTCGTTTTATATCAAAATATCAGGCAGTGTCGGTGTAAGAGAGAGGTAGGATCTTCAGTGCCAGCCGTGGGCGCCGTGGCCGCCCCAGGGCTCTTCAGGGGCGGAAGCGGCTGCGTGAGCTGCAGCGGCGTACTGGTGGAGGTGGGCAGCCCTGGCGTGTTGTACCTCAGGGGTGTCGACTACGTATTGGCCGTCGTGGGTCAGCTGGATGTGGGCCTGGATGAATGGAAAATCATAATTAAAACTTGTTCATCTTTTACAGACTGATGGATTCCGGGATTCAGAAAAACGTATAGGTAATGTATACCAATGTTTAAGCGTTTGTTTTTTTCTATTTCAGTTTTTTATGTTTTTCTTATAAAATTAACTGTAGTCTTTAAGAAAGAGTATAATGCTAATTAAAGCTTAATAATTAGTAATAATAATATCCGTGCGAACATCTCACACAACGCTATCTAGCCCCAAACTAAGCAAATCTTGTAGTATTGTATCAGTTATCTGGTATACCATGATACTTTTTGTTTGTATTAATACATACATAGAATACAACCCAGACACAGAACAAACACCTGACTTCATCACACAAATATTTGTTCTGGGTGGGGATCGAATCCACAGCCAGAAACCACAGTTCAGAACTCATTATTCCGAAATATAACATTAACTTACGTTAGACACGTGCTAGAATTGAAGCAACCAAATGGCTAAAGCCATTAAGTCTTAAATATTACCTGAGGACCAGTCCATTTGCCGTAACCAGCGGCGTAACCGGCACCGTAACCGGCGGCACCGTGACCGGCGTAAGCGAGGGGTGCTCCGTAACCGGCTCCGTGGGCGAAGGCTCCGGCGTGGGCGGCTCCGTGGGCGGCGAGATGGGCTGCCTTAAGGTGGGCTACCTCGGGAGTGTCGACCACGCGGCCATCGTGCGCTAGCGGAGCGGGACCGTATTTGATCAGACCTGGTGATGAATTAATTTTCTGTTAGAGTTTGTTGAGAGTTGAGTCCCTTTTTCTCAGCTGACACCGACGACTTAACGTGCCACTAAAGCACGATAGAGGTATACGACTCCTAGCTTTTGCACTCTGCACACTCAATTAGGTGGTAGGACTTTTCTGCGAAGTTCGTCTAGGTAGGTACCACCGCTTTGCCAGTTATTCTGCCGCCAAGCAGTATTGCGCAAGTACTGCCGTGTTCCGGTTTGAAGGGCATTGTAGCTAGTGAAATTACTGGGCAAATGAGACTTTATGATTTGATCTCACAGTCTACTAATATTATTACAAAATTGTGCTGATGTCTCAGATTGACGTGTGCAGTGCAGTGTCACGCGAAACTCTGTACTTTAGAGTTCCGAGTGACATCAGGTGAACGGTTAGCTCGTCACGTCATTCTTTAACATAAAAAATAAGTAAAGAGCTGTAGGTACAACTTACCGGCGGCGGGAGCGCCATAATGCGCACCAGCGGCGTAACCACCTCCGAGGTAAGCGCCACCAGCCGGCGCCCAGGCGCCGTGCACGTTGGAGGCTTGCTGCGCATGCGCCGCGAGGTGGGCGGCCTTAGCGTGCGCCACTTCAGGCGTGTCGAGCACGTATTTGCCATCCGGGCTGAGCTGGATTGGCGCTGGCGCGTGCGCGTAGAAGGAAGCCTGAGCCAGGCAGAGGGTGGCTGCGAGAACAATCTGTAACAAGGGATAGTACTGGTCAACATTTTGAACACCGATTAGAAATATAGAGGTAAGTTAGCAAAGAATCAATAATCTATACGGAGATAAGTTACTCGGAAGTAAATGCTGAAAGTTAACGTATCAAACCGAAGCTAAACAAATGAAAGTCAATCTTGATCAAACATAAAAAAGATGACTAACCACTTCTAAAAAGATTACTTATGTTTTCATGTTATAGGCATTTTTGAGGCCTCATTTATTTTGAATTTTTGACAAAACAAAATATAAAGTAATAAGTTTTTCATTGACTGTTAACTTGTTGCAATTGTAATGCAAGTATCTAACCAATTAACACAGCAATAAGAATTATAATGCGGTTTGTTAGAAAACTCGTGCAGGTAAGTGCCAAAACTGACATTGGCCACGAGCGGCCACCGGACCGTGACTGACGATTACACGGTTTCATGCCATTGTAGAACTTATAGACCCGCACGCTTTCGTCCGTGAAAGTTTACCTCGCGTTTGCCTCTACAATCATGTTTATAGGGACAAAAATGGGTCCTAAATTTATTCACTGGTGTGCAAACGCGAACACGTATTTAAATTTAATTATCATATATATAAAACTATGCAACATTTAATTAGGTATTTTGTATTGTGTAGATATTAGCTATCTTTTGTTTTTTATGGCTATTCCACCATTTTTCAATTTTTCATTAGGTATTACGCCAACTGTCATTTGTTTTAACCTGCTACCTTATATAATTAACTCATCGAATACTCTAGAGGAGCTCGCTGGCTTAATGAATAATCGCGCGCGAAAGATCGTTCGTCAAGTTATCTAACATTCCAATTTCTAACCACTTGGGCGCTGTTCCGTGATCAGTCATACGTGAATAATGAGTGTTCCGATTTGGACACTAAGAGCACCTACATAGTTGTCCAGCGTCCGCACTCAAAACTCTACTCTAATCTCTGTTTTTAAAGTTTATATTCCGGTAATAACCCGACAGTTTTAGAAAAATATAAGTAATTCCTAGTTTCGATCTAATTGGTAATTTTGTTTTTATCGGCAATAAGTTTTTATTTCCGTCAAATGACTTTCAAATTTTGAAACATTCAAAATGACATGAAAAAGACAATGTTTAGAAAGTAAAGCTGTTGAAAATCAAGTCAAAGTAAGCGATTGTATTGAATTTTAACAGATGAATCGTTAATTTATATATATATATCTACTTCAAATAGATATAAGGATAACTGTACTTAAGCTTTAAACAATTCGATCATGTTATGGTCATTCTTAATGAGGTCACTCTCAACCAAACGCTTGTCTGGGTCTATATCTCTTGGTATTATAATTTAAAACATTGGGGATATTTTTAGAACACTAAAGTTTCCTCTTAAAATCTTGATAATGCTATGCTAGAATTTTACTCATTGAACATTAATGATTATCAATGATTTATCATGATTTACATTACAAAGAGCGTATCACAGAATAGCACAACCTCAATAATTAAGATACAAAATCACTTTGTTACGATAGTTTCACACGAGGTATCGTTTAGTCTATCTTAATAATCGTACAGATTATGATATGAAGCCGACCTTATTTCACAGTTTGTAAAGCGTGTGAACTTGGACAACACTGTAGGCTTTGCAATAGGCTGTGTAAATTAGAACTTGTGGTATTCATTCATTGCAATATTCATCATCAATTATATGCAAAGTGGATAAAATTATTTTTATTTTTACATAAGTGTCATTATTTTGAAATACTAGTGATGTACATTGTTCATTTTTTTTACTATGTTACTGTTACGTATTTAATAGAAAAAGTATTTATTTAAAGTAACCTCGAGAAATAACATCTATCTGTTTGTTATATTGCTGCATGAGATAGCTGTTTGTTATTTACTAGGTGGTAGGACTTTTCTGCAAAGTTCATCTAGGTAGGTACGACCGCTTTGCCAGTTATTTTGCCGCCAAGCAGTAGTGTGCAAGCACTTCGGTGTTCCGGTTTGAAAGACACTGTAGCTAGTGAAATTACTTGGCAAATGAGACTTTATGATCTGATCTCATAGTAGAATAATCTTATTACCAGACTGTGCTGATGTCTCAGGATGATGTGCGCAGTGCAAGTATCACGAGAAACTTTACATTTTAGAGTTTTGAGTGACGCTGTTCTGTTATAAGCAGCCGTGTCGCTTAACATCAAGTGAAAGACTAGCTCGTCACAACACTCAATAACATAAAAAAGAGAAAAAGGCATACCATAACACTTCAGCATTTAAAGTAGGAAAAAGAGATAGATGATAGAAAGCAGCTCGTTATCTGTTCTTTACTTCACAACACAATTTAATATCAAATTATTTTCGTACCGAGCGTTGTTATTAAATTACGTCGCAATATAAATAGGGGCCCTAACCCGACTTATTTATAGGCTTGCTTAGTAAAGTCCAGCACACCCGCCACACCTACAAATCAATGGTTTACTTGTTTACCTCACACTTGTAAGGCTTTGAATTCACGGAGCGATTCTAAAACGCAACTGTCGTAGTTCGTTTCTGCGTGTACTTAAACATTTGATACACTCTTGAGCTTGAAATTTTTCAGAGCATTGCTTTTCGATATAAAAGTTTTGTGATTTTTGTTTTTTGATTTTTATAATAGCATCGATGATATAAATAAATAATATCAACCATACCAATTTTATCATACCAAATATAAAAAAGTTGCATCACATCTTGATATGTATAGACAATACAAATTGGTCAGCGTCGTACAATAGATAACCATTACTACTACGTACTATTTACCAAGGTCCGTAAATTAGAAGTATGAATTGCAATTTTAAACGTTCATACTCTAGTTAGCCACATGTGCTGTTTCATTGTCAATTAATTTTAAAATTAAAAATTTGATTAAGTAACTAAGCCGTAATGACTGCGTAAGTCATTTAGACAGTTACATATATAACACCTATGAAACTTATAACACAATTAAAACCATTATCTTTATTATGATATTCATATGGAAGTCATAAGTGTGTACTTTCTTTTTCGTCACTTTCTTTTTCTTTTTTAGACATTGCATGAAAAACATAACTAAGCAAAGAAGACCGATGGAACAATTGACTATCGCTTATTTGTTAAACTAAAAACAAAATACTATCACATACCTAGTTGCAAACTAATGATGTACTACAAAATGTACTCAAACACTGATGGGATATACCAATGTCTGTACTAAATTCTTTCAATACACAACTTAGCTAAGAAACACTTTCTCCCGGGTTCTTGTATACGTTTGTTAAATTTGTGTCAACTTGCAAACCAAATACTGAACGCTCATTGGTTGCCTGTTGATCATCGGTTATCTCAACCAATGAGCGTAAAGTATTTAGCATGTTGACTTGACATGAGTTTGACAACCGTACCAGAAACCCGGGGCTAGAAAAATAAGTGCGAAGGAGCTGTCCAACTTTAATACTTCATAAATATTGTAATACTCCTATATGTTATGTATTTCATTATATAGACGAACGTATCAAGGCAAAATACGAACTCCGATATATATCAAAAAACAACGCAGAGCTTACTAATAAAACCATAAAAACAAATAGTGTTGCGTTGCTAAAGTAAAATCTGCGGTTTCGTACTCGCGCAGATCAGTAACAGGTATATACTTTTATACTCGTATCGAATTCCGTATCTGCGTGCCAATATCTGTACCTATTACAACTACTATTAAAGCATTTGTAATGCTACCGATACTTACGATGTAGACTGTGTTTATGTTATTTGTAATTTCCCAATATCGGTCGTTTTCTGTCTACATCTACAAATTCTAGGTAATGATATACGTTTCCGATGTAATGAATTTGTTCTGAATGACAGAACTTGGATGAAAATATTAAATATTAAAAAAAAATTTAAAACTAAACTAGACCTATAAAACTAAATTATACCTAAGAACTTAAAATATTAAAAAAACTAAAAATTTAATATAGCCCGTTGATGGAGGGGAACGTGCCCAAGTGCCCAAAAATATTTTAAATAAATTAATAAAAATAAAATAAAACAATTTTAATGTTTTTTTTTTATAAAAAAAATATCTAAATTAGTTACAAATTTGTACGTTCTGGAGTGTATTATGTTTATAAATATATTTTTGACAAATTTGACTACGAACTTCGAGCTCATTGAGCCTAGTCAGTAATACCTTTTCATTGGTGTTTCAACACACTAATATTATTATTTAGAAACAAACTTTACATAGCAGGATATTGCGAATAAATAACTATTTATTTTACTGATATACTATGAAAAGCTAGTATTCCACACTTGTAAGTACGAGATCTATACATCTCTTGAGTTACCAATGAAATACACAACCGAATGCACATTAAACTTGACAAAAAAAATTACACACCCTACAAATTGGTTATATGATTACGCTTTACGGATCAAGCTTATAAAATAGGTATAGATACTTTGCTTACAGATTGTTGACATTCAGGTATCTAAAACATAGCGGCGTTATCTATACTAAGATAATATTCATTAAACAAGATCCAATCTAAATCATTTGCCAGTATATCAAAATGTCCCTTTAAGTGGTAAAACTTGCTTGTACACGGATACTGTTCCAGATAAATATATCAGTATTAAGTTATTTTGACCAAGGTATAATTTAAACTGTTGAAAGCCAATCAATCTGATATGCAATTAAAAACTTGAAAAAAAATGTTTATACAATTTATCTAAAGAGGGTGAAGGTTTACCTATCATCGTAAGGTCAAAAAGACAATACTAGGAAGCGTCTTCTTTTACACACTCAAAATGCCTTTGGCTTTAATGAAGGTTGTATTTTTAACTGTAATTAAATATTTGTTTTACAAATCTATGAAACAATCCCAAATAAAAAACATTATATACGACTTTAATAGTTGCATCATCTGAAAATAGAAATCCATCGCGATTTAAATTAGATACCAGACCTATACATAACCAAAACCACAACAATACACTACATAAAAAAACAATAACGCTTTTGCAATATACTGATCGAAATGAACATACCGAGAATTGAAATAGGCGTATCTACAAAACGGTTAATTCATAAACATAACTCAGCACTTGTTCGTTCAAAGCTGACAGGTGATCCGTGTGTAGCTAATAATGCTTTGTTTACACCAAGCAAGCGTTCGGTCTAGCGTGCTCGATTGAGCTCAAGCCATGGAATCGCATTGACAAGTTGACTTATTAAATGATAGTTACCTTGAAATTAATCTGCAATTTTGTACTCTAACTCTACTCTACTCTTTATTATGGATTTAATATTAAACAAAACTGTAACGATCTTCGTTCCACTGTACGACTCTATACAACTATACCTAAATAATTGTTATAAAAGAATGTTTGCAAGTATCACTTGCACCGAACTCTTGACTCTCAAAGTTCAAGACACTCGACACCTTACCGCTATTGTTCTCTTTTGCCAAGGACTCGCATAGTGTAAACCAATCTTAAATCTGTTCTGCTAACACTTGCTTTGTGTTGCGTAATAACGAATGGTCAGTGCGGAAAGATCTATTAAACTTGAACAGGTGGAGAAACTGAGTAACTTACTTAATTTATTTTGACTACTGATGATTTGTAATTTCAAGATTAATTATTTTTTATTTCAAATTCATTTCGTGTTTTTTACTTTTTATTACTACAAATTTAAATAAATATAAGTTCTAATATAGGTCTTAAAGGTGAGTTATTCATATTATTGGTAAAAAACGAGTACTTGAATATCATACGATCATACATCTTTATGCAAGTACATCTTTGACATGACCTTTACAACTGAAATCCACAAACTCAGCGTTCACATTTAATTGAAAATCCGATCTACATTTGCAATCAACCTTTACCTAGTCGGTTGGTGACCTATTGTCCAAACCTTTCGATCACCTTTGCTATTAACGGAAATGTAAGGACATCAGACAAAGGTATATAATTTGAGGGCGTGGGCCATAATATCGACGCGCCCTCGCATTCTCTCGCAATGCCTGTTGCAATAGATCGGAATTATCATTCGGCGAACTGGTGCACAACAGCAACGGGCAATTGCAATGCAACGTTGTGAAAGAGGACACGAGCGTGTTATGGTGGACGAAGGTCGCGATTTCTCGTGTGGACATTGAATATTTGAAATTGGTCACGGTCTATTTGAAAGCGTGATCTTGATGGGTTTTCAGCTCTAGGTTGGTTTTTAAGACAAATTGTTTTTATATGCTTACAATTTTCGATAGGTTGATTATGAAAACGCACAATGAATTGGGCTGTGCGCTACTCAAAAATTTGCGAAACTTCACCTATTGAAAAAATATTTATGAGCACCTGCGCAATTTACTTAAATATTTTCGCAGGTTTAAATAATAATTTTGGGTACTAAAATACATTATTTTGAAGTATAGAAACAGTTTACCGTAACAAGATTAAATATCTGCAACTAAGTCACGCGAAACAATGTAGAAATGTTTATAATAATAATACGAAACGTATCCGTTTGCCGCCCACCGCTATAATTACAACGTAACGCGTAGCAGATGCGCGCCCGCCCTACGCGCGTAGCGTCTCGTAGCTTGGGCGAGCGTTCAATCACAGTTTACAAACGTTTTTGTGACGCTGAGTTTTTTTAGATAGTAAGTAGTACATTAGCGTTTGATCGCATGCTCGTACACACACAAGTTCGTTCACATCCAGGTAGTAATTACTACTTGGATTGAGAATCGGCTCTCAAAGGCCGGAGTATACAATACTTTAATTCCGGGCACTCAATTTTTATTGTCATAAAAATTTTCATTTATTGGTAAATAAGATAACTAAAAGGCAATAAAATAGATAACCACCTACTGAAACGTCGTAGGAATTTTAAGAATTTAGGAGGTACTTAAAAAAGACCTGCATTAAGTGTACATACTTATATAAACTTTAATTTACATATTACGGTATTAAAACTGTGTACTTTTGAAACTTTAACAGTTCATAGATGTAGGTATAACTTTATAGTATATAAAATAGGTATATAGATATAACTATACACTGACTGGACTGTTTCTATTTTAAGAATGCACGATCCCACAAATTTGAGATGTCAAGTTTCGTTTTCCATTCCACTCCAATTTTATTTTAAATGTTTGTAATTGCGCATTTGATGACCTCGATATGTAGATTTTTACATCTGATATTTTTTGGTTAAGAGATTCTATTCATTAAGCCTAATTATTATTCAAGTTTGATAATAGCAACAATAGCTAGAAGTTGTAGTTGTAGGCGATGTTAACAAGGCGGATACAATTATTTATCATCTTGCACTTGTCTCGAGGCCTTGACATAATATATGTAGAATAAAAAGTACATACAAAAATAGGAACTAAATAGTTTTAAAATCTAGTTAGATTTTCATTTATTTACATCAACAATAAATTTGGGTAGGTATTTTAAGTATAGAGTTTTATATTGAATATAGGTAACGCTTTTATGATTTTATCAGATTTATTATAATTTCTATAGTTATACCTACTTATATGTATATATACTATAAAGTACTCGTATCAAATTTATAACGCAAAAATTTGTCTACTTTTAATACTCTGTAAAATAGTTCTGGAAAATGTCTTGCTGAGCTGTAATTACAATGTAAATATATATGGTAAAGACAAATTGCAGGCCAAATCTAGCGCCGCGATATGCATGCTTGAATAAATGAGACATTCGAATTATAGCAGCTGGTATATATGAGGTTTTGTAGGTATCAGATGCATTTGTTCGTTTCATTTTTAATACTAGCTGAAGGAAACGTTATGTTTTAGGGATTTGTATATTTTTAAGAGAGAGATTGAAATCTCGACAATGGTTTTTGTATCTGATGAGCACTGGATTCGGCGCTCATCTCGTGATAATGTCGTGAAGCAAAATTGTTAATTTTTATGTAAACTGATTTTATATCCTTATGATAATTAATTATACACAATTATTATGAAAATATATGTCTCAATTTGGATAAAAGCCAGTTCCTATATACTAGTATACATCATAACAGTATACTAGTAAACTTCATAATTTGAAAAAAAAAATTACATCACGGGGTTTATTACTAAGTACAATCAAAATATAACCTAGAGCACTAATAACCGAAAAAATTAAATAGGCTACTCCAAAACCAAAATCGCACGTTCAATAAAGCAAATCTGAAGAAAATCAACACTCACCAAAGACTGCATGATTATGTGTGTTTTAACTAAATTTATAGAGATCCCAAACGAACTAACTAAGCGCTGCTGATAGACAGAACTCGCCTAGAAATTTTCGCCTAAGCGTACGTGCGTTCACAACCACCTTCCAAGTCGGAATGTTGACTATCCACAGTCCGCCCCCTTATATATGAAACACCCCGCTTTGACTGTTCGTAATTGGAAACAATTAAGTGGCCGGTAAGCGCAATGCTTTAATTTTTTAATTTGTGAGATGGCCACGCGCTTCCGCCGGTAACGCTTAGAGCTATTTCGGAAATTGTACGACGATTTACTAAATCTAAAATTTTCTTTTTCTTTTTTGTGTTAGCTGCCAGTGAGAAATTACATTCAGATTTTAAAGCGCAGCTGTCAATACGAAGTGTAATGGTGGTAAAAGACGTAAAGCCCGTTGAGTAAGATAATGGGTAACTTCTATTATATATTCCCATTTGATCGTGTTTATATTGCAACTAAAGATTCGGTTTGTCTTGTTTTGAAGTTTTAAGCGAGTTAATGATATATTGAACTTTCAAACATTTGTCGGTTTGCAAGAGGTATCTCTCTAGATATGATTTTTTTATTTTTTTTCTAACCTTTGATAATTTGATTCATGATAATAGGAATAACGACTTCTATAAAGATTTTGATAAAATATATTTCCTTATATCACATCACATCACACTAATATTATAAAGGCGAAATTTTGTATGTGTGTATGTTTGTTACTCCTTCACGCTCAAACGGCTGAATGGATTTAGATGAAATTCGGTACCAAGATAGTTTATACACTGGATTAACACATAAGCTACATTTTATTCCGGAAAAGTAAAATTTACCCGTGGGATGAGCAAATAATTAAAATACTTTTTATCCGCGGGTGAAACCGCGGGGCGCAACTAGTGTATTATAATTTTATTTTTTTGGACTAAACCTAGTTCCACATAGAAGTTAACCTCTTATTTACTCTTACTATTTTCTCAAAAAGAACTACTAGACCATTGGCAGAATATCCACCCATGATAATTGCATTTGAAAAAGACTTGAATATAAGTGTAATATCTATTGATGAAAGAAAGACCTTGACAATATAGAGCATAGGCCACATTATTAAAACACTTTGCTAAGTGTATGCATGTT
Organism: Ennomos fuscantarius; assembly: GCA_905220475.3. Lineage (NCBI taxonomy): Eukaryota > Metazoa > Arthropoda > Insecta > Lepidoptera > Geometridae > Ennomos > Ennomos fuscantarius. Next base: position 7,158,101 of record HG992044.1, read on the forward strand.
ACTTATTAGGTGTTGTGTACATTGGCTAATAAGTGCTAAGGCTAATTTTCTTTATTGAGGCAATTAAAATAATGTACATGATACACGCAACGTGCGGATGGCGTTGATATATTTTGTATGAAAATGCGAAAAATAAATGTAAATATTTAATGCAATTAGGTGCGATTTTTCAATGGCTGGATAAATATTATTCAACTAACAAACAATAATCTGACTAAAATAAAAGTACCATTATTACTGCAGGGTTCACACTATACAAAATTATTCTTTTATTTTCACTGTGTTTTGTTTTATATAATGAATACATTTTATCTGATTGTTGAAAAACCACGCCTTAGACCATTATACAACCATACCATACTCAGCTTCTAAGTACTAACTAGGAGTTAACTATAAAAGTTAAAGAATAAAACATAACAATTAAATTAAAACGTTAATGATATAAATCGAAAATTGAAAAAAGAATTGTTTTAGTCCGTGTATAATTATTCATTAGTCGAATAACCTTCATCCAGCCACTGAAAATTTGACTCTAAGTATCAATGCAAAGTAAGAAATAGCAGCTACTATGGGTACCACCATACGCCCATGGTGCATTGATAATGAATGTAATCCCTTGCAGCCTTATTAATAAACGGGTATTACACTCGGATTAGTTACTTCAGCTTTTGTCCTTTTTTTGCTACTGGAATATTTAGCTGGATCGAAAGAGACAAAAGATGGTGTAACTAGTCTAAAGCTAGTTCGTGTTTATTAATAAGGCTGTTATAGAATACATTATCCGGTAATGCGATCGTGTCAAACATGATGTCATACAACAATACAAATTAATATTTTTAATTTTATCATTACATTTATCACTAAATAGACCGGTATGAGAGCCTCGTGATTTTGGGCGCGGTTCCAATTAAGTTAAAATGCACATAAAGTGGGTAATGGAGTGAGTGGGGACGAAGAAGGACGCACGTTGAAGTCTTTTGTATGGACGAATTGAAGTCTCATTTATTTTTGTTATTTTCGATAATTTTTTATGACTTTATGGTTCAGGTGGTGTGAGATTAGGACCACCGTATGGTGATCCCCCGCGGGTGCTGTAAGAGTCGGCTAAGGGAATATCTAGAGAATGGGCAGTACCATTCTCCTTGGTACATTAAAATCTACTGAGAATCAGTAAGCCGCCAACCGTGGTTATTATGACAAAATCCTCCAAAGTGGCGTTTTAATGGAGCCTGTGTTTAGCAGTGGACGTTTTCCGGCTGTACATGTGATGTACGTGATTGATTTTTATTTTAGAACTGCGTGAAGACGATCTAATTCGTCATCTGAGGGTATATAATTAATCGCTATACCTAATATTATATGTTCCCAAATATTGTCTATTTGTTTGAAAAATTCGTTTATTGGCCAAAATGACTAAACTGATTTTGACGAAATGTAGCATACGGATTGCTTATACCACCCATATTATAAGACACTTATTATCTCAGAAAAAAACTTTATTTGGTAATAATTTTAATAATACTTCTAATATTAGTTAGTGAATAGTGGAGTGTGAAGACATTTTAAGGGCTTTATTTTTATTTAATTTTATTGTATATTTTAGCTTATAATAGTCGATAGTCTTCAAAAACTTAATAAATAAATAAATAATACGCTAAAAATATATTACAAAGTGTAAATCTTATTATGCTGGTTGCATGTGGTTTGGGGCGTAATATAATTAGTAAATGTAATAAATTCGGGTCGAAGAAAAGGACCTGGAAGTAGCACGTCCCAGCGGCGTAGCGTTCGTTGGTAGTGCGCGCGTTTATGTCTTTTGTATAGAGAAGGTATATATTTTGCATTTTAATATTATTTAGTGCAAAATGAGTAATAAAGTTTTTATAACTTTATCAGTGATATTGGAACGTTACAGTTGTATTTTACTGTCTATAGATTGTAGCAAAATAATATTTTTCAGCAATTTTTTTTTTATAATTCGTACCTCCCTCGATCCGCGTAGCTGGTGACTACGATTATCAAATTTAGTGTTAATATTTTTATATTAGCATAAATAAAAATATTATGACAACAAAAACAAAGTTGCAACTAAAAAATACTTGCAAATTTTTTTTCTTGGCTCTCGCGGCAAGCAACTAAACCTATTTTTTGGATGACATTTTTCATACAAATGATTACCTAAAGTTGGAACTGTGGATGCTTTTATAGGTAGTTAATAAACATAAATACTTCCCCGTATTAATAAGTAGTACCACGAACACAATAGAAGCTTGCAAACCTATATAATTGTAGTAAGCTCTATGCACTCGGGAGAAAGTGTGATTTAACTCACACTACACCCCCGTCAATTATTGTTCCCCTTAACTTAATTCTTTGGTTCAGATGAATAATTGAATATAAGTCATATACACGTCGAACTCATAATTTCATTCACAAATCAGCAATCCGTGCGTCAAAACTCCGCAGTTGGTGGTCTTCCAAATAATAAATTTTTATTACTATTGAAAAATCATATGATACAAAATACTCAAAAGAAGGTCAGTAAATATAAAGACATCGAAATGGAACAAAACAAACATAAAAAGGCATAGGTAATCAAGATTAAGGTTAAACGTCTATACGCCCCTTCTCATTGTTACCTTCGATCGAGGCGGAACTTCGAAGACTCATTTGTTATATGTAAATAAGAACACTACTAAGATCGTAATTTTATATCCTATACAAAATGAGTAATACTTGTTTAGGTATGCAGTTTATTTGATTACCGAAGCCATTATACGACGAGATTTCATGGTTTATATGCAATATAGAAGCGGTGATGTTTCAGTTCAGTTGAATGCGACTTTCAACCCGACGCATCCTAGTTCGGATCCCGCTCGGCTCTGCATCATTAACTGCAAATTTAATGTTACCCGAAAAGGTTACATGCAGAATTTACACTCGCTCTAAAAACGGTAAAGGAAAAATCATGAGAAAACCGGCATGGAGAATCACCAAATTCGAGAATATACGTTTTTACCAATCTGCACTCCTACGTTCTCTCTTTGAGATTGCGAGAGAAGTTCCGTGTCGCAGCAGCTGGAATCAGCCCAAAACATTTTGGGCTAACCACGATAGTTGTTTTGTGATGTCTTGAATAAATGCACAGTCTTTCTTTCTTACTTATGGTTAAGCGTATTTCGTAGTGACGTCGACGTCGACTTTCAATCTGCCCACAAACCTCAAGTATGAACTTTCGGCGAAGGAAAAAATCGTGATGATAGCATAACATGGTGTCTTTATTCTATCAACTGACTAAATACTACAATAAGATAACAACTAACACTTAATACTACCTAATCCAAAAAAAACATTTGGACTATACAGTGTGGCGTAGTCAGTAGTCAATCACAGTCTAGTAATTTTATTATTATTAGATGACAGTTTCATTTACCAAGTAATTTAACTAGCTGTAGTGCCCTTCAAACTTGAATACAGTAGTGCTTGCCCATTACCGCTTGGCAGCAGAATAACTGGCAAAGCAGTGGTACCTACCTGGACGAACTTTGAAGGATCTGCCAGCTAGTAAAGGTGGCTAAAAAAGGTGGATAGAAAATTATAAAATATTTTTTTAAATGTTCAGCCATGAAAACCTCTCCGCTGTTAATTATAATGTGATTTCATTCTTCCTCGAGCAGCTTATCCAAACGTGAACTCTAATGTGTTCATGTGACACACTCATATTCGTATTCAAGTCTTAAGTTCGGGGCCGAGTTATTTGACTAAACTATACTACTTCACACAGAGGCCTATATGTTCAGTAGTAGACGTGTTTTGACCGATGAGATGATTACAAGTGATATAATCGTTTTGGTTTAAGTCTAACGTATAGTATAGTAAACGACGGACTTTCTTAGTCCATACGTGGAGGGTATCTTGACGATCGCAAGAAAGTTATCTAGCGTGACTATCGTTAGTGGCTGCAATCGTTTTGAACATGCAAATTAATTACAAAAACTGTACGTGAATGAAGCTTGAGTGATTATAAAACTAGCTGTATTAGCTCGCAAAAAAATTACCTATTTCAACATAACTAAATTATCTTGGTTGATCATCTAAAATTATCATTTTAAACATGATCACACACAGTCGCAAACTATAGCATTTTAAAGTAAAAAAGGACATAAAAATCCATTAATCGATCTCTATCGATATTAAAAATATAAATTTGGAAGCAATGTCTGTTTTTGTCTGTTTGTTACCTTGTCATGACTAAACGGCTGAACATATCTTGATTTAATTTTGTATGTAGATAATTTAAGCGCCAACAACACGGGTATAACATACTTTTTATTGCTATAAACTGTACCTAGTACACGCGTGCGATGTCACGGGCAGCAGCTAGTAAAAAAAGAGATGCTTAAGTAGAATGTATATAATCTGGGAAATTTCAAGTCAAGAATGAACCAGTGTCGTCTAGGCAAACACGTACCATCGTCGACCACATCGTCACTTACCATCAGGAGACAGTGGTCAAATACAATCTATCAAAGGTAAAAAAGTGAGTCAATTTAAGCGAGTTTACTTATCTATGAATTTTTACTTCATTTAATAAAGTTTCACCTGTTACGCCATAAACAATTTGAATTTCTACATTTCCTTTCTACAGTTTATTTTAAGAATAGGTGCAGTGCTATTATGAAAGTTTACATCAAACGCCGAGTTTGAGAGCCTACTTTTCAATATCGACAGCTCCCTATATTTATTAGAGATAAGCTTACATATTATCGGCAGTAAATAAATTGAGCTTAAAGTTTATTAACTGAAACATTAGTATGTGCGGCACTCTATAAATAAAAATTTACAACTAATAAAACATTATTTACAAAATGAATTTGCTATCCAACTCAACATCGCGTGGCAAGGTTCTCAGAATACTGGCAGCATTACCTCGATGAATTAGAAGACTTAGTTTCTGAGCGAAGTATGTGCCAGCTCGAATCTGGGATCCCCGAGGCAAGAACCAATCGAGTAGAAACTTGCTCAATTATAGGAAGTTAATATAGGATATATTAACTTTAAGCAAGTTTGCAATCAATAATTAATAGAACTTAACATGTGCATTCCTTAACGCCAGCTTGACAAATTTACGCTAGTATCAGTAAATTCCGTGGGTGGCCCCAAATATTTAGTCTAATTGCGGGACTAGCCCTCAGTCAAGCATTTCAATTGTCAAGCGGCCTGTATCCGTATACTTATAGGTGATTAGTGGTACGAGTGATCGAGATCTCGTATTCCAAGTATGTCTTGATTTGCTTAATTTATCTATCTCGTAGGTGTCTAGATTTTAGATAATTTTGATATAGAACAAGCAAAATGGAATGACTGTAACGTTCAAATATTCAGATGTTGTTTCCCATCACACGAATATCCTGAGTGAACTATTTGTGAGTTAAAGAAATAAATGATTATTTTATATAATGTTACGTGCTATCCTGCATTTGTATAAAAATGTATATATTACTTAGTTAGAAAAATAAATAAATACTAAAATGAAAAATTAAAAATATATAATATACACTTATTTTAGGACACAATGCTAAGTTTTCGTCTTATATATATATTTAATTTGCATTAAATATATTTTTTTTTAATTTGGTTCACCTTTGCTTTTACTCGAGCTACCCCTATATTTATTATTACTTCCATCATAAAAATCTAATAATATTAACCAATATCACTGTCAAAATCTCAATCATCGAGCCACACAGAGTGAATTTTACCTATTTTCATTCTATCTCTAGCTAGAGAATCAGACTTTCACCAAATTTCTACCGTTACTACAAGCTAGGGTAGCAAAAAACTATTAAATAATTCATTATAAAAAAGACATGCGATAACATAACAACATAAAAATAACATAACAAAGGCTTTTAAAATGCAGGGTTCTCTAACCACACGAGTTAGGTACTAAGCAATAAATACAATACGAATAGATAAACCAGACGAATGGGCGAACATTACATTGCATGTGGGAGAAGCATGCCTTACCATCGACAGTTTAATCTTAAACATAGGGTGCAGGCACACTGGGAACAAATATTGCACCCACTAATGTAGTACGCTTTTCAACAAGGTGGAAAACGGTAGAACGTCGCAATCACGTGAAATGAAACAGTTGTTAAATTGTAAGAATTATTTTGACTTGTAAATTGACATTTTATGAATAAATTGATTATGATTATGTCGACCTAGCGAGTTGACTGTCTAGCGAAAGCTTAACTAAAAATTGTATTCTTAATATTATGCAACCGCTAAAGAAAGTACTCTAGTAAAAACACAAATCTGTGCTATTACAGCGTTACTAAAGTGGGTAAAGCTTTGATTTCTCTCTCTATCTATTTCTCTCTCTCTCTCTCTCTCTCTCTCTCTCCCTCTAATCTTAGATCGTATCTACCTTTGTCTAAATAATAAAAGGCTTTATCCTGACTTACTGGCAGACAATGTACAGCACAAACTACTGGGACTTGTCCACGTAGTGAATTAAACTAATTAACTTAACCTTCTATAGACCTACGGCACGATATACTTATAATGCTCCTGTGTGTAGCGGGCCTTATTATCGATATTTCAATCTGAATGTTGCTCGTTGACTATTCTCAAGAATTGGTCACGGATTGACCGGAACATACGTGATGGTAGAATAGAAATGGGAAAAACTAGATAAAGACGCATGCTTGGATGAACTAAATATACTTCATCTGAAATCCAAATGCACAGTTGCACATACCAGCGATAAGCAACAATTTTCACACTAATATTATAAAGGTGAAAGTTTGTATGTGCGTATGTGTGTATTTGTGTATGTTTGTTACTCCTTCACGCTCAAACGACTGAATGGATTTTGATGAAATTCAGTACCAAGATACCTTATACACTGGATTAACATATAGGCTACATTTTATCCAGCAAAAGTGAAATGCTCCCATGGGATGAGCAAATAATTGAAATACTTTTCATCCGTGGGTGAAACCGCGGGGCGCAACTAGTAAACGATAAATCTCGATTTTTTACAGCTTCTACGGGCGGTATAAATCTAAAGTCTTCTTAGGTTTAAAACAAATGCATCGCGCAAGATCGTTTCCTTACCAGGGACCTTCCTTCAGTAGAACCAGTGAATGTAATGTTAACAAAATTATGGTATTCAACATAGCCTGTATCCAGCTTTTTGCCCATAGGCAAAGTTCAATTTTCGATTTATAATACACGTAAACTGTTGCAAAATACTCTTTAATTAGCACACTATTAAAATCACATAATTATTTGCATTCGGGTCAGAACAGCGTCGGATTTAAGGTCTGATGCCTTCAATAGCGTGGCCCTGGTTTCTTTTACCAAAGCTGGATTTTAAAATTGGTATTCTGGTATCCCAGGTTTTTTTTAACTCTTTACCATCACCACTTATAGTGAATCAATTTAAGATCTAAAGTGAATCGCTAAAATACATTTTGTAATGTAGTAATTCACTTTTGATCTTCATTTTACGGCCCTGGACTCTTTCTGTTTAAATTCCTGATTCTTCACGCATTTTGCAATCCCATGTTATTTAAAGTAAAACTTCTTTATATCTCCATTGTAAACATAATTGTATTATTATGTTGGTATGTCCGGTAAAATGATAATTCGCAATTTTCAAGATGGCGATATTAACACTAAACACAGCATATACCAAGTTATACTGGCCGATAGATGGAGCTAAACTAAAGAAGTTTTACTTCAGGTCTAAAGCACACTTTTATTTTATGCCATCAAAATTTTGTTGACTCTCCCGTACGATAAGTTGTTTGATTGGTAAGAAGTAGATGGACGAATCGCGAACCATCGCAACTTAATTGCTCATAAAATAATGTTCTAAACATCCTAATCCGGCCCTGGGTTGAATGGCAGATATAGCAGCAGGAACATAATTCTGTCTGTCATTCTGAACTAGAACTGTGACAATTGATCTACGTATATCTTATTATATTTCATACGGAATACAAACCTATTCATTTCACTATCTATAATAATAATAATAATAATATTTGAGGACATTTCACATAGCGCCATCTAGCCCCAAACTAAGCAAAGCTTGTACTACGGGAACCATACTCATATACTTTTTAGTTCGTAAATACATACATAGAATACAATATAATACCCAGACACAGAACAAACACCTATGTTCATCACTCAAATGTTTGTCGTGGGTGGGAATCGAACCCACAACCCACAATTCAGAAGGCAGGGGTGCTGCCAACTAAGCTATCGGGCCAGTCATCTATGGATATGTTCACACAATTTTTTAGAACAGAGTCTACGATGTTACTGTTTCTTCTCGTGTAGGCAAGGGGTCAGAAATTGTATGCCGCCCAAAGGCGTCTGCTTACGACAATAGCCCGGATCGACGGCTGAAAGTGCCCTCCATAGCACATCAGTAGCGCTTACCACTTTTTGTAGCGATCACCCATCAAAGTACTGACCGCAGAAAACGTTTCTGAACTTTAGCCATCAGTTAGGAACAGCTAGTCCTGCCATGAACGCTATGATAGAACTTATTTACCATCACATGCGTTTAAATGCATCCTTTAGAAAAGAATAATGACGAAGCTTGCATCCTGAAGGCACCGATACCAATTACACATCCTTCCCTTTACTATAGGTACTGTCTCACTGCTGGACAATACCGTCCTATTGGCGGACAATACTGACCCACTGCTGGGGATATACTGTCCCACTAGTGGAAAATACTGTCCCACTGCTGGACAATACCGTCCTATTGGCGGACAATACTGACCCACTGCTGGGGATATACTGTCCCACGAGTGGAAAATACTGTCCCACTGCTGGACAATACCGTCCTATTGGCGGACAATACTGACCCACTGCTGGGATATACTGTCCCACTAGTGGAAAATACTGTCCCACTGCTGGACAATACTGTCCCACTGCTGGACAATACTGTCCCACTGCTGGACAAAAGTCTTACGTTATCTTTCAAGACATCTCTGTCTCGCGCAATCTCAAATAGACCTCAATACAATAGGTACAATAATACTTTATTGAACACCAAGTAATACATAACAATGCAACTTAGAAAAACTTATAAAGAATGTTAGAAACAAAGGGCAAAATAAAAACCGACTGAATGACCTTTCTGCCAGTCCTTCGGGGGTCATCACGTTACTTTGATAGAATAGCAATGTAAGAGGCATTTCATTCAAAGTGTATAACTTTCCATAGTGGCAATGCATGCGTATGAAACTGTCAAATCCATACAAAATTTAATTTCTGTTTGTTGCAATCAGGTTACATGTGTCGCGATGCAGACCAGCCTTTAGGAATATAGGAATGTGGAAACATAGAAAATGTTATTAGTAGGTACTTATATACGAACTATAGATATAGATATTATAGTACTCTTTGCGATATAAAATCCTTGTCATCAAGCTATTGTAGGAAAAAGAATTTGCTTGACCTCATTTTATCATAACTGTATCAATTATAAAACCAATTAACATTGCCCGTTATATATAACAGGATTTCCTCCTTGTTACAAATGATTACTCTGGTTGTCTAAACAATATGTATTTATTACGGACTAGAGGCACGTGACGGCTTCGCACAGGTATTTTATATATAGTTATATATGTGTGTATATTCTATCGCCTATTTTCATCAATGATAATGTAGGATACTAATGGTGAAAGAATTTTTTAAATCGGTCCCGTAGTTTCAGAGCTTATTCAATGCAAACAAACAATCAAATCATTCCTCTTTACAATATTAGTTTAGGAAAATTTCTATGTCATAATCTCCCCCGGGTACTTGAGTGGCCAATGAATAGGTAAAGCAAATGAGGTCAGAATAAAGCCAAAAGGCGTAAGAATGTAGATCGATCGGTATAAAGTACAGTACAATACAATGTGTTACGCAGTATGGGCTATTCAATGTTAAAGAAAAGAAATTGACTTGAGAAAAAAACATTTTATAGAGATTCTACCATAAATTGTTAAATAGTGTCACAAGTGTAAACAATCTCATAAAAACATGAGATTGTTTTTGTAAGTGTAAGTTTCTGTGTAAAGGAAAGATACGTTGGCTACTGACATGAGATTTAGACAAAGAAAGCAAAAATAAAGAACACAAATTTTGTTGACTTTGGGATAAACCGATTCATAACCTTAATACAGGGTGCTCAACGTCGTCAAAAGCGCACAAATCACGGTGGTCTTCAGCCGATTAGAGTCAAGCAGACCTCGGCCTAAAAGTCCCAACTTCAAGTACCTACGGGTATTCCATTGGCTTGCTGGCCATATTTGCTGACTGCCTCAGCAGTGCCTCCAGGATAGTTTGTTGAGTTAAACGGTCAGTCTGTCTTCATCCTCCAACTCAAGATGTTATGTTATTACTCTAGGTTCTAACTCCTATAAAGTAAAATAAAGGCAGTGTATGATTAAAACGCCTGTGTAAAAACCTTAATCATCCTCTGCAATAGTACGTGCTTCCAGCTCCGGCGAAGCACAAGGCCACAATCCGGACTTTTGACCGGCGCGGCGGGGCTTTCCAGCACTTTAAGGAGACGAAAAAGAACTAAGTAATATCATTTAACGTACGTACGTACCGTATTTATAAATAAACATAGGTATTAGAATATAGGTATGTATATATGATAGCAAACCACATTTCCATTCCACATCGCATCTATACTGCTCTTGTATAAATGTAAACAGCTTCAAATGTCAAATGTTCCTACCTCCAGCACTTAACCACAATTTAGCGTTCGTGACTTCTCCTCGCTCCTGAGATTGTCCGCTTATGATAAAGTGACATATCTGTTTTGGATCTAATACTCTTTGTCTTCGGAAATATGTGTAATGATTAGATGACTGGTATATTTTATTTTACTTTAGTCGCTTGGCTTTTGAAAGGGCAAGGTTCTTTAGAATGACTTTTTGGTATTCCAATATAAAAAAGTTTTTGTATCAACAAATTGAACTGTTGTTTCCCGCTTACTTAGATTATTACAGACATAATTTTATGTTCAATGTACCTACCTATTATTATGAAAAAGGCAAAACGTATATGTTCGATTTGAAATGTGTTTCCTTTGGACTTATAACAAAGGGAACACAATTACTCATTTAGTAATTCGGAAATAGAACATTCTATTATTTTAGCAAACTTCCGGAATAAGAATAAGCCATAAAGGGTTCAAAACACGAAATCTTTCTTGAGATCGAAAGAGAAGAAAAAGCTAAGTTTCTGAACTCTTTATTTAGGTTCTGTAAATAAGAGATTTGTAATTTGAATAATGTGCAAGATTATAATAATGATCTATAGGGCTGGGTCGCTCCATCCTACAGTTAACTTAGAATTATTTGAGTTAAAACTACCTATAAATATACCCATAGTTGCAACATTTAATCGTTGTCAAAATAGAGTCATAACGTTGTCATGATTGGCTGGTTAAGTTAATGTTATGATATAAAGGCTGTCAAACATTGAAAAGAACTTGAAGCATTTAACTTCGCATGTATAAACAATAATGATGGACATGTTGGTTAAATAGTTAAAATTAGAATTAATTTTAGCTAACTACATAACCGGGATTATGGTGCAACCCAGCCTTGTAAACTTGTAAAGTAACAAGTATAAAAGGCATTGCAAGTGCAAATTATTTTCCGATAAAGTAGGATATGTAGACCATTTTGCACTAACTTATCTAATGTGGCACACGAGGGATACATTTGAATAGGTGTTTCCTATTATGTGAAAGTTGCATAATATCAACAAGAATGGGATTTCCTGTATACTTAATAAGACTTATGGCCACCTAAAGAACAAAGTTACATGTTCTTGCGTAGAACTGGATATAACAGGGACAAGTGGTTAGTAGATAAACGGATAATCGAAGACCTTACTTCATAGGATCATTTCTATAGTAAGCTCTTCTCGAGATAGACAAATAAACATAATATTCTATGTCTTATTCGTGTATTACGGTATAACGCGGAGATAGGTAATATCCTACTCACTCTGAATATGAGCCTATCAAATTATATTGATATTGCTTAGCTCTGATTATTTCACAGGAACTAGAGAAGCTGTTCTATAAATTTATCCATAGCCAGGTCCCAGCTTAAAAATAATAATAATAAACGCCCAATGATCACATACATCGATCCTGGACCCGGACTAGGATTGGACTTGGACTAGGATGCCCTATATCTAGGGACCCAGGAACTACGAAGACCATGGTCTTACAAGACTCAGACCAAGTTTTTGCGCCATTTTTTCTATGCACATATACTTATTCGGCCGCGGAAATCGATCTCGCTGCCTCTCGGTTACGAGCCGACCTGCGGGGTGATCACGAAACTTTGATTGCAATACAACAGGAGAAATTTCTATACCAACTATGCACACAAATCAAATTTGTGTTTCTTATGGTTGCAATCGAGTTACGTGATCGCCCAGCTGGTCACCACACCGGACAAGCTGTCAATAGGACAAACTGTCATTTAACTTCATTGAGGTAGATACATATAAGATGAAAAAATCAGCTGACCCGATATTAATGAAGAAGGAGATAATTAGAATCCTGAGAATGTTCTTAAACACGATATTCATTGCGATAAAATGTAGCCCACGCGTGTGATACTGCGGTATCCACAGCAGCAAGTTTCTCATAAAAAAAGGAATGCACATCCATCAACAGTTTATTAATACAATAAATCTAATTGTCAAATCCCGTCGCTTTGTTCGCTCTTCATTAAAAACGCTAATTGTCCATAGACCACCTGTTGCATACAATATTGCTATGCACTTTGGCAATGTGGCATTGCGCCCGTCACACGACTCAAGTGCATATACCAACTTGTTTAGCCAATAAACATACAAATTCAAACTTTATCTCTCGGTGATAGAGTGCATAAATCTACATAGATAAACTTGTCTGTCAGTCTAGCCGTAGCAAGTAGCTGCGTGCGTGTGAGTGACTTGCCGATTTCTCGCTCTATTTATAACGAAGGTATTAATCAGCTAACAAAGTTACAACAGTTTTTTCTCTATTTTTCATCGCGTTTTGCAAAGTGAAAGATGGTGTGGGATAATGGTAGATAAGGATATAATCAGGTTAAGTTTACTACCGGTTTCATGGATAGTAAACAGGGATATGATTGTATATTGCAGAAGAGATAATCGGAACGCAATGTGAAGCGGCTGTAATGGTCAAAACCGTACAGTTATGCGACCCCTGATTGTGCAATACCCAATTCGTCGATATCCGCCAAATGTCATTTAATTTTAACAAATAAAAATATAAATTCGTAATGAACCCATAGACTCCCGAACTAGTGGAAACTGTATTGCAGGAATCACTGGCTTCCCCCATTATTAATTTTACTTAAGCTACATATGCCATACTAATTAGGTTTAAAGAACATAAAAGGAACTCCAAGTATTTGTGTGTGTGTGTGTGTGTATGTGTGTGTGTTTGTGTGTGTGTGTGTTTGTGTGTATGTGTCTGTGTATATGTGTGTGTGTGTGTCATTGATTGTATGATACCTAATTAGGAGATTTATTTATAACTTACTTACCAAGTTACCATACTAGTTATCTTAGGTACTTCCAAAAAGCTAACTCTAACGGTAGCATTAAGTGTGTTATTGACACTCTTCTCTTAACTCCTATTATGAATTATTTACCATAAATAAAATAAATTTTCTTACATTAAGTTAAAATAATAAGTCTTTTTCTGGTATTAAACAATTTGAGATTTTTAGGCGATGACTGTTTCAGTTGGTAGTGACGGACGGTGATGCAGCGTCGATTAGCGCTTGTGGGTCGTGAGTTCCGAAGTTCTAATCCTGCAATAAAGCTTGAGCTTTCAGTGAAGAAACCATATTTTATAAGTAATGTAATGCAAATATTAAAAAAATAATACTATTATTTTAGTCGTACTGACCTCCATCACTATTCTGCGTAACACCACTAAGTATTTCGGCAAATTATCATATTTCAATACATCGTCGTTGGTTAATTTTGTTAACCAGAGCATGTAGAATATTTTTCTATTTTATTTGATGTATATTATTTACGCACCTATATAATATGGGTTAGAATGACTCTTACCATAATATTACGATAATTAACTTAGATTACCACAAATTAAAGTAAGTTGTACCTATAGGTCTTAATCTTAACTGTTGTTTTATTGTGACGTCACATAAGGATGAGGAATTGATATAGTTAAAAAACCACAATAATACCATAACTAATACTAAACACTACCTAATACAAAAAAAATTTACTATATACTGGCTGCAATGACCTATAGACAGTCCAAATGCTCCAGCCCACTACCAGTAGGTAGCGTAACCAACATGCTGGCAGCATTGCCCGTTGAATTGCAATGCTGATTTGTTGTGCCAAATAAGTGCCCGCAAAATATATGCGACTCGGTTTCACATTGATATGGATAATCTTAGTATGATAAGTTCAAGAGCATCATGCTAACAAATGACGTCACGGGCTAGTCGTTCGACTGATGTTACTAATTAAGTTATTAACTAAGGTTAATGATACAAATGAAGTCCGAGATATGTTTGGTTGGATAGTTTGCTAAACGATTATGGACTGTGGATTTTTGTCTGGCCCGATAGCTCAGTTGGTAGTAACCCTGCCTTCTGAACTGAAGGTTGTGGGTTCGATTCCTACCCAAGGCAAACATTTGTGTGATGACATCGATGTTTGTTCTGTGTCTGGGTGTTACATTTTATTCTATGTATGTATTTACAAACAAAAAGTATATAAGTATTATATCAATTATCTGGTTCCCATAGTACAAGCTTTGCTTAGTTTGGGACTAGATGGCGCTGTGTGAAATGTAAAAAAAACTGTAGAGGTACTAATGGAGTAGGATAATTGATTTTACAAAATCATATAATGCAGATTGAATTTAGTCAATATTAGTGTCGAGACCCTTTGTGCCATTTTCCATATTTAGTTTCAGCTTTTGACTAGAAAAATGGTATTTCGTAAGATATGGGCTAACATAGCAAGCGGTAATATTCAGTTATATTATTTAAATAACATCTTATTTCAGACAATTAGGCCTAGTTTGCTTTGAATATAAGTAGGGACGTTGTTCTAGTTCAGAAAATTTATTTTTTACAATATTCACTGCTTCTAATACGTAAAAACGCGTGCGCCTATCTGTAGGCGATTACATGTAAAAATCGTGCATTTTTACGACTTAGTTTGCTACGTGACAGTGAAATTGCACTCGCAATTTTGCTAGTAGGGTTCTGTGGTATTGTATTAAAACCGCATTTATGTATATCACAATATAATGACTATTATTAAACACTACCTACTACAAAAAATCATTTTTTATTTTATTTTAATGGGAGCAAACAAGAATACGGCCCACCTGATGGGAAGTAGTTACCGTAGCCTATAACATCTGTAACACCGGAGGAGGCGTCACCAATGCATTGCTTACCCTGTTTGGATTATATACTGGCCGCGATGGCTTATAGACAGACCAAATGCTCCAGCCTACTACCAGTGAGTAGCGTACCCAACATGCTGGCAGCATTTCCCCGTTGAATTGCAATGCTGATTCGTTGTGCCAAAGAAGTGACAGCATTTTCATTTAACTTTACGTAGGTATATTTATTATTTTCATTTCTTATACCAGGCACTAAATCAATTCTATTTTCCCGGTAACCCCAACAGCATTAGTGGGAAAAAATGGAATATACTTCTTACCCCTTTTTTTAAATATGTATAAAGGAATATATTATATTATTATATATAATTGTACTACGTGGTAGGACATTTCCACAAAGTTTGTCTGCGCAAGCACTACTGTGTTCCGGTTTGAAGGGCACTGTAGCTAGTGAAATTACTGGGCAACTGAGACTTTATGACCTAACCTCACAGCCTAATAATCTTCTACAAGACAGTGATGATGTCTCAGGATAACGTGCATATTGCAGTGTCACGCGAAACTCTATACTTTACACTGCAACTGATATGAGCAGCCGCGTCACTTAACACCAGGCTAATGACTAGCATGTCATGTCATTCCTTAACATAAAAAAATAAATCCTTCATTCCCTTTTTGGGTTTCGACATGTTAGTATTAGTACACAGATAACATAATACGTAAATACTAGTTGTTTCGCAGTAATTTGCTGAATTACAACTAACTGGAGCAATGCAGACTCACTCTAGATCGCGACATATAGAGGTTGCCCTTTTCTGGCCAAAGTGGATAAAGATTGAGATTTCAAAATATTTGAAAATGAAAGTTCATTTTGTTTTTTTATTATGTACAGAACCCATTGCCGTAACTGAATAATGCTCGGACTGTTTCTACGAATATCTAGTCTACTGAATTAAGAATTTACTAAGATTGAAAAGAAAGATAATGTGATTTACAGTAGAATAAAATAAAATGAGTGCAGTGAAAACAATGATTTAAATGTCGCAACTTAGAAATATGATCGTTAGAATCTGGGTCTTGGTATATGTATAGTTAGGTACTGTCGTATGCTAAAGAAATGTTTAGCATACTTTATACTTGTTTGTGCACTATTTTATGTATTATATACCAGCTTTTCGCCTTAACCCTGTAAGAGAAGAGGTACGAAAGGGAAAATGATAGGGGAAAAGGATAAATGAATGGGACGGCGAATATAGCCTGGTGTAAGCCCAAAATCAACAAAAAACACTTTTTGACGTCACTAATGTGACAAAATGTGTCAAAATAATGATATGAAAAACTGTGTAAATCTTAATATATAAGAATGTATCTCTATTTCCATTGGTCATAGCATCACGCGTGAGCGCATGGAACTTTTTCGCTAATTCTTTTTTTGTGTTTATTGTTGTAAGGAGAAGATTCTTATGAAAAAAAAACTTAAAAAGTGCACCACGTGGGTGAAACTACGGAGCGCAGCTAGTAGGAAATAAAACGAAAAACAGGAATGACCGTATGTGCTTGACGGCAGAATAACTGGCTAAGCGGTTATACTTATCTAGACGAACTTTGCAGAAAAGTCCTACCACCAAGTAAACTGGGTCCTTTTTATCCTAATACCAAACCTACCAAGCAAAGCCTCGGATAGAAGTTAGTTAAGTATAATTAATAAGGATGCAAACCAATTTTGCCATTAAATTACAAAACCAGTGCGAGGTCAACTAGTGGCGCACCTTCCAATAAAGAGTCAATAATAGGAAGGTATTTTTAAAACTTAATAAATCACAGACGCAGTTATTTAATGTAATTGATACACAGATATTTTAATGCATTTACGTATATTAATGAGTTGTAAATATACATAAATCAATTGGACTTGGTTGTTAATGTTCGGAAATCAGCTTTTTAGGTACTTACAATTTTTTACTGCTCTACTCAAACTCGAATACCTATCTTGAAATCACTGAATTAATTTCAAGGCTGGACTTTTTACAGGTTTGTTTACCTCAGTTTGTGTACCTACAAGTACCTACGGCCTTTGTGATATAGTGGTTAACACGTTAGCTGCGGCTCCAATTTTTGCATACTTTCCGTTCCTGCGGCACGAGGTATAATCGGCCCGTACCGTGACCAGACGTTAGGGCGACACGCGGTCTATTAGACCCCACCTCCTTTTACAGACTAAAATCCATTTTCTGGCGCGAAATCAAAGATAAATGAGAATTTTGGTCCTTATTGATATAAACAGTGAATTGATGAACCCTAATCCACCGTCGCCCCGGGATCTGATGGCTAGTTTAGGAATTATTAGCAAAACAAAATATGGGATCTTATACACCTCGTAACGCACTGAAATAGGGCAAATTTTCGCTGCGATTAGTGATGGGAAAAATAATATCGACGTTTTTAAACTGTCTTAACTACGCAACGACTTGACCGATTTTGATCAATTATATCTCATTAGATCGTTTTAAGGGCAAAACCTGGCAAAACAACACAAAGCTATCAAAGGATACATTTTTTTTAAATAATCTAAATTGTGCTTGAAGGCGCCATAAAGAAAAAAAAAAACCGGCCAAGTGCGAGTCGGACTCGCGCACGAAGCGTTCCATTCTATACCATTAAGAGGCACCTATTACAGACTTATTATTGGAAAATAATGGATTACGGTTTATGCATAAGGTTTATCTTTCTATTTGTATATGAAAATCTTAATGCGGTTCACAGAATAGAAAAAAAAGGCAACCAGAAGTAGAAAAGAAACTGTCCTATTTATTCTGCCTCGGGCTTTAAAAATACAATTATTAACTTGAATTAACATTAAAAAATCAGTATCAATATACTTTTTTTTATAAAAATCTCAATATATATGTTGTACTTATTTATGAGTGTTTTTCATTGAAACAGGGTAGACAATAAGATTTTTTGCACTGAGTGCACTGAGTCAAAATCTTTTTGGATTTTTTATCAGCTTCACGAGATGGTAAAAATGTGCGTAGTTTTTGGTAACAACCAACACATCTTCTCCTTTTTTCACCCTTTTCGAGGCAATGGCGTGCGCTTTCAGGTGCTGAAAGATAACAAAAATGTAAAGATAACGTAATAAAACTGACATTGTTACTTAGGTTAGATCGTAGATGAGAATAACAATGATAATGTAGGTATAACTTACCTGTTTTGGCTCTGTTTCTGGGTTTTTTAAAATTAACTTCTTCCGACATCGTTAGACATGTTCGGCGCTGTAAAAGGACGTGCTCTCCAATCGACGTGATGCACAACATTGGTCGCGGGAAGCTCGCGTTGAGTGCGGTACGAGGTCAGGGGGGATATGGGACGTTTTAGCCTCGTTCCGCACTGCATTAAAATTATATTAATTCAGTGCGGCACGAGGCCTAAGACATCCGGTACCAAGGTAGGTACACCACCGAGTCCGGAACCATTAGTGATCTCAAATATATATTTATCTCTTTCCTACACTGGACCAAACCAAAGCTATGCCATTCGCACGACAGAGAAATTCACTTTTTTGCTTGCCGCACCACAGGGAAGTTGTATCAGGGGTGATTTAGGCCTCGCTTCGCACTTAACGTGTTAAGCTCTCGTATCTCGTAGAGAGTGCGGGTTCGATTCCCGAAGCAAGCCAGCTATTTCTGCTCAGAAAAAAGTGCGCCCACTTGTTCTGTGTCTGGATATTTTGGGACTATGTTCCTCGTAGTTTCTGGGTCCCTACGAAAGGCGTATAATTCTAGTTAAGGATAGAGAAATGTATGTGATAATTGCGCATTTTTTTTTTCGAAAACGTTTTCTTTTTGTCCCACAACAGAAGGTAAAAACCTAAGCCAAATGTAATTAACATAAGTACATTAGTATACGTTGATAAGTGAGTTAAGTTCCTTAATTCACCTATAGAGATAAAATACGTATGCTATTTATAAGTATTTTAGATTATATATCATTAATTTTTTTATCATATAAGCTAATGATTACCAATGTAATTTGAGCAATAAAACCGTCCATACTCGTTTTTATGAGCTTAAACATATCCAGTAAATTATATGTGTAATACGCTAAATGGCAACATTATAAAAAGAATTAACACCATTTGAAGGTGACTAAAATATCTGCACGTACCACGATAATGATAAATTACGTAACCTTATAGTGCATGTCGGTAACTATTGTAGAGTTACCGCGGTTTGCTCACCGCGAGAATTCTTAAATTTCCGGGATTAATAGTATCCTGTATGTTATATCCTGTACTGCAATATTCCATATAAATAGGGCACTTTTAATATGCATACAAATTGAAAAATGCATAGCTTAAATGAATAAAATTTTGCAATGTTTTTATTAAATAAATAATTATGTTAAATTTTGCAAATTTTTATCAATTTTATCAGGTAAAGAAAATTATAGTAATTAAAAATTACTAAAATATTACAGGGGAAAATGCATATTTACGCATTTTTAACGCTCCTAACAATCGATTCTTTTTTCTTATGATCAGTTGACGTCACTCGTGACGTCCATCTACTAAAATAAAAGCAATTCCACACTACACCCTAAACAAGAAAGTGCACTTCAAGACTCAAGAACATGATGCTGTAAGGTCCGTATTACAGAACGATGCTCAGTCATTAATTGATCACTTTATGAATGAAATTTCTGCTTGATCACAGATCGATGACTGAGCATCGTTGTGTAACCTGACCTGACCTAAATGCACAAGACGTGCGGTGCCATTCATTCCTCGAAAGGGGAAAAAAACTCCCGTGACGTAATAATACCCACCGCATGCCTGTCACATCTCATAGAAATGTAGGGCAGCTTAAGCAAACATGAAACTATTTCAAACCTCGGGGCAAGCAGGTATGCCTTTAAGACCTATAGGGTACACCTAGTGCTAACCGTTTACAGTATCGATCAGACATTACTGCAAAATTACTACGCAATAATGGGTTGTAAAACACGAAACTATGCGGCATTTATATGTCGATTATGTTGTCTCATTAACATGATTTTGTACTTATTTGCTTCTTATTAAATAAGGCAAAAGGGCTTGGACAAGTAAACTACTAAAATTATGGTGTAGGTATGATGGTGGTTGGGTGATGTGGTGTGTGGTTATGTCTACATATGCTTTACTGGGAGAACAAAAAATGAAACTTGAATCCCGCCGCCGCCCCGCAAAGTTTCACCCGCATTACCTACTCTTACTCCCGCGTGATCACTTAATATTCGTGGGGTGGAATTGTACACAGAAGTTTAGAAGTACTATTTTTTCATTGCCTACATGCATTTAGACATCATATATAGAGCACTAGCTAGACGCGGGCGAAGTTGCGGGCGCAACTTCGCCCGCGTCGTCTATAAGAAACGAAGAATTTTTTTTTATAGATAATTCAATCACACATTTCACCCTCTTAAGGATGGATTTCGAAAAACTCTTTCTTAGTGAATACCTACACTTTATAAAGAACACACCCTACAAATTTCAAGTCTCTAGCTGGTCCTAGAGACTTGAAGTTTAGGTACGTCAGTCACTCAGTCAGGACTTTGAATTTTATATGTATATATAGATTCTGTACATGCAATCAGAAATGTAAAATAGATCAAAGAATTTACATAGTACATTACACAATCAATTAAATCCGTTTACCAAACTTGAGGAGTAATATACAAAATCAATGCAAATTCACTAATTTGCCTTCTTGCAATTAATCTGAAATCTAAATAGTTTTAATGACTGCTCGGTCAAATGATTAAGCTACTTTACTCGCCCGTACGGAATGAACAAGCAGCGTTTTGCATATCATTGCTTCTGGTTAAGTGATTTTATGGTATCTAAGGGCCAAATTCTCGACCAAGTCGCGTGCGAGATGCCGTCGAACGCATAATTAATGGTGCTCATAGATACCTACTTATTTGTAAGTAGGTACTGTCTGCTTATTGTCTAAAAAACGCTTCTTGGCGTTTTTCTTTCAGTGTGAGGACAATGCTATTTATTTTTAATCTGTCACAATCAATAAAAAGACAAGAAGTGGGTGACACTCACGTCTTGCGAAAATTCCTTCTGTAACACCTTCGATAAACACATCAACAGCCTTATTAACAAATACGAACTAGCTTTAGACTAGTTACACCATGTTTTGTCTCTTTCGATCCAGCTAAATATTTCAGTAGCAAAAAAAGGACAAAACCTGAAGTAACTAATACCCGTTTATCAATAAGGCTGTTGAAGTTTAATTTTTGACAGATTTATCTTGATGCTTTTTTAAACAAGTTATTTGAACATGACTCCCAAGGGTACCTGAAGGAAGATAGTGCCTGAAAGAGAGTGAGGCTGTGGTCACCAATATTCTAATTCAAAATGCCTCATCTCCATCATCATTCCAGCGCCCAACTTCCGTGCCTCTGGAGCAGCCAAGCCAGCAGCGTAGAGCTACACTCCGGACCTTAGTATTACCTTCAGCTGTTTCTAAGGAATATTGACAAACAGCAAACAATCTAAGGGATCAGGTTTTATTAGTAACCCTAAAAAGCATGTTACAAACCACAAAAAATTCGAAAATTAATGAACAAAATAAACAAGTAATTATTTATCACAATCAATCAATGTAGTTAATTGATCGACAAAAATGTTGACGCTACCACTACTCTATTCGGACATAAATCAATATATTTATCACACGAAATTATCTTAGCACCTGTCTTTTACAAACAAACGACAAAGAATTAAAGGCCGGGAAGTTTCACGTTGGTAATTAAAGGCCGGGAAGTTTCACGTTGGTAATTACTGCATGTGATAGATCACTTATTATTTATTAGCAGGTTTTGACAGAATAATTTAACATTACAATTCATTAGTTTTTCTTATGTTGTGACAGTTTATATTTTTTACAGGTTTTATTTTTTTGCTGCTCTATAATTGTAGCACTCATGGCAAAGCACGACTAGCCATTCCTAACCGATCGGTAAAGTTAAGTAACATTCGCTGTGGTCCATTGTGGTACTTAGATGGGTGACCAATACAAAAAGTGATATTTACAACTGTAAACAGTTACACCGACGGCTTAACGTGCCCCCCGAAGCACAGGCTTCGGTGGGCACGTTAAGCCGTCGGTCTGCAGCAGCCGGCTACTGTCGTAAAACAAAAAGTCATTAAGCCAGGCCTTGGGGTGGCCTAAACAAACTGACACCGAGCTGACCATCCCTACACGAGAAGAAGAATTTATAATATTACTTATGTTTTTAAATGTTTATAAAATTATTAAAAAGGCATTTGATTTTTATTAGTTAGGTGCTTTGGTATCCCAGATGACCTCTGGTAGGATAAATATTGATGAGAGTCACAAGAAAATTGAATTAATAACGCTCTAGGATTTCCTGTATCTAAGGATACAGAAACTACTAGGACCATGGTCCCACAACACCCAGACTCAACACAGATTTCGTCGTCATCACTGATCAAAGTGGTTGTATTGTTGTCTTTGCCGCTGATAGGGCTTATAATGGTAGAATATATATAATGGGAGAACTTTAACCAGCTCACACCGACTGCTTCCTACGACCTCTATAAATTGCGGCAAATACTAGAACATTCTGAAAGTAAATCAATCAGAACATGCGTTCAGAACCAGCGCAATGCAAAATTGTAATTTAAAATATTATTCGCTGAATATAAGTCATTTGCACACTGCCCCAGGCGTCGACAATTAAATTTGATTTAAGATTCAAGTACATTCAATCAATTATTCTAAATGTCGACATGTTTTTTTAACAAACGACGTTTGTGGTTAAACGTTAGACTTTTTTACTAATATCATTATTTTACATTTAACGGATGCCGCTTAAAAATTATAGTATTAAATATAATGGAAAATAAATTAATAATTACGTTCCTGAACCTCGCCAAATATAGCATTGTTACACAATCAGCGACGCCGGCATCAAAAAAAAATTTTAAAGCGGTCTCCAGACGCTACTTCCACCTCCGACGCCCACTAAGTGCCTAATAGTTAGGAAGACTGACATCAACACATGCTTTGTGTTTCCAACCTCTATCAGTGGTTGACACTGAATAAGTACTTATTTAATTATTTATTTCACAAAATCCACAAATCTTAAGAAAGAAAGAAAGAAAGAAAGAAAAACATTTATTCAACACTCACTTACAAAAATAAAATAAAATTTACAAGAACATACAAGAATATACATACAACAAGAGAATACAATTAAATATAAACAGTACCTAGTTAGAAGTATTTAATAAGGAAAATAAAGAGTAGATATAGCACGGAAGCAGTGGTGTCGAACAGGGCTTAACTCAGCATTCATGCCGGTGTACTCAACACCTAAGATAGCTAGATATAGATAAGCTAAGATATAGTTTCGCTTAATATTAGAACTTGCATCCAATTACGGATTTACTTTATTTTACAAAATTCCATATGATATGAATTCCATGAAAATAGAGAGCAGAAAGTACTAACTTAAGTAGGTTACAATGACAAGAAGAAAACGGAAGAGGCAGGTAGTAACTTAATTATCAGACTAATACATAATAGCACACGATACAATACAATAGTAACAGACTTAAAATTTATTTAAAATTAAATTAATTACAGAGCTCTTAAACTTTTGCTTTTGGCAGTGAAATATGTCAACAGAGCTAAACGCTTATTAAAACTCTCTTGGGAGTTTTGGCGGGAACGCGAAAAAGATTGCATCACCGCATTGTATTATTTTCCAAAACTTGTGTTATTTTCAGTGTTAGTGCATAAAATTGGTGGCATTCTATTCGTTAAGTGTTGGATTAAAAGTGTGAGGGTGGAAAAGTGATATAATGATGGTGAAACGTTTCTTTTCGTGTTGTTTCCAAAACTCCATAGAAGCTTCAAGTAAATTTGCCACCACTTTACTAGGAGTGTGACTTTGACTAGACTATGACTTGACTATGACATGACTATGACTTGACTCGATGACTTCGTCTGTGACTTGACACATATTTGCGTGAAATATCATTAACTTGATAAATTATCAATTACTTGACACTGGCTAAATACACGGAGGTGTGGAGCCAAAGCATAATAAAAAAAAACTCTCTTGTGTTCGACAGATAACAGAGTTTTCGTAGTAGTTGGTACGTGCGTGCGAGACATAGAACAAAGTTGTACCCACAGATAGGTACTGAATCGGCGTCTGAAGCTACCACCAAAACTTATTTGATACAACCTAACAAACATATAATATTCTATTGTATTTAAAAATACAACTTTTACCACAGATCTAGAAAATGTACGCTACTCTCAATAAGTCTAAGGTCTGTATTACAGAACGATGCTCAGTCATCGATCGGTGCTCAAGCAGAGATTTCATACACCAATTGATCAATTTATGAATGAAATCTCTGCTTGAGCACTGATCGATGACTGAGCACCTATGACTATTACACATTTTTTTAATCAAAGCTTTTGACCACGGTCACAATAAAAAGGTTATAGATAACTGGAAACAAGGACGCCGGCAAGTTGTTCCATTCATTAGCTGTTCGCACTATAAAATTAGTAGTGAAACGCTTAGTGCAGATTGAAGGAGTTTCAACCATATGTGGATGCCGTGTTTCTGTGCGTCTTTTAGTCCTATAAAAATAGATGGGCTAATTAGATCGTGTAATCCCTTCGCGCACTTCAAAATGCAGTCTATAAATACCAAGTTATAATGGTGATACTGAATTGTTGGAACAACTCAATTAATCCATATCGGCGTCGTGTCTTGTATTGAGCTTAAATTAATTGAACATAGCAAGAGCATTTAAGTTATGCTAATAATTGTATCTAAGTGATTAATATTTCAAATAACACTTACGCAGTATAGTTAATCATTCAAGAGCGACCCCACAACGTACCCGTTTTCCCTCGGAAACTCTCAAATGTCCGAGGTTATATTACCCATGTATCCTATGCTGATCCCGGTATATGTATACTATAATAACCCATGTACAAAATTTCGTCCCATTCAGGTCAGCCGTTATGGATGGCGTGAAAGCCAACAAACAAATAGACAGTTTTTGTTTATACATATGTATATTAGTAAGGAACCACTTAGGTAGTAGATCATCATCATCAGCGAGAATTTTATTCCTATTTACTTTTTAGACACGCTTTATCCTAATTATTATTTAAATTTGAATGTAATTGACATGAGTCGGTATTATTGTTGTTGTACTATTTTTTATTGTGTTATGTATTAATGATTGACACACTGTGCAAGAATTTTATTTTTTAAATTATGGAGAACATTATATTATTTTGTATTTAAAATAGCATGTAAGTAAAAAATTTTGTATGCCAGCTCTGGTAAAGTATGCTGAACATTTTGTTACACGGACCACCTACTTATACCATATTTCGTGCAAATAAATTCATTTCATTTCAGAAGAAGTCCACTGCTGGACATATGTAGCCCTTCCCCATGGTATAACACTTTTTAAACTTTCTCGACTTGAACTCATAATCATTAATAAACGGGTATTAGTCTCGGATTAGTTACTTCTACTTTTGTCCTTTTTTTGCTACTGGAATATTTAACTGGATCGAAAGAGACAAAGATGGTGTAACGAGTCTAAAGCTAGTTCGTGTTTATTAATAAGGCTGATATTGTAAAGATAAAACGGGTCTATTCGCGCACAAAAATTATCAAAACATTATTTTGACTGACCCCCTCCTCAGTCCCCTCGTGACCACGGCCAATATAACTTGGTCGAAACGTCGAGGTTAGTCAAAATAATGATAAAATTTTGATAATTTTTGTGCGCGAATAGATCCGTTTTATCTTTACAATATGTCTTCCCCATGGATTATCCTACATTTGTTTACTTCATTTTGATAACCAATTTTAGTAAGGATTTTATTCTTAGCTTGTGTAAGCGGAGGTTGCAGTGTATGGCCTCTTTTTGGTTGCTTTTTAGTTTTCTAAGGAACATTAGGTTTGACAAGAAGAATATGTCGGTTTAGTTTCTTATATAATTTTTAAATTTTTGTTATATGTCGTCACGTTACCCCCTTCTTTTATATCTCGCACTTTATTATTTTCTATCACGAAAGACTTAGTTGTCGTCAGCAACAGCAGGTGTAGCTTGCTGTCTGCATGCTACACCTTCGATTGCATTGTCACTTCCCATCAGGTTAGAGCGTGGCCAAATGCTACAAGTGTGGTGTAAAAAAGGCAGCCCGATTGAAAAATGTACTGCATAAACATGTGTTTCGGTTCCCAGTTATCACAGACTAAGTACATCAAGATAAGAGAACTAATTTTCACTAATTGGTACATGCAGGCGTTCCATTAACCTCTAGATCATTATCTAATAGGTACAGTTTGTGTAATATTAGTAATTAATTCGAATGCAAAGTTAACAAGAAGACGCACAGGACGCACACTAGTTATCAACCGACTTCAAAAAAGGAGGAGGCTCTCAATTGATTTACTTTTTTTTAACTTTCTTTATTTTTTTCTTTCATAAGAGCCTTCTCCTGACAATAATAAACACAAACAAAATAATTAGCAGTAATGTTCCATCCGTTCACGCACGATGCGTGCGAATGCGATGACCAAGGGAAATAGAGATTCATTTTTATATATCTCATATAATAAAGTTAGTGGTTATATCTCCTATTTCATACAGCATCTGTGGTGTGGTGGTTGAGCAGGTCGGCTCATAACCCAAAGGTGGCGGGTTCGATTCCCGCAGAAGGACAAGTATTTGTGCACAGAAAAAAGCGTAAATACTTGTTCTGAGTCTGGGTGTTGACAATAGTCCTCGTAGTTCCTGAGTCCCTAGACACGGAAAATCCTAGTTAGGGTCCAATATCTATGGATGTGATGGTTGGACGTTATTATTTATTTTATATTTCGTTCCAGCCACTATTAAGCCAAGTGTGTTGAAATGTGTCTGTATGTAGGTACACCAATTTTCTCTCATGTACTGTACAAACTGCTCTACCTACGCTTCAGGCCCATACAATGCAACCTTAAAGAGTATTTTGCCTTTTAATAAAGCTGCAAAGTCGTCTTATTTAAAGTCGAGCTCGGCCTTTATCCAAATGTCTCTACTTGGGCAATGAGATCATATATGAACTGTCACAATATGACAACACTGAAATAACCTTTATAAATGGTGCTCCTTGCGGAAGCTGGTTTGCTCGGTGGTGTACGCACAATTAGAAATAAGTATGTTTATGTGTTATTGGCTGTATTGTCCTCCCTGTATTATATGTGTTCATGTTAATAATAGGCTTAATTAATAAATATAAAAAATAATCTAACAAAAAGCACGGACCCAGGTGTTTGTGGAATTGCAGTATAAAAAATTTTAAAAAAATGGTGAGTTCTACAGATAGGTAGGATTTCCTAGTACTTCATATATAGTGATGCAAACGACTCATCGATGTTTGCAAAATGTTTGAAAGAGTAAACATCGACAACGTTCATTCATTACTTTTAGTTGATGCTCGCTTTTCCAGCGACTTTTGGCGACTGGCGACGCACTGGCTTCTGCCCGCGGCTTTGCCCGCGTGGCCTATAGGACACCAAGAAGAATTTTTTTAATAGATAATTCAACCACCCATTTCACCCTCTTTGGGATGGAATTTCGAAAAACCTCTTCATTAGCGGATACCAACACTTTACAAAGAACACACCCTCCAAATTTAAAGTCTCTAGGACCAGCGGTTTAGGCTGTGCGTTCATATATAAGTCAGTCAGTCAGTCAGTCAGGACAGGACTTTGAATTTGATATATATAGATGTATATCCTCTCCTATACAGATAAGTAGGTATGAACTCGGTACAGCTGCAGATATAAAGAACTTTTTATAGGTATGATGCCATCTCTATATTATTGCTAATATATGAAAGTGAAATACTGTTTTTCTGTTTGTTAATGTGTCTTTTACACAAATACTGCTGAACAAGTTAAGGACCCGTTTGGATGAAAAGCTCACTAAAGTATCATTATCTAAGTTTAGGTATGTTTGTTTGAATGGCTTTCACGTCAAAAATAACTGATAGACGCGACTAAAATCTCTCTTACATAGAGAACAACATAAAGCACAGTTGCACACTACTGCTTGTACACATGATAACGGGCAAAGTGTTTAGGTTTGTACTAAGTAGGGCTTACCCACGTTACGACATTGCCTAGGCAATAATATGCATTGCTAGTCGACAGTTTTTATTAGCGAATAAAGTTGGGCGTACTATTATTATTGATTATAGTACGGCTAGGGTAACCAATAAATAGGTAATTTTACACCCACCATTGTCAGTCCTTGGAATTGTCATGTATAAGATACTATTATGTTTACAGGCGGGAAAACGAAAAAGATCGCTAAAAGCATTGTATTATTTTCCAAAACTTGTGTTATTTTCAGTGTTAGTGCATAAAGTTGGTGGCATTTTATTTGTTAAGTGCTGGATTACAGGCATGAGTGTGGAAAAGTGGTATAATGATGGTGAAACGTTTCTTTTCGTGTTGTTTCCAAAACTCCATAGAAGTTTCTAGGAAAGTTGCCATCACTTTACTAGGAGTATGACTTGACTAGACTAGACTATGACTTGATTTGTTGACTTGTACTGTGACTTGACACATTATATAATATTAATGAACTTGAGAAATTATCAATTACATGACAAGTTACATCAAGTCTGGCTTATGTATGATAAGTACTAATTGGATAATAAAGAAGAATTAAACTTATAAGTATTTCTTGTTGCCGTCTACCACTACCACGAACACATCAGAATTATTATTTTATACGAACAATCAACTTCATATTTGTCGTGTTAACGAGCGACATTCCATTGTCGCGTGCATCGCGCGCCACCGCGCATAGCCAGCCTAATAATTACTGGAATATACTTTGAATGTACCAATAAAATATTTCCCCTTATAGATAATACTACAGAGGAATTTTGGCGGAAAAACGAGAAAGATCGCTTCACCGTATTGTATTATTTTACAAAACTCGTGTTATTTTCAGTGTTTGTGCATAAACTTGGTTGCGTTTTATTCGCTAAGTGCTGGATTACAGGCGTGAGTGTGGGAAACTGGTAGAATGATGGTGAAACGTTTCTTTTCGTGTTGTTTCGAAAACTCCATAGAAGCTTCTAGTAAAATGGCCACCACTTTACCAGGAGTATCACTAGACATGACTCGACTTGATGACTTGGACTGTGACTTGACACATACATGCGTGAAATATCAATTATTAAAAATACGGTTAAACCCTAGAGCCAAGACCCATTCAAAGTGGCGCTCTATAGAGTTATATGCTCTTTGTATAGAGTTCGGGGAGGCCTTTGTTCGACAGAAGACGTCTTCCAGCGTATGATGATGATGTTTAATACAATTTATAGATCACCACGGAACGTCCTTAAAATTTTTTATAAATTATTATTATTATTCGTCATTTTAAAAGTCCGTGCATTTAATTATTACTGTCTTGAGCATTATAAACGTTATTTAGCAATAATTACATGTAATGGTCCACTTGTACAAATAGAATAACCAATATTTGATACAGTTCGACCGCGCCCACATTGTCTATTAGAATTGGTACAATCACAGCTAAAAGTATTTTAGATGTAAAAATGCGTGAAGTTCATTTGAAACAATTAATAATTTGAATGTTTATAATGTAGTTGATTCCGCTGAACGTACATAAATACGCTATATATATTTTATGTACGTATGTATGTATTTATTTATTGTATTGTTTAGAATATGTATATATATATATATATATATATATATATATATATTTATATATATCTCTTCTATATTTTAAGAAGTTAAGTATTATAATTATAATAATGTCCTTTATATGAACGAAATAGTTATGTGCACCCCGTCCTTTACCACTTCGTCAAATTCTCTCCATCCAAAGGTTGCCTGGAAGAGATCGCTTTTAGCGATAAGGTCGCCCATTGTTACACTTTATATAATTGATTGTTTTTTTTCTTTATATTTTTTATTATTTGGTGTGTACAATAAAGAGTTCATCTATCTATGTATAAATAAAGAGAACATCTACTTATTAATTCCTATTCGAAATTGCAACTGATTGTTGTAGGTATAGGTATGTGTAATCTTCTTCTTCTAAATGTATATAACTCAAAGGTGACTGACTGACTGACTGATATCGTGATCTATCAACGCACAGCCCAAACCACAGGACGGATCGGGCTGAAATTTGCCATGCAGGTAGATGTTATGACGTAGGCATCCGCTAAGAAAGGATTTTTCGAAATTCTACACTTAAGAGGGTGAAATGTGTGGTTGAATTATTTTCCCATTGGCCACGCCGCGGGCGAAGCTGCGGGCAGAAGCTCGTCTATGTATATAAAAGAAAGTCGTGTTAGTATATTTATAACTCAAGAACGGCTGAACCGATTTGGCTGAAAATTGGTGGGGAGGTAGCTTAGAACCAAAAGACGGACATAGGACACGGATTTAAGAACGAACATTTTTTTATTCGTTCGACCGTGTTTTATTAATTCACCCGTGCGAAGCCGGGGTGGGTCAACTAGTCACACTAATATAATAAGGGCGAAAGTTTGTATGTGTGTATATTTGTTACTCCTTCACGCTCAAATGGCTGAATGGATTTGGATGAAATTCGGTACCAAGACAGCTTATACACTGGATTGACATATAGGCTACATTTTATCCCGGAAAAGTAAAATTTTCCCGTGGGATGAGCAAATAATTAAAACACTTTTTATCTGCGGGTGAAACCGTGGGGCGCAACTAGTAATTAATAAAGTGATATTTTGAATTATTTGGGAAATTTATTGGGAAATCTAACTTAGTTCAACATTCGATGCGCAGGATTAGGAAAAACCCAATAAAAACCTTATCAGACCAATAACAAACACAGACGAATTGC
Organism: Ennomos fuscantarius; assembly: GCA_905220475.3. Taxonomy (NCBI): domain Eukaryota; kingdom Metazoa; phylum Arthropoda; class Insecta; order Lepidoptera; family Geometridae; genus Ennomos; species Ennomos fuscantarius. Next base: position 7,189,558 of record HG992044.1, read on the forward strand.
CCCAATATATCTTCCTAATCTTTCTGTGTGTTTTTAGAGGTCGAGTTAAATAGTAGATCCTCAGTCCATCCATCCTTGTTTAATTTTGTAGAGAAAAGAAAAAAGTGGTGTGGCATTTAAGCAAGCTGCAGGTTCGATTCCCGCGGCAGGACTAGCATATATGCACAGAAAAAAAAGGGCAAGTACTTGTTCTGTGTTTGGGTGTTGTGGGAGCATGGTTTTCGAATGTCCTAGATACAGGGAATCCTACTTAGGGTGTCCTATGTATGTGAACGTTTAAAAAAACACTTGTGGCGCTGACAGTACAAAACTGTTATCAAACATTTTGCATTGTATGTACTAGGTAGGTATAGGTTATTACTTTTGCTCGGCCCAGCGATAGATAGCGAAAGTTACATCATACTGGACCACTTTCATTTGCTAATATAACAGTTTTGTTTGCATAACACTACTTTTTTTTAACAATTACTTAAGAACGTTATGTTACTAAAATACAGCATTTAAAACTGTCAATTGTTAAGTTTATAAAACTGAATTCACGACCACGTTTCGTGAATTATAATAATTGTTTTTTTTTTATACACAAAAATTTTTTACTTACTTTTACTCTAGGAAAATATTACCGGGAAAACGGGTAATTATGGCAGAAGAAACCGCGAGGCGCTTTCATTTTTAAGTACCTACTTAGAAATGAAGGCGCCCCGCGGGTTCTCCTGCCATAAGTCATTTAGATTTTTTTTTTTTTTTTTTACTTCAAACTTGTCTAGCATTTGACCACGCTCTCACCTGATGGGAAGTGACGATGCGATCGAAGGTGTAGCATGCTAGCCAAGTAAATACCTATTCACTCTTCTCTTGAACACGCCCGGGTCATATTTCGCCGGAAACACAGACGCTGGCAGGGCATTCCATTCCTTAGCCGTTCTAATTAAGAAAGTTGAGTCAAATCGCTTGGTACGAATGGGTGGTATTTCGACCACGAAAGGATGGCGCTTAGCCGAGCGTCTAGTAGTCCGGTAGTGGATTATTTCTTGTGTACAACAGTGTTATTCATATAAAATAGGTATTTTATATGAATAACAGTGTTGTACACAAGAAATAATCTAAATGACTTTGATAATAATGATGAATGACGTCTCATGAATTTCTATACCTACTCTATTACAACAATAACAATACAATAACGCCCAACGATCACATACATAGATCCTGAACCCTAACTAGGATTCCCTGTGTCCTAGGGACCCAGGAGCTACGAGGACCATGGTCCCGTAACACCCAGATACAGAACATATATTTGCTTTTATTTACGTGCACAAATACTTGTCCTGCCGCGGGAATCGAACCAACCACCTCCGGGTCATGAGCCGACCTGCTCAACCGCCACACCACAGAGGCTGTATTCTCTCCCTATGATTAATAAATATTAACAATATTGCGATTTTGTTATATGTAAAGAAAATTAAATGTAATGCTAAACTAGATTTAATTATGTTTATTATTATATTATTTAATTATTATTTTATACATATTTTATTTATTTTCGATTTGTAAGGACATCACAATACAATACACATTTATAAGTTTTCTTTTTTTTGCTTATAGTTATTATTTTGTTTTTGGCTCCACACTGTAAGATTTTCATAATTACTACTGAAAAATACCGTATTTTTCTTTTAAGATGATAATCCTAAACCAAGTAAGAATTCGTCATATAAACCAGAAAACGATAAATAACAGGGAGCAGAAGATTCAACAGCATAAATTATAATCTATAGTTTAATTAAGTAGGTACAAATACAATGGACTAGTGTGAACGGAACGTAACTCATTAGCTAGATACTTACCTACTTAGTAATTCGGATTGAAATTTCCATTTCAAATTACCCGTATTAATATCAACTTTATTTCAATTTCGTGGTATCCGCGGCTATTAAGGGGCAGCGGCGAATTAATGATACATTGAGACAAATTACCGTAAACATGTATATTTCGCTAATTCAGGAAACGCAATGACGTTATTGCAAATTTCTTTGTACATTGCACGCTTCATTCATCTATCTATCTAAATATATATAACTCAAAGGTGACTGACTGATGACATAATGATCTATCAACGCACAGCCCAAACCACTGGACGAATCGGGCTGAAATTTGGCATACAGGTAAATGTTATGACGTAGGCAACCGCTAAGAAAGGATTTTTCGAAATTCCACCCTTAAGAGGGTGAAATGGGTGGTTGAATTATTTTCCCATAGGCCACGCCGCGGGCGAAGCTGCGGGCAGAAGCTCGTTTTATATATTTAGCTAGATAACACGATTTGACCATCTAATTCTATTTTGCCATTATTTGCCAGTTGACTGTTTGTGGCCAGGAAAGTAATTTTCAAGAGACAAAAGGAGCGAGTGGCAGCAGCTCGCGTAACTTTCAATCAAACACACAATGGTTCGAATACCGCACTAGGTGGTAGGACTTTTCTGCAAGGTTCGTCTAGGTAGGTAACCCGCTCCACACGTCTGGTAGGTGACCTTGGTGAGCAAGCTCACCCATCCATTGGCGCGGAGAGGCCCGAAAGGGCCTGCCGCCGGGGGCGAGTTGGCTGGACTGCAGTCGCGACCCCTTCTCGCCCCGGTACGGCGGACGAGGGCTCACGGGGGGGTTTTAGTGGGTTCGATTCCCACATACCGCTAAGCACTAGTGCGCATGTGCACAAGTGCAGAACTAGTACAGTAGTGTAGAAGAATCGGAAAATTCTGTGTAAATTACTAATCCGCATTTGGTCGGCGTGGTGGATTATAGGTTAAGTATACTCTTTTCCTTTGAGAACAACCGTATCGTAGAGAGTATCTTAGATATCGTAATGGCAGATGATAAACGGCATGAGCCCAGTTGCGGTTAAAACAAAAGCTAGCAATATCTGTAAGACATGCCAAAATATCCTCAAGTGTTGTTATCTATACAAGATCTGAGGCAAAGTGCCACGCCCAGCGCCGCGTTCTTGCCCCAATATCTTGATATTCCGCACCCGAGCTGCGAAACTGGGGGCCGATTACCAGCTAGATGCCGTGCACGAGATGCCGTCACAGGCAAATTACATCCATGCAAAGTTTAGTTCTCACTCAATATTTGACGTCATGTCGCGTGCGACTATTCGTCGTGAATCAGCCCTCATAGGCACAAGTCTCAAGAGGCTATTTTGTAACTGATTGTGGAGTAACACGCACAAGCACGTAAACAAGTGTATTTTAAAACCTATTGTAATAGGTAGGTAGATGGCAATACCAAATCTCAGATATAATTACTTACTAACCATATAAAATTCACTCTTACTAACGTGTATGTGTGTGTGCGCGCGCGTGTGTGTGTGTGTGTGTGTGTGTGTGTGTGTGTGTGTGTGTGTGTGTGTGTGTGTGTGTGTGTGTGTGTGTGTGTGTGTGTGTGTGTGTGTGTAAATGTTTGTTACCTTCTATCTCCGTAACTACAAACCAACCCCGGATAACGCCGGATTAATGTAACTTGTAAGTTCTTAGGAAATTTCATATAATCCAATAATGGAGTAGGTACTAGCCACAAACCGGAAACTCCCCAAAAATATTTTCATGAAAGTATTGATGTTGCATGATAATTATCTAAATTATATTTACCTTTTTTTTTTCTTTTTCTTTTCTATCTTACCTAAGAGAATGTAACAGATAAATAATTTGAATTTGAATATTGAGCTCGTGAATAGGTAATTTTAGGAACCAAACAGAGTAGTCAGCTGAACTGACCGTGAATTTATATTGAGAAGTTCCGTAAGGTATTCACTATATTCACGCCGTGAGTATAGTGAATACCTTAGTGGAAGGCTTCTCTTCAGTCACAGAATAAATTGAGTAAGTAGGTATAGATACTGAACCAAAATTAAAATCATGTATATAAATATAATATATATATAAATATAAATCACCTTAATGCAGGATACTGTTTCGAAGCGGGTAAGTAAGTAGCAATCCCATAACCCTGGGCATCCGACCTTTGTGGGACTAACCTACTTACATTTTGACCTATTGCACTGCACCCAAATGGACGCCTTTCAAAGTTTTACTAAATATAGCCGTACGGCGTACAGAGTATATTCATAGAATTATGTTATATCTAACAGGCGTCCCACGGCTTCATCCGTAACTTGTCCATTTGCATGAGTGTTTTTGTATCTATATCTACCAAGATATTTTACTTCGGAAAAATATTAGCAATCAGCGAGATTTGAAACCGTGTATTCCCGTTTTCCCTGGAGGACTCTAAATTTTCCGGGATTATAAGTAATAACCAGTTGAACCCAGTCAAATAAGCAATTGGTGTGCATTTCATCCACCATTTGTGTAACGATCACATCGTTGGGTGTTATTATTATTATTCTACCTAGTCTGTGGAATTGAGGATGTAACCTTCTTGAGCGTTAGCGTATAGCAGCTGTGGCGATATCGGTTTCAAGGAAGTTGTAAAGTATATTCTGTAGTAACAGGAATAAGCTCATAGTAATTGTAAATTATACAAATCTAAGCTTTAAAAGTAGATTTATAAGGCCGATATTAGACTATATTATGTTTTAAAAGAAACTCGGTCCGAGGGAGAAAGTACACTTTTTCTCAAGAATACATAGTATCCGTAAAGTGTGTAAGGTGACCATGTGTTTGAGCAGCTCATGAAGTCAAAATCAAAATCAAAAGATTTTTGCAAATAGGCTATTTTGAGGACTTTTACAAGTCAAAATTATATTAAGTACATAAAATTAAAGTTCTCTTTCTCACAACTAAAGGGAATTACTAAAATGATCCATCTAATATTAATTCTGGCAGCAGCTAAAACCAACTTAAAATTGAAATTAATGAGGAATGTAAATCAAATTAATTAAAATTTATTCTACCGTTGCGCCTGAACTTACTCGTCCGAAAGAGTTAATTACATTTTTAATCATTAGGAACTGGGCAAACTCATCCTAGTTTGTTCAGTGAATCCAATATTTACACTCACCACAACAAAGAAAACCCATCCCTTCCTATTACTATAAACGCTTAAGTGTGGTTTATTGGTTTTGGAATTGGAGTTTTCATCTCTTTTACTCTATAACTCAAAGGTGACTTGACTGAAGAGTGTGAAATGGGTGGTTGAATTATTTTTCCATAGGCCACAACTCGAGGCATAAAATAATGAAAATGTCTCGGAATAACTTTTATTGTATCATCACCCTACTGACAAGGACACAAAGGACTCCCGCGGCGCTATCTCCCTCGGAGCACTGCCTCGCTGTAACTGCCACAGTTAAGGTCATTGGGTAACGTTCTCATAATAAGCCATAGCGATGGGCGTTACAACGATAGCCGTGGGGTTCTGGCGGGAAAACAAAAAGATCGCGTCGTCGCATTGTATTATTTTCCAAAACTTGTGTTATTTTTAGTTAGTGCATAAAATTGGTGGCATTTTATTCATTAAGTGCTGGACTACAGGCACGAGTGTGGGAAAGCGGTATAATGATCGTGAAACGTTTATTTTCGTGATGTTTCCAAAACACCATAGAAGCTTCTATTAAAGTTGCCACCACTTTACTAGAAGTATAACTTTGACTAGACTTGATGATTTGGACTGTGACTTAACACATATTTGCGTGAAATATCATAACTTGATAAATTATAATTTATTTGACACTGGCTAAATACACAAAAGTGTGGAGCCAAAACATACAAGAAAAACGATAACCATTCATAAAAAACATAAAGTATCTCTACCTATTTCCGGGTGGTTTTCTGAGAGCCAATTAAAAAGAAAAAATAATATATAAATTCGTTACGATGGCGTTGACGAGACATGGTTCTGAATAGTATCGCCACCTATTCTGTGGTTCTGAAGATTTGAATAAAAGAAGCAAGGTCAATATGTCAAAAAAATTAAATAAAAACGTATTTCTTTGTAGAACTAATGTAAGTTCTGTGATGCTATTTTGTATTTATTGTTTGCTTAACAAAATACTTGCCCATGGTTTTCCTATGCTTTTGTTATTCCACAACACAAATTAGCAAGTGCTTCTTGCCTAGCCGTGTTAGAAATGTCTCTGAGAACAAAAAAAATGAGATCCTTGTCTCGCCAGCGCCATCTATCTTTGGTTGCAGAACCAACTACTTTTCGTCAGCTGTCAGAAAACATTCTATAATTGTTGAAGTAAAACTTCTTCACGCACACTTGACTTGGGGAGTTGAAGTTGGTTCACGTAAATCTCCATTGTCAAAATAAAAAAGTTAAAAAAATGTATTATTATGTTGGTATGTCCGGTTTAATGACAACATACAATTGTCATAAACACTAAACAAAGCAAAAACAAAGTTATACCGGCCGATAGATAAAGCTAAAAAAAAAAAGTTTTACTTCAGCCGTGTGGTCTAAAGCACACTCGTTTATTTCCTATTTGATGAACTTTAAAATCATATATATTTACTACATCAATGAGGAGAAAAACTAACTTTTTATCACGACAGAGGGCGTATGATTGACTGTACCTTGCTGTCACGTGACAAATGTCACATCGTATGGCTTTTTGTGAACAATACGGGATTATTATATATTTATTTTCATTAAAAGTAGATATGCCTCAATGCAGCGCGATAAACTGCACGAGTAGAGGAGTGCATTTATTTCCAAAAGACCCAAAACGGCGAAAACAGTGGGAGTCTTCTCTGAGAAGAAAGAACTTTAGAGCAAACGATACTTCACGATTGTGTGCTGCACATTTCAAAGAAGACGATTATTTTGGGAATAGCAAATACACAGGTGAGCCAAATACTGTATACTATATCAAGTTAAGTAGTTATATAGCTTTATTGAGGGCAATATTATGGTATGAAATGGATGAAATAACATGTAGTACATTTTGTGTTTGATTTCAGAGTTAAACTATGAAACTAGAGCCAAGTTTTTAAAAAAAACATCCGTGCCTTCAGTTTTCTATTTCACTGAAACCAAACCTGACAACCCAGCTGCTATTGAACGACAGTGTCGGTATCTAAAGCGCAGTCAGAAGAAACTTTTTCAAGAGTGTACAGACCCACAACCATCAACCAGTAGAACTGTATGGACCACACAAGAGTTTACTCACCCACAACCTTCAACCAGTGGAACTGTATTGATTGCCCCAAAAGAAGTTGAAGAGACCAGTAATACAACAAAAGGCACACAAGTTGACCATGAACACATTTATGGGTCAATTGATAGATACAAAGATGATGATAAGGCCATAAAGTTCTACACTGGGTTTGAAACATATAAGAAATTTCATTTTGTATATTCAACACTGAGCCCGATGGTTGACAAAATAAAGTACTATGGTAGCAAAGTAGTAAACATCAAGGCAGAAGACCAGTTTTATTTAACAATGATGAAATTAAGGCAGAATAAATGTAACTTTGAGCTAAGCAAGTTCTTTAGTGTGAGTGAAACAACAGTATCAAATATTTTCATAACTTGGATTAACTTTATTTACCAACTATGGACTAAAATCAATGTTTGGCCAAGTAAGGAATTGGTTCAATATTACATGCCTGACCACTTCAAAAACTATGATAAAAACATTAGAGTTATATTAGATGGAACAGAAATACAAATACAAAAACCAAATAACCCTAGATCTCAGCAAGCATCATGGAGTAGTTACAAACATGCAAATACATTAAAAATATTGGTTGGGGCTACACCGGGTGGATTATTATCATATTGTTCTCAGGCATTTGCAGGGTCAGTAAGCGACCGTCAGACTGTGGAAAGGAGTGGTCTAATAGCTAAATGTGACAGTGGTGATAGTATACTTGCAGATAGAGGCTTTACAGTACAAGACTTATTTGCAGATAAAAATGTTACTATCAAAATACCAACTTTCCTGAAGGGAAAGTCACAATTGCCTGGTCTAACAGTTATAAAAGACAGAGAGTTAGCCAACAAGAGGGTCCACATAGAAAGAATTATTGGGTTAACAAAAACCTATAAAATATTAACGAGTGAGCTAGATCATAGCTATGTTCCAATAGCTAGTAAAGTATTTTTTATATGTTTTATGTGTTGTAATTTTAGGGAGTGTATCATGAGGAAATAAAATGGTATTTTTTAGTAATGTTTTTTAATCAATAAATCATAATTTTTGTACAAATACTTTTTGATGATTTCTGGCTCAAAATGATGAACATAAAAATTGATTAAATTCATAACCATTTCATCTCTGTTTACAAAAATGATTTGAATATCTACAAAAGTGTAAACTATTAAATTACAGAACTTCCTCCCTGTGCAGTACAGTTGTCCTTGTATTTGTGCATAGTAAGAATGGTTTTCCTTTAAACATAAAACTCCATTGCAATACTGTAGGTATGGCACTGACATATTGTCTATTTTTTTCTTTCTTGAAGTATAAGGGCACTTTACTTCGATTACAGTATCATCTCCCAGTAATCCATCTGGAGAAGCTGCAAGAAATGGATATTCTTCTGAAATAAACAGACCACATCTTTGTACTTTCAAATTGTGAATACTTTCATATTTAGATATGGCTATAGTTTCATGGATTTTGCCATGTAAAAGTGCTCTTGTGCTAATAGGTTTAGGTGCCATAATCTTCTGCAGCAAATATTCCTTATTACATTGTCTGTGGTGGCTTACAATGTAGAAAATACTAGCTGTCATTCTGGTTGTTCTTAACTTATGCCACTCTATAGAATCACTCTGTGCTCTGGTATTTTCTTCAATGAGCAGAATTTGACTTTTAGTAACATTCTTCAAATTCAGATCTTCTAATAATATGTCTTCTGGGCTCTTTTGCAGGCATGAGTAGTGATCCCATTCAACTCCATATGGATTTGCTGGTTCAAATGTTTGTAGTAGAGGCATAGAGCTTTCTCCATAACCAATAGCAAGATTGCGGACATAGTCTTTGTAATTATCCATAATATCACTTTCATACAGAGGCTCGTAATTACAAGTTTTGATTCTTTTACTTGGTAAATTTTGAGCAGTAATTGGAGAGTGATAAAATGCTTTTTTTGGCTTTTTAAAAGCCATTAACTGTTGAGTGCATGTTTGGTGCAGTATGATTGTTTTTTTTATTGACTATGTCATATATGCCACATAGTAACACAGCTAAATGCTTGCAGTGGGCTTGGGTACCACTTCCCGCAGCACATTCACAATGGCTTTCTTCTATAGCACCTTCAGAGTTTAACTTCACATCCACCACATAAACTACTTTCTTCATACTGGCTTTACACTCACCACGTATATAAAAATATCCACTATCAAAGGAGAAACGAGCAGTAACCAGATGGCGGCATTCATATAAAAGTTCACCCCTCGGATGAGTTTCAAACCTGAAACGAAGTTTATCAAGTTACCATAATTTATTGGATTCCCATACCCTGGTTGTACTCTTAATAATTGAATACCAAACTAAGTATAAATAGTAACCTTAGAGCTTAGGTACCTTTCGAAATATTGCTGTATCGCCTGTTTGTCGATAGAAGGAAGTGGAGAATCAGCGTTTATATCTCGGTATGTATCAGGAGGCGGACACTGGTATTGAGGATCTTCCTGGACGTCAGTATCACCACCAAAGTTTTGGTTCCGGTCGTATGCCTCTAATCTGAAATGTAAACAGCCATTTATCGTATGGATATAAAAATAATAACAAATGTATGAACATAACCTAAAATTAGAAAGAAGCTTACCTTTCAATCAAATCGGCCTTTTTTCCCGCAGTAGAGGCATTCCTCCTCCGCAACTCAATTTTGAGGTCAGACAGAGTGAAAAACGCATACATTTTGTTTCAACTAGATCTTTAAAACAAGCAGCTAAAGTGTAGATAGTTTGTCACAAAACGTAAACAAGGTACAGTCTATCACAGCGCCATCTGCATTTAGCTTCGAGCGTGGCATCTAATTAAAAATATACGTATTTTCAAACATGTTTTGGGATTTTTAGGGGAAATTTAAAATTATCTTGGGGAAAAAAATCCGTAAGGATTGGCAACACTGAACGTCACCGCATTGACGTCTGTTTATTTATTATTTATTAGTCATCCACCGCTCACCATAGCTACATATAGAGAGTTGTTTTTTCGTTGCAACTTGCAATTGTTTTTAATACTCATTGGAATTACACCATCAAGGGTAAGCTACTATAAAAGTTAACTGGCACATGAGCTCGGCGAGTGTTCATAAAGGCTTTTTCATATTAGATTTACGTCTAAAACGACGTAAATCCTTGTCTTATATTGTAAGATGACATCATCGAAGAAACTTGATAAAATTTATCACAAACAGGAGCAAACCGGCAAGCTATTTTTAAAAATTCTTGAAAGTCTGGATGAAAACAAGTAGCTACTCATGAGACTAAAAATAGGTCATCTTGCTAGCACTAACAGAAGTAAAATAGATTGCTCTTGGTTTTTTTATATAGAGGAATGTCTTGACGGGGTAATCGCACATCACAAATGATCAGGTGGAAGACGCCTCCTGAGCATGGCCTCCCCTATGAAACGCCATCGCCACTTAGGATGCCAAGCTTGGATATTCCCTGGATATTCCCTGGATATTCACTTGCCGGCTTTTACGGCAACCGCGGGGAGAGATTGGGTGATCCTATTCTCAAACCGGGACCACACGGCAAATGACGACAGAAATACGGATGACCGATAGCAAAATAGATACGTTTTCAACTTTTCTCTTCGAAACATAAATCGCTGTAATATCCGGAAGAAATGTATTTCCTAAATACATTTTTCTGCCATCCTTAATGCAAGTAGGTTAGGTAGGTACCTACTGTAATTGCGTAGTATTTACTTGTATAATAGCTGGGAGTAGTGGTAATATTGAAATGGCTAGAAGTAGCACGTACTATAAATCTGGCTACAGTTCGTGACCGTTCTTACAAATAACTACCTATAGCACAGGTAATGTGATACCAAAATTAGCTGCATGGCATACACTCAGGGACATGGAGGACATTGGACTTCCACTAAAAAAAAATGAATGGACATTATTGAAAATATTGAATCAAAAATATGCACCTAAAATTGTCAGTGTCAAATAGATTTTTAACTCTTTACTCTTCCAAAGCTATTCTAGCAGTATCCCCTATTATCTTTTCATTTAGGCTTAAGAGGCCTTAGGTTAATTTACAGTAAAACATCTTTTTGGGATTTTATAAAAAAAGGAAGAGTACATAATAACAACTAAAAATGCACTAGTAATAACATCACTCAGCTCTTCTCTCTTAATCAGCTCTATTCCCATCAGAACTTTTCTTCAGAAACTTTCTAAAACAAATGGTTAGATTTTTCGCAATCTTAAATTCTTTTACGCCATATGACGTACCTTCGTTACCTACCTACCGTTGAAAATTTTATGATTCTAGATCATCACGAAGCACATACAATTGTCATAGGTTTTGATTAGAGAGGCTTAATGAGAGGATTAATAAGATTAATTAAAATTCGTAATTTTCAATCACTTACACATTGTTTAGCACACGACTTTTGTTACAGAACAGAAATGGCATCCTCAAACGCCGAAGATACCTTAGGTGAGAAACATAGGGAGTATAACAAATTGGTCAAAGAAGCCATCTCTACTAAAAAGATACCAGATGAGAATAGCAAACAAGAAGACCTCAACAACCTATTGAAAATAGATATTGCCAGTTACAACAAAGATTTTGATTACATACTCAATGTGCTAAAATGTAGAGACATGCTGTATGTATCAAGAGCCATTAAACAATGCACATGGCTCGTTGATGATCAGTATGCAGACATCATCAACCCAGAACATTTAAATGATCATCTTTTTCCTCAAATGACGACTAAAGCATCCTTAAAGCTTCTTAAACACATAAGGCATTATCTAAAAACGGAAACTCGTGTTGAACAATTTTACAAGAACGAGGCAAATCCTAAGATTGCAGTGAAATGGCTTTCACATTGTTCAATACCTTTCGTAGAGGCCAACATCAGTAAGCATATATGCCACATTACAAATATGGAGTTCAAGCGGCTCTGCGAAAGGTCAGTTACGATTTTCGAGGCAGCACTGAAAGATCATAACGATAGCTCAAAGCTAAAAGCTGCCTCGTTTCTCTTGCATACCCATGCGGATAAGTATTTTGATGTATTTGACAATACCCATACATACAGTCGTCCAACATTTGGTCCTGCTGCCACTAAACTGATAATGAAACAGATTCCCGACAGAATCATGAAAAAATTTCTTACCTATATGGATTACGTCCATGTTCCTACTTTCGTCAAGAGTGTTAAACAAGAAGATATAAAAAAATTCCTGTTCGACATAGCTAACGAAGATACGCCTGATGGATACCGTTTTGCCACAATGTTTCATTTCCGAATTATAAAACAGTTTGTTAAAAGAATGCCAAAAGAGGAACAGTTCGAATTCGTCAAAAAAGTTTTTCTTGATAAAGAAAACATCGAGAAAATTGAAGACGAATCTTTAACGCGTGGTACAGAAACGTTCGCAATAAAAAAGATGTGTCTTACGGTATGGTCAGGTACCCCTATTTATCATTGGTATGAGTTTGCCCCTTTCAGTATTGCTTTCGATGAAATAAAAAAGTTAATGCAATCGGAATCAAATAAAAGAGAGAAGTATTCAATGCTCAATGTGTTATTGAATTGCGCGGGTTCAAACACCAAAGATCTGTTGACATTATTAGTTTACTATTTTAAAAATAACCTTAATGACGATATTAGAGAAAAGAGAAAATTTATAAATAACTTACTCTCACGTACTGAAATTTATAAAAATGACGATGACACTTGGAACGCGTTCATTGAGATTTTGATGAATTTAAACGTTTACACTGAAAACAATGATCAGGAATACGTTGAATTTAATATATTATATCATGTTTTACGAAACAAGCCAGTTCCTGAAATAATTGAAAATAGTTTCTCATTTAAATCTCTTAAAAAGTACCGTAAAAAACTTAACCAAGACGAACAAAATAAAGTTTTTCAGTATTTGCACAATTATATGATAAAGAAAGTAGAGAGGCGCAATATTCAAAACGAAAATGAGCTCAGTGAAGCTATTACAATACTCCTGACGTTACTAGATTTGTTACTAGATTGGGATAAGCAACTGGCTGACTATCCATTCGCAATAGATAAAATTAGGGATCTTGTTCGGATAAAAATCGATAATTCATGGAAAGCTGATCTGTCACCATTGTATAACAAGAAAAAGTCATGGAGACGGTTAATGTTTGAAGAATCCGTAATCTTACACCCTTGCCAAAATGTGTGCATAAATGCACTGAAACATGATCCTGAATTGTTAGTTCGCTACAAGAGTAACGTGGATACACTATGCTGTGACGATACAGTATCTTTGAAACAGCTTCTACGAAAATTGAGAATCTACTGGCCAGAATCGTTGGCTGACAGTTGGACGAAATCCTACCTCAGTCGACTGGATAAGCTAGGTGGTCAAAAGGCTTTAACACGTGGACTCTGTACGATTCTTACACAAGAAGCACTTTTTGATATTATTAATAAGTATGCTCCCCCGCAAGCTAAAATAGATTGGAATAACACAAACGAACTTACCCTTGGACTGCAGAGATGTATTGCTAAAAATATGCACATTGCGCGGCCACAACCTGCAGCTGATTCTATTCTTCTGTACGCAAAAGGAGACTTTCTGCAATACGCTCTTCCGTCTCTTCTTGCTGTATACTACAACATGAGCAGACTCCAAAGTCAAAAACAAATCCCAAAATTGTTAAATGCACCCGTTTCGTTGCAGAAGCACGGTCTTCGTCTTGCTTTTATCAAGTTGAAACATGAAGAACTTAAATTTCATTTATCTAACATTTGGAAAACATCTAAAAACATTAGCATTAGAGCAGTGTCTTTTGTGCTTCTATTTGATTTATTATGTAAAGAAAACGATGACGCAAGGGCCGAAGAATTATGGGAAATACTTGAAGTGTTTATGGATAACCTGTCTTTTAAAGAAGATAAAAAAATATATGATAAATTGCCGAATGTAGAAGCATTACCTAAAAACATACAGCCTAAGTTTTTGGTTAAAAGTTACAAATTTTTGAAAAGCTTACTGCCTCATATTAAGATCGACCGGACGTCTTATGAATATAAAATTAATAAACTAGCACATTATACAAGAGAACTGATGGAGTCTATGTGCCCGGAATTTGTTGCCGATATCATCACTGAATACTTGAACGTTCATTTCTTTAATGCTGAAGTTCAATACATAGATGAGAACATGTTGTCTGTGATTTCGGCTTACTTGTTGTGTGCAAAGGATGAAGAATCCCAAACCATAAAATATGATAAAATTCTTGCACCTCTTATAAAACGTGCATTAGATCAATGGGATGAGATGCATAAAGAAGCATATTTTGTCAGACACAATTTCCAAAGACTACTCACACGCTTTTCTCTAGATTTAAATGAATATGTTCTCGAAAACAAAATGATAATACCATTGAAAATGTTCAAAAACATACAAAATGAGCTGGGCAACAATTTGGTTGTGTCAAAGAATTACATAACGTTAACCATGTGGAAACTAATAGTGAAGATGACTGAAATACTAGAAAAAACCGAGAAACCCGAAAACTTGTCTCAAATATGTCCTGAAATGGTAACAGAGTTTGGAAAGTATTGTCTAGAAGTTTTGAAAGAAGACGTAAAATCATATTTTCCTTGCATTTACGTACTATACGCAAAAGTTTTAAACATGACCATAATAGAACTTCTGCCAAATATAGTAAGGTTACAAATATATGATATTTTGCTTACTGATAAAGAATTTGTACAAGCTTTTCTAGTGACGTTGAAGGTTATCTCAGAAACACGTTCATATTATGATGATGAATATAAAGAGAAAGAAAAGGCCATTCTCAAATTAATACGCGACCACCCTACTGTTGAAGTCAAAATGCATTATTACAGTACATACAAAGATGAAGAAGTAAACGTATAAAATTACTATAGATAAAAGGCTAGATAGAGGCCTAGTTGACTCGAATGACAAATAAATTATACCATTACAACAGAATACTATTATAATGTTATTTTAGATTTTTAAGCAACAACGCCTAAAAAAATAAGTTTAAGTTTAAATTACGAGATTAAAATTTTATTTTAGTTAAAATGTATTAATGGTTTATTCACAATAAAACTAGGGTTAAAATTGAAAAAAAAAAAAACGAAATTTACTCTTTTGTCATGATTTTCGAATGTTGAATTAATTTTTGTATGTTTATTTAATGTATTATGTAAGTTGGTAGAACCCTATTAATAACTAGGTAGGTATATTCACAAAGCGATTTGGCTGTCTTGAAACAGTTGTATTGTACCTACAGTATTAATAGAACAGTGCATTTTAATTTTTCAGCGAATCGTAATAAGTGCTTATAGATAGGTACTTGGGTACTAAAGTGTTTCTCATTAACCATTTCTACTGTTACTTAGGGGCCGTTCAAGTATTACGTAAGCAGATTTATTACAATTATTAACCACCCCATCCCCCTTGTCAGTTGAATATTATAATTATAATGTTTAGTGTTTCAAGCAAAGACAATGTGAGGGTTGCTATTCGTGTAAAAAGGTAAATAACTACCGATGACGTAATCACCATCTAGACTCCCCTACCCCCATGTCATCCAAAATAAGCAAAGCAAAGATAAAAAAGTGCTTACGTAATACTTGATCGAACGGCCCCTTATGTTATTATGTATTTTCTTGTTTGTGTACAATAAAGTGTTTTACCAGCTCTCTTAGTATATTTAAATACTAGTAGCGCCCCGCGGTTTCACCCGCGGATAAAAGTATTTTAATTATTTGCTCATCCCACGGGAATATTTCACTTTTCCGGGATAAAATGTAGCCTATATGTTAATCCAATCATAAATCCATGAAATTCGGAACCAAGATAGCTTATACACTGGTGTATAAGCTATCTTGGTACCGAATTTCATCCAAATCCATTCAGCCGTTTGAGCGTGAAGGAGTAACAAACATACACACAAACACACATACAAACTTTCGCCTTTATAATATTAGTGTGATTCTATACAGATCATAATAATAATAACGCCCAACGATCTTATACATAGATCCTGGACCCTAACTAGGATTCCTTCTGACCCAGGAACTACGAGTACCATGGTCCCACAACACCCAGACACAGAACAAGTATTTGCGCTTTTTTTTTACACAAATACTAGTCCTGTCGCGGGAATCAAACCCGCCGCCTCCGGGTTATGAGCCGACCTGCTCAACAACCACACCACAGAGGCTGATGAGGGAGATGTGTACATTCAAGGAAGAAAATATGACATTGCAACACATGGTATTGTATTTTGTGAGAAATATAATATATGCCCATCTAAGAAATACCACTTAACCATCAGCTAAAACATTTTTCAGTCCCAACGGGGGCTGGTTATATATAGTGGGGCTGGTTAGCTCAATTTTTTTTTTTTATGTTAAGGAATAAAGTGATGAGCTAGCCGTTAGCCTGATGTTAAACGACACGGCTGCCCATATCAGCTGCAGTGTCGCTCGGAACTCTAAAGTATAGTTTCGCGTGACACTGCACTGCGCACGTCATCCTGAGACATCAGCACAATCTAGTAATAAGATTACTCAACTGTGAAATCAGATCATAAAGTCTCATTTGCCCAGTAATTAGCTACAGTGCCCTTCAAACCGGAACACAGCAGTGCTTGCGCTCTACTGCTTGGCGGCAGAATAACTGGCAAAGCGGTGGTACCTACCTAGACGAACTTTGCAGTAAAGTCCTACCACCTAGTAATAACTAGTAACTAGTAAATAGTAGCTCAATAATTAAAAATTAGTATCGGTCCCTAGTGGAGCAGATTTGAGTGGCCGTTGGGAAGGGCTGATGCCTTCTCGCCACCAGCTTTGTCCCACTTGTGTGGAGAAAATGAAAAATAAAAAACTTGTTCTTCGTCGATTTTTGTAGGCAGGCACAGCTTTTATATAGGAGCAAGTCAACACAACGCATGTAGTAGCGCAGTTAGTATCTTCAATATTTAATAATAATTGACTGGCCCGATAGCTCAGTTGGTAGTAACCCTGCCTTCTGAACTGTGGGTTGTGGGTTCGATTCCCACCCAGGACAAACATTTTGGTGATGAACATAGGTGGTTCTGTGTCTGGGTGTTGTATTGTATTCTATGTATGTATTTACAAACAAAAAAAGTATCTAAGTATTGTATCAGTTATCTGGTTCCCATAGTACAAGCTTTGCTTAGTTTGGGGCTAGATGGCGTTGTGTGAGATGTCCACAGATATTATTATTATTTAACTTGATTATATTAAATACGAGCTTCAAATTGAACTCGACTGGTCGATATACAAAATATTGCGCCCCGCTGTTTTCATATATGCCAGATTTATATTGATATACCTAAACCTACATGAAAGTGGTAAGTACCTACTAATCAATCCCACCTTAAAAAGAAAAGGGTGTCGAAATTCAAAAACATTACTTTTGGCAAACTTTTTTATTGCCTCACCTTAAAAGATATTAATTAGGTTACCTATATTATCATTAACGCTCTTATATTCTTATACGCTCGATTAACTAATCTGGTTACTTACATAAAATGTTATGTCTCGCTTTCACGCGTATCAATTCACGTCAGCGAGAAGACGACAGACCATTTTAAAGCAAGATAGATTAGTTTAACGGTTATGATTAAGGTTAGTAATTTATAATAGAATTAACACGAACCGTTTGGGCACAGAGCAGAGCATAATACTCTGTTGAAGAAAATATTACGATCTAGAAAACCACCGAATCAATAATTTGATAGTCTTTTCTAAAGCCCGACATCCATTAGCGAAAGAATGCCGTCTAACCAGCATACACATAGAGATGTAATAATTTGTCATGAAACCAATCCAAAGATTCGTCACGTATTAATAGTTTAAAATATTTTGTAAACAGGAATTATTTATATGAATTTAGCGGTTTGGTATAAACATAATGGTTGCGAGTTATTGCTATAGAAATTAATATATTTTATTACTACATTTTAAAAACTATTTATTCCGATTCATGGTTATGGTTCACATGATTATCATACATACTTTCTACTGTACGAATATCTTCACAACGATACAAAACAAACAGTACATAGTGTATAACCTATGTAATCTTTACTTAAAGTACAAAAATAAACACTATTTCTTCCCAAAGAATTCTTAACATCTAATTAAACATAAAAGTAATAATTAAAGTCCTTACTTATAAAAGTACCTTCAACTTAATTAATGCTTAAAATGGCGTCTCTTTTCGTTTATGCCATTTCACGTGAGCGAGAAGTTGACGGGTCATTTTAAGCACTGTTTAAATGTAACTAACGTTTATTAGTAAGACAGAGATTATCGCCAGATTATAGCCAGATAACCAAAAAAAATAATAGAGGAGACTCCGGTGCAAGCACAAGAGTCATGCTAGAATCTAATAACGCAGATATATTGGTTCCGACAACGATTCAACTAGGACCATTTAAAATAAGTATGTAAATAATCAAAAATATATATTTTCGTGTATTAAACGGACGATCCCCAAACGCTATATTTTCACCTACCATGATTTTTTTTTAAATGCATCTAATAAGTTGTACTGGATCTGCGCTCGAGGCGATTTTACCGTGAAAAACATATCTCTTCACACTTGCAAGCGTTCACAGCTTATCCAGTTCAGTTCAACGAAAATGGACACTGAATTAGCTTCTGCTATAGCCGTGGCGTTTAGAGTGTTCGCACTAGACTCGCAGAACACGGGTACAAGTACCGAATCCATTTTCCCGTTTGTTTCAGTTTTTATTTGTTTGACCGAACGAAGAGGAAGTAAGCAGTCTCTAATTGTCTCAAAATTTATTTCATCATCATTTCACATGACCCGATGTACGTACGCGTACACTCGTGCTAGTCGTTTTTGACGAATCTTGATGAAAGTAATTCATAATTTTTTTAAGTTCGGGGCGTACGGAACATAATGCAAAATCGTTTGTGCTCCCATTCAACAGTACGAAGAACTATACTAGTACTACTACTACTATTTACGGGCATTCGGCTACAATGGAATTCTGACAAATGCTAGCGAGTTTTTTTTTCACTTAAACTATTACGTTAAAGTGTAGTGGAAATGAGACAGCACTAGAAATATTTTATTTCAAATTTGATAAAATCGAATAGGGGCAGATTCGGCTAAAGCGAGACAAGGGGGGGTGATCACTAAACTTTGATTGCAATGCAACAGGAGAAATTTCCATACTAACTGTGCACATAAACTGCGTATTCAAACTGTCAAATCCATACAAATTTGTGTTTCTATCCGGTTGCAATCAAGTTACGTTATCGCCCAGCTGTCCCGTTGGTCAAGTCACCTTGTCGCGTTCGGGACATTGTCATGAATAGTTGAGAGCTTGTATGTCCTCATAAAACATCATCATTTCGTCAATTCTGTATTCAGTTCTAAAAACCAGGATAGGTTTATTTGTTTTTTTATACTCAATAGAGTGATGTGGACCTGCAATAATGAACTGTCTCACTCGCACCTAATAATATAACTGTCTATTTTTGTCCTTCTGTTCTCGCTACGTCTTGTCAATGCCGCTTTTAGTCGTATGAAAATCACTGGTTCCACGTCACTAGTTTTTTTAGATCTTTCCTAGCTAACCACCACATGTCGCGCGCAGTTTTCATTCATAAATCCATGCGATATGGCCGATATTCTACCGCGTGTTTTACATCATTTACAATCATTTTGATTCCACGGAATTAAGAACGGTTACGAAAACGCAGTACTTAGTTCCCACGTTTAGGAAAACGTTTGACCTCACGACGCTTGCTTTTCGAACATGAACGGCAAACTAAAATTACTTATCCTTTGTATCTAGTGTCTCTACAACTATTGGTTATCCCACACTTGATACAAATTGGCACAATTAATTAACTGTCCACAAATAATATTAACAGAATTATCTGAAGGTAAACATATTACATTTTCCTTATGAACATCGTTTTAAAAGCCTGCAATTTATACCAAGTGTGGACTGTTCTGGCATAATTATACATTTATTTATTATTGATACAAACTTATGTGTACAAAATGTAATTACATAATGACATATGAATAAAGATTAAATTTAAGTTTTACACTAAATAACAATAGAAATTAAACGTGAAATTATCTATGTCTTAATGATTTTAATTCATGAAAACAAAGCAATATTCTTAGATTCAAGTAGAATGTTCATTTTACACATAAACTTATGTGACCATCAAAGTAACAAAACTCATTGGCCCTGTAACAAACAAAACGCAAATTATATATGTTTCCGGCGAAATGTGACCCGGGTTTGTTCAAGAGAAGAGTGAATATGTATTTACTTGGCTAGCATGCTACAACTTCGATCGCATCGGCACTTCTCATCAGGTGAGAGCATGGTCAAATGCTAGACAAGTTTGAAGCAATAAAAAAAAAACAACACACCTTACTCACCTCAACAGTCACTAATCATCGTTATTTGTTTCATCAGGTGCAGGTGTGTGCCATGTTAGCCGTTCTTCATAAAACTGTATGACAACTTGCGGGCATCTAACATTGGCTTGCTTTGCTGGTACGAGATCCGCTTCGTCTGTTCCTTGCCATTTCATGAGGAACATCAGCTCACCGCTACTATCAGTTGCACCTGTAAAATGCAATAATTTTCTTGTAGGTTTGTATTACAGAATGATGCTCAGTCATCGATTGGTGCTCAAGCAGAGATTTCATCTCACTCCCCTAATTAACTAACATACAACATAGTTCTATCACTAGTATTGTATTAGGAAAAACTTACCTATCTAAATATGAAAACTACTTGACTCATACACTACACATAAGATTACATAACTACTTTATGATTAAGAGTTCCAAGTTATACTATAACTGTTATGGACAGCCATGTCGCTTAACATCAGCCAAACAACTAACTCATCATGTCATTCCTTGACATTAAAAAACAATATATCAGTATCCCTGGATCACAAATTAAGGGAATTCTACTGTGATGGCAAGTGATGCATAATTATTAATCATGTGAATGAAACTTATCTATATACATCACACTAATATTATAAAGGCGAAAGTTTGTATGTGTTTTACTCCTTCACGCTCAAACGGCTGAATGGATTTGAATGAAATTCGGTACCAAGATAGTTTATACACTTGATTAACATATAGGCTACATTTTATCCCGGAAAAGTGAAATTTTCCCATAGAATAAGCCAATAATGATAATATTTTTTATCAGCGGGTGAAACCGCGGGGCGCAACTAGTAATATATATTATGATAAAACAGTGGAACTATAAAACTGTTTAACATTAACGAATAAAGCAAAGAACTCGCATACATGCTTAACATTCCTCAGTTTTTTATATTATTGAGATCAACCGTGCATCTTATGTCTTGTTCTTGTGACACAACACATTACACTTAATCGCATAACAGCACTAGAGTTGGTATTTGATGTCTTTGGGGAGTGGATGTTCTGTACAGAACGTACACACACATGGTTTACAAGCAAGATGGTAAAATTTTAGGCTAACCTATTATTTTTTCAGGATCCAACCCCCGATCAAATCCAGAAGCCTTCTTATCATCAGTCTTCATTTTCTTAGCCCCTTTTAGGTCTGGGGTTGCTGCTGCAGACTTCCTCTTTTTAGCATCCTTATCTATTTTTGGAGTTTTGCCCTCTGAAAAATATATTAAAGAATTTATATTAATAAAGAATAATTTTCAGTGTACCGTACAAATCACGAAACCTCTGACTGAAATACTTCCATTCCACATTTCATGTTCTTGGTGGGAAGTCTAAACAACTATGTTATGTCATTATGAAAAATTTTATTCTGGAGATTCACTCTTCAATTCACCAGTTGCTGACTGACACTTGTACTATATGACAGCCCCTGTAGTGTGGTGGTTGAGCAGGTAGTCTCATAACCCAGAGGTGAGGTTACGGGTTTGATTCCCGTGGCTGGACAAGTGTTTGTGAACAGTAAATACTTGTTCTGTGCCTGGGCATTGTGGGACCATGGTGTCATAGTTCTTGGGTCCCTAGATACAGGGAATCCTAGTGATGATCCAGGATGTGATTGTTAGGCATTATTATTTATTGGTGTTATTTTTATACATCAATATATATCAAGCAATAAACAAAATAAAAAAGTACTGATATCAGACCTGCTTCTTTCTTCTTCCTAGCTTCTTCAAAAGCCTGAATGAGATCTGGACAGTCAAGATTCTCTTCCGGCTCCCAGGTATTATCTTCATCACTGTAACCCTTCCATTTCAAGTAATACTCCACCTGAAAATTAATCATGGTTAATTATTAATTCAACTTCCAAATTTTCATGGCTACCAATATAATATTATAGTAAGAAGTATATGGTTGTACACCAGTAACATCTGGATGTTACATGATGCATCACCAGGATCCAACCTGTTTTCTTCATGCTATGCCACCCAAAGCAAAGTTCAAAACAAGCCAAGACAAATCAGACATCTAAGCAGACACAAATAGTGCATGACTACAATACATCCATTTCTAACTCACACCAGATTTTTTGTTGTGATGCAGACTATAGCTAATTTTTTTGTTGTGATGCAAACTATAACTACATTTTTGTTGATTGTTAACCTGGACATTGTCGAAGTTAGTATATATGGGAATAATTTTGCATTGAATTAGGCTGAGACTGAATAGCATATGAATTATTTTAACTTCTCTTTAATTGATTGATTGATAATAATCACTGGCGCCATAATATAGGTAGTCCTAGTAGTACTGATTGTATCATAGTTTTCAGTACCTTTCCATTCCTAATACGACGGTCCAAGACTTTCTCCACGGAGAATTCCTCCTCGCCCTCAGGCTCGCTACCTTTTTCCTTCTTATCAGCCATCTGGAAGGATAGAGAACAGGACCAACAAGATTATAACCTACAAACTTTTAATTATTATCAGGCATATATTCAACTTCTAAATATGCATCTACTAATTATAATATCATGCTAATAAGCTCGTGGTTGTTTTTTTTTAATGCTATTGATCATAATCCTATTCAAAGACTCAAGGGACCATCCAGCAAGCGTCCCGCCATTTTGATGATGCCTGTCTGTCGATTCCTCAATGCATAACCGCATTCCCCATTGTATTAGCTATACTACGTTAAATTATGAATGTAATTATAATAACGCATACACTATCAACACAGCACACCAAAACATAACAGAAAGTTTACCTTTTTGTCAAAATATCACAAGAACAAAACCGGCGTCGAAAGAAACGCGACAACTCAGAACAATTTCAATCATAGACTAACGCAAAACGTAAAAAACGTAGTGGTTATATGCTCTTTGGACTAACGAGCACAGACTACTAATACCTAACGAGTAAGGAAACGACCACCATAATGACATAAGCCTAAGGAACTTAGATAGTTTATTCTATACTAACAAGAACAAGCTCATGGTATTGTAAACTATACAGAACTCAACGTTAACTTTAGGAAGCTAAAGTCGATATTAGACTATATTGTAATTGGAAACAAAGGCGGTTTTGGTTTTCAAATGCTTTCCAAGCTGATGTTAGCAGATGCCAGAATGAGTATTAGACGAATCATTTTAATAATTCTCTTCATAAACTCGATAGCCCACACACCACGGAAACTACTGTATTCTAAAAAGATAGATGGGAACAAGATGTAGCTTTATATCGACTTTGCCACCCTGAAGTTAAAGTTTAGTATACTTGTTCGAGTTAGTGTAGTATACCATAAAACTTCCTTGTGTCTTCTCTACTACTAGTCTTAGGTCCGTATTGCAGAACCATGCTCAGTCATCGATCGGTGCTCAAGCAGAGATTTCATTCATAAAGTGATCAATTAGTGAATGAAATCTCTGCTTGAGCATTGATCGATGACTGACCATCGTTCTGTAATACGGACCTTAGTCTGTGACTGGTGGCCGGGCTCAAAGAGTATGTAATGCTAGCTTGGCAGTGGGCTGGCAGAAAAGAAAAAAAATTGGATCTATGATCCAATACGGGAAAGTTGTAAATAATTTTCCATAAAATTTCGATTTAGCTATATTTCTATTGTAGAAGCGTGTGCTTAGTGAAAAGTGTACTAATGATTATAAAGTGAAATTTAAAAGTGATGGAAAACTATACAGGTCGTGCTTTATGAAACAAAAAACCGTCATTGCGCACGATACACCAACGCCATTTTGAAGCGAATTTTTATATGTAAGTGCCAAGTATTTTGCAATAATTTCGATTCTCACCCTCGGAAAAAGGGTGTGACGGATAATAAATGATAAATATGCATGTGCTTTGTGAATAAAGAGCTTAAAATCCCTGAACGTACTCCTCCATTTAATTCATAGGAGAATTTCCCGTGTCAATGGTTTCGTCGAGGTGGGTTGTGGTTGTGGTGCAGTTTATCTGGAGCTCGCATTAATTAGATTACTGAGGTGTAAGAGGTTGACGAATTCCTCTAATAGGAAAGAATCAATTAGAGCTTGAATTGCTTGTGATAAAAATTAGTAGTACAGGGAGTGAACGAGATTTGGCGTGGTTCGTGTTATCGGTAGCGTTTCCGACTTTTGCAGATAGCGGGAGCCGCAGAGGATGGCCCCGGGTGACGGGAACGCTCTAATTAACTGACGGACGCTGCCGGCTCACAGCTGGCGCAAGCAGTACGTGCCCATATATAAACTAATGTACTATCATGGCAAACTGAGACATGAGTTCCATTCATTGCCAAGCACCACACATCCATGATATTATACTGCATAATTATAGTTTTCATATTACATTTTAATATATTACTCTAATTACTTGACCATAGCAAAAGAGAGTTATGTACCTTTGTCCTTGTTCAAGATCAAAAATTAAGTTGTTAGCTAGTTCAAAGATGGGTGATGTTCTCTTTGTCACTAAAATTACTGAACATGAATGTATTTTGTGTAAATAATTTGATCTGCTGTAACATCTCTTTAAACCAAAAGTGTGAGACTCCTAAAATACTGATTTATAACTGCAATTTATTTTTGTATACACAATATGTAAGGATGTATTATAGTTATTTTTGCTAGGAAAAAATCTTAGTTTAATAATACAGGAAACTTATGAAAATAAATACCATACCTCTGATACACAGTGTAAATATAACTTTGACATGAGTCTAAAAAGATTATTCGATAAATAATCATTTTAGACATAGATATACTTAAATGGAATGTGGTTCATTGCTCAATATTCTTATTACTTCTTTAAATTAGGTATATCAAGCCTACAAGACAAAACTGAAAAATTAAATAACCCTTCTAGTTGTTTGAATTGGGTAACTAATGGTTTTGATTGGAAATCATTAGCCTATTGATATGCTGAGCAATATGGTGTTTACTTCTAAATGGATTTATAGAGTATATGGCACACTCAATTAGCTGTGTTGTTGGATTAAAGATAATATGAAAAATTTACATTAATAATAGAAAAAAAATAGATTAAATTAAATCCAACACTGTATCAGAATTCACTAAAGCTGAAATAAAGTTAGCATTAAAATATCTTATCTTCTTCATTCCTCTTGCATCAGAAGAGTGCAGCCATGCTTTTAGTATTTTCAAATGTTGATAAACTTTTAAATGCTTAACAGAATTGACAATTTCTTCAATCTCTTTAAAAAAGACACTTTTCTATGCCAGTTTTAAAATACATAATCTCTAATTGTGTATATAATCATGGTTCAAGCTGAAGAGTTTTAGTATACTGAACTCGGATTTAACTATTGTTTGATTCAACCATTAAGCTTGTTTTCTAATATTGCTATTATCAAATTTAGAAAAAAAAAAGATTCCCTGAAGGTTGTTTAAGGTTAAAAATACAACCAAACTTGAATTTGGATTTATCTATACTACTTAACTGATAATTGAGAAGTTTGACTGACCCATGACATGCTTTGCAGTAAATGAATGTTTTAAACCTTAGTTACATACAAACTGAACAGAAATTCAGAATACATAGTTAGGAATAAACAAAAACTGCAATGATCTTTTCCTATTCAATCATAATTACTGTTAAAAATGTACTGAACATAAGTGAACATTTAAAACAGTAAAAACACAGGTCTTATCTGAAAATCGATAGGTATTTGTATCAAAACTTATCATGCTTACTCCTCCTGGTTTCTAATATGTTAGTTAAACTTCAACTTAACATATCAAATAATGAACTCTCATTGGTTGCTTGTTGATCAGCAAAAATCTTTAATCAGTATTTGGTGTGTTAAGTTCACACAAGTTTAACAAACGTGAAAAACCAGGGGAAGCCTCATTTCAACCAGTCAGCATCTGAATGGGCAAATGACAGGGATCACCAATAACTAAAGGTTCAAAGAATACATTAGAAGGTCAGTTAACTACAGACGGTCTTAAGACATGTCCATCTTCTTTTGAAACATATACATCTTCATACATTAAACATAGTTTTTCTTTCAGATAAAAATGCCACGTCCTGGCAGCCTCAAGGACCCAGATATTGCTGAGCTATTCAGCAGGCATGATCCGGAGAAGATATTTGAAGACCTGCGAGAGATTGGCCATGGCTCCTTTGGCGCTGTGTACTATGCTCGCTGCAATCTCACCAAGGAGATTGTGGCTATCAAGAAGATGTCATATCTGGGAAAGCAGAGTGAAGAGAAATGGCAAGACATCTTGAAGGAAATAAAGTGAGTCCAACTCAAAGTGTACAAGCACTAATGTGTTAAAAGACAGTAGAGATTTGATTTCATATCTGAATGCATTTTTTTATTGGACTGTTTTGATTGTTATGTCATAACTAATGATAAA
Organism: Ennomos fuscantarius; assembly: GCA_905220475.3. NCBI lineage: Eukaryota > Metazoa > Arthropoda > Insecta > Lepidoptera > Geometridae > Ennomos > Ennomos fuscantarius. Next base: position 7,216,563 of record HG992044.1, read on the forward strand.
TTTTACAGAATTAATTGGATATAATATTTTTAGTATATATTATACCAATGATATTCTTAGGTGGGCATTAAGAAACATCATTGATAATTATTTATTAAGTTAATATGAATGTTAATAACAACAAGGAAAAAGTAGTAGATTAAAAATTCCATTCATAAAATGAACTAGTCACTTTCATTTATCAGTAACATGAATATCTAACCTATTAGTTGGTATATTGGTGATAAAGTCAATTACATAATTTTTATCACTAAGCTTAATTTTGAAAATACCTAAAAATTTGATACTTTTTAATATCAGATGTGGTAGTGTTTGACCACATTTCACCAGTAGCTAAGTTACAATATGGACAAAGGTGGCTGCATGTTACACCTTGACAGGAACCAGCTGGGACCCACAATCAGCATGTTTACCTTAGTTGGCAAAGCGACGGCATTCTAGCGTCAAAATTCGACACTTGAACAATTAAGAAAGTAGACTGAATTCAGAAAGTAAGTAGAAAGAAAAGACACAAAGTGGGGTAACGGTCTTGTTTTTGCTTCAGGGGATGTTGGGTTGACTGTTGAAATGTCTTTTTTGTTTCAATGTCCAGATGCTAAAAAGACCAATAGTTTATTAGTACAAATTGTCTAAGATTTAATGGGTGTCATAACGTTTTCCTAATTTAAAATGTAACTTAAATTTTACTATCTTTCACGCTTTTTAATATCCTAAGTTTAATTACCTCTTTATCCCCTACAAATAGATTGAATCAGGGAAATGCTCAAAAACTTTCTTAACTGCCCTTACAGTTTTGCATCCAAAAAATGCTGTTGTCTAAATAGTTGACTACAATTTGTGTTCTTTTTGCCATCAGCATTGAATGGATTATTATCCCACGATATAGGAAAAGTTCATTGTGTATGTATTCATAAGAGTTATTATGTATTGCAAGAAAGATCGTTTTACTTGTCGTGAATGCCGTAACTTCCATTATGGACACAGAATAAGAACAAGTATGAAAACCAGTTAGAAAATCATAAAAGACTTGAATACAAAGTGAAATTGTTATAAATTATTGAAATGTTGTAATTTATCGCAATAAATTAGTTAGTATTTATTTAGTGTATCCTTTAATACCAGAACAGATATACTGGTTTAGCGACCTACAATAGTTATGTTTTTATTTCGAAATTTAGAATAATAAGTCTATTGTGAGAAAATTGGGGCCATAAGTAGAGTATAGAAAGTCTAACCTCGTTATTAATACTTGTCTTATATGAATATTGGTTATATTAGTTAGGCTATAAGTAATATTATTTTTCGAGCACCGAAAAAGATGAATCGATTTTGATAATATTTTAATTATTTCGATTTCTAGCGCATAATATTTTTTTAAATCTGAGGTAATGATGGGTCAGAGCATTAGCTAGAATCGAATTTGAGGTACGGAAGCATTGGTTACAGGTAGGGTAAATAAAAAAAAGTAGGTAAGAAAAAAAAAAAAATTGATCTGCCCTCGAAGTATGGGCTCCTAAATCAATCACCATCAATAGCTATTTGTAGACAAATAATTTCTGTGACGGAACATGAGCATGGATCTAATATAATAATATTTTATATTAGTTTTTGGTATTTTTAAGGTAGGGCATTGTGATTTCAATGTAGGGTATTGCCCCCCTCTAGCAACGGCCGTCTGTTGGGTACTTGGCGCAAATGGACTTTTACATATTGAGACCGTATCTTTCTACCCGTCTATAAAACTTATTTCAACGTAAGCACCTATATAAGACATCGTTAAACTTGTGTCACCTGGATGCGGTAGGCCTATAAAAACAGCGGCGCCTCGTAAGTCGAGCACTGAAAAAAATTATCGAATTCCGTCGTTAACTTCGTCAAGGGCCCTTATTACCCGAGTCCTCTATCTCGCTCGCGCATTTCGTCATTTTTGAAGATATTAAATGGTTACTCCCTATTTTACCCGCTACAAGTGGTGTATGACAAAGGAAATACAATATCTTCTACCGCCCATGCTAGCAGTAATGAGTAAGATTTAATACGAATTACATCATGGAAGAGAGAAAATCCTATAGCATTGATAGCGCCAGACATTAGTGTCACGAGGGATAAACTATATATTATTTTATTTATTTGGTTCACCAACAGTTGACAGTTTCTATAACAGTAATTGAGCTTAAAAATATCTATGTGCACAACCAATTATAGGCAAGCACACCATTTTCGGAAAGATTGATACATTTGTAATGTTGAATGAACCTGATTGTAATATGTTCATTATTATTGTGCAGATTTCTGAAACAATTGGAACATCCGAACACCATTGAATACAAGGGGTGCTACAAACGCGAGCACACGGCATGGCTCGTCATGGAGTACTGCGTTGGTTCCGCCTCCGACATCATTGAGGTAATCCTAGTCTAATATCTTTAGTAAAATGGGCTTCAGCTTTTTAACAATACATGTGAAAAAAACGCTGTAACAAATTATTACGAATTCTTTTATTATAGAGGTCCGAAATCCCGCGTTCCCGCAGGTTGAATAAGTGCTTTCTAGGAACAATTAAGTTGAAGACTAAAGGATTTCCTTTAGCTTATGTTTTTAGACTGGGTGTCTTTAGTGAAGTGTAACATGAAGGTATAGTTCATTCGAACAATATAGTTGATTGTCGTTACCGGAAATGAGATGACGTATTACATAAAACTGGACTTTTTGCAATAACAGTGCCTTATAATTATAGGAATTTATAAAGCATTTCTGCGTGATTAACCTCGTTTTTATTTAGTGAAAAGGGGCCATCCATAAATTACGTCACACGTTGAGGTGGAGGGAGGAGGTCAACGAAATGTGACATTGTGTGACGAGGGGGTGGGAAGGGTCCAAATTTTGTACACCACATTATTTCAAAATATAGTATTTCAACACTACATTTTTTATTTTATTAATTTCTAAATGTAAAATTGCAAAATGTGTGACATCACACTAAGTATGCGGGGGTCTCACAAATGTGACCAGCAACACAAGGATTGGGGCACGGATGGGGGAGGGGGGTCAAAAAACCATGGAATTCATGTGACGTAATTTATGGATGGCTCCAAATCTCGGTTTGCTGTATGGAAAGCCCGTTCAACCCTTGTTTCTCAGTAATTGCTATCATAATGGTTAGTTCATTGCCATTACGTATAAACCACCATCCACTAAAATGTATGACACAATAGAGTTATGTCATGATGGAGCTACATATAATGAGAATCATTGATTAAAATATTCGGACGAATATTTTTTTATTATGTTCAGTAACACGCGATGATTCTGATCCAATAACATTACTTACTGTTGATACATCGTCAACATATGAAATAATTTATGCGTTCGCTCCTTCCGTCAAAATGTTGAATGATACATTTCAGTTACATTTCACTAAACTCTACCAGCCTTATTAATAAACGGGTATTAGTCTCGGATTAGTTACTTCTGCTTTTGTCCTTTTCTTGCTACTGGAATATTTAGCTGCATCGAAAGAGACAAAATATGGTGTAACTAAAGCTAGTTCGTGTTTATTAATAAGGCTGTACTTGGCTAGCATGCTACACCTTCGATCGCATCGTCACTTCCCATCAGGTGAGAGCGTGGTCAAATGCTAAACAAGTTTGAAGTAAAAATAAATAAATAACTAGCGTTGTCTGGTACTATACTTTAAAAGCAAAAAGTCCTGGACTACGAATATCGGTGGCAGTACTCTATATTCCGATAAACTCATCCGACACCGCCTTGCCAACCGTTTGTCGGGTTTACCGCGGATTTACTGTAAAGCCAAGGTGAGTTCTGAGTGACACTGTTCTGTTATGGGTGGCCATGACGCTTAACATCAGGTGAACGGCTAGCTCGTCACATCATTCACTATTATAAAAAAAAACTTTAATTGAGTACATAACGCATTTGCAATACTCCTGATGCTGTTTTAATTTTGATAATTTTTAAACCGCTAACGAGACGGTGTTCATGGAATTAGTTGCGTTATATTTGTCACAAACACACCCACTATTCATTCATGTCATGTTCCAAGGTCTACTCAATTTCAAGTTGTGCAAAGTCAATAAATTCGAAGGGAAAATGTATAATAGCATTTATCGATAGCCTCTTAATAAATTCAAACGGGCCGCCTAACCGTGAAATCGTTATTTTATTTATTACAAGCTTTCATACAACGTTATTACTTAGTCTAACTATGCAATAAACTTAAAACCCTGCTCAGTACTCGGAAGATTATACCGTAAAACCTAATAATATATAAATGAAACCTGTGTTTTTGTTTGTTTATCGTTTGTCTCTCTGGCTTTCACGCTAAAATGATTGCCCCGTATTTATGAAATTTTGCTCACATATTGATAATATTACCGAGATCAACACAGAATAATAATAATAACGCCCAACGATCTCATACATAGATCCTGGACTCTAACTAGGATTTCCCGTATCTAGGAACTACTAAAACCATGGTCCCAGAACACCCAGACAGAGTTAGTACTTTCGATTTTTTTTCATGTCCACAACTTGTCATATCGCGGAAATCGAACCCGCTGCCTCCAGGTCGAGCCGACCTGCCCACCCAACACACCACTGAGGCGGTCAATAATACAGACTAACGAATCAATCTTGTATGAAACGTCATATGCTTAAAGTAAATTTTATCTAATCTGTGCATAATAAAGTATGACCAGCCTAACGTGTGTTTACGTCTTACTATTACGGCACTATCTTTAGGCATACCAAGACCTCAGTGATAACGGTTCACCCATTCGTTTTCTGAAAATCCATGACTAACTTACATCCGAAATCCTGAATACTCATTCTTGATTTGTGACGTCACTCGTTCTTAGAAAAACTGCACTGGGTGAGTACCTATTAACAATCTGGACGGCTTTATTGAGTCATTTATGTTTGAGTTATTGTGTAAACGGATGTTAAATCAAGCTATAGGTTTGGTGCTATTTTGCCTGATGATAAGCGCTACTCTTGTAGTTCTATTGAGATATTTGCATGCCATAGTCTGGGTGTTGCTTGCATTCATCGTGATACCACATATTAAACATTACTGTTTGTTTCTTTATATGTTACAGCTAAATTTTAATATATATATATATAAACTCAAAACTTACTAGAAACAAAGTTAAAATTACGTTAAATATATGAATGAAAGTTTTGTTTTTTTAATCTTGCTTCTTTAACTAGACCCTAGCGACTTTGCCCTTTTCCCGCTGGAAGATTTGATTTTCCGTGACAATAATATTTTATTTCGATATAGTGTGTAAAATTGCATCTAAATCTTTTCAGCCCTATTAGCGTGAAAGTCAAAAGTTAAACTAAAATAAATTCATTGCAAGTAGGCTATTTTTAGCACATACTGAAATGCTTAATTTACCTATTAGATGGAAAAAAAAAGAACTTCGCTTTTCTACTATTGGTTCAAACTAGCTCTCAAACTCAAAGCTAATCAAACAAAATTTCACTTTCATATTTGTAGGGATTTGATTTAATTAGGTTACGTTCACTTTCAAACTTAGAGGACCTATTTAGATTAGAACAATGTATTTTTATATAAACCTAAATACATATTCCTTATGCAGTTACAAGTATCCTTTGTAGCCGCTCTCTCGTCTAATAAATGCAGGTCGCATGCCGACACACGCGTACAATGCAAATTGATACAAAATATTATAATAATCACGGTCTTTCCTGTTTTTGTGTTACGCAACGAACACGGCGCGTTTCCGAGGCTACTCTCGTTTGATTATTTGTTTAGATAGCCATCAAAACCAACAAAACGAGGAAACAATTCAGTTTTCTGATTTGATATTAATAATAACGCCCAACGATCACATACATAGATCCTGGATCTTAACTAGGATTCCCTGTGTCTGTGTGTAGAATTCTTAATTGATGGTACAATCTACGAATTATTGTCATGCAGTCAAAGCGAAGACTTTCCGAGAGAAAATATAAATGTCACAAATATTGACGGCCTAAAATTTTTAATTTAAATTAAATATTACAACTGCGAAACTTGAGCTCATTCACATTTTATACCTGATGGGTGACAACGCATTTAAAACGCGTTTATGATTAATCATGATGGTGCACACTCTATGCCTAACAAGTAAGCACGTTTAACCTTACAGGTCCACAAACGTCCCTTACGCGAAGAAGAAATAGCGGCAATATGCGACGGAGTGGTCGCCGGTCTGTCCTACCTACACAGTCTGGGTCGCATCCACCGCGACATAAAAGCTGGCAACATTCTCCTTACCGAGAATGGCACGGTTAAACTGGCGGACTTTGGCAGTGCCAGCATCAAGTGCCCGGCTAACAGCTTCGTCGGCACGCCTTATTGGATGGCGCCTGAGGTTATATTGGCGATGGATGAGGGCCAGTATGATGGGAAGGTTGGTACCAGCCCTAACCTTTAATTTGCTATTTCGTGAATATTTTCCTATAAAAAAATGAACATGAATTTAGATTGTTATATTTTAAAATTTTGTCATCATGTTCAGTAGAAATTGGAAGACGTCTTCTGCTGGTATGCTAAAAAGAGACCAAAAAAAATATCCCGTTCAAAAAAATTTATAGTTAACCCACAGTTAACTGATTCGGGTTAAGTTGATCAAATTTTTATCGTGCACGATCGGAAAATTGAAAATGATTAGTAATTGTTTTTTCTCTGTGGGTACATAGCGAAATTCAACAGAGGTAAAACAAGAGTCACAATTCATTCAATAGTAATGCCAGGCCAATTTTCCGTGTCAACTACAATAAAACGAAATTTCAAATGTCACGAAAATTGATATATATGTCACTAATTTTAATAAATTAAGGCGGGGTTAAAAAAACGAGTGTGCTTTAGACCACATGACTGAAGTAAAACTTCTTTAGCTCCATCTCTCTCGGCCCTACAGTAATATACGAAAAGTAACACTTTCTATGCTCCTTCCTTTTTTTCTTAATTTCCGTTCGCCTCACCGGCTTACCTACAAGACAAGCATGCGTAAAGAACAAAAATATAACGGAATAAGTGGCTAATTTGTAACATACAAGATTAGTTTTTTTATTCAGTTAATCCGAGCTTACAACGGAACACACAAGCGAGGCTTAGTAAACTAAAACCGGCAGGCAGGTATTCTATGCTTTAAGTCTAGATTTCTAGTTCGTTCATCAACATTAATGTACCGTGTATTATTTCAGGTGGACGTGTGGTCGTTAGGTATAACATGTATCGAGCTTGCCGAGCGCAAACCCCCATACTTCAACATGAACGCTATGTCCGCACTATACCACATTGCGCAAAACGAATCGCCACCCTTGCAAGTAAGTTTTGTTATTGCACCTATGCATTAGAGGCATGGGTAAAGTTAATCTCATGTGTCTCTGCCAATCTGGCAGTTTCAATAGTTTTGAAAATATATGTTCCATAATAAACATATGCGGCTTAACCACGCCTCAAACAAGCGTTAAACTACGGTTTTGCATTGTTAAATGCACGTTTGTCTAAGCCTTGTGTTAGTGTTTGGAATTCCAATAATTCTATAACTTCTAGCAGGATAAATGGGCTGTGTGTTACTCCAGTATTTATTACTAATGGTCAGCCCTGGTGTTTAAAAGCACACAAGCTGAACTAAACTTAAAGTATGACGGTACTCTGCCGATAAAAGGGAAATGAAAACAGATAATCTAATATTTTAGAGCAAGAGCCTGTGAACCCCAGACCTTCGTTATTTTGTAAAAGCTGAAAGTTTGTCAGCGCATGCTCCCGACACAGGTAAGCACGCTGGACCAATATGAAGTTTGGGTTAGGGTGGCAAAATAACGAAGGTCTGGGGTTCACGGGCTCTTAGACCATTTTCCCCTTTAGAGAATGCGACAGAAAATCGATACCTTTGTGTTAATAACTTCAATACTTGAAGCCTCTGTGGTGTGGTGTTTGAGCATGTCAGCTCATAACCCGGAGGCGGCGGATTCGATTCCCGCGGCAGGTCAAGTATTTGTGCACAGAAAAAAAGCGTAAATACTTGTTCTGAGTCTGGGTGTTGTGGGACCATAGTGCTCGTAGTTTCTGGGTCCCTGGACACAGGGAATCTTAGTTATGGTCCAGGATCTATGTATGTGATCATTGGGCGTTATTATTATTATTATACATAACTCAACTAATTTTGTCAATATCATTTACTTTATTCCATACTCTGCACTTTTTATGTACGCAATTAATGATCTATCCAGGTGATGCATGTTGTAGTACTAAAACGCAGTACCTTCTACAGGCGCCAGAATGGACCGATACATTCCGTTACTTCGTCGAAGCGTGCTTACAAAAGAACCCAGCAGACCGGCCGTCTTCAACGAAGCTACTTTCCCACCCGTTCATCGCGCGTCCACGCTCGCCCAACGTCCTTGTTGATTTAATACAGAGGACCAAGGCCGCAGTACGTGATTTAGACAACCTCAATTATAGGAAGATGAAGAAAATTTTGATGGTCGATGGGGACAATGAAAGTGCTATAGGTAAGTCACAGTTTATGTAGTTTTTTTACAATATAATGTAGTTAGTGTTTGGCGAACTACATCCAGTGAAGATTCATAGCTGTCATAGTGGATTAAACAGGTAAATCAAATACTGCAACAACAGTCTAAGAAAGTTATTTTATCTTGCATGTGAATGTATGAAAAGGGTCGATTTTTTTTTCTTTATCTCACATAGTCTGCTTTTTCCGTTACTTATAAATGTAAAGGTTTCAATTGAAAATCTATATGTCCTTCATTTACAATATCTCCATTCTGGACGAAAGAGATGGAGGGTACATGTTTTAAGTTTTCCGATGCATTGTGAATCGGGCAGGTGATTTATGTCTGTCTACTTTTCTATCTTTTGTTTTTTTTTGGCGCTCTGAAAAACTGTTAACCCATGCTGTTTAAATGCGATCAAGATGTTTCATGTCTAAAGATTCACCTGTTACCACATTAATTAATTCGGAAACGTATTTGTTCTTTATTTCTCAAGTGATCAGCTGATCGAAACAATTAGTATGTCAGCTAAAAGAAACTATTGGCTTATATCCAAAAATCGTTTAACCAGGTCTTTATTCAGCGAGAACAAGACATCTTCCCAAAATAACAAAGTGCTTCAAACTAAATTGCTTAAAGTGTTTAACAAAACCGTGCTAATAGTTCCAAACCACCTATCCAGCTCCAAACGATATATTGGAAAGATCACATACAACGTTAGTTTATTTTTATTACAAATTCAATGTTGTCTTCAGGTGATAGTGAAGAAACGGCAGAAGAGCGTTCTGGTGGTGATAGCTCTAAGTCTAACTCCGCTACCTCAGAACATAGTGCGGCCGGCGCTTCAAGCCAAAGCTCATCCTCTGGCAGTTTGCGAAGGCGACCGCAACCTGTAAGTACATATTCGTGAATTTACCACCCTTTTGATAATATCATTGTTTTTAGTGTGGCTTTGCGTCAGTCGCCATATCTATTTTAAATGTATTCTAAAGTGAACCGCGCAACACTTACCACTTACTTACCTTTTCATCCACGCCAAAATCGGCGACACCAACAAAGGAGCAGTCGTGCCTATAATCCAGAGCTGCGCTTCTTTATGTCAGGGAGCTGGCAAGAGGAATGCTCAAAACGGGACAAATATTATTGCATTCACATAAAATTTATTCCAATTAGAGGGTGCTTCTAATTGTTTTTCTTAAGTGTTGAATATTCATAAATGGCACCAGCTCATGTAGTTGCGTCAGAACTGGGGTTTTAATTCAAATAATGTCGGAAGAAGAACAATTAAAAGCTGTACTAGGGAGTACAGCTTTTAATTGTTGACTCAATTGAAGGGGTGAGAACAAAAAGGGTTTAACTGATGTTTTTCACAAAATGACTCATGGGTATCGTTGGATTCAGCGTGAAATTATCTTCAATAATACATTCTCAAAATACCGAAATGAGGCTTAAATGGAGATTTTGAGTCTTAATATGGTTTATCTGTCACAGCAATACAGTTCGCTTAGTATAAAAACATTATTATATTTATTTTATTATATTATATTTTTACAGTAATTGTATAAATTAGTACTATATTTATTAATTTAAAATAGAATTAAAACATTTTCAAGCAACTGAAACTTTCATAAACCTTTTCTATTACCTTATAAGCACTCTACATTAAAATGACGCCGTTGAAGTTTAAAGTAAATTTTCTCGAAACTATCAATTTGACAGTTAAACCCTTTTTATTCTCAACCCTTCAATTATTATGCAATTCATAATTAATTCGTGTCATCATGTACTCAAACTAACCATTCAGTATCAATATGCCAAAATATAAGCAAATGATGAGCAAAAAAACATGCAACCAGCAAGATAAAAATTAATTCTATGAATAGCTTCCTCTCAAAGTAAGGTGTCGCAACACTATGAGTTTTGTATGTTGATTTTCCTTTTATTACCCATTATCAACAGATTCGCCAGACCCGTAGCAAATACTTTCCATAGGGCCCACTCTTCCAGTGGACTGTCTTCTCGATACTCTTTTCCCGGTTACAGCCCAAGCCAAGGCTCACACCCTTGCGCTAGTTGCCTTCCTCTTTTAACGGCTGGTTGCCTTAAGCGCCTGCCCTACCACCCTGTGACGCTGTAAAGGTCGATAGAGACAACAGCATTAGCCCGTTCAAAAAAAACCCATTACAAATGATACTAGTTCCTCATACTGTCAATATTTCCATTCCAGATCAACGCGAACCACCACAATCTACACCAACAACAACCTCAATATGTATACCCCTCACACACTCCAAGGTATGTCACATTTTTTATAAATTCTCATATGTTTAGGTTTTATCAGTATAGTTCCTTTTGCTACCCTAGCATAGACTGGGGACAAAGACTTTTATCCCTTATCAAAAAGTGGATAAAAATATGTTCTTGGTCTGTGCATTTACATCTATGTGACAAAAACCAAGTTGTCCGGCAGCAAGATAGGATGATGTCAAAGTCAAGATGGCAGTGAGGACTAGTTGGTCTAAGGAAAAAAATGGCAAAGTACAAGAGAAGCCTATACTTAGCCCTTTCTGCACTAAAACTTGACCGGTTAGCACTTAATTCTCTAGGATTTACTCAAGTTTGACAGCCTCTGTGGTGTGGTGGTTGAGCAGGTTGGCATACCCCGGAGGCAGTGGGTTCGATTCCCGTGGCAGGACAAGTATTTGTGCACAGAAAAAAGTGCAAATACTTGTTGAACTGGGTATTGTGTGACCATGGTCTTCGTAGTACCTGGGAGCCTAGACACAAGGAATCCTAGTTAGGGCCCAGGGTCTATGTATGTGATCGTTGGGCGTTATTACTATATTATAAATGTGTTGCAGTAAGTGTGTCATACAAGGATAAGTGCGAGGTTAGGAGCTGTCGTCACTCTTTAGTGCAGATGGGCATTAGGGTGTACAAGGTTGTGGATGATGATGCTGACAGATGAACAGTAGGGCATCAATAAAGAAAGGTGGATAACTGGATAATAATATGTTGAACTTAAAGCTACTAATCACATAAATAGGAACAATACAAGTTTCAAAATTTCTGACCTATTATGTTGATTTACCATGAATCTTTTCAAATTATTAAATTGCATAAATATTCATTTAAATTTAAGATGGTAAGGTGATATATGATATTTTTTTATGTATTTTTTAAGTAGTTTTGTGTGCTTGTCAGTGTTGTATTTAGTTGGTTTTGTTGATATCGGTGTATAGTATAGCTTTATGTTGACCTTTTGACCTTTTATGTTGAAGCTTTTGTGTTGTCTTTGGTTAGTTAAGCTTGATTAGTTAAAATAGTAAATGCTGCCAAACTATGCTCTCCTTAGTTAGTTATTTCCTTTTATGTATAACTATTTTATAAATGTATATATTGAAAAAGAAACAGTAAATAATTTATATGGAATATTTTTATTATGCATGCTGTAATGAAATGTGCTATGCTTTTTACCAATGATGCTTAAAATGTATACCCTAAAGTATAATATCTTAATTTAATCGTATTCCAAATATATTTGAAAACCTTGTATTCGTACGTATCGTATTGTTATTCGTACGACAGTCATACACTTTTCGATTTTTTAATTGTTATGCAAGATAATGGCATCCAACAGGACAGATATGGAGCTATCATTGGTAAAACATTTCCCTCAGCACCGCTAGTAGAAGCTTCAGTACCGCACGTTGCACCAAAGCATTTGCCTTTCAGAGGTCGCGTCGCAAGCCGCAAGCGCTGGCGATGGCTTTACTCATGTTGGTGTTTCGTACGCAGAGAGAGCGAGAGCCCTCTACCAGCTGCGAACGATGACTACGTCAACCGAGACGCGGTTCGGGGGTACGCCAACCGAGACTCGCTGTGTGAAGAGTACGGCGATGACTACGCTAACAGGGACGCGATACGTGAGGCGCGTGAGAGGGAAAGAGAAAGGGAACGGCAAGCGATCGAGTACAGGGAATACGTTAACGCACCGTCCACGTGGCGGACGGAACAAGATGGTGATGATAATAGGAACACGCAGCGGAGGCAGTCCAACAGGGGTATGCTGACCTTTTGTTTTGTTGATGTTCACAACTCATAGTTCATTTACATTTAAATCTGTTCGAATCCAATCGGCTGTAAGTTCCTTGAGCGACCCGATTTCACACTTTTGTATGATTTCACTCTTGATAGAGAAAGTAGTTTGGATTTGATGTGTTTGTTGTTAGTAATAAGGTTAGAAATAACGCTTAACAATTCGCATTCTAAACTCTGATTGCATTAAGTTTTCCATATTTAGGGAATCAAGATCTGGCAAAACTATTTTCCACTCGTGGGCATATCCATTTTTTTGTTGCAATAATATGGTCACTTATGCTTATATTTATATTTCACGCACTTGCTTTTTTTTCATGCCAATATACTTTTAACGTAAAAGCAAAATTGGAATCACGAACGGAATTAGAACCCGAATCTATTCATCTCGTAAACCAGGACATGCTCTCCTTGTTACTATACAACTGGGAGTGATCACGAAACTTTGATTGCAATGTAACAGGAGAAAATTTATGTGAATAGTTAGTATGGAAAAAATTAACTATGCACAAACTGCGTATTGACACTGTGAAATCCATACTAATTTGTGTTTCTCTCGGTTGCAATCGAGTTACGTGATCTCCTAATTTATCTAACCTAATTTATCCTTCACCATTTACAACCAACTTACGGGGTTGGAGTTGGTGTTCTGTTGATACTGCTAAATCATACATTATTAACTTACATGTTCATTGTATTTAAAGTAAACGTCTGAATATACATTTTCAATGTTTCCAGTGAGCAACAACGTATCGGCGGCGATGTCTCTAGTATCCGAGCACGGAGCGAACAACTTCGCGACGATACGAACCACGAGTATAGTCACCAAGCAGCAGAAGGAGCATAACCAGGTTCGACTCCATTCAATTCTAAAAAATTTAGAAAATCACTCGTACAAACTAAGAAAAACTACAGGGAAAATTAACTAGACTTGGGTATTATAAAAAAAAAGGTTTTGTGTGATGGTTACACATTTCACACGGACATCTCAACCTCGGAACATGAAATGCTCTGAAAAATGTATGAAATCACGTTCAACCAACTTTTGCGGGGTGAAGAGGAAGCTATTATACATCTGTCGCTCTTTACACTAGTGCTTGACACACACAGTAATTTAGTATCGATAAGTAATTAAACATGTGTATTTTGGGCCACGTTATATCGAAGGTTCGTGCTCCAAAAAATCATAACTGTGTTGCCATTAAATTGGCTACAATGACTAAGTTTAAGGTCGAATCGAGGGTTATGGAAGAAAATTGGTAAAAATGCTGGCAGCTCCTAAATAACGTAAAATAGCGGAACATAGTAAGCGAATGACGGTGATTCAGGTGTTCTAGGAGACACGTTTCTGTTTGACTTTTATCACGTTTTTTAAACACTCCAATAACAAAAAAAACTCGCGTGATCGCTCACCCACTCGTTAGTATATTAAAAAACGTTAGTTATTGAATCGCAATAATTTATTTTCAAGTTTTATTTAAGTTGTATTTAAATAGGTCAGATGGGCTTAGTCTAGTTAACTTATTTTATTTGGGGGCTCCCCCAATATAAGTAATACCATAGAATCCCCCTCATAGAATCATGTACAATTCTCCTTTCAGATTACTATAGTGTTCCATTATTTTCAGGAGATGCACGAACAAATGTCCGGTTACAAGCGAATGCGGCGCGAGCACCAAGCAGCGTTATTGAAGCTGGAAGAGCGCTGTAAAGCGGACGTTGAGGCGCACAAAGCGCAACTCGACAGGGAATATGATGCTTTACTGCAACAGCTTTCGAGGGATCTTGAGCGATTACAGGTGAATATGAACTGGAAGATTTACCCGGCGGCTTGAAAACAGTAAGCAGCACTCTCCATGGTACATTAAAATCGTCTGCGATTACCTAGAGGCCTGGCAAGATTGGTGATTATGGCACCCCAAAAGGGCGTTTTATGGGAGAGACCAGTGGGATCTTCCGGCCGATGCTGTGATCACCTGAGGTGTATTTCACTTTGACAGACCAACAGCTAAATGTTAAATTTTCCATTGTAAGTTTTTATATACATAAGCATATTGAGACTGTCATTTCCATACTGGGTAATGGTTTCAATAGCTGCGTGAGCGGGATGACGAGATACATCGTGTGATCTTTTGTTTTATGTATTTTCTCTTGATTGAAAATTAGATTATTTTTTTATAGACTTGTGTTTGACCACTATCACACCTGATGGTAAGTAAAGATGCGGTCTAGGTCGGATGTAACACGCTTGCCTAGAAGATACCTGTTCACTCTCGATTTGAAGACTCAAGGTTGTAGTTTTCGGGAAATACGAACGCCGGTAAAGCGTTCCACTCTTTGGCAGTTTGCATGATAAATTTGGAGTCAAATCCATTTTTTCGCACATGTGGTATGTTAATCATGTAACGGTGGCGTTTTTTCGTACATCTGATTATCCGATGGTGGAAAGGTGATGGCGGAATCAGGTTATGCAACTCCCAAATGCACTCAAATTGGTATAATACAGGCAGCAAAGAGCTCGGAAATTAAGTTGAAGAAATATAACAAGCTTTGGTCAGTTAAATGTATGAAAAACGGTTTCAAATATTATTCGGATGGGCATTCCCAACCACCGCTATAGCTATGAAATTTCATATTTGTTAGTTATCGCATCCATAAAACCATTGCTGTATTTGCAGACAAAACACTTACAAGAGCTCGAGCGCAAGCAGAAACAGAACGCGGCCGCTGAGAAAAAACTCATAAAAGACATCACAGCGCGGCAGGATCAGGATAGGAAAGCGTTCGATACGCAACGCAAACGAGAATACAAGGCGAACAAGGAACGATGGAAAAAGGAACTCAGTATGGACGATGCCACGCCTAAGAGACAACGAGATGCGACGTTGCAGTAAGTGTTACGTAACTTTGACTGTAACGCAACTTGTGTCCTTAATGTGTTGTTTTGGCAAAAGAATGCAATTGTGTTAAGCCCGATATCAACCTTGCGCTGCTCGAACGGGTTGATTTAATCTTTTCCACAGCACATGAACTGCATATTAAAATGTTCAAACGCATCAAAAATTGAATTTCAATAGGTTTCAATCAATTTAAGTAATTGCCACTGTTTTTGTGTCACAGAGTTGTTATTCTAATATAATTGTGTGCAGAATATGCTAGAGAATTATTTATAATAAAGCAGTTTCGCATAACGATATGAATAAAAAGTGTACACCCCACATGCCTCGAAATATTCAATAAATGCTCACTTTAATTGCCTTATCTTAAAGCAATAATAAAATGGCTAACATTTGTATGTTTTTTTATGCTAGCAAACATGCATATGACTCTCCTGACGGAAAGACGTCACTGTTGCCAATTAAAGAAAATGTTAGCCATATATATTCATGAATTAGTATCATTAACCAAAATAGTGACAATTCTCCATTAACTAATACCTATCCTTTGTAGATCCCAGAAGGACAGCCTGAAGCAAGCGGAGGCGGCGGAAGAAGCGAGGCTGGTGCGTTCTCAACGCGAGTATTTAGAACTGGAACTGCGACGGTTCAGGCGCCGCCGCATGCTCGCCTCGCATCACAAGGAACAAGAACTGCTCAGGGAGGTATGTGATCACGAAACTTTGATAGAATTTCAACTGGCGAAATTAAATTGTATATTTTTTCATAACTATCATGGATGTGTAAAACTAATCCACGTGTCTTGACGACCCGCACTTAGCGTGGTGCGTGGTGGCTGTCTCCATGTAACGATGACGATGTATATAACTTCTGGATAGATCACGCGTAAATTACATTGGTACTTGAAATCACCTCAATAATGCCGATCACCTTCGGGGCGCAAGACGCACACATTGACAATTCGACACCTAAATACGCCAAATTGTCAATGACACGAAATACAAATAAAATGCTGTTTGATCTTCTAAAAATTTAAAATTAAGATTTGTGGCAGTATTGCCTGCTAAGCTTAATAAACATTAATTTTTAATGTAATGAAAAATTTGTATCACTAACGGGGTTTTATTTCCCGAATTCATCGGGTCCTAAAGCCAGGACATGCTTTACTTCTGCTACCGTTACAAGTTAACCTACTTACGATGTCGGGCGTGCCACATTCCGCGTGGAAAACGGGTAGAAAGCCCAAGCAAAATGGTTTTACCTATTATTATTTTTTTATTGTTTGTTAAGTTTATTTGACCACTATCTCACCTGATGGTAAGTGACGATGTGGTCTATTATGTAACACGCTTGCCTAGAAGATACCTGTTCACTCTCGATTTGAAGAGTATATTAGCAGTAGTAGGTACTAAAAGTTTATAGTTTTCGGGAAATACGGACGCTACTCTTTGGCTGTTCGCATGATAAACGTGGAACCAAATCGCTATATTTCTCAATATATTCTCTTTTGATTTCAGGAGTTGAACAAACGGCAACAACAGTTAGAGCAGGCGCATGCGATGTTATTACGGCATCACGAGAAAACGCAGGAGTTGGAGTACCGACAACAGAAAGGCGTCCATGCGCTTAGGTAATCATTATTTATTGTATGGATAGAATAATAATTTAAATAAGATTTTTTAAGATTTCACTCTCACTCCTCGCTAAATGGCCGCCGCTCTTACACGCGGTTCTCGTGGACACATTTCATTTTCCGATCAATTGCAGTACTGTAAATAAGTGGTAGAACAAACCTATAACATAGGACACTTTTATCACATCAATACATTGCCGCAGAACGGAATGGAATCTAACGGAATTTTTTATTACCTTTGCATAATGAACTGTATGTCAATTGCGTAAAGTACAAACTAGCAGTTAAAAATAATGTTACAGGTAATTCTCGCCGAATCCTCGTCGGCTTTGTAAAATTCGATTCGCTTTCATTCCGTTCCGCAGCAAAATCAATTAACCTGAAGGTTTTCTTTTGAAATGATCTATTTTAACAATTTTAATATTTTTGTTTTCAGAGAAGAACAGTTATCTAATCAGCACGCGACGGAGTTAGCGAATCAGCGCGAATACATGCAGCGGGCGGAACATGAGCTGAGAAAGAAACACGCGTTACAACTTAAACAACAGCCGAAGAGTCTCAAGGTAACTTAAAATTCAAGTATTTTTTAGCAGATACGGGTTAATCGTTAAAGGAAATCTAAATGGAATGTGATATTTAGGTTATGAATTTCTATTAAATTGGCGTTCTACTTCAACGTAAACGTTCCTACCGAAATCTGAAAGCCAGCGTAATCGGTCCATATTCTCATCTCAGCTGCGAACGACATCTCGATAACATTTCACTGATACAATCAATAAATCTTTTTTTTGGCAAGTTTGACATTTTGTGCTGACGCTAGACACGACTTAGCGTAACGTTTATATTCTCTTTGGACACGACATTCTCGCTGCAATGGTTAAGAGACGCGACGCAAACATGGATGTCACCACCTACGATGTCCATACGCCGACCTCTGCGTGTGAATGAGACTATATTTCAGACACGGTATATTTCTATAGTAGGTATCGTGACGTGATGTAAGTGGCCTATGGCGTTTATAGTAGGCCAAGAAAGTTTATCAGTTTACTTCAATATTTTACACATTTTGAAATGTTTACGTACTTTATTGTTACAGCAAAAAGAAATGCAGATACGCAAACAGTTCCGCGAAACGTGCAAGATACAGACGCGCCAGTATAAGGAGCTAAAGGCTTTAATATTGCAGACAACCCCTAAAGTAAGTTTATATTTTATTTATATTTAATATAAGTTTATATTATTATCAAGTTTTAATTTATACCAAATAAAATACTTCTTTGTTTACCATTAAAGTAAGTTTACCATCACATTTATATTTAACCAGTCTTTCGTGATTATTTGCAAGATTCGAGAAAAAAAAGTTAAAATTATGTGAAACCATATATAGTATTTAGTTTGATCCTAATACTTGGCATTTTCAGTATACCTTAAAAAAATTAAAATCTAAATTATATTTAGTAAAACTTCCATGCTTGTCTTCCAGGAACATCAAAAAGAAGTTATAAAGTCGTTAAAGGACGAGAAACGGCGCAAGCTCGTGTTATTAGGAGAGCAGTACGACCAGAGCATCACAGAAATGCTGCAGAAACAGACCGTCAGGCTCGACGAGAGTCAAATGGTAAGGATCAGATAATAATATAAATCCTAAACTTTAAACAGGATTAAATTTGAACTTCCACTCACACATATATACCTACTTACACTCGCACAACCACTCACACTCTGATAATTGACTGAAACTACACCAGTTTGCTAACTTCAACCTACACAAAAAATACTAATTTAAAAAAGTTGGGTTTTAGGTCTATTAGTGCTCAAGTCTGGATTGTATTCATAATAATTTATCATTTCATGACTGAAATCTCTACTAAGCACCGATTGCTGACTGACCATAGTTAGGTGTCAAGGGCCTTAGTTTATGTTTTAATTTTTGTATGAAACTTACAGCCAAAACAGAAGGTAAACTTATAATAATAGAAACTAGCTACAAATTTCTAAATAATTTAAATGGTAATCGTCAGTTCTCACCTAATTTAATGTCCCAATCAAGATATTCAATGAACTCTGTATTTTTCAGATGGAATGCCAACAGCTGAAGATGCAACTGGAGCACGAGTTAGACATGTTGACTGCATATCAGAGTAAAAGCAAGATGCAAGCTGAAGCGCAGCGGAACCGGGAGCGGCGAGAACTGGAGGAGAGGGTGGCCGTGCGCCGAGCGCTGCTCGAACAGAAGGTATCACGTTATTGTCCAGGGTAGTGGCATATTGGGCAGGGCAGGGGTAAACTGTGCAGTTTAGTTGCACCTTGTGCAGGGTAAATGGGGCGCATTGTGCAGGGCAGGGGTACAATGTGCAGGGTAGGATTACTGAAGAGTAGGGGGTGCATTGTGGAGGGTAGGGGTATACTATGCAGGGTAGTGTGGCACATTGTGCAGGGTAGGGGTACACTATATGGGGTAGAGTGGCAAATTGTGTGGGGTATTGTGACACAATGTGCAGGGCAAGAGGTACACTCTGTGGGGTATCGTAGCACATTGTGTGCGGTAAGCGTACACTGTGGGGTAATATGGCACATTGTGCAGGCTAGTGGTATCTTTGAGGAGTAGCGGCGTAATGGTACTAAAGCAAAAGTGGTTGTCTTACTTTATATGAAGGTAACAAAGGCAAAAGGGGCTTTATGCTGAGTTTTTATCCTTTCCACCATCGGACAACCAAATGTACGAAAAAACGCCACCGTTACATGGTTAATACCCTACATGTGCGAACAAAGCGATTTGGCTCCACGTATATCATGCGAACAGCCAAAGAGTGGAACGCTTTACCGGCGTCCGTATTTCCCGAAAACTACAACCTTGAGAGTCTTCAAATCGAGAGTGAACAGGTATCTTCTAGGCAAGCGCGTTACATCCTAGACCGCATCGTTACTTACCATCAGGTGCGACAGTAGTCAAGCGCAAGCCTATCAAACAATAAAAAAAAGTTACTGAGTAAGCTCCACAAGAGGTCTATATCCATTCCACACTAAACAAGCCCCTTCATAGATGGAGTCGGAATGCGCGCAGTTCGTAGCGGAGCGCGCGGAGCGGACGCGCATGCTGCACGAGAAGCACGAGCGGGACCTCGACCACTTCGACAACGAGAGCGCGAGGCTCGGCTTCAGGTACAAACTACCCATCTATCTGTCCACTCCATATTCATACTCTTTTTATACACTCGCAATAAAACCAATAACAAAAACATAAGTACTTATTTCTAATTGTGCATACACTACAAGCAAACCAGCTTCCGCAAGCAGCACATATATTCATACTCATTCAATTATAGCTGTTTCCACACGTGCAATTTAAATCAGATGCGTTTTTAACGTCTCGGTTTGCAATTAGGACCGCCCCATCACTTCCCGGGGGTGCCGAAGACCCAGCTAACAATGTCCAAGGAATGGACGGCAGGATGTTTTTCGGTACATTAAATGTTTGTGATCACCAACCCACCTGCCAAGTGTGGTGATTATGGAAAATATGATAAGCGTCTAAATTGACGTTATCTGGGTGACGCCTGTGTAGAGCAATGGACGTCTTCTGTGTGATTTTGAAATTCTTCTAATACTGAAGTAGGCGCCTATGTTTGACACAATTTTACCTGATTTGAAGTGAGGTAGAGCAAACATCCCAAGAGATGCGCATTCACTCTTGACTGCGACAGCCTCTGTTTGATGACATACTTTTTTTTGATATTTAGAATTAACGTTTTCAGCAGCAAGGTTGGCCGAATTCTTTTTTTCTGTCATTAAGTCTGAACGAGTAGTGGCATTTATATGCAAGTGGCTTAGTCTTCCTGGTACAATTGAACTCATGATTAAAATGTTTTATTTTTAATTCCTAGCGTAACTTTAAGATTGGTACTCTAATTTCGAATTACAATCTAGCCAAAGATATTTGGCCAATAAGCAATTTCATTTTAACTTAAACTTTCAAAATCCTAATTTTTAAAACTGTGTCCAGTAACACTAATCTTATTGTCTCTATTATGGCGAAGACACTTTATTCCATGTGTTCTTTTCTTGAAGCACAAGTTGCACTGCACTAATATCTATTCCGTAACACTATAACACTACACTAACTGAAGAAAATTTTGTTCTTTTAAGTCTTCTAACTATATCCGTGTGGTCGAAGAGCTGGATTGCCTCGACGTTCACGTGATGATTAAAATGTAACGTAAGTTTTCCTATTCCAGCGCACTAGCGATCGCCGAGGGCAGTCGGGAGGGTTACGGCGAAGAAGAACAATCCCTATCGGGGTCGATGCTATCGCTGGCGCATAGCAACTCCTCCGCAAGCTTCGCCGCAGGCTCTCTGTAGTCTACCGCTCATCGATACACGCTGCGAGTGAAACATGGACTAGCAAACCTAAAACATGGGATAGTAACCCTAAAACATGGGATAGTAACCCTAAATAATGGGGTAGTGACCCTAAAACATGAGTTAGCTGGCTTGACACATGGACTAGCAAGCTTGGCAAGCTTCTTGAGAATAATGAATAAGTATTAGCGATTGTAGGCGTCAGGGGAAATGGAGAATTTGCATCTTGACTGCGAATTAGCTGGCAAATGTACTTGCAGATTTCAAGTAGTTTCTGTGTATTCAAAGACTTCTAGACTGGCGTGAGCCGTCGTCGCGTTATCTATTAATTCCAATTATAAGTTGTGTGATTAACAATTTTAAAAAAATCGGTGATTCGAAAATATGTTATGCTTCGTGATATGGCAATAATTATGACAACACCTAGGTGTAGCCGTGTTTTATGAGAAATATATAATTTTAAAATAGCAAATCAATATGGCATATGACAGTTAGGGATCGCCCATTAATCACGCGAACTTCGAAAGGGGGGAGGGGGTTCGGAAAAAGTAAGGAAATATCACCACCACCAAAAAATACCATCACAGAGAAAATGTATTTATTTTTTTCGTTGAACGCGAGATTTGTGAACCGAAAGCGGCGCGTGATTTTGACTCGCCGTAGCCGGGCAATGAAATCCCCGCCTTAATTTCCCAGAATAAAATTATACCTGTATATAAAGGTACTCTGAAATGATGTAAAAATACATACTGTGTACAAAAAAATACACGTGATTTAGGTTTTTGAATTGGTCTAAAACGTCAACATGTATCACTAGGTTAGACCGGTGGGGGATTGAAAGTTGCTGAAAAGAATCACGTGATGAATGGACGACCCCTAAGTAATAGCTTTATTAAACTCTGTAACCGAACCACTTCATGCTGTATTCAAATGCATAGCATTGGAGTACTTTTTCAGGTCGCATTCAACTCCCGTTGGTTCGCATTCAAGATCTCTTCTCCATTGATTAGTATTAGCTGCGGCTCCAAATACCTCTTTTTAAAAGGTGATTATTTTGCATCGCTGCGCGCATCATTACATTCCCTTCCACGGAGACTTAGTGCTTGTTTGTTATTCCTATGAGTTACAACACAACGAAACTAAACTAATTTCTGAAGTTGGCTTTGCGCATGTACTAGACTATTTTCAAAATGTATTAAAAACGAATGTGCTTTAGACCACATGACTGAAGTAAAACTTCTTTAGCTCCATCTCTCTTGCCCCTACAGTAATGTACGAAACGTAACTATCTTCACGTGGAGAGGGAGATATAAGGTATATCCCCCATGTCTTATCGGAACTTCCGTTCACCTCATCAGGTTACTCCCCAAGTCAAGCGTGCGTAAAGAAGTTTTACTTCAAAGATGCTATCGTAGCCATGCGATCAACTTCAGAGCGGCTTTCGTTGACATCACTCGTGATTTTAGTGAAGTGTTTGTAGCTATTTTTGAGACTTGCAATTTGTCGAGAATTGCTTTGGTACACGGTTGTTGGCAGTCTTGTAATTTCATGTTTCACTTCGCGGCATTCTACCTAATGCTGCTGCCAAAATATTGTCAATGTTGTTCATAATGGCCTGTAGTCGCATTTCAAACGCTTGTGTAAGTATACGCGCCTTCGAAATAACATGAGTGTACTAAACTCTAGTTCCCTGCCTTTAGTTGTATTAAATAATAATTTAAGGACTGTCGACGAATGATGAATCAGTTTTAAATTCAAACTTAACCAAGATTTAACAAAGAAACTGATAATACAATCTGTTAACGATCTAAGATTTCGCTCACGATTTTTAACTCTGTGACGTAACAAATTGCACAGTTTTTCGGCTACCTCATTAGATTCGGCGCGTCGTAGTATGTAACATGACAAATTAAATTAAGACGTGTAAAAGATGTGTGATTTTGGAATAGTATTATTTCAGAGTATTTTATGTCAGTTTTGGCAGCGGCATTGTTGTACCCATCTCCCATTTATAACTGAGACTGTAGCCCTCCCGCGAGAAGGAAAACAACTATTCGTTTTGATATAAAGGAAAAGGGTGTTAATTTCACTACTCGACATAAGTTTAACAGTCAATCAATTTGGACTACCTTTCAATCAAATCATATTATTCAATCTGAAAAAAAAAAACGAGTGTGCTTTAGACCACACGACTGAAGTAAAACTTCTGTAGTTTAGCTCTATCTGTCGGCCGGTATAACTTTGCTTTGTAATGTTAATGTCGCCATCATGACAATTGTAAATTGTCATTTTACTGGAAATTCCTACATAATAATACAATTTTTTTACTTTGTTATGTTGACAATGGAGATCTACGTGAACCGACTTCAACTTCCGTTCGCCTCGCATTTGCTAGCTTACTTCCCAAGTCAAGCGTGCGTAAAGAAGTTTTACTTCAAAAGTCGCAAAGACGCTCCATGCGATAATACCACATTACATATGGAACAAACATTTGAATTTGTTGAGTTTGAATAATTATTTAAAGTTCAAATTAGATTATATTAAAGCAGAATAGATTCTGAGGCATAAAAAGAGCGATGAACATGAACGCGGCCTGGATACTATTGGCTTTATAACGGCAATATTAAAATTTTAGTGTAAAAAGAAACTTAATTTATTGAATACGAATGTTTACTTTACGTCTTCCAAATGAAAAAATAAGGTACAGTATTTGTAGTGAGTGTGATTCGGGAGGGCATTTCCTATTCTATTACACTATTAAGTTTATTGCACTCCATAATACTTATTTACTTTAGCGGCGCGCGGCGGTCGACTCGACGAGATGCCATTCGGATTTTCGTACTCCAATATCTTGTTTCCGTTGTCGATTTAGCACAAAGTTTTTTTATTTTTCAGTTGACAGTAGCTATGAAATTGTTGTAAAAAAAATGAGACGGCAAAAGGCAATTCAACGAATTATGCATTTCATTGCTATATTCATTAAAGTTTTCAAGTGTTAAGTAAATCATTTAAAATTAGCAAATATTTTTAGTGCACGATTTACGTTCTCCAAGGTTCCCCAACGGTTTCTCGTCGTTTTGATGCCAAAAACCTTCAAAATGTTTCTGTCATTTGTCTTTAAGCTTTAGTTCTTACGGTGTACTGCTTAGGCATTTTTTTCATAACTCCAGTGATAAATCTACACCACCGATAAGATGACATGTTTTATTGGATGATATTTACGTTGATAAGCAAGCTTTAAAAGTAAAACATGTCCAAAGTATTTGATATTATACCGACGCCGCGTGTGCCTATACATTGAACTATTCGCAAAATGGCAGAAACATTTTGAGGCTTTGCTAAAACGCGTGTTGTAGTGTTTGAATCTGTCGAATGCGATCCGTGAGAATGAAACGCTTTTATATTAGATATTACTCATTCGATGCCAATGCTCCGTCGTTTCTGTTGTACCATTTGGCACTAAAATGTTGATTGTAAATTCTAATTACAACAAAACATATTTTAGGAGATAAATACTCGCGATAACAAAACACCGGCCGGATATTTTATATACACAAATATAAAATAAATCGGATACTTGTCGGGCTAGACGTAAGTTAAATTTTATATTACAAGCCTTAGAATATTGTTAGACCGTCCATCTTAAAAATACGGCGAATAAAAATATACTTCAGTAAGCACAAACGACGGAGTGGTGTAAACGAAATATTAGTATTCCTGATTCTACTCTTTGTATAAATAAATACGTAGTATGTAATGTTTCCATAGTGGTTTTAGCTAATTTTTCATCTTGATATTCTGTCGTACAAGATCGAAGATTTCCAGTTCGAAGTACCGCCTGAGAGCGGTAGTCAAATGATATTAAGGTAAACTTTGTAGTGTAACCCGGGAATGTTAGTCCTCGAAGTGTACGCTTAAAAATTTGACAAAAGGCATTGATTAGATTGTAGTTCGCCAACGGACGCGCCGAGCGCGGCGCTCGCCTCCCGCCATGTGAAACGAATACTGTTATATACAAACATTAGATAGTCAAAATTGTAATATTCATATCATTAGGTTTTACTTTAGGAACGATTTTGCATGTAATTGTATTGTTGTTAGTTGAATTTTTAGAGCGGACTGATCAAATTTGTTTATTGGCCTATTGAGTTTATTGAAATTTAATGTTTTCGGAACAAAAACGAACGCTTATTTTAGAACGTTTTAGATTTTAAAATGATTGTGACACGCTTTACTAAACTACAGTAACGGGTGATGTACCAATAACGCGTACTGTTTACCCGACTGCCAGATATGTTGTGTAAATAATATAAAAAATATTATATATATTATGTATGTATTAGCGAGCACATAATTGCCTTAATACTTGGAGGGGCGCGCGGAGCTCGGCGTTTTGTATATAAAGAACAATAATATAATAATTAAACTATATTAAATAGTTTGTTACTTTTGTAAGGTGCGAGTGCGTTGTTCGTGTAAAGCGAAGCAAGGCCCCGTGCGGGGACCTATGATGTGCTATTTTTCTTTAATTTAGTGCCCAAATACACCTTGTATTTTCAACTAAGCTTACCAGTCATCAATATATAGGTAAATACAATTTATTATTTAATTTAACTATTATATTAGTCATAAATATCCAAATTTAGTTAATGCTATTTTTTTAAAGTATTTTTTATTATATTGATTCGTTTTTCCTTTCTATATCACATTGCTAGTAAGCAAAAGCATCACACGATGTGATCGTATTATTTGAGTCTGTCGTTTTCGTGGTTAATATTTACGCGAACTAATCGGTAAAGGTTCGAAATAATTACAAAGAAGTAAGGGTTGGAACAAAGATATAAATATTGCAACACAAGGTCACTGGTTTTCTCGTCAAATAATATTTGCTTGAATTCTATAGATAATGCTAGGGGAAACGAGTGACGTCGTGTTCATTCGAATGTAAATTAGTCTCCTTCAATAATATCCTCCAAAATCGACCAAGTAAATGACAATAATCTCTAGACACAAGCCTAACAACTCATCGTTCTGTCTGTATTTTATACATCGATATTAGCACGTATACAGCAGCTAACTTTGTTAATCCAATCAAAAGCATGAACATTTTAACAGAAATATAGTAATTAAACATTATATTTCAGATAACATTCTTCCCTTGTCTCAAATAGACGTATAAAACGTTAGCTGCTGTATCACCGTAACGAACATCTTTAAAAAAATCTGCAAACGAAGCACTATGGAATTGAATTGTAAGACATTAACTTCGCTTGCGTGCTATGGTCGATACTTATCATTAGTCGCATACAGCCTTATTAATAAACACGAACTAGCTTTAGACTAGTTACACCATCTTTTGTCTCTTTCGATCCAGCTAAATATTCCAGTAGCAAAAAAAAGGACAAAAGCTGAAGTAACTAATCCGAGACTAACACCTGTTTATTAATAAGGCTGATAGTGTTTCTCGCGCTCTGTAGTGCAACCCGAAAACCGTGCAGTCATTTTAATATTTACTTACATAATTAACACGAATTACTATTTAATTTTACCCCTATTAATTATAATACACATTACCGTACTGCACGGGCGAAAGGTAGAACGCGTAGGCATCAAGAATATTTCCCAAATACCCACCACTTTGCTCGGGTTTCAAATTATCATCTATCCTTTGTTCGTGATACATTGAGATTCATATTATTAGTGTCGCACTATTTTAAAACATAAAATATTAGAGTTTATTGTCGTGCATTGTGCAAGTGCATTAAAAAATAATAGTGAATAAAATCACGGGTAGAGATAATTTGGGACCGGCCTTTAGCTGTCTAGAGTTAGTTATAAAACGATCACCCCTTCTGCAGTCACGATGGACAAATAATGATAACTTTATAGAAGTACCAAACTTAGTTAAAGATCACATATTATGTACATTTAATAAATAATTTTTATATTTTACCATTGTATAGTCGTTTATCACCGGTAGTTAGAATATTGCGGAGTGACAAGGTGCGTGCGGCCGAAGGTTATTGGTTTTTTATAGTTTTCGATTGTTTGCGGGCCGCCCACGACACCGTTGTTTTATTTTTTGTTATATTATATTTAAATAACACTGACTTGTAGTTTAAAATTATTATCATTAATATTGTAATATAATCTTATTAATGAAAAAATCAAACTGAAAATAAATAAAATAGAAATAATTTTTACTTTTTACTTGTCCTTATACATTTATACTCGCTAAGATAGAAATAAAAATATCATAATTATACGTAGGTGCTAGGGAATAGAGATCCTTTAAAAAAGGGATCGTAAGACTTTACTCTCCTTCATTTCATACTGATGACCGAGGATATCTGCAAAGTCCACGGACAGTTCAATGTACCAGACATTCCCTGGATATTTAAAACCAAATTGTTTGCCGGCATCCATATTTTGATTAGACTAAATTAATATATATTCCATGTATAAGTTCTATATAAGTATTAAGTATGATATAATCTGCGCCTGAACATAGTTTGTATTTTAAAAAAGTAAAAGCGTCATATTATAACGTCCGTCTTAATGTTTATAGTTTCTCGGGTCTCGAGAATTATGTACCCGGGAAACCGAGGCAATTTAATTTGTTTTGTTTAAATAACGAAAACTGACGAAAAGTGAATATGCCGAATCGAGGACTCGACAAAAGACGAATAACATAATAACGAAAAAGACTTGACGCATGTAAAATTTGGCGAGTCAAGGATTTGACCAAAACACGAATTTGACGAATGTCGTGGCTACCTTATCGAGAGAGGTGAGAATAAATAAAACACAATATTTGAACTATTTAAAAAAAATCTACTCCATTTTCCATAAAACATAACATATGTAACGAAAAAACGAAAGAACAACAATACAAGAAAGTAAATGGGAAGGCTTATCACTAAATTACATAATGATCTTAGAGATATTTTTACAAATTTCACGTAAATGCTAAAAGAAGGAATAAAGCAACCATGATTGTTCATTAAACAACATAAAATATACATGTGTATGACTCATCCCTGCTAGTGACGTTGTAGTAGAAGATTAGGGATAGGTGGAATATAATTTCACTAATCCCTACCACGGGGATGGGTTGGTAGGGACAAGTGGAATAAGCCTACTTATTAACAGATTTTAGAAATAAACTTTTTAGTGCATCGAATCACATTAGCATTATTTTACATTTTAACAATATAATATAGATTCTCTAACAATAAAATATAGATACACAAGCCTTTGTGCATTGTTAATGCATGTTATAATCGATCATGCAATCCATTTGTATTTTTCAAATTCAATTTCATTTCAATATAAAATAAAAAAATGTACACATAGTTTTACGACTATACTACAAAATGCGTTTGATTTAGTTTCATGCATAATAATTAAATCGTTTACTTGGCATCTAATTTTATTTTAACTTTAAATATCGTTTTTATAACGAAACGCAAAGTTGAACCTTTCCCCGTCCTTCCTTTTATACAGTCTCATAATCTTTCGCATTTAGTATATCCCATTCTGTGGCTCAACTTTGGTCAGTAACATTTGATCCAACGAGGCGTAGGAGTCATTTTATATTCTTCTTCATACATTCAACTTTCATTTGGGGCTTTTAAATCAGTCGCTAAGGCCTAAAATCAAATAAACTTCGGGCGCTCGCTCTCTCAAAGTTTTGGAAAAAAAATATTAATAGCGGGCGCCAGCTTTAACTCTATCTGAAGTGATGCGTGCCCTGTTACGTTACAACTCGTAAGTTCTTATTCTAAGACTCGGAACGTAACTTCAGAACAGTCGGTCAAAAAGTTAAAACCGTTTCGTCTACGCTTCATCGGATCGGCGAGCGTACTTTGAAAGCTTAGCTTCATTGTCTAGCCTAGAGCGGGTATAATTGCAGTGGTTGGCTGAATTACATATTCTAAAGTGTTTTTAGTACTATAAATCTCAAAATTCCATTTTACATACAGTTCGAAATTTTGCGTGAATTCCATGTCGTGTGTTGCTATTGTATATTTATTTTCGTCTCGCCTCAAATTTATTTATTAAAGCCAATTTTTTTGTCATCAAGTTGACAAATACCCCTTACTAATAAACATTGTACAATTAAAGAATAGTTATGTTGTGTTTTGTTTCCCTCCATCAAGTTTGAATTAGACAACTGAGTAGCTATTCCACTGTTTTGCAGTGTTTATTAGTAAAGGGGATATTGGTGTCGATTCTATGTCGCATTCTCTAAAGCTAAACGAAATTAACATATTTCCGTCTTTTTCATTTCCTCTTTATCAGAAGAGTACCGCCATACTTTGAGTTTACTTTAGTTTTAGAAAATGCGACACAGAATCGACTCCTATGTTTACGTTATTCATTAACTCTACTTAAATTAAGAAACGTCAATTGAAATATATGGCAACACAAACTAAAGTGTGCAATTTTAAATGACATTGGTGTCGATTCTGTGTCACATACTCTAAAGCTAAACGAAATTAACATATTTCCGTCTTTTTCATTTCCCCTTTATGAAGAAGAGTACCGCCATACTTTAAATTTACTTTAGTTTTAGAGAATGCGACGCAGTATCGGTACCATTTGTCATTTAATATTAAGAGGCGTGATTGGCGGAATGCTGCGGCAAGAAAAAAATGAGACTGTTCACACCAAATGAAAAGTAGTAAAGCTCAAAGTAAATGCACTCACCTATAAGTCGGCTAACTCGTCTTCAAAGTAATCTAGGGTCCAGTGGTAAAGCAGGTGGTGGAGATGCCGTCACACAGTCAGTGCCACGCGTGGGAATATAGCACTTTCCCAGATTAAGCGATCTATAGGCGTCGCACACGCGAATAAATGTGCTCTTCTCTTTCAGAAGGTATTCTAAGCACTCTGGTGGCAGATACCGATACCGAGCCAGAGCAAATAAAGGCGGGAGAAAGTATAGAAATGAATATAGAGCGTCGGCGGTTAGCGGTTGAATGTCGACCGATACATCGGCAGCTTCAGCAATGGTTTTATATATTTTGGCACCACACTTTTTGTGTATTTAACAGAGTCAAGTAATTGATAATTTCTCAAGTTAATGATATTTCACACAGATATGTGTTAAGTTACAGTACAAGTCATCAAGTCGTAGTCTAGTCATACTCCATAACTAAACATAGACATAGAAGCTTCTATGGAGTTTTGGAAACAGCACGAAAATAAACGTTTCACCATCATTATT
The DNA here is from genome assembly GCA_905220475.3 of Ennomos fuscantarius. Classification (NCBI taxonomy): domain Eukaryota; kingdom Metazoa; phylum Arthropoda; class Insecta; order Lepidoptera; family Geometridae; genus Ennomos; species Ennomos fuscantarius. Next base: position 7,247,332 of record HG992044.1, read on the forward strand.
CCACTTTCCCACACTCATGCCTGTAATCCAGCACTTAACGAATAAAACACCACCAATTTTATGCACTAACACTGGAAATAGCACAAGTTTTGAAAAATAATACAATGAATAATACGATGAAGCAATCTTTATCGTTTTTCCGCCAAAAACTGATGGTCGGGTTTCTTCGGGCGAGGTCGGCGCGTAACTAGCGCCGCATGCGGCCATAGCTGGTCAACTCATCGACCGGCTGAACGGTTATTGAATGAACATCAGATGGAAATACTATACGCATTTGATGTGAACAATAACGGCATAAACATGGTATTTACAACTAAGGCTGGGCCCTTGGGCACCTGACCAGTCACGCAACTGATCTATATCTACACATAAGAGGGACTTGCGAAACTGATCACTTTACAGACAATGAAGCTAAGTTTCTCGTACGTTTGTCAAACTCGTGTCAACTAACACACCAAATACTGAACACTCATTTTTTTTTTAAATGTTTTGGCTCCACACTTTTGTGTATTTAGCTAGTGTCAAGTAATTGATAATTTATCAAGTTAATGATATTTAACGCAAATATGTGTCAAGTCACAGTCGAAGTCATCAAGTCAAATCATAGTCCAGTCAAAGACATACTCCTAGTAAAGTGGTGGCAACTTTACTTGAAGCTTCTATGGAGTTTTGGAAACAACACGAAAAAAAAAGTTTCACCATCATTATACCACTTTCCCATACTTATGCCTGTAATCCAGCACTTAACGAATAAAATGCCACCAATTTTATGCACTAACACTGAAAATAACACAAGTTTTGGAAAATAATACAATCCAGCGACGCGATCTTTTTCGTTTTCCCGCCAAAAACCTGAACACTCATTGGTTGTGTCGATCATTGGCCGTTTCAAAAATTCAACCAATTACAGTATTAATGAGTTTGACAAACGTACAAGAACCCGGGGGTAAACCTTTCAAAGCAGTGTCTAGTACAAACAGGTAGTTTACTGCGTGGGCGAGAAGTCGGTGGGCTCGAGGATGCGGCAGTGCATCTCTCGGATGAGGGGCACGGTGTACGCGACGCATTCGTCCCACCCCGGGTTGCGCCACGTGCTCTCGCGGGTCTCACGCCTGGCTTGCAAGTTCTTATAGCCTGGGGACAAACATAGCGGTGAAAGTAACGCTTTGTTCAAATAAAGTTATTCTTTATATATAAATCTCGTGTCACAATGTTTGTCCTCAATAGACTCCTAAACCACTTAACCGATTATAATAAAATTCGCACACCATGTGCAGTTCGATCCAACTTGAGAGATAAGATAGTTTATCTCAATCTATAATAGATATATATTAAATACCCGTGCGAAGCCGGGGCGGGCCGCTAGTTTATACATATAAAATTCAGAGTCCTGACTGACTGACTTATATATCAACGCATAGCCTATACCGCTGGTCTTAGAGACTTGAAATTTGGAAGGTGTGTTCTTTGTAAAGTGTAAGTATCCAGTAAGAAAGGGTTTTTCGAAATTCCATTCTTATGAGGGTGAAATGGGTGGTTGAATTATTTATGAATAAATATCTTTTTTTTCCTATAGGCCACGCGTCACGCGGGCTATGCTACTATGCACATAAACCGCGTATTAAAACTGTCAAATCCATACAAATTTGTGTTTCCATTAGTTGCAATCGAGTTACGTGATCGCCCAGCAGGGGGGGTGATCACGAAACTGATTGCAATGAAACAGGAGAAATTTCCATACTAACAATGCACATCAACTGCATATTGAAACTGTCAAATCCATACAAATTTGTGTTTCTGTTGTTTGCTATCGAGTTACGTGTTCGCCCAGCTGTGTTCAGTAGCAGACGTCTTCCAGCTGAAGATGTGACCCGCCTATCAGAAAGCTATGTAATACTTACACCAAATGTGATGTACGTTGTACAAGCGTCCAATCTGCGAGAAGTACCCGGCGAAGGCCTCATTTTGCGCGCGACGGTACGTTAGCCCGCGCGCCCAGTTGTTGCCCCACTCGATCATGGTGCCTGGCTTCAGGCTGGAAGGTTATAATTAAAACCAATGAGATAAGAATGCATAAGAACAACTAATGCAAAGTCTATTAAAATACAACTTAGCTAAGCAACACTTTCCCCCGGGTTCTCGTATATTTTTGTTAAATTCATGTCAACTTACTAGGTGGAAGGATTTTTTTGCAAAGTACATCTAGGTAGGTACCACCGCTTTGCCAGTTATTTTGCCGCCAAGTAGTAGTGTGGAAGCATTACTGTGTTTCGGTTTGAAGGGCACTGTAGCTAGTGAAATTACTGGACAATTGAGTCTATGATTTGATCTCACAGTCGAGTAATCTTATTACCAGTCTGTGCTGATGTCTCAGGGTAGTTTGCGCAGTGCAGTGTCGCACGAAACTTTATATTTTAGAGTTCCGAGTGACACCGATAGTCAACGTAAGTATTAATTTAGCGATATAGTGGAGCACAGCCCTAGGCAATGGAAATTGAGTCTATCAATTTGGTGGACTGTTGTGTATGAAAATAGGTTTTATATTAGTTTACAGTCAACTTCTTTTTGTTTTGTTTTATTCTCCTTTCTTTTATATTGTATTTGATTGTCTTTTGTTTTTTCAGTTCTTATCTTTCTCCTTACCTCAATAAATATGCACTTTATAAAGTTATTGTGATCGTTTTATTGAACATAATATGGACCATCTAAAAATTAGGATGGAACTATTTGATGTAAGCTAGAGATAGACTGATCTTTTATGAACAGCATTCTCCATTATATACCTGTAAGAACGGATCTCGTAAATGTTGCTAGGTGAGCGAGGCTCTCCATTGGGCCAGAAGCTGAAGGCAAGCAGATACTGCAAGTGGCGGGAACGCACCAGCTGGCCACGCTCTTTCTCTAGGGTGCTGTATTCCTGTAAAACAATAATACTGTTAAATTCCTATTGAATACAAATGTGGTGTGACAGCCTCTGTGGTGTAGTGGTTTAGCAGGTCGGTTCATAACCTGGCGATGGGTTTTATTCATGTGCACAGAATAGTGAGTGAGTGAATTCTAAGTCTGGGTGTTATGGGACCATGGTCCTCGGAGTTCCTGGGTCCCAAAACACAGAGAATCCTAGTTAGGGTTGAGGATCTATGTACATGTTTTTTCTTTAAAACAATAGAAAAACTGTTCAAGTTTAGCAAATATGCAACATTAATTATCATAGATATCATCACATCATCATCATCTATGTATGTGATTGTTGGGCGTTATTATTATTATCATAAATGAAATATTTAATTAACTATATGAACAGAGAGGGTTCATTACTACTACACTAATATAAACATAAAAGTGACACATCATCTATTTGTCTACATGTTTCTATGTAACTTTTACACCAAAACAGTAGAACCAATGTGGAATTGCTAATGCTAACATGATAAACATAGCTAAATATTTTTTATTCCAGAAAATTAAGGTCATCAAGAAAGCTTTCAATTAAACCATGGGCTGCCTCTAGTAGGAAATGTCTTAAATTAATATTATTGTCGAACCATCCTTACTTACGGTATTTTCTCTAAACAGTATCTTGGCCTTATCAATTTTCTCAAAGCCTCCAACATATCTCCACAGATGTAAGGCTTGGTCCATATCCCCCACTGAAACTGTCCATGATCCCACCAGCTCGCAACCCAGATCTGATTTACGGGATTCAACAAACTCAACTGATGTTTTGCTGAAAATTTGGTTATAAATAGGTTGATAGAATAGAGTAACTTTTCCTAACCTAATTAATTTAGATATAAATATTGTATTTATATAGATTATTCAGTTTAAATATTGTGGACATTTCACACAGAGCCATCCCAAACTAACCAAAGCTTGTAGTGGTACAAGCTATGGAGCTATAATAACATTAATTAAATAAATAAATAAATATATATATTTTGTGCGTAATTTCTTACATAGAATGTAATATAACACCCAGACACAGAGCAAACACCTATGTTCATCACACAAATGACTGGTGGAAATCAAAGTCACAATCTACAGTTCAGAAGGCTTAGCTGCTAGCTAAGCCTTCCAGCCAGCCAGAGCTATCCAGCCAGTTTAGCACACAAGCAATAGACAAGAAAAGGTTCTACAGGTATGGTGGCATTCATATTAATTTTCTTAATCATTTAAATCATGTTTCTTGTACAGGAAAAATAAAGCAAAACAAATGAAATGCAATTCTGCCATCTAGGGAAATACTCATTTGTTTTGAGTTTCTTTCATACAGTCAACAAGTATCCACAATAAAATATATATTATGCTATCTATCAAAAAATATCTTATCTCTGGTTGATAGCTCTGTGATTATGTTTTAGAGTATTTCTCATGGTGGTTTCCACTTAAGCTTTAGGCCAATCAACAGGGGTCAAGGCCATATAGATAACAATGTTGTAAACAGTTCAGACATTGCCCTTTTCTACAGCAATAAAATGAATAAGCGCAATTAGCAGCTCTTATACTATTGCATAATACTTTTACTACCAATTAGCCGGCGCTCAATTTATCATAATTCATCATTTCATACATACTAGTTCTTCAGGTATTTATCCATACAGTCTGGCCGAATGTTATGTGTATGCAGCGCATATACGATTTCCTTGTCGCTAAGCATTCGACTGTGGGATTCCTTGGTCGGTTCGATCTTTCGCACCAAAAGCTTCGAGAGCCACCCATCGTCAGCATTCAATCGAGCACTTGTCGTTGATAAAAACCTACAAGTTTTATTATATATAAGTTTTATTAATATTAGACACAATCACTGGTTGGATACAGTATTATAGAAAAGTCATCTCAGATAAATTTAACACCGGACGGACGCACTAAAACAAAACAACATCACAAAGTAATACCTCGAACTCTTCGGGAGAGACGAACTTAATATTAAAACTCTGTTTAGAGAATTCATGTTCGGATTAGAAGAACACACGCTACTAACTAACAAATAATAAATGTGATAAAAATTGTAATCTTTCCTTTCCTTGTTATCAATAATAAATTGACAAAATCACTTGAAGGTTATCTCAAAAATAGATTTTGTAAACGTAGTTGAAGTAGCGACATCTGTTGAGGGTGACCTCACTTATATTTTATATATTATTTGCTCTGTGGAGACACCTTATTGGACATTACATAAAATTGAATCCTCAGTCATATTTTTTAAATAAAATAGGAACTGTATTGCCTAAAACGTAAAAAAAGGCTCATGTATGGAAGATAATGTATAAAATGGGCACATTTCCTTGTTTCAAAGAGTTATTCGCAATGCATTTTCCCAATGGCATAGCCATTGTTAGAAATAGCTACTATTTCTTTTATTGAGCTGGCAGCATCATTGCAATATTCCCTTTATGACAGTGACAAATTTTGACTTTGACACTGACTTAACAGATTGTAATTCTTGCTTTATACTCTTTGCTGATTCGCTGTTGCTGACAAATTCACAAATTAATTGTAATTTTTTTATTTCACGAATGATAAAAAAAATTGTTTTCAATAATAATTAAGTAGTCTCTCGCCGCAGGCAAAGTAATCAATTATTATAGACTTCTAGGCTACGCCATCATCGTCATGGGTGAGTAAACGTAAACAAAAGCATTTAGGTACGAAAACTTATTTGTGATTGTGGGCGGTGTTGTTGGTGCAATCTCGTGATTATGTCGATTTTTACAGCTTCAAGCGAGGTGACGAAGCTGCAGCAGCATCTAACGCTACTGAAGGAAGAGTATGCGAAGCTGCAGAGTCACTGTGCCGAACTGGAGCGCAAGTACACACTCGCAGCGGCCTCAGGCGGCGACTTAAGCGAAACAAGCTTTGTTGCGCGTCTACTTATGACAGTTGCGACACTGTACGGCAGAGGAACTTACTCTGATATCGTGATCAAACTACAGAGCAAGTCTATGCCAGGGCATAAATTTGTTCTGAATGCTCGCTCTGATGATTGGAATGAGGAGGCTTTGAAAAACTTAGAGGAACTTGGTAAGAATTATCCTTGTTTCTTTCATCACAAACACACTTACAAGCTGCTTGTATCACAATAGTTAAGATAAAATTGTTGATCTACTAAATTCTTAACTAAGCTTGGTAGGCCAATTTACATTTAAAATTTGTTTAAATATCACAGATACTATTTCCTATCTGACCCTTTCAAACTTACGCATTTATCAGTGCACAAATACTTGTCCTGCTGCGGGAATCGAACCCACCCCCTCCTGGTTATAAGCAAACCTGCTCAACCACCACACCACAAAGGCTGTATATTATTAGTTTTCAAAATTATATTATGTATATCCAAAACATTCCTAACATCATTATTTATTATAAATGATGTCACTTTACTTTAACCCATGATAATATTGGATAAATGGATACTGAGAGTACTGACAAGTAATTTAGAAATAAATATAGATCTGTTATTACATTTTCAGACTGGTCGAATCTGCCAGATGATGTTGGCGCTGCTCTTCTCAAATGGCTGTACACTGATGTGGTGGATCTTTCACGAGGCGATGTTTTTGCATTACAGTTGATGAAGTCTGCAGCCAACTTTAAACTGTATGGCCTTGTCGGGAAGTGTGAACAGGCACTTATTGCCATTGTTGGTGTAAGGTGGGTTAAATTATTTTTAAAACTGATTTATGCAGCATTTCTTATTACCATAAATAATGCCACCCTATGTTGAGTTGCTTAGGTAAAATCTATACATAAAAGTTAAAAAGTAAATTGTTTTATACTGTGGCTATTACTACAGAACTACAGAATTAAGATTTTTAAATCTGGGCCCTATCCAGGCTTAAAGAATCTTAATTCTGAGAGTGATTAAACTTACAAATGCATCCTTATGGAAATGTTACATACTGCAAATGCATTCTTTTGTTTAACAAATTGACTGCTAGCCTCACAGCTAAGTTGGTAGAAGAAATAAGATTGGATGAAAAAATGGCCTTAATTCTCAGAAAAATAGATACATTGCTATATTTACTTAAAATTAACATTGTTTATTCTGGACTAATACAAATTACAATGTTAACTTCCAGAACCTGTGTGAAATTCTACTCAGCCGCTGATGAAATTGGTGCAACAGCTCTCAAGGAACATTGCTCTGGCCTCATATCAGCTCATTGGGATGACCTTACAGGTAATGTAATTATTAATTAACCCCTGCAGAATCTAATTTGCTTCTACCGGAGTTCTGGCAGAAACTAATTTTTAGGTGTAATTTATACACTGGTTAATGTATATATATGCACAGAAGACTGTGCTTGTCTACTAAAGTTTGACAGCTTCTAAGTTCATACTTTTATTGCTAACCCCTAGTTTTTCATACGATTGTCAAACTCATGTCAAGTTAACATGCTAAATACTGTATGCTTATTGGTTGAAATACCTAATGATCAACAGGCAACCAATGAGTGTCCAGTATCCGGTCTGCTAAGTTGACTTAAGTACTAAGGTGACAAATTTAACAAACCTTTACAATAACCGCAGGGGAAAATGTTAGCTACCTAATTTGTATTTTAATAGACTTTAGTACCGAAGGGCATTACAGTACAGAAGTTTCACTCTGCCAAATCATTTAAATAAATAGTGACACTTACTGCTACAATGCAGTAAAGTGTAGTTTAGCTTACACAGCATTACAAGCCTACCATAACAACTTGCCTCTGTTTCTATGATCATATAGGTCTGCTCTTCTGACCTGCCACACATAATCACAGATAATATAATACTATATGCGTAACAGCACTATCTGCACGTTGGAGCAAGTCCTATAATACTTTGTACATAAAATAGGGAGTGCACCATGCCTGATTTAGGCAACAGTGTTTGCTATGCAAAAATCCTAAAGTATACTAGTTAGTCAGATCTAAAACCATTGTTGTCTTTGTAATTCCAGCTTATATGAAAGAGACAGTAGATCTTTAGAACTACCAAATGAAATCAAGTTTCAAATTTTGGACTATAGGATATTTTTATGTATTCATATGGGTTATTTTTTTTTGTCCACTATATCTTTCAACTATCTAAGCAACAAGCTTACATCTAGCTAAGTTCACAAGTTCTCTTCTGGTTGGTAACAGGTGAAGACTTCGCTCACATGTCTTCTGCTCTCCTCTATCGTATGCTAAAGAGCAAGACGGCGCAACCTCTACATGGTGCTGTGCGACTGCTGAGAGAGGATGTGGTATTCCTGTGCCTTGTCGAGAACCATGCTAATGTGAGTACTTTTAAATTATATGCAACTATTCTTCATTTTTTTCTCTTCCAAAATTAAGCAAAGCCTGTACTGTCATTTAAAAGTGATGGTATAATGACTTGGGGCAATGAGAGGATAATAGTTGAACCATTTCTCCTACAACTAATAAACATTATACTGCAGAAGAATAGTATCTTGTGTTTTGTTTCTGTCTATCAAATTTGAAATAGACAAAGATAAAACAAGATAAAACACTGAATAGCTATATTTCACTGTTATGCTGTGTTTATTAGTAAGAGAGCTTAAATGTAACTTCGCTGAACCTGAAAAGAATTTTTGTGTGGTTTATTTCACTTTGAAATAAATTCAAAATGACGGCCTCTGTGGTGTGGTGGTTGAGCAGGACAGCTCATAACCCGTAGGCGGCAGGTTCGATTTCAACAGGACAAGTATTTGAGAACATAAAGCGCATATACTTGTTCTATGTCTGAGCGTTGTGGGACCATGGCCCTCGTAGTTCCTGACAGGTTCCTAGATGCAGGGAATCCTAGTTTGGGTTCTGGATCTATGTATGTGATCGTTGGGCGTTATTTATTTAATATAAATTGTGGTGGGATTTTTTTACTTTACTGTTCTATCACGGTGTTTTAGTCATTAGGGTTAAAATAAAACGACAGGATTGAAGCAATGATTTGATCACGAAGATAATTATATTATTCCTAAAAATTTAATGGATCTTACTTAGAATTTTTTAGCCTGAAACTACACAAAATTCATTTTAAGTACTATTTACTATTTACACGTGAATTAGATTGGTGTATTAGTGACAAAAAAGATTCATGCAATTTATATTTCCACAACAAACGTTACGTAGCGCGGTCCGGCGTTACTTTTGCAGCTTTACCCATCAATAACAAAACTCACTTCAATATGTAACATTGTGATCGCACCTGAATAATATAAATAAGTATAGAAAACTTATTAATATACCAATTTTATTATTACTCGTCACCCTACTTAGCTGTAGCCACAAATTACTTAAGTACTTATACATCTTATTTATGTAAGTATTTTGTATCACTGTAAGTTGATTTTTTGTATTTTTGGCGTTATGTATATCCTTGCAACCGAAATACTGTAGATATGCGTTGACCAATAGGTTATTTGACTACTATTTAAAAATTGACAAAAAAAATTATGTTCATAAAGTAGGTTTTAAAAAGATAATAATAATTGATAAAATTATAAATTCGTTAAATAAGTAGGAGTAATACGCTATTAAAGTTTCTTAAGGGGGAATCGACTGTACCTGTCTTACAAAACAGAGATCGTGTGCAGCCGTCATAATCTGTGAGGAATCACAGATTATGACGTCATCGTATATCACAACTTAGTAAGGAGGTACTCATACTAATGAAGGGCTAATAACTGACGTCACGGCGTGTTTTAGCTGTCTCTTTCTATTTCTGTATTTTAAAATGCTTGTAACGTAATTTTTTTAGATCTTTAATTTTTGTTATTACAAATGTTTATTTTTTAAGGAATGATATTTATTTATGCAATAAAAATATTATAGCAGTCAAATAACCTATTGTGGAGATATTACTACATACCTACTGAATGAGACCTCTTCTTATACAACTTTATTCCATTAACTAATTAACAATGCTGTTAGTGATTTATATAATTGTCCAAAAATAAACTAAATTAGGCACTATCAGCCTTATTAATAAACACGCACTAGCTTTAGACTAGTTACACCATTTTTTGTCTCTTTCGATCCAGCTAAATATTCCAGTAGCAAAAAAAGGACAAAAGCTGAAGTAACTAATCTGAGACTAATACCCGTTTATTAATAAGGCTGTTTCGGTTTAACCACAAAAGATTTAAACAAGCCTTAAACTATAATATTATAGAAACTGACGTGAGTAGTACTCATAACTACGACTATTACACGGCTAAAACTCACGAGATACAGTCGAATAACTCGATCGGTGTTCGACTGTATCTCGTCAGTTTTAGCCGTGTAATAGTTGTAGTTATAAGCCTTAAACTAGTGTTAAATTGCTGTTTTATATTGTTAAACACGTCTGTCTAAGCCTTGTTTATGTATTTGTGGTAGCACGGCTTAAGTTTGTATCTAGAGAGTAACTACTTACATTACTTATTCCACATCACAAATACGGTACCTATAGCTAGCAAACTAATCATTATTATTGTATGACTAGCAAAATGCATAACAATAAAGCACCAACAATAGCTCTTAGGATAATAAAAATATTTCATTTATGGCCTCGATTTCAATTTTCATTATTTATGAACTAGTCGCGGTTTAAAAAGTATCCTATGTTATAATCCAGCGTATAAGCTATCCAATTTTCATCAAAATTGTTTCAGTAGTTACGGAGTTTAATGGTAACAAACATTCACAGAATGACAGATTTTCTAGTCGTTCGATGTCAAGTGTCTCGGATGCCCATAACTATCTCGCTTGATCAAACAATGAAAAGAGAAATGCTCGCTTAGAAAAGCATGTACCATTAAATCATCTTCATTTTTGTTTTTATACTTCCAGATATTGAAAAATGTTTGAAATTCATTAAGTTTTCGCTTAACAGATATGTATTAGTTAACGGTTAGCTATGAACATTGCCAGGTACATTGTAAAATCGGCCTTTATTAAAAGACCAAGTAGAAAGTTACTAAAATTAATTATGTTACTTTTTATTGGCAGTAAAACCCGTAACTGAGCGGACTGTTATGATAATGCGATGATGACTAGTCCATAGAGGAGTCCGTTCCATTTACTTATTAAGGCACGGATCACGCGAGGTTTATAAATGCCATTAAATTGATGTATTAGTTGCGCCCCGCGGTTTTACCCATGGATAAAAAGTATTTTAATTATTTGCTGATCCCACGGGAAAATTTCACTTTTCCGGGATAAAATGTAGCCCATATGTTAATCTAGTGTATAAGCTATCATGGTACCGAATTTCATCCAATTCCATTCAGCCGTTTGAGCGTGAAGGAGTAACAAACATACATACATACACACAAACACACATACAAACTTTCGCCTTTATAATATTAGTGTGATATAACTCGCTCTTTAAGGATATTTTATGGGAGTCTAATATTTCATAACGTCTATAGGTATGGCCATATATTTAATTTTATTATGCTTGTTCCTTTGCGATGAATACATATTATATAGTATATATAGCGACCAAGTCGCCAATAATTTCGATTAAAAAATTCAGTTACTTCTAGTATAGTAGCTTAACATTTTAACTACAAAAGATCGTTCCATAAGTAACTGTGGGAACTCACCGGGAGCACCGGGAAGCATTTTCGTTTAATGTTATAGTTCAGATTCAAATATTACATTAATGACTACGTTTACATGAATGTGTACATTGTACATACCGAAAATTACAATGCGCACCGCACAACACGGTTACAATTTTGTGATGCTTTTGAGTGGTCACTAAAGTGCATTTTCGTACGTCAGTACCTTGAGTTGGCACTATAGATATGTAGACGTTGTATACACGTAAACGCCCCCGGTGAGTACCTTTACTTATTAATCTATTAATTTTACCTTAAAATAAAATGATCACAGTGAACCCGACGAAATAGTATGTAATATTACAAATACGAAATGGAAATTAAAATAAACTTTGTCGAGTGTCGATGACTGTTTATGTAATAACAAATGTTCCTGTATGGTGCCATCAGGCTATGCCTATGGCTGTGGGCACGTCTGCTTCAAAACGGGATAGATGGTTTTCATACATAACAATTATATGGTTTTTATTTTAGGTTTTTATTTTTTATCATAGAGACCCTGACAAAATCTTGTTTAGTAAAATGTGGACTGGCACTAAAATCTTATCAATACTATACAATACTTGACTGGGCCGATAGCTCAGTTGGTAGTAACCTTGCCTTCTGAACTGTGGGTTGTGGGTTCGATTCCGACCCAGGACAAACATTTGTGTGATGAACATAGGTGTTTGTTCTGTATCTGGGTGTTATATTGTATTCTATATACAATCATAGGTATCAGTTACCTGGTTTTCCTATAGTACAAGCTTTGCTTAGTTTGGGGCTAGATGGCGTGTGTGAGATGTCCACACATATTATTATTATTATTATAGTACAGTCCGCTGTATACTAGTATGTATTTATATACTCTATTACAATGGAATCTTTTTAAAACTTTAAAAACAAGAGTATTATTATCACCAACGTCAGCACTCCACTCTTCAGCACAACTGCACCATTACACAGGTCACCTCTACAATAACAGTGCAAAGCTTTAGTGATCTTGTCGTCGTCCATAGAGTTTTGTACACAGCCCTCTTTGTGCACCTCGTAGATTCTTTTCACGGGGTCCCATCCGTAGTCTGTGCGAACTTGATCTCCGTTAAGAATCTGCCTCGCGCAATCGCGTTCGTATAATTTCACTGAAACAAAAATAATAAATATTTTAATCTCTATTTCCCTTGAATTTTACACGTGAAGCCTTAGTATGAGTAGTAGCAGAGATCTTGAAAACAAGTACTAGATGCGTAGGTATGTCCATGGTAAAAGGTTCTGTATTTGGGGTGATATTGCATCTTTATCGCATTCTTAACCAGAAGACGTGCACTGAAAATAATCTTTCCCATTGATGAACGTCACTGGTACAGATTAGTACTTTTTTTTGTTATTAAATTGAATAAAGATATTTTAATATTAAATTTAAAATTATATATATAGGTATAGCAGTCCATATACGCTTCGTAAAATAAGGTTGTCGGTTGTTTTGCTATTTTTTTTATGATAGTGAATGATGTGACGAGCTAGTCGTTCACCTGATTTTAAGGAACGTAACTCCAAAATATAAAGTTTCCCGTGACATTGCACTGCACACATCATCCTGAGACATCAGCGCAGTCTGGTAATAAGATTACGCGACTGTGAGATCAGATCATAAAGTCTGATTTGCCTAGTAATTTCACTAGCTGCAGTGCCCTTCAAACTGGAACACAGTAGTGTTTGCGCTTTACTGCTTGGCGGCAGAATAACTGGCAAAGCGGTGGTACCTACCTAGACGAACTTTGAAGAAAAGTCCTACCACCTAGTAAAATTAAATTATTAAATTAAACTGAATAAAGATATTTTACTATTAAAAATTAAGATGAATTTATAAAGCTGTAAAAAATAAATAAAGATGAATGTAACTGCAAACTATTGCTACAGCGGTTTGCATCTCACACCAGCAGGTTACCAGTCAACGCCATGGATAGACCAATATGCTTCGTAAAATAAGGTTGTCGGTTGTTTTGCAAAATAAGTGGAGAGCTGAGGAATCTACATCTATAACCATGGAACAATTTGTGATAAATAGTTGATTGTATTTTAACTTGTACTTGAAACGAGTACATAATTAGAGCACATCGATGGCATGCGTGGCTCATTAACATTGTATTACTGAGTACTTGCACCTACCGGGGAACTGATAATGATAAAAGTATACATGACGCATTACTGATTCAAAATAATAAATGGCTCTAAATATATTGTGTGCAAATATGCCTCCTTTTTCCTTTAGTAGAAGGGTTACGAATAATGTATTTGGTTTGCCCGTGTTTGTGTACCCATGAAGTTTCCTTCTATTCTTTATTTGTAAATAATTGAAATTATAGCAATAATTAGTTGATTTTCGTGGACTTATCAGCAACTTTAGCAAACCTATGTACGAATTTTTTTTTAACATAATGATGGCGGTAAAAATACTTGCTAAAAATGGAGGTAATCGACTAGCGTCGGCTTCGTAGAGTGTTGTCTCTGTCACTCAAATGACGATAATCAGCTAGTGTCGGCTTTGTAGAGCTGCGTCTCTGTCACTTTAATGGAAATATTCGGCTAGTGTCGGCTTTGTATAGTGTCGTCTCTATCACTCTATTGGAGATAATCAGGTAGTGTCGTCTCTATCACTCTAATGGAGATAATCGGCTAGTGTCGGCTTCGTATAGTATCGTCACTATCATTCTAATGGAAATAATCAGCTAGTGTCGGCTTCGTATAGTGTCGTCTCTATCACTCTAATGGAGATAATCGGCTAGTGTCGGCTTCGTATAGTATCGTCTCTATCACTCTAATGGAGATAATCGGCTAGTGTCGGCTTCGTATAGTGTCGTCTCTATCACTCTAATGGAGATAATCGGCTAGTGTCGGCTTCGTATAGTATCGTCTCTATCACTCTAATGGAGATAATCGGCTAGTGTCGGCTTCGTATAGTGTCGTCTCTATCACTCTAATGGAGATAATCGGCTAGTGTCGGCTTCGTATAGTATCGTCTCTATCACTCTAATGGAGATATTCGGCTAGTGTCGGCTTCGTATAGTATCGTCTCTATCACTCTAATGGAGATAATCGGCTAGTGCCGGCTTTGTAGAGTGTCGTCTCTGTCACTCAGTACCTACATTATGTGACGTTTTTTCATTCTAGTGCTCCGTAAAGTGTGACAGAGATAAAGCCGAAACGATCGTCGCTTATTATATACCTCTTTCGCTCGATGTGCAATATTTACCGCCGGTGCCTGAAATTTGCAGTCCAGGAAAATCAAGACCTATTATTGTTCTCGAATACAAATGTGATCATATTTTATTTATAGGCTATGAAAATTATAACAACCAATGAACATTATTGGATATTTTCCTTATAACCCTTTCACAAAAATGACACGTCAAAATAAATATATTACTTGATATAGGTATGTATGTTTTACCCATTTCTAGAATTCCTGAAAACAATCACCTCTTCTGACATAGTTCACATTTTCCTTATGATGAATAATGAACTGAAGAACATCAAGCAAGTGGTAATCTTTATTTCAAATTTCTTCATGAGGCTGTGTACTAGACATCGACATCTTCACTGCACTGATGACACAGGTTTGCTAGGCGATCGGGGATTTGATCGCAACCAATAGAAACAGTAATTCGTATTGATTTGACAGTTTCAGTACATAGTTTATGTGCATATTACTAGGGAAATTTTCAAACTAGGAATGAAATTTCTCTTTGATCACCTTATTACAACGCTAATAACACGAGGATTACGTATGCCACGCTGATAATGTTAATGACGCCGCTGAGAAGCATCGAATTTCGGCTATAGAACCCCAAAGTACTGGTAGTTATTCTGTGGCTATATGCATTTAAATTTATGAGCATGACTGTGGGGTTTGAATCTACTTTATTGACTTCTTGCGTTTTGACTTTCGACTTCACTAATCTCTTATGTGCTGGATTTCTCGTTTATTTTTTGCAATGTTTTCAATTTGTTAATTGGTATAGTAGAGACTTTTTTCATGTGACATGTTGTGATTTCGTCATACGAATTTTCCAAATAAAGGTGTAATGCAGCACAAAAAAAAATTGAGACAAGATAAATACAAATCAAAGTTGCACACATTCCTAATCTATTGCCCTAATTTTCCTCTACATGTGCACGTTAAGTAGCCTTTTACGCCTATTGCGCCATTCACTCCAACGCAAATGGCACTAACTAATAAGGCTTCAACACCAGTCAACGTGGAGCCTCGCGTCTAGATCAGGGTGTAGTGTTATCAAGATTTTGCAATGAAAAGTGTGTATAGCAACTGCAACTGTTTTGTATTACCCAGCGCTTGTCATCTAGCGAATTTTATTCTACAATTTTAAAAATTATGATGTTCCGAAAAATATTAATTGAGAATTTCACTGGATAATTTTGAAACATTGGTTTGTAACGTTCGCAGTTTGTGCGATACTTTTGAGTGATGATTTTGGAGCTGCCAATTGGACAAATATGTCTAATACGCAAATACTTTATAATAGAGGTGCCCCATGGATTTGTGTTTGGAACTGGATGTATTGATTAATAAAATAATAATTTATTACGGGAAAGTGTTGTTAGCAATCCATTTATATTTTTAAGCTATTGCATAGCTTTTATCGCGGGCCTTGAGCGTGGGGACCGAATCCAGAAATTCCGTAACGAAAAAACCTAACACCCCCCACTCCGAACCGCTGTGCCGGTCGGAGTACAACAACCCAAGGAGTATACAACCCGCCTTTAGGTGGCATTGGTTGTATTGGAAAACTACCGTAATCAGCTGTTTGTGAGAAAGTATATAGGTGTATAGGTATTTATCATCTATGTACAACAGTGAATATCTGTACTCGTATAATTTGTGTACAAAGTGTTTTAAATATGAATAAACAAAGTGCATTTATTAATGAAGAAAGTCACATATATAATTATATATATATTATAATTATAATATATACATATATTAATTATAATTGCATAAGTTGATAATAAATGCTATGCAATAGCTTTACCGCGGCAGTCTCCGAGTGCCACACGTCATTTTTTTTTATGATATTAATTCATCCGATAAAAGTTCATATGCAAAGGTTGTGAAGTGGAGGGGTCGTTACCACTGATTCACTTATAATGGCTACATTCTTCGACACAGCTGTGGTTTGCCACTTGCCACTATAAATAGCGTACATTGAGTACATCTGTCAAATTTCCAACACGTTTGCAGGTCAGATTAACGCCAATGCTTTAGAGCTATAAATATACGCAAACTTAATTAGAAATAATATTGTTTTTTATACATCAAGGGGGATCAATGTACTCGGCGGCACGGCAAAGCCCCGTAAAGGTATAAGAATACTTACATCCTATGCCTAAACTGGAGGAGATTTCCTTCTTGTAACACATGGTAGAGTATGCACAGTCGACCACGTATTTGTCACTGTAGTCGAAATGTTCGCACAGGTTGTCCCGGTAGTCTATCATTTCTGGTGTGCATTTGTAGCAGTGGAGGCTGTACGACACTGTAACATAAATACACCTTATGTTAGGGGGGAGGAAGTCACGTAAAATTGCACTACTTCCACTTAAATCCTTTAGCCCAGTCCCTCGGGGGACTACACAGCACCTGCTCCATTCCGATCCTCCCGATATGCCGGGGGCTCGACTAGTACCAGAGCACTAGAGAGCAGAGAGCTATTTTCACTAACATCTGGACTGGGGGTTCAGTCCCCCAGGGGACTATAGGCAGCACTATTCACTACGATATTCGGGATTGTAACAGAATTATTTCTGGTTTTTTCTGGGATCCCCAAATCATTGCGATAACCGTCGAATACTTGTTATTGCAAGGTACTGTACTGCGTTCGTATTAACTATTATCTATTTATTGTTACATCCGTGTAACTTGCACAGTTATATAGTAGGACACATAAACTAAATAAATTTTACACCTATTGCGAAATTATATAATTAGGAAACAAATTCACACACACGACTCTCGCATTATAGAATCCTATTATAAGTTCCTAATAGCTCTATTCAATGACGGCTAGACGCAAGTCTTCCCTTTTTTGGAGATCCGTGAACGCACATTCATTTACATACGACTCTATACATAATTAATACCACACACAGATGGTAACAAGCAAACTCTATGTCACGCAATAAAATACACATAAGTATACATAGGTTAGTATCCATATTATATTTTTTACTGAAGTTATATTTTTTACGGACGTTCTTTTTCTTATGTAGGCATAGCCGTCAGTAGGTCAGCCTTGGTGTCAGAATCTTTTGTCTGCGTGAAGGCTTCTCATTTGGATTAACGACTTTTGTTTTTACAACAACCGGGACCGATGGTAGCACGGTGGCACTCAGTTTTAAACTAAAGGCTAACTAACGGCTATAGTCGAGCTTCACCATGAGCGCTACGTATTTCTCTTCACTGCAAACTCTATTTAAAATGTATCTAATGCCGATCCTGACAGTATTAGCATTCAGTATGCAAATTTTTTTCCAATTCTGTCTAGGTGTTTATTACTACTGTAGATTACCAATTGAGCTATCAAGCCAGTCAAAAAAAAGGAAACGTTGTTAAACCAAAACAGCTAGACCGATTTAGAAGAAATTTTGCATACTGAATACTAATACTGTCATGATCAGTATTGGATGCTTTTTACTATTAAGTAAGCCTGCCTTCTGAGCTATAGGTTGTGGGTTCGGTTCCCATTCAGGACAAGCATTTGTGTGATGAACACCGATGCTTATTCTGTGTCTGTATATTGTATTCTATGTATAAACAAAAAGTATATAAGTATTGTGTCAGTTATCTGATTCCATAGCTTTGCTTAGTTTGGGGCTAGATGGCGCTGTGTGAAATGTTCACAAATATTTATTATTATTATTTTATATTAGATACACTAAGAGCTGGAACAAACGCTTAACTATTTCCGTCCCCGAATATTCGACACGCTGTTCCATGAACTTGTATAAATATAGCAACATAATTGCGTCCTGCTATACTAGCTGGGATATTTGTGCAAATCTCTCTAGGGCGCCGAATTGAGACACTTCCTTCAATTAAAAGAACACATTTTATTAATTATTAGTGTTGTCACTGTTGAAGTATTTAGTCGTTGATGACTTTATTTGTAATCCCTAACGAAGCGTTTTTTTTTAAATTGTTTTTAGGAGATTATCTAACAAATAATAAATACTATTTAAAAAAATTAAGAGATTTCGAATACAAGAAATGTTTTTGAAGGCTTTTTCATGCCTCAAAAACGGTTATACATGCCTTGATTATAGTGCATACTCTGTAGTAAAATAAATGTTATAGCAAAAAATGTCTTCTAAAAACTGCAGAGATACGAGTTGGACTTGCGTTAAAAAATTTCAAACGCTATTCAATTTAGAGAGCTATTTTATTTGCTTTGATCATAATTATGTAATTCCGTGTGTACGGAACACTTGGTGTGCGAGTCCGAACCGCACTTGGTTTTTATTTGTGTGGCCGTTACACCAAAATTTTAAAGACTTCGCTGTGAAGTTTTGGTGATTGCTGACATCAACATCATGACAGCTGAGATCAACTTAGGGCACTTTTATCCCGGAAAATTAAAAGACCCTACCGATAAATCGGTACAGCAGAGAAAACAGCACAATGAATATTAAAAAATAAAAAGATTATTAGTTATATCATGCTAGCTTCTGTCCGCAGCTTCCCCCGCGTGGCCATTAGGAAACGAAGAAGAAAATTTTTCATAGATAATTCAACCACCTATTTCACCCTCTTAGAGATGGAATTTTGAAAAGCCCTTTTTAGTGGATACCTACACGGAACTACAAAGAACACACCCTCAAAATGTCAAGTCTCTAGGACCAGCGGTTTAGGTTGTGCGTTGATGACATATAAGTCAGTCAGTGAGTCAGGACTTTGAATTTTGTATGTATAGATAAATTGTCTTCTCCATAACGATAGAAAATTATATATTAGCTCTATATTGTACATTCCACGATATAAGTTTCCACTTTTTTGATTTTGTTACTACTTATAACACTTTTCTCTCAGACTTTTCGCCTCTAAGCGAATCGGATAATATCTATAAAATCGGTAATAAAGCATTTTCAAAAGCTTTTACCCCGATTAATCAAATTAAACCATCTTATTATGTCGTATACTTGATAAATTCTTTATTATTTAGCTTCTTCACCGAAGGCTGCTATATGTCAGATATATATGATAGCTGTCAATGAATTCTTGCAAATCTATAGAGTGATAATAATGATATAATGATATGTGCGGACATCTCACACAACGCCATCTAGCCCCAAACTAAGCAAAGCTCGTATTATGGGTAACAGATAACTGATACAATACTTAAATACTTTTTGTTTGTAAATATATACATATAATACAATATAACACCCAGACACAGAACAAACACCTATGTTCATCACACAAATGTTTGTCCTGGGTGGGAATCGAACCCACAACCCACGGTTCAGAAGGCAGGGTTACTACCAACTGAGCTATCGGGCCAGTCAAAGTCAGAGTTCCACAAAACTGGCTGCGCATCTAATTAATCTTTCTTTAAAGTATAATCATTCTTACGCTTACGATACACACGCTTATAGACATTGTCAAAGCTAACCTTCGTTCAATACACCCACGAAATATACGTGACAAAATTTCCAACCACATGGTGCTTCAATGCCAATAATTAGGTTCAATGACCACGTGATATTAATCTTAACATATGAAGCCTTAGACTATGTACAAAACGACGCATGTGTTTCAAATTGCCGGAAATCACAGTCTAAAGCCTGCATCATGAAAATAGAACCATTGAATTTTGAAAACATAAACGCGTGGATACGTTTTATTCTGTTCTGTACAGTTCCTAAACAGATGATTGGAAAAAGAAAATTTAATAACTGAACGCAAGCAAAGTCACTCCGTGTATTTGTTGTATTACCTATCTGTGTGAATTCACAAGAGTTTTACAGTGTATTGTTTTTACGAAAGCCAAAGTTTATAGAGTACACGTTGTCGCAGCGAGTAAAGCTAGATTCTATGAGAAGTTATAGAATATAGCGATAATATTATAGTATTCAAGACGGTCAATTTTGATAGTTTTGAAATATGTTGACGCACTTAAATGCGCTATTATGGAGTTTATGTAAAAAATATTAGCATAACCGTAAAAACAGTATATCTTATGACACAGTTTTTATATTGACATGGTGTATTATTTTGGTTCATAGTCAATAATTTTTGACACATCTGTACCCAATAAAATAAACCGACATTTTGACGTAACCAATGCTGAAATAATTTGATTGTCACAATTACTGTTATTGTAAAACGTTTTTATTTAAATGGTGTGTGGTCTTTCTCAAGGTAATCCTAATCTATGCTATTATCTATCTTCTATATTTACGAATAAAAATGGAATACCATCAGTCTCAGAAAATTACAAGATTTATTATACGAATTACAATTGGCTGCAATTTGTCATGCCATTCTTTTGCGCAACACTGCTCGCAAGATTTTTTTTTAAGGACCTACTAATATTTGCTAAAACTTATATGAAAATATACCGGGGTGAATTGGGAGGTTAGCTAGCCTACAAATCCTTACCAATATACAATTACATACATACAAACATACATACATACAAAGTGAAACGTCTGTTGGTTTTACGTCAAAACAAACGAACTGATTTGGATTTTTTTCCAGGAAAATATAACAGTTTTCGTGCAAGAAAAGTGCACAGATAAAACCTCGAGGTGCCTCTAGTTTTCGAAAAATTTCTTACCATACCATACTCTCGTACTTGTAGGCATTTCAGAACTGGTTTTTGTCAACTACTGACTGAATAAAAAACAATGATTTAAATTCCATATTTTTATTTGAAAAAGTAATACTATAGTTTTCATATTATCTAAATAAGCATGCACCAGTATCTGTTCGTAGTGATAACATTTCTTTGATAACGCATTCGAACAAGGTCACCACGTCAAAACAAAGATTTTACTAATCTATTTTTTATTTACATCAGCCAGTTATGACTTATTTGTGGATTTAGCGTAAATTCTATCCCTGCGAGAGAACTAAACAAGGTCTGTCTCTCAGCAGTGGGAACGTAATCCTGTATAATGCATGTCAGGCAAAAGATTATGCAAATGTTTGTTTTAAACTTCTTGAACCAAGAACTTCCAATAATTTTAAATCGCTTATGAAAATTTGTGTTTATTTGAGACCGCCTTGAGAGCTTAAACTTAAACAGCCTTATTAATAAACGGGTATTAGTCTCGGATTAGTTGCTTCAGCTTTTGTCCTTTTTTTGCTACTGGAATATTTAGCTGGATCGAAAGAGACAAAAGATGGTGTGACTAGTCTAAAGCTAGTTCGTGTTTATTAATAAAGCTGAAACAGTATTAAAGCAAAACAGAATAATCCGTTGAAATGCCACATCGACCTGCACCATTCTGAATGTCGGGACAAGAGCTATGTCGAATTAGACAACTCATTTTTAAACACAGTATCGGATGCAGCAATGATTATTTAATCTGTGTTTCTGTATGATCCAACTTGATAAATTAGGTCAAAATTATTATTTATCTAAATATATATAACTCAAAGGTGACTGACTGATTGACTGACATAGTGATCTATCAACGCACAGCCCAAACCACTGGACGGATCGAGCTGTAATTTGGCATGCAGGTAGATGTTATGACGTAGGCATCCGCTAATAAAGTATTTTTCGAAATTCCACCCTTAAGAGGGTGAAATGGGTGGTTGAATTATTTTCCGATAGGCCACGCCGCGGGCGAAGCTGCGGGCAGAAGCTCATGTATATGTGTCTTTTATAACTTTGTATACTCCGATCTGATCATGTAGTGCTATTGACCGAGACAGCTCTATAAAAATACAAAACGTCGTAAAGAAATAATTAATTGTGTCTGACTTTGGCACGACACCACTTTTTTGTTTTGTAATCTTTTGAATATGTATTTGTTCAGTTCTACTTGAAATCCTTGACCGCATGTAGGCAAAACATTGTAGCGTAAATCATCCGTATAGATATGTGAGTTTGACTCTGTTCACCTAGTTTGCGGTTTATGATTTTATTCGAAACAAAACCTATTGAAATAATGGATGATGTAGGTAAACAATGTAGTCCGTACTTACTGTTCCATAACATCGTAAACACCAGTATTTTACGCAATTCCATTTTCATGACTAGAACACCTACTGAAAAACTTATCACTAACTACATATGTCTACAATACACTCTGTTAGTAAACATGAATGCAAAATTTTATAATTACATTCGCGATTTTTAAGTATTGAACGTGGCATGTGGTCTACGGTTTACGCGCTACTGGAGTAAAGTAAGCGCCTCCTGTATCGTGATTCACAGGAAGGAAGCCCAGTGGCAAAACGGGACATGTCCAAATACTAATGAAATGAAACACTTATAACTGCAGAGATAGAGCTGAATCAGCCGGTCGATGCCGGCGCCGACGCGCGACTGACCCAAGTTTGGGCAGTTTTGGTGGTCTCGCCAACTAACATAACAGTACTCGTTTTTGGTCAGTCGGTGATTATATTTGGCAGAAAGTTACTAACCTTTAGTAACTCATCATTACGCTCATCACTGACCTTCTGAAAGTATGTTCGAAGATATTCTGTTCGGTAATAATGACCCTGACCGTTGAAGTGGAGAATAAAGAATTTGTTGCCGGTTTTTTGTCACACTTTTAAAACTCTTGACCTAGATAAATCTACTAGTTTAACACCTAGTAGAGCTAAAAATAGTTTCAGAGGAATGTCCTTTACGTTTTTAATATTATATTATATTTTTTATTTAATATTAAAGCTGGTGTACTTTTGCAGTCCAGCCAATGTACCTATGTATACATATTATACTACTGATAGAGTTACTGTTTTCGTTGGATAAAATCGTGGCTGTAATAATTTCGCTCTATTCGCCTAAAAATATTGCGTTGCTATGTTAAAAGAAGACTACGGCGCGGCGTGTGGATATTACTCTACATCTAATTAGTGTGTTGAACCTGTATCGCATATTACACACTATAAATATTTATTTGTTTGTATGGTGCGCACTATTTATATTTATATATAAGATTTTTTATTAATTGTATTCAAATTCAACCTTTCTTCTTATTTAAAATTACAAGCTCTTCTCGGCCGTCTTTCTGTATTTTCAGCCTATGTTTTTTTGCCCTACATCTATGGTGCTCTACATCTAATTCGTATGTTGTACCGCATATTTCAGACTATAGGTAAGTATTTCTTTGTTTGTATGGTGTCAACTATTTTGTCCTATACTAATGATAGCTTATCGAAGATTTTTTATCAATTGTGTTCATTTTCAACTACTTATTTAAGAGTACAAGCTCGGGTCGGTGAAGTAATTACCATGTTTCTCTATCTTCAGCCAATGTTTTTTTGACTTCCCTATACATTTTAACTATTATATATATTATATATTATGATATATTTTATCTTCTCCTAGGTCTGTCTCTTTCATCCCTCCTGCCTTCTTTCTTTACTTGCCTCTAATTTGATATTCGGTTTAAGACTATGACGGCAATAATAATCTGTAAGTATAGAATAGCCCTTTGAGACTGCATTGTGGGTAACCATCGGTAAAAACAATATTAGTGTTGTTTTTACCGATGGTTGGTTGATGAAGAGGATCTAGTAAGAGTAGAGAGACAATTTCGACAATTGTGAGTTTTACAACGGCATCCATACATCAGCTAGCAGTGAAAAAATCAGATGCTGTAAATCTGTAAATAATAGGTAATAATGACTACTGAGGCTCATTTCAAAGTCAAAGTCGTGGACATCACTACGTATGGAACTGTCGTTGTTGTGAAACGCGAGCCCTTGATATCGCACTCGCAACATCCTTTGCTAAACGCGATAAAAATACTGTACTTATTGCAATTTCATGACACGAGAGAGTCATGCTTTTAATTAACTATGTGTTTTTACATATACATATTAAATACACAAATACCCATATTGTGCTAGTGAATTGTTGGAAGCTAGATGATGACAAAATTAAATATTAGTGTGATATTATGATAATATTGAAAGCAAACATCACTGTCAATGTGAATCATTCACAGGATTCCATCTCATTTCCGTCCGGAATCACGATATATGATGAATCAACTTATAATGATCACTTATTGATCACCTCCTAGTTTGTAGCAGTACTGCTGTAGTAGTATTTTATGCACAGATAATACAATACTATTAAATTTTATGGTAGCCACATCGTAAAGTTTTTGTCGAAGACACGAGCTTTTTATTAGTTCGATTTTATAACATATACTTGCCACATCCGCAGTGGCTGACCTGACTGTTAATCATAGGAAATGGCTCAATAAGAATAAGTTCTCATTTAGATACAGCGCACATTTGGTCGTTATATTCAACAATGTATGGCTATGCGACTATTTATTTACTGTAACATATTGTTGTGATTAGAAGTTCTACAAAGTTCAAAAGAATCGTTACCATTTGCGGCTGTCTCTACAAAATGTCGTGATTTCTTTCTAAATATTATCTTCTATAGCTACATCTGATAGTTGCTACGAGGTGCCCGATAAATATATGAACTAGAGATATAATTTCCCGTTTGTTTTGAGATCATTTATCTTCATCGTTTTGTCTATAATATTTACTTTCAATTACTTAGGGGCGATTCCAAAAGCTTCAAGCTTATTATGAAAATAAATTGAATTTTTGTTCGCTGTCTGGTTACTAGATGGTAGAACATTTCTGCAAAGTTCGTCTAGGTAGGTACCGCCGCTTTGCCAGTTATCCTGCCGCAATTAGTAGTGTGCAAGCGTAGGGTAGGGCAATGTGTACGGCATTGTAGCTAGTGAAATTACTAAATTACTGGGCAAATGAGCCTTTATGACCTAATCTCACACTCTAGTTGCTAGAGTGTGCTGATGTCTGATGTCTGTGTCATGTGAAACTCTAAACTTTAGAGTTTCGAGTGACACTGCAACATAGGTAGTTGTGTAGCTTAACTTCAGGCGAACGACTAGCTCGTCATGTCATTCCTTAATATAAAGAAATATTAATAAAAAGTCAGCGAATTATTACATATAAACTGTATTGGTGTTGGAAGGAGATGAATGTTATGACTTTTTATTATTTAGTTCAGACACATAGATTGGTTCAGGGTGTCTACCATCAATACTATGACAGCAGATGCGTCTTTACTTTATTCTGTCTGGTGTCGATGGCGCCAAAGAATTACGTCACCAACTCGGCTCCCTTTGTCTCGAGACATTTTCCGCGCGTGACCCGACAGACCCGACTGTAAGTCTTTATTAGGTTTTGGTGTCGCCTGACTAAACAAATCTACAATGGGGACTTGAATCTTGGTCCTTGAAATAAATACCTTGTGGAATTTGTAGGTTTTATTGCTGACAACATCTAGTCCAGAATAAACCACGTATTTTGTAGTCTCACTGGGTGAATGAATACTAAGCCAGTAGATTAGATAACTCACGTTTGTCATCAAGGGATTGAATTGAACACGTTTCATTCGTTCTAATATTGCTAAAAACAGACACATACACGTTGCACTTTTTTTTGGCAATTTGCCTTTATTCTTTAAATAAATACTACAGTGATATATTTAATATACATATTTACCGGCGCCGCGGCTAATTCGGCTGAGCAGCTAAAAGGGCGCAAATATCGGATCGCAAATATATAATCCCAAGTAATCTCGGTAGCGGTTACATATTTGAGCCGTTTGCTGTAGAGACCCTGGATCCATGGAGGCTGGGAGCTCATCCCGTTTCCAAAGTTTATCAGAGCGCCTGGTCGATGCTGGCTGGATGCTACGCGTGACCAAAATGCTGGCATTTATTTGGCACAAAGAATTAGCTCTGCAAATCATCGGGCCAATGCTGCCAGCATGTTGGGCTGTCTATAGGTCGTCGCGGCCAGTACCTATATAGTTCAAATGTTGTTTTTTTTTAGTAGTAGGTAGTGTAGTTATTATATTATTTAGTATTAGTTATTATATCACTGCACTAGTTAATTTGGTAACTTAACTTTCGGCTATAAAATAAATAGAAAAAAAATTGACTTTCCCGGATGTTTCTTTTTCCATAATAATTATGTTGATCTCGATCCATTTAATCAGTCTGTGTGCACTCATCAAAATCGGTTCAGTGTGGCGTGAACACCACATATACATAAAATGTTTCACTATGACGACTGACATGAGCATTCGCGCGACGTGTGTATTCGCATGTGTTCATTGTGAACATTTGTTCCATCTATTTGTTACTCGATTCCTTGCGCTGACTGAATATTTAACTTGTAACGTGCTCGCAGCGAGCGAGTGCTGGTGGCAGTTGCCGCCTTTACTACTTACTTTACTTGGCTATTAGTTAACAACGCTCAAAATGACCTGTCAATATCTCGCTGGCGTTAATGTCACACGCAAAAATGAGACCCGGGTATTGAGCATTGATTTTTTAATAGGGGTAAGCCAGTCCAATTACTCCAGCCCACCAGTAGGTAGCGTACCCGCATGCATCAGCATTGCAATTCACCGAGGCAATGCTGCCATTGCCTCGATGAATTGCAATGCTGATTCGTTGTGCCAAATAACTTTTATTTTTATGTTAGTAAATGATGTGACGAGCTAGTCGTTTACCTGATGTTAAGCGACACGACCGCCCATAACAGAACAGTGTCACTCGGAACTCCAAAATATTAGTTTCACGTGATACTGCACTGCGCACATCATTCTGAGACAACAGCACAGTCTGATAATAAGAATACTCGACTGTGATGTCAGATCATAGTCTCAATTGCCCAGTAATTTTACTAGTAAGTGCTAGAATTTTGGTCATGATTAAATTTAACCACCGCGACCGTTTGTTATGAAAGGATCATATTAGTAAATGCATGAATACCTTCACTTGCGTACATTTCCTCGATAATCCTGATGGTTTCCTCTTACAATCAAATACTCAAATACTCAATCTACAATGTTCCTGGTTTATTAGGTAGATATACGTACGCAAATGAAATTGCCAATTAACCTGTATTGATTATGCCGCAGCATGACTAAAACTTAGGAGTGTCGACGTCGTGTCGTGTCCTGTATCTATTTACTAGAGTACCTGTCAGTCTGGCTGGATCAGTAATATTACTAGCTAAAAATATTAGGGTGATCTAAAAATTTGTTTGACGTTATACCTATAATAACATACAATAGTTTGATGCGACAATGCAATGCAACACGATCATAGTCTAATAACTATCTTGAAAATGGTAAAATGGTGTATTTTCACTTCTCTTGCTAAAAATGACCGTCATAGTAGCGTACCAGAGCGGGGATAAAGTAGCATATTATCATATAAAACTAAAGTTTTTTTTTTTAATTCTTTTGCCTACTACTCTACGAAAAAGTATTTATTCATAAGTAAAATAATCATCAATAAAGTGTCTCGTCTGGACGAATCCAGTCGTTATTCTGTCCTCCACTTTATAAACTTTTCGTAAGTATTTAAATAAATATCTAAAATACGCTTGGTGAATTTGACGACCACAGATTCAAAATTATTTCTTTTCCTTTCTCGTCCATCTGCAATTCTCCATTCTCACTAAATGGTGACAATTTCACTGTTATAAAATAAATTACGGTCACCATATTCGTAAGCGAACTTACGGAAAGAGTTTTTCTTACGTATTTTAATGAACTTTCTAAAAATTATCAAAGGTCAATCCATTTGAACACATATTCTATGTTTTGGCTTGGCGGTTTATACACTCTTTGCTTACGAACAATTATATGCCTAAAAGAACAAGACAATGTTTTATTAAACTTCATCATAATACTCATTTTCACCGCTCAAATTCTTTAAATTACCGAACAATCTCCTGCGTTAGATGGTCTGTCTATCTTAGTACATGACATTAGCGAAATTGTGGTAAAACTGCCGCAGAAGCCACTAAGATTCAATTCAACAATCTAAATATATATAACTCAAAAGTGACTGACTGACTCGCTGACATAGTGATCTACCAACGCACAGCCCAAACCACTAGACGGATCGGGCTAAAATTTGGCATGCAGGTAGATGTTATGACGTTGGCATCCGCTAAGAAAGGATTTTTCGAAATTTCACCCTTAAGAAGGTGAAATGGGTGGTTGAATTATTTTCCCATAGGCCACGCCGCGGGCGAAGCTGCGGGCAGAAGCTCGTCTTGTACATATATTTGTAATACAATAAACTAGGTACATATTTAATATTGAATTGTATTAATATATTTTTTGGTATTACTAATGAACTTGAAAACTCATGGTATCTTCAACTTATTAATGGACACAAAATTGATTTGTTTTGTTCTTATTAATGGGATGGAAGGGCTCATATAATATTATAACATTACCAAGTTGCAATCAATTCAACAATAGTCATACAAGTAGTAGCGCCTGCCGAAAACAACACAATAGTAATCAAGAGAACACTAACAGTTCGTACATTATCTTGTGGTTTCTGCAGGTGTTTGCAAACATAATTCATAATTATCTACTATTTCCACAAAGTGCGCCCTTTGGGTGCAATCATTGATAAATTAGTTTGTTTGATTGTTTGTAGTTAATAGATAGTCATCTCTGGTTACGCCTCCGTTATGTTTGATAACACTCTTATGGAAAGGTGGATTCGACTGTTAGAATATTACTTTTTATCATGATGCCATTCATGACAAGCTGCGGGTGATATACTACATACATCACATCACACTAATATTATAAAGGCGAAAGTTTGTATGTGTGTTTGTGTGATGTGTGTATGTTTGTTACTCTTTCACGCTCAAACGACTGAATGGATTTAGATGAAATTCGGTACCATGATAGCTTATACACTGAATTAACATATAGGCTACATTTTATCCCGGAAAAGTGAAATTTTCCCGTGGGATGAACAAATAATAAAAATACTTTTTATCAGCGGGTAAAACCGCGGGGCGCATCTAGTACAATACTTAATAATAAAACTACTCAAAATATTATTACTAAAGTTTAATTCATCGTGACATTCGTGACACACTTTGATTCTTTACGCAACAATATTTTAAACAGTTCCTTCCCGGTGAGTTTGCCCAAAACTAGCTCAAAAATTTTCAACAATTTCATGTTTATAGTCCTATTCAATAACGTGATTACACCACAACTAATTGGACTAGCTTAAATAAATAACAAGTACCTTAGAACCATGCTGGGTAATACTTATGGGTGATTTTTATTCGTCAATCTCTTTGAATATTATATGCTTAGTCAAAACCTGCATTTTAAATTTTTATTTTCAGTTTGATAAGTTTTCTGTACCTGTTGTACTTGAATTCTTGAATAATTATGTTGTTACTATACGACATTTAATGTCCGATATTGCTTTTGTTACAAACAAAACTTAAATTAACAATCTGACTATGCTTCTCCTCATTAATTATTGTTCATTAATTTATTATACTAGCATTAATACCATATTGTTGGCTAATGACTAAATATGAATATAAAAAATATCACATCTTACTGCAATTCATTTTGCACGACACTTTCAGTAAATTTTCCTAATGGATATTATTATGTAACTACCTAAGGCTGTTGATGTATTTCATTAGATTGAACACAACTATCACACCCATGATGTCGGTGTAACCTTCGTGGTTTGTTGTGGGAGATGCGTTGCACAAATCAGTGCGGCAGTAACAGTATCTGAAAGAAATAACAGTAGAGTTAATACAAAAAAAATGTGAGGGTTAAAAGCACTATTTTTACTATGATTGTGCCGTAATAATTTACGTTACTAGGTGGTAGGACTTTTCTACAAAGTTCGTCTAGGTAGGTACCACCGCTTTGCCAGTTATTCTGCCGCCAAGCAGTAGTGCGCAAGCACTGCTGCGTTCCGGTTTGAAGGGCACTGTAGCTAGTGAAATTACTGGGCAAATGAGACTTATGACCTGATCTCACAGTCTAGTAATCTTATTACTAGATTGAGCTGATGTCTCAGAATGTCACGCGAAACTCTGTACTTTAGAGTTCCGAGTGACACTGCAACTGATATGGGCAGCCGTGTCACTTAACATCAGGCGAACTGTTAGCTCGTCGCGTCATTCCTTACAATAAAAAAAGTAACACTAAACTATTGCGTATATCCATGTTAATAATATCCATCAAAAAGCTATATATTGCCTAACACCTGTCGTATATTACACAAATTTTCAATAAATTGCTGAGCTGATTTCATATATTCTATTTAAGCACTTTTCTTCGGCTTTTTCCACTTTTGATCTCCTTTTGTGGGAGAGAAACGTAGAAGAAAAAGAAACGAAACGTTTTAAAAAATCGTTAATAATAACTTAGAAAGAGCAAAAAACATTTATACAAACAAAAATAACGTTAAGTGCAGCTATTACGGCGCAAATAAAATATCATAGCTTATTGTAGAATTTTATTTATGATATAACCTTCTCTTTTGAGTCATCAATTACCTTTAGTAAGCAATTCATGTTCTAGACACAATAGTATAATAGGTAGTCTCCAACTCAAGAACTGCTTACGACGCGTCTGGTGTTCGGAGAATATTCGCAAATGATAATGCATAAAGAAGCCACCTATGACACAATATTACTGCATATATAAAACAGCAACTTTATGCCACTTCATATTTCGAAAGGTGTAACTACCACAGGTACTACTTGTGTACTTTAAGTTAAACCTGTTACGCATAGTGTAATTACAGCGATTCTAAAACCTGCCTAAATGGGCGCATGCTATAATATTAGACCGTGTAGAATGTTTTAAGTTTCCTTTTGCAAATTACTACCAGGCCCCCTTAGCAACGCTAATATGCATATTTCAACGGGACATTTATCTCTGTGTTTCATGCCAAGTTGATACTGTGATGATGCGGTGAAAAGATTGCACCATTAGCAATATATTAACATCAGATGTCTAAGGTTTTGATAATCAGAGGAAGAAAACTTTTTATTAATCACGAGACCAAATATAAATAAAGCATCTTGATAAGATATAATACCACTTTATATTTTATGCAAAAAGCGTGTACCTAAATGTGTAATCCAATTTCATGGTTTTTATGTGTTGTCTAAAAGTGAAAATACAAAATCCCAAAGTTTTTAAAGTTTCAAATTTGCTTGTAATGCCGTATAATTTTCAAAGACTTAACATTTACTTATTATTAGTAGCTTTCTTTCATTTTATAATCTAGGTATGTTAAAGTATAGTGTTTGTTAAATAGAAATACCTATTTCTTGTAGCTCTTTCTCCTTTATCGTCTAAGTTTTCGCAGCCTTCTTTATAAGGCTCTAGGACCTCCATCTTCGGAGACCACCTCCCGTTCTTGTAGTCCTGGTACTCGTGTTTCTGTGACGCACAGTCGCGTAACACCCCTTGTATTCTCACTGAAATTTTAATGAACCTGAGTTATGCTACATTCTTTGATCGATTTAGTCGAACAGTATAGTTCGTGTTAGTATTGGTTACATTACAGTAGCTATGCGATTTACGTAAATGATAAGTACAATTTCACATAAAGATTAAACTTTCATATCTTTTTATACGCTCACTCACAAGTTCGGTACAGTTCTGCATAATATTAATATGGCCAAGTTAGGTGTGGTGCAATTTTGAATAAAGTTTATGTTTAGTCGTTATACCCCCAAAGAGTATGATGCTGTTGAAATCATCTTTCATACATGTAATGATAGTGATGTTAAAATTAAAAGGATTCTTGGCCTTGTGTCATGCCTAATGATAATGCTGACATATTGTCATTATGATCACATAATACGAGGTTCTACCTGTCTAGAGTTAATTCATGCTATTATGTCTCTTAGGCAGGTTAAGAAATGAATAAGTATACTATTAATTTTTCCCAACTTTTTTTTGTGCTTTTTAACGGCATAATATTTATATCAGTATCGCCTGTTTTGCGGAATCAACAGATTAATATGAAAATTACAAAGGTTTGTCGAAAACCTGCTACGATTCGACTTGAATCATAAAAGCAACAAAAGTCTACTCGGCCACAAGGGCCGGGCCATGACGTCATCATCAGATAAATAAAATCTGCGATGCCAGACGCATATTGCTTAACTTTTTGCTAAATGTTTGCCATCGTCCTTCTTTCAACATTCTTGGAATTCTAATATGGATACGCAATTTTAGCTACATTTTGGCACAAATGCTTTTAAGTATTATCTACAAGACTACATGTAATATATATCCATCAATAAACTGTAACAGCCTTATTAATAAACACGAACTAGCTTTAGACTAGTTACACCATCTTTTGTCTCTTTCGATCCAGCTAAATATTCAAGTAGCAAAAAAAAAGACAAAAGCTGAAGTAACTAATCCGAGACTAATACCCGTTTATTAATAAGGCTGTTAGTTGATATCCGTACATATGTAGAGAATTTAGAAAAATATTCTTTGGGCCTATATTAAAGTTTTGAAGTCCAAAATAACTGTTCGTGTTATGCACACCTCCGCCACCGATCTGAAGCACATAGTTACAGCTGGTAGTATGCAAGATAAGGGGGAGGATCATTTCAGGATGGCATCTTGCCATCATGAAAGTTATATCACTAAGCAAAAAGTCGACGGTTTCATTGTTCAAATCAAAACGTAGGTAGGTATGTGAGTGACTCATAGAGCAAGAAAAAGGATGCTGGTCATTTTTTCCCCTGCTCTGTTGTACCTAAGGATTCTGTAATAGAAGTTGTCTCTACAAACCTCCGTTCTGAATATCGAGGTAGAAATCCTGCTTCATACACATTGTAGAGTAAGGGCAATCGACGATGAACCTCTCTGAGTGGTCGAAGTGCACGCAGAGTCGCTTCGTGGTGTTGTAGAAATGGCCGGGTGGCGGGTTGATCAAACACTGGTAGCACTGCAGCGATGTCACTTCTGTAACACCAACATCTTGAATTGAGCGTTGACATGATTATACTTGCTGATTCATATTACATTTATTATGTTGTGAAAAGCTTTTTAGAGATCTTTACAGTCTATTTCCCGTATTACTAAAAGGTTTTTCTTAGTGTACCCCTGATACGATTTAATTAATCCGTAAGATGGCCCTAATTTGCATAATTAACAATAGAAAAAAATTAAAAGTGCACCACGGTGGTGCAAATAACAGTTGAGATCTAAAAGAGAGACACGCTCCAAATATGAAGTTTCTAGGTATTGTAGTACTATTATATTTTATTGTATTATGTAGAGATAAGTGTAGCGGTTTAGGCTGTACGTTATTTATCAATTTAACTCGAAATAATTAAGCACAAAACCTTCAGTTTATAGAGTTTTATTTATAGTTGAGTTTATAGAGTTTGACAGCCTCCGTGGTGTGGTGGTTGAGCAGGTCGGCTCATAACGCGGAGGCGGTGAGTACGATTCCCGCAGCAGGACAAGTATTTGTGCAGAAAAAAAGTGCAAATACTTGTGTCTACTACGTGTCTGGGTGTTGTGGGACCATGGTCCTCGTAGTTCATGGGTCCCTTGACACAAGGAATCCTAATTAGGGTCCAGGGTCTATGTATGTGATCGTTGGGCGTTATTATATTAATAATATTATTATTATTTGGCACACAAAACAGAAAATAACGAACACAAAAATTGATACAACAAGACATGAAAATGATACATTACATGATTGTATAATAATCAATGCTAGAATGTACGCACATTCAGTGTAGACCTGAATAAAAGAAATGGCAAAACAATAATGTTAAGCAATTTAAATTTCCGACCCCGGTAGTCCACGTTCAAGGTAAATAACCTACAGCGGGGCCCCACATCCGTTAATTATCGTAAACAAAACGTCACAGCTTATATATTTATGTTTATAGTACATATACTATATGTACTATAAACATTAATATATAGTAAATGAACATATAGTATATATCTGTATTATTGACTAAAGTAGCTCAACTGTGGTTTGTTGTGTTTTGAATTTAACTGCTTACATATATCTAAGTAGATATCTACTTGAGGCCAGTTCAACATTACACCAACAGACCAACGCTGTTACTCTTAGTTTTATCATATAGGACATGCTAGTTACGCGTATTACTAATCTATGCAGTTCGTTGACTTGTAGAACACATGTTTGGCTTATGAAAAGTTGACATATTCATATTAGCTTCATTATTCTCTTTGGCTATTAGTGTAATGGTAGAGCTCGTTTTTGCTCTTCATAAATATTTAGCGATGCATGAATCACTTCACAGTTTTATCGACTCCTACGCAGACGAGCATTACGCATACCCGGTGAATACTCGTTTGCCAGTTGCATGGGTTCTCAAAGCACGTGCTTTTTAAACGCCGCTTTATCTTACGTAGCAGCACACTATGATTGATTTCTTCGTTACTATGTTATTGATGTACACAGGGTATAATCGTTCTAAAAATGCAATATTTTCATGAATTTCATGAATAATAAAAAGTTAAGGTTAATAACTAACGTCTATTACTTGTATGTCTTTGTTTAAAATATTCTTTGATCATGTACGACAGCATAACAGTATTTTCCGTTGTAGTTCACAGCAGTCGGATCAGGCGTTGAACTCACATCTTTTGTGACTATTCCTTGTAGAGATAACTCCCACGTGCATTGCTCCGAACTTTTAAGTAATAGATACTTTTATATTTTGGTATAGGTGACTGTATCGAAGGGTCTAGTTGGTCACGAACGTTGTATAGTGAGGTAAAATGGCTTTGTTACAGCCAATTATTGCTTTATTGTTAGTCGTGGTTGTATGCAATGGAATTCAGCAAGAGTATTACTTAGATGAAGATGCTCAGGATGACACTGAAAATAGTAAACCCAAAACATCTGATCGTACCATGAATAGTCGAAATGAAGAATTACTGCCAAATAGTGATAACGAAATGTCCAGCTATGACTTGGACGCTGATCAAGATGATGTAGAATATAATGATAAGATACCTTTGAAACGACGAGTAATGACAAAAACCCCTACTTCAGATCAAAAAACCCTAACTAGTTCAACGACTACATTATCAGAAGTTGATGAACACACGTATAAGACATTATTGACACAAACATCCAGTATTGCCAATTCCACTAGACTAAATATTTTTCAAGAATATGAGTATGTTTATGATGATAAGTTTGTGTCGACGTATCAACGGAACCGGATAAATTCTAATGTATTTCTTAAGGACAGCTTAGTAGAAACTAGTATCACTACAGAGATAACCAAGACAAATATACATGATGAAAGTCTTGAAGAAAATGTTACACCATATGATAATATCTCAATACGGTATCTTGCTGATTTTTATAATCTAGTTCCGGCAATAAGTAAACATAATATTACAAATCCCACTAAATTAAAAAATACCAATGATTATGTTTGGTATGTTCCTGAAAAATACCCTTGTTGGGATCTACCCATTGTAGTTGGACGGCTTGGATTACCAAAAGCGCGATTGAGTGTTTTTCGTGTATATTACGGAACATTGACAGATGTAATCCCTGTAGGATTACCAGAACCAGCAATACCCAGAAAATACTTAGTTCCTGACTTATCAAAATCTGCAAACAAATGGTGTGCCGTAGCACCTTGTTTCGGGGATCATACTCTTTGTGTTTTCTCGGGAAAGAAAATTTCCAAAATGTGTGGTAAGGATTATGAAGTAACGACGCCGACTACGCTTGAAAAGATAAGTATAGTTAATACAATCAACAGTATGCGTAATAGTATCGCAACCGGTACTGCGGAAAAATACGCTCATTTACCACCTGCTGCTAATATGAAACAAGTATTATACGATTACGATTTAGAAGAGATGGCTAAAGTTTGGCTTCAACAATGCTTACCCGGGCTTGAGCCGTGTTCGTCCCTGGATAACAACTACGTTACACAACTTGAGTGTACCAAATGTGCAGAACAGTGTTGTCTCAGTTTCAAAGACACTGATGAGGAAGCTAATTGGTAAAGTAATGAATGAACATAAGTTAGGGGTAAAATAAGTTTATCTTTTGGTTTGTTTAATGATGAATGTTTTATTTTCAGCATTCCAATGTACGAATGTTTTATTCTTCCTGTCGTCGGATGCCTACATGCTTGGTTTACCAACGCTGGACAGAAGCTGTCCGGAACCGACATAGAATGCGGTCATGCGAATTCCGAAACCTTTAATACAGTTCAATTAATTTGGGCAAACACAGACAAAATAGGTTGTGCTTATGGTACAAGGCTTAACGGTGATATCAGAATAATATGCAATTTTTCCCCAGGCGCACCTTTTTACATAGAAACCAAATATTTCTGTGGTCTTATTGCCCATAGAGACATAACTAAAAACTTCGTTTTATTCAATGAAACTGAAGATGTAACAGATCTACAGTATCTTGCTTCTTTAGGAATAGTTTTGAATAAAATGCATAACATTAACGAAAACGGCGTAAGAAGTAAAGTTGATAATTCAACAAGAGCAGAATTCTTACGAACGTCGGACTTAGATAGTTTAAACGAAATGTATAAACCTGGTTGGGCGAGACACGCATTACAGGACTATTCCAACGGATCAATGGGAATGATCGCACGCTTAGTGACTCGGTACACTTTTATCGACGAAGGACAATCGAGATGTGATATTGATGAACCAATCTATATAGTTGGAGAACCAGCCTCTCGATGCTTAGAAAGAGGCCATAGATACAGCAACCTTTGTTACGAGTTCGCTGATCCTAGTCCTGGTTACAGACTGGCTGCAATTCTAGCGCCGATAGCTCTTTTCTCTCTTATATTGTACGACTTATTTAGCGGCGTGATGAGGCAGACAAACTACTAAATATGAAATATGATTAACTTTGTTTTTTACTATTCTTGACTTATGATGCCTCTACTGTAGTTAAAGAGTTCTTTGACGTGATGGAATATATGGTATAGTTATATGGGTATAAGCTGTGAAAACAAATAACATAGGTATATTTACTACAAGTTATTTCGAAATAGTGTATGTTACTGTGCAATTATCATGTTCGGCTACAACTGAGTGATATTTATTCAATTTCTTAGACCGAGGACTTGAGTGGGTTGTCGATCTTGACTGTGTCCGCCATTGTCAATATCATTTATGAGTCATTAAATTGTATGCGTGTTATTAGGTAAGAAATTCAATGCACGCCTTTGATAAGAGAATTCAGTTTAAAATTATTAAACTCGTCACTCGTGCATGATTCACTTGTCAATTAATAATAGTATTCAGAAATTTGCAAACAATAATAAGAAATGATTTGAATCATTGTTTTGTTAAGTACATCAGTTTTTTAGTTATTAGAGGAAATGTTATTTAAACAACGACAACATGTGTTGCTGGTTTTAGGTTTGGTACATACATAGTCCATGCTAATTAAGTTTCGGGTATCGTTGTGTGTTAATCAATCGATTGTATGGCTACATTGACTTTTAATACCAAATCACAATGGGCGATCACGATAGCTTTATTACAACTGTACTGTAACTAGATCTTATCATAACACAAATTTGTTATTACTTGTGCTTGGCTGCTGGTGTCCTGGTTAGATATAATTTTTTATATCGAACTAGTTTTAAAAGTGACTGCTAATTACGCAGGTCTCGTACCAAAGTTTCAAACCACAAAAACGCTATAATTCAATGGAGATAAAAAATATTTCCGAGAAACAACTATCGTTTTAATATAGGTATATTGCTTACTGGCGACTTTGATATCAATTTAGTAGACTACTGATAAAGTTATAATTGATCTTTAAATACTCTTGCATCGTTGACTACTCTTCTAACTAATAATATAATTACAAAAGACATTGTTTCTATAACGATTCTCAGTCTCTAAAACGATTACTGCCGATGTTTTTTAACGATTAACGAGTAAGTAAAACGTTTCATCGAAAGTGCAAGTTTTATCGCGTGATCAACTGTTTCCTGAACTAATGGATACGCAGAGCGCGGAACAAAGTTAATATCGTAACTATTTCCCGAATAACAAATTATGCATTCGAAAAGTATTGCTTCACAGTTTGTAAAACTTCTTTCTACTACTAAGTACAACTACTTTCGATTTCTGAAAACAAAAACAACTCTATTTATATTTATGAGTTGAAAAAGGTTAGTCGATGCCTGTTCCTGTACAGTGTTAGCGTAGTATTTATCAGATTGAGGACCATCTGAGAGAAATCAAATATATCATTACTATATAATTATATTTTCGCCCGACCTCAAAAAAGTAGATTCTGAGTTTGGATGTTTCTTTTTTTATATGTTACCTCATATTTGGAAAATTTATTTTATATTAAAGGACTTCTTATGTAAGGAAATATGTAGGTGCTTTTACATTGGTCTCTTGGTCTCATAGAAATTTCATTTAAATCCGTTTAGTAGTTTTGTTTTTTAAATCAAAATAACTGGAAAAAATATTTAGTTGATAATATCATCTAAGTATTTCTCAGTTTGAAATTGGGGCGATGGAAGCCGGTTTAACCCCTTTTTTTTAAAGCAAACTATCTCACCATTGTATTGTGGTTCAATCTTAATCATTACGTATGCATTCAACTGAATCTCGTTCCATTTCAAATTTAACTAATTTCACGGTCTACTTTGATAAGAGAAACTTGCTTTACCTACATGGCTTTACATCCAATACAAATCTTCACATCAAGATTATGAAATTTCTCTTGAATTCAGTACTTTATATATTACTGGTGTCACGTTCACCTAAAATTAACTTCTACCAACCTGTTGTTATCAAGGACAATATAATTAGCACCATTGCTATAAAATATTGCTCCATGGTGATCAAGCAGCTTCGTTTCTTTGGTATGGATTGATGTATCTTCGATCAGCTAAGTTCTGACATTGACTCTGAAAATAAATAAA
Organism: Ennomos fuscantarius; assembly: GCA_905220475.3. Taxonomy (NCBI): domain Eukaryota; kingdom Metazoa; phylum Arthropoda; class Insecta; order Lepidoptera; family Geometridae; genus Ennomos; species Ennomos fuscantarius. Next base: position 7,286,952 of record HG992044.1, read on the forward strand.
AAAATATGTTTTTTAAAGTGCTAAAATTTATCCAAGCTACAAGGTATGCCAATATGAGATTTTTGATATTCTGCAATGGTGCTAGCATTGTAGATTTGTTCACAAGTGCACTAAAGTTAGATTTCATCACGGACCCAGGAATTTGTGGTAAAACGTGATTTTCAAAAAAGATTTCGTAATTTTTAATGCAATAAATTTAGGATTCTTATTAAGATTCATAATGCATATGCAGTAAATGATAAATAATAATAAAAATATTATTATGTCCAGCAACTTTGTGCTAATACAGGTTTACTCAATGTAGATTCAGATTAGTCGCTATTATGCTTTAGAAAACAAGGGATGAGACTTGTTCTACAACTTCACTGAAAGTTAAAAGCACTGGTGACATAATAAAGTTGTGTTAGCAAATCTGGCTTACCAGTTGAGATAAATATAACGGTAACATTTGTTTCGTCATTACTTCCACCACCAAATAAGTACGTAGTTTGAAACCTTGTGCTTATGTCCATGAGCTTTATTATATCAGTATTACACAGAAGTGGTATATGAAAAATTATTTTTTATCTGTGAAGAGCATATATGCAATGCTGTCTCTGAGCACTTTTTACTAAGATAAACGCAAATCGCATCTTGTCATTGCTGCTCCATTATGTCCAAAATATCAATCATTGAAATATATAAAGAAAGAACAAAGAAAAGAAATTTATTTAGGACATCACAGAACATTACATTACAATATAGGAGACATGCAGACAGTATAATTTAGAGAAGAGACAAAAAAAAAGATCGATGGTAAGAATACTAGTATAGATAATACTACATTCTTTGCTATACTATATAATATAACTTAGTTAACAAACACTTTTCATGTTCATCGGGATGAACTAATAAATTTAGTATTACCTGATAAAATTACTATGCAATGTTCAATCGAATATCGTGATTCGAAGCCAATTCGATGCCGTAACATATGACACCGAATGAGTTCAGTAATATTGCGTTGTTAAACGGGCTGTTCTTGTTGTTTTCAAGGTCCTGGCACGCTTGTCTGGCCTTTCCCCCGCTCTCGCTGAGATTAAGTTTGTGCATTTATGTCGGTGCAAAGTCTGAGCTCTAGCCTAAGTAAACCTATACATACATACCTATTATGATTTTGTAACTGACAAGGTATCTGTTGTGAATTATGTCTGATCTTCAAAAAGATTAGGCAATAATCTTATTCGGAAAGCTTCGGCAAGTTATTATGCAAAGTTATTGTAATCAGTCTTACGTCTTACGTTAGGTTTCTATAGTTTTTGCAAATTAATGTTTGTTCTATTTGTATATTGAATCTATAGCGGTTTCATACAATAGTGTCGCTATTGATTTGACAAAAAATTATAAAGGCATGGCTTTTATATAGGTACTGAGAACTTGATTCTTTTACTTAATAACATAACCTTGATCATGTCAAACCGGGTTCCTATTAACAAGATTTAAGTTGTCAGAATTAAAATTTTTGGAGTTGAAGGATCACTATCCAGGATGACCAAAGCTTTAGTCGTTGAAAACAGATGTCCATATATTATTAACGTCTGGAAATACCGAAGACATCTCATGAATTTTAAAAGCGTCTTAGTATCAAGCCAAGCAAGTAGTTACCTTTTGGATTTTGTCTTAATTTAAATTTCAAAATGATAACTTACGATATATGATTAAGCAATCATACATCGTAAGTTAATCATTTTGACTTACTGGAAAATTGAATTTCTCTAGGTATACTACTATTTATCTACTATCATAGACTTGATATTATTATGTTTATTTGACACTCATATATACAAAATTACTTACCCACTATAATTTCGACCTACAATATCATACAACCTTAGTAGAATTACACTTATATTTCTATGCATACAACTTTAATAGAGTCGTTCCAGGTAAATTTTTAGCTTTACAACGGCCACATATATTTCAGCGTACACACACAGTGTTTAAATTAAATGATGTCAATTAAGTTTTATACACTACAAAAGCAGCGCACGATTTTATCTGTCATTAACTTTCAGAGGCGTTTATAGGTATAATGCCCTACTGACCCTACATTGAATAGTACAATTTCATTGACAAGAACATACGGGTAGTTACACACAGCTACCCATTAAAAGGATTATAATAACCTTTGTGTATTATTTAAATTTGCCAAGTAGAACATTTCGCCAGCACCGCAACACACAAAAGTTACAAAACAAAGCACAGCTCATTGCGCGTACTATAGTGCGAGTCGTAAAATGCATTTTGAAAAGTATGTGAAGTCTGTTTCAAAAACAACGGGCTTTATTGTTTTAAAAAGCTTGCATGTAGGTTATTCTCACGTAATATTTTAATAAATAAAGGTAATGCATATACAACCTCTTTATAAAGATCTTCTGAAATGAGATCTAGTTGAAGGATTTTGGCAGTAGCATCAGGAATTTATATGTAAATTTGTGAACTAGAGAATATGCAGCAGCATTCTACTCGGTACATCAGCGATCACTAAACCGCCTGCTGAGCGTAGTGATAATGGTAAACCAGGGGGGGGTAGATAAGCTTAACCAATGATAAGCGTCCAAAGTGGCGTTTTATGGAGGCCTGTGTTCAACAGTGGATGTGTTCCGGCCGGAAGTGACGTACTTTTGATAGTTAGGCGGTTATCACACGGCACCGCGCGGAGAGTGACTTCAGCAGATTTTGCTTTTTGATTTTGATGTTGAGGCGGTTTACGTGTGGCGTTTAGCATCAAGGGATTATTAAGAGACCAGTGCAACGTGAAGTCCGCTTCACCATCTTGATTAAAACACGGAATAATGGATGATACTATATGAAAAACGTCGGGGATTTATTAGAAAGACTCCCAAAAAGTTACGCGAATAAATCTGTTCAACAATTGAGTAGGATTCTTGCTGTGTAAACGTGTGGTGTAAGTGTGGAACTCAACATGAACTACTTACCTACTATTTGATCCCGAATACTGGTTGAGTCAATATTTTTCATGATATCAATACAATAATGTATCTTTTAAGACAGTTTTTGTCAGTTTTTGACAGTTCTAGACTTCTAAATTCCTTGAACCTGAATTTGCTACATAGACCTCGTGTAGAGGCTTGTTGTAAATTTTTTTAGTAAATATAATTATTTAAATGAAAATCCTGTTTCATGTGCTAAAAATATTTATTAGAGGTATATTTACCGCTACCGGTTTTTAAAGGTCTTTGCGTCATTAAGTTTTGAATGAAAACCTCACTACCTGTAGGTCAAGGGGAGAGTAAAACTGGTGTAATATTTGCCTACTCTTGGGAATGTTAATGAAATCGGCAGCAGACAAATAATATAAAAGAATAATATAAATAAGTGGTTGTATTATAGTCATGGTATTGTGTAGTATTTATGTAGTAAGTTGCCACGGATCCTATAAAACCTTTTTTTTAAAGTTAGTTTAATAGATTTTTGTATGTATGCTATGTATATTAATTAATACTAGTCATAAGCATACTTATATTATGATAATCATATTATGTCGATTAATAACATCAAGTCCAAGGTAAGCATTCAAAGTTTTCGCATATGCTACAAATTATGACTCGCAGACTTAGGTCCTTATTACAGAACGATAAATGATTATCATAATATAAGTATGCTTATGACTAGTATTAATTAATATACATAGCATACATACAAAATACATACAAAAATCTGTTAAACTAACTTTTTTTAAAAGGTTTAACCTACTGTATATTAACTACAGATTTTAAAAATATTATATAAAAACTTAGCAGCATCACAAGCAGGTGAGGATAAAATGTTTATGAATGCACCAGTGTATAGCCTATTTACTATACTCTCTTTTTCTTCACACTTGATATCATCATCATCTTCTTATCTCATCATCACCATGATCTAACAAGTTGATGACGTCAAACTGTAATTTATAGGCTCTTCGTTGATATTATCCACGTCGGTTGCTTAATGTATTAATTCAGCAAAACCTTGTCCATTTTAATTTATTCTAATTAATACAGACAAATATACAAACTTAAGGCGGAGTCTGATTATAATATCTACAAAAATCACCTTTTTAAAAGCCTAGTGCGGCGCGACGACGACTCAAAATAATCAGATCAAAGACATAGAGCAAACAGAAATTAAAATTTAGAACAAAGTGAGCTAATACAATTTAACGAAGTAGTTTTGGTTTTCCAAAATTAAATCGTAGAATGGCACACAGAAAATACTTTATCAACGTAGTGCTCCAAATTTTCATCATAACAACGCTTTTTTTTTCGAATTTAGCCAAACTGACTGAAACAAACATATCATCAGTAATTTTTTTATTTGATATGCCTATTTCACTTAATCCATCCACAATTCACGTAAAATTAACACAGTCTCATCTGTCCTAGTGTGACATCAAATATAACCTGCGATTTTCAAATTTGAACAAAGCTATCTACAGACCCCCTCGAATATAAAAGTTGTACTTGACCGCGCCTTATTGTATCGCTCTTAAAAGAAACTTGACGTCTTGAAATCGCATTCTTTTTTTTAATAATGTCACGTGGAAGGACTAATCTCTTAACTTACCTCACAAATAAAATAACTGCTATACTACATTATTGTTGACTTGTCATTTCACCGTGCTGCCAAGCCTATCTGATTTTTGATCAATTAAAGGGTAGGTTTGTGACTCATAGTTTTTATAATTTTTATAATATTAATTATTGTGAAGTTTATTGTCATGGATATCCTAAAAGTTCTAAGTGTTAGCTTTGTTACTGTGATAAACATTTCACTTTGTGTTAATTATTATGATAGGTATTCAGACTACAAATTTATTAAATATCCATACAGATATGTGGTAACTTTTAGGCAATGTTCTTTACACAGTAATAAATATTAAATAGCGTACTTTTAATATCAAGCTTCTATGGGATGTTGTTGCCACAATAATGTTTTTATTGAGCTTTGTAGAGTGTTTGACTAATTAATTTGACAGCCTCTGTGGTGTGGTGGTTGAGCAGGTCGGCTCGTAAGCTGGCGGCAGCGGGTTCGATTCCCGCGGCAGGATAAATATTTGTACACAGAAAAAGAGCGCAAATACTTTTTCTATATCTGGGTGTTGTGGGACCATGGTCCTCGTAGTACCTGGATCCCTAGACACAGGGAATCCTAATTTGGGTCCAGGATCTATGTATGTGATCGTTGGGCGTTATTATTATTATTAATAATATTATTAATAAATGGCCTATTTAGTCCTTTAGATGGCGCTAGCCTAAATGTTGCGTACAGGTATCATATATATCTAGTCCATAAGTTTTGAAAAAACCGTTGGCAAAGAGTTATTAAAAGTAAATGCCATATATAAAACAGCAAAGTAATTTAAGCTAACAAATTCGAATATGTAATTTGAATAATTTATATGCGATTTTAACCCTGAATTGTTTCTTCTTATATGTAGTTGGCTCTTGTGTGAGAACTTTGCAAAGGCTACAGCCATTATTTAAAATGTTAGTTATAACGATTTTAATTGGCTATCTCAATTCATATGGTAACTGATTTTTTAAATAACAATGACAACTTAAAACTTACACATGCGAATTAAATTAAAAACAGCTTGTCCTTGTCTCATAGAGCCACCTCATTAAATACTATAAACAATAACACTTAATTCAAAAATATATGACACATTTCTCACACAGCCATCGTAAACAAACACGTGTTTATCCGAACACAGTCGAGCGCACGTCTCTCACAGTGCGTATCCAAGATTTGACTGGCCACTGGCAATGCCAAGTCGGTTGAGTCAGTTCTGCACGCCGTTTCTCGTGAGGTAAGGACTTGTGTCATAGAACGTAATGACAGTATACTGTATTGGCAAACAGAGAAGCTCGTATTTTAATCTATCTAATGATCCGAACAAACTGAGAAAGAAACAAAGTAAGTTTAAAAAAAAGTTGAGTCAGGCATGAACTCGCAGGTCATCAAATGAAACAAAATCAATTATATAGTGTAACTCCGCTAAAAACAAACAAATAGATTACATATATTGGGGTAATTGAAACTGGTGTATGCTAAAACTATAAGTCCAACATTCGTTACGCATGTTTGCCCTATACCTACTACTACTACCTTACCCTCCTAACCACCAATATAGGTTGTTCACACCAATTTTTTGCACATACAAGATAAAATGTTACCTGATGATTATATTTTTCTTATACTAAGCCCCCTATTGATTTTTTTTTTAAACTAAATACCACAATGCTATAATAACTAATAATAAACACTACCTACTACTACAAAAAAAAATTTGGACTCTATACTGGTCGCGATGACCTATAGACAGTCCAGATGATTATAAATGGCTGAAAATTGCGTCTCATTAGGTACGCTTAGATGAAACTGATAGGCTCTCAAACGACACGTCTGAAGCTTAACTACTTCTTTCACCGTACATCTCGTACCTGCCGGTTAAGGGCGCGGGCGCACTACGTAGGCATCACCGCTGTGCCTACTACGGGACGGAGCTGCTGCTACGTTGAGCAACATTGTCACAAGGCAGCTCTCGAAACCATAACGAAATCCGTAATTTTATATTTTGTTTGAAATCGCTCGATCTTACAATAGCCGATAGTAATTCAAGTTCATTGTTGCTTAAACATATTGCTGTAGATACTGTGTTTTTTTATTTTTTAACTCAAAGTATATGTATAAGCGTGAGTGTAACCGGATAGGTTTCATTTTTTTTATCGTTTCACATATTGATCATGATCAGGTCAGGCATACAATTCAAAAAATACGAAAATATCGCAATTTGAGACCAATAACAAAGCTTTTATTAATAATACATACCGTGTATAGATATATCTGCGTATGTCAACAGCAGCATCAGCTGTCAATAATTGTCGGTATAGATAGTCCAAATTATGCGACCAGAATTAATTATTCAATGTATGCAATACCAAGTTTAATGCAGAATAAATGTAAAACTCTCCGAGGCCTTCGGCCCTCACCAAAAAATAACAGTTTACTATTACGATTTATTACGTCGGCTATGTCACGGCCTTCGTTCACGATACGTTTATAAATATACGTTGTTATTTTACCGTCTAGTGATTAATATTTATTTTGACATCTGAATTCAGTTGTGGAGCAATGATAGAGTCAACTGACTTTAATAATAATAATAATAATAACGCCCAACGATCACATACAAAGATCCAGAATCTTTGTATGTGATCGTTTTGCGTGCCTAACTAGGATTCCCCGTGTCTAGGGAACCGGGAACTACAAAGACCATGATCCCACAACACCCAGACACAGAACAAGTATTAGCGATTTTTTTCTGTGCACAAATACTTGCCTTGTGTTATTATTATTGCTCTACTTTTGAGCTGAGTGGCGGTGGAACACTACGATCTACATAAAGGTTAGTTCATGTAGATAGAGCACAAATACTACCGGAATTAATTAAATTATTACAAAACCCGATTTTCAAACTTTAACTCGTTTGGTATTGAATAGTTGTAATAGATCTTGGTGATAACTGTATATGGTCTTATCCTTAGAGTTTTTTATGTATATAGAAATGTTTATCATGAAAGAATCCAAAGGGACAAACATGTATAACAAAAGTTATTATAACCAGTAACATAGATTACAACACTTACGACCTGTCCCCTTCCCGTCTTCTCCCGTCTCTCTTCCGTCCCCTGTACGCTTCCATGTATTGGGAACCGTATTGTTGATGTCCGTGGTCGTAGGACTCGAAGGTCTTGAAGCATCTTAAACCTGGTCGTTATACGAAAAATTATACCTATTTTCAAAGGAAATAAGATCGAGAAATAGTCACTACTCCTAATGGTTACACAATATAATGCATAGCATTATGTACCTACACCATACGGTAAAGGATAAAGGTTAAATGTTCAATGTTCAATATCACTAGGTGATTACGCCAATCATAATCTCCATTTAACACCCACTGCCAACATGTGCACGGCAATCAAACAATTGAATGCGATGCACAAACAACTGCGCCTGTACAAAAATATATTCTATATGAAGAGTTAACCTTAGGAGCGATCTAGGTAGAGTGTACATATAAACGTATAGACGGGTCATTGCACGTTTGCAAGCAGTCATTACGGCAGTACCTGAAGCCAGACGCGATGGCTAGTGAATTAATCATATACAATACAAGATGCTCGAGTAACCAGCTGTTATACCTACTAACAAAGTTAGGGTTTTACGGTCACAGTTATTTTTTCTTGCAAGTTGTCAACCCTGGTGCACCAGGGTTGACAATTCTGACGTGTCAGAACTGTTAAGCCGTCCAAAAGCTCTAAACGAGTGCTCAATAGATCTCGTATATTAATAATAATAACGCCTAATGATCACATACATAGATCCTGGACCCTCACAAGGATTCCCTGTGACTCTCCTTCCTGATTCCGGATTCCTGTGTCTAGGGACTCAGGAACTATGAGGACCATGGTCCCACAACAGCCAGACTCAGAACAAGTATTGGTGCTTTTTTTCTGTGCTCAAATACTTGTCCTACCGTGGGAATCGAACCCGCCGCCTGCGGGTTATGAGCCGAACTGCTCAAGCTGGTGCTAGTGTGGTACACCACAGAGGCTGTCATGTGTAATAGTCATAATAGTCTAATATTTATATTATATATTAGTCATAATATTTCTGAATATGTACTTAGGAGTACTAGTGATTATATATGCTTCGTAGAAATGATCAGGAATACCCTCTGGTATTGAGCGTATGAGGTGGCCAACCACATAGTCATAATTAGCCAAGGCCTTATATAGTACAGGATACATTACCTAAAATACAGAGAACTAGCTTCTGCAGCTTCCTTCAGCATCTTCTTCGTAATTTAGACATCAACGGTTAAATTAATAATAAAAAACAGTGCTTACTATAACACTATAAAGTCATACACAGTTTAATCTGAGTACAGTTTGAAAGTATTATAATAATTTTAAATAAACATAGCACGCTTTAAAACATTATTTTATATAATTAGCGTAAGCAACAGTAATTAAATTTACATAACTATTCAAAGTAGTACTGTTATACACTAACTATCGTTAAAAATGTTCAATTCAGTTATTTTGGCTTATTTTATATAAAAAAAGGTAATTCAATTCCTTCGCAATACATGATGCTTTTCACATGAGTTATCAAAGATGTAATTCCAATGAGGTCATCGATCCACAGATCGTGAATGACCATGGCTCTCATCTATGATCGAGTGGTTCTGATGCCGTCATACTATAAAATTGCAAGGCCTTTATATACCTGAATTAGGTATCAAGTTTTGTAGTTTGACGTCATTTCCTTTCTGATATAAAAAAAAACTGCAGGAAAATCAGAGTTGATTTTATAATTAGGGCTCAATTACCATTCATTCGGAAAATCAGAATGGGAAGTGTATTCCTATACAGTTTCCCCTCTAGCCAGGACCATGCAGTGGGCTGAACGAAATTTTCAGACTTGAGAATGACTTCAGATTGTTCAGACTCGTCTTGATTATTGCACAAAGTATTTGGCTCCTATATGTACCTTCCTTTTGCCGTAGTCATAAAATACACAATAGTGTAAGAACACAGTCGGTAAAAAATTATACTTATTGTCCAATCATCTTTGTTTATGCTATATTGAGGCTAATAAACTTCATTACACTTTCATTACGAACGTGTTAAATAATTACGGAATTCAATTGAACGATAAAAAAAGAATTGCTTCAGAATCGCAAACTAGCGTGCTCTATTATTTTTCTATTATGCACAAAAAGTAGAGCAAAAACGCAAGTAATCATGCATTCTTCGGTCACGAAGGTGCATAGAACTGTGAGACGCCAAATACTACTACAGCCCAATCGACTTGTTTCAGTACCTGGAACCAGTTTTAATGAGGTTGCTTGATAGGTTTTATGACTGGCGACAAATTCTTGCTATAGGAGATTAGAAATAAGACATCCCGTGTGTCATTTAATGCAGGGCTTAGGTAACCCTTTTGACGTAAAAGACTCCACTCCGAGAAATCTTATAATTTACATTTGTTGTCTTCAATCATCCACCACCTGTCCCAAGACCTTTAGGTATCCAACACAGAATCGTACATTCTGTAACAAATTGACATCAGCATGATGTATTGTGTAATCGAGAAAGTGATCTATTGGAATTCATCAGTTACATTGACGTTGTATGTGATACGAATTTTGAACGTATCATGTATAGTGTACAGTCCCTTGTTTATTCATTCGACCAGTTGGTAGCTGACCCGTAGATTTATCGTTTGCTTCGCTTCAGCGACGATGGTGGCTTGTTTGTATGCTTCCGTCGAGTACGTGCTTTGTTTTGGTTCGGCTATTACTTAATACTTACAAATCGAGTGCGAATGCTCATCAATCATACGACCTAGAATTATAGCGCCATTTAGCACGTTTAGTACTGATTACACGATGGGCAGTCGTTTAAAATGGCATTGAGTAGTAGCGTCCGTGGAGGCTCAAGATATATTACGGAGATTTATTTGTAAATGCGCCCGAAAGCGAATAAGTTTTTATACTCGGGTGAAATCAAAGTATATTATGTGCAAATCATGACAATTGAACCCAAATGAGAGTGTTGATTCCCCTTGTCGTTTTGCCGGATATTCACAATTTCCGCTGCGCAGAGGTCGTCAATGATATTTAAAGGCCATTTTTTGTTACAGTTGACAGACATTGTGAATGGCATGTCAACACGGGGGGAGCTGCCGTTGGAGCTTGCGCTTCGCGGCCGAAACGCGTCCATAGCAACGACACTGCTGCAGCATTGTGCTGATGCAGATGCGAGGGGACCTCGTGGAAGAACTCTTCTGCACAGGGCGGTCGATGCTAGGGATGCGTTCTCCGCCAAGTTTCTAGTCGATAATGCCGCAGACCCAAATCTCACGACGAAGTAAGTCTATTATGCTTCAGTCATGATGACGAGCTATTCTGCAATACATTCGAACAATTGAGTCGTCACATTACAAATACAAACTTAAAAGATCTTCTGACATAGTGTCAGTGTCAGGGGAGAATTTGATGAAAGACGTGTGACCTACACAACTATTGAGCATGAACTCTTATCTTCAACAGGCATTTGTCACATCTTCTCAATATCGATTGATTATGCTATGTAGACTCAGCCTTCCATATAAAGCTGTCATTCTACTATAACTGCGAAGTTCGAGTAGTTTGCATACATAATGCAACGTGTGTTGACGTAGGGCGCAGCATTCATTACGTAATAATTACAACAAGTTTTTAAGAATATATTTTACGTAAAACAGCGGTTCGTAACCTAATAGAATAAATTACAAACATGTCACAGAACATCATACGTGATATCGAGCTATTGTGAATGGGTTGATGTGGCGATGCTTAATATTGATTTACCAATAACTAGTATGAATTTGCAAATTTATCGGCATATTGACATCATAGAGAACTTACTTGACGCGTCTCGAAGATTCACTAACGTTTCCATTAGGAAAACATATATAAATTGCATAGTGTATATATTTCAGTCAAAACAGCAGTTCGTAATGTACATAATAGAATAGAATTATACTCATGTTACAGAGTTCATGTTATTTCATGTTAGCATAGTATTTTCTATTGCAGCTTGCACCTTGAAATTATAAACCTTTTTTATTACCATAGAGAAGAAGGAGACACAGCTCTTCACCTCATCGCGTCGTTGACGCCAAGTTCTTGCGATGAAGAGACCATGGAACAAATGGCGGAAATCGCTGACACCATGATCCAAAAGGGAGCTGACATAAACCGACAAAATAGGAAAGGATTGTACGTAAAAATATTGCTTTTCTTATTCTGATGTATGGCGTGACAACGGGTCTAAAACGCCTTTAATTTGACTGTTTGAAATCGTTAACGTTTTTGTTTTAAATGTACTTTGAAAAACTATTGCGGAATTTCAACATAAAATTTTCATTTCCAGCACACCCCTGCACCAAGCGGTCATATCCCGAAATCAGCGAATATTCGACCTCCTTCTCAAACAGACGTCCCTCGACACAAACCTTCGAACTCTAACAGACGAGCATCCACCTCTGTACTACGCTTTAGTCGACGATCGGCGAGCTTCTATATCCTCATCGGAAACTTTAGTAATGAACGGGTCCAATCCTTTCGATACCCCAGTCACGAATAAGAACGCGTTTACAGAAGACCCCGTGGAAGGAAAGACTGAGAGTGTTGTAGAGAGAGGTTTCGCAGCGAAACTGTTAGAGAAGGGATGCTTAGCTAATCCCCTTTATTCGGGAGCGGGAGACAGCCTACTGCATATACTGGCACAGGGATGGTTTGAGGTTAGTACTACAGCTTTGAATGACACACAGCAAGCACTGTTCATAAAAAAAAAATGTAACGGCTAAATTTAAAAATCAAGTTAAAATGGTAATGGGCAGGCTATATCGCTTGTAGAACCGACAACGGATGAGGAAGAAAGGTTCTCGAGTGACGACCACCAACTGGAAGATCCAAAGATCTGGTCAAAGTGATGCTCTATAGGGGAGGCTTATGTTCAGCAGTAGACGTCTTTCGCTGGATGATGAAGCTCAGCAGTACTACGTCATAAATGAATCCGTTACATTTGCTTGTACTTTCAGGATTCAGCAGTATTCCTAGCTTCACATCTAAACGGAGAACTAAACCATACAAACGAAGCGGGAGTGAGCGCACTTCACGCCGCTTGCGCTAACGGACTGGCGCGACTTACCACCGCCTTGCTGGAAAATGGCGCGCGACCAAACTTGCAGACTGCGTATGGCGAACAAGAGGATACTGTTTACAGGTAGGTTATATCATAGATAATATAATAGTATCTGGTCTTTGTTATATTGTATATTTTCCGTTGTATAAGTAATAATATGGTGGGGTTCGGATAATTGCCAATAGCAATCTAAAGTTTTTGTAGTTCGGACCTTCGTGACATAGCATCAGGCTTCTTGGTTTCAAACGTCAAAATACCCTGTAATGCCATCTTCCTGCGTAGTTAAACGGTTAGCTCTAGTCTCAGAATTTTTACGTCGCACAAAGGGCTTTGGCTTAACGACTATTATTTTAGAACAGCTGCGACCGATGGCTTAAAATGCTCCAAAGCACTAAAAATAATAATATTAATGTCATTATAATGTTACAGACAAACTCCTCTGCACATGGCAGTCCTGAACAACCACGAAAGCGCAGTACTAGCTATCATCGAACATAAGAAGTCCATAGAGAAGGGCGACATGCCTTCCACTGATAAAAGTAACGTCAGCTTACTGCCTAACCTCAATTTGAAGAATTCTGAAGGAGACACGCCCGTTAGCTTGGCTCTCACTGAAGGTTAGGATTGATTTTGTTAATATGGTTCTTATTTGTAGAGTGCCGATACGTCATCTTCCGTCCTATTTTTTCGCTTGTTCGATCGTCTCTTCCGTCCTTTTTTGTCATATTCCAAAAATGGGGCTTAATGAGTATTGGCGATATACCGGACTCAGTTATGAAATATTCTAACAGTGTTATTTAGTCTCATCTCAGGATTTTTATCGCCATTATTAAAACATAATATTTGCCTTTTTTCAATACAATACAGGTCACAAGAATTTAGTAGCGCCACTGATCGAAGGAGGCGCAGATCCCAACATTCGTAACGGGAAGGGCTTCACTCTACTACACCAGGCCATAGTGGAGGAAGATTCTAGAACGGCGATATACTTGCTCGATCATGGCGCTGATATGAATGCTCTGTAAGTATTCTTTTTTCAATTAATATGTTTTTCGGAAGGATAATTTCTTGGTTACGTTCGCTTTTAGGTCTTTTTATGAGTATTCTTTATATCATTTCGTACATAGTTCTAGCAAAAGTTCATTCAAAGATTGCTATTACCATTACTTACATTATGGCTTTTTAGTTTAAAATTTAGTTCTGATTACTTCTACAGAGATTTTAAGAAAATTATTGGACTATTATTTAATTATGCAGGAAATTTGTTACACGATATCGTCACGTTCGTTACGATGGGGTTTCCTTGCGAGATAAGATCTGAAATGAAGAGATCCGCAGGAGGATTAAAGTCGTCGATATAGCTCTTAGAAAAGTTGAAATAGCAGTGGATAGACCGGGTAGGCGACATCGCTGGCAGAACCAATAACCGAGAAAGATACTACCGAAAGACGCAGCATAGGTCGGCCCCTTACTGGTGGACTAAAGACCTTGTCAAAATCGCAGAAAGTCAATGGTTGCAAAAGGCAAGCAGCCGCTCAAAGTGGCGCTATATCAGGCAGGGCTATGATCAGCAGTGAACATCTTTAGAATGTTGATCAATGTAACGATGGGTGCGACTCTGTAATCGCAAAGCGTTCACAACGCTTCTAGGTTCATACCACACTCCGACGTCATGCCTTTCTTTGACTACTCAGCCATGGATACACGAGTCACAAACACCCTACTCCTAACATCAACATAGAAGAATTCTTCGTAGATGGTTGTCAAGAGGTAAACGACTATCGAAATACGACACCGTGGACAACGTTCAAGGAAAGGAAACATTATGAGAACAATGAACAAAATGCTATAAAAGCCTGAAGTCTACTAGTTCTGATGTTCATTCCACTTCACATCTTCGTCTGGTTAAGACTTAAACTAAGAATATTTATACAAATGTATTAATTATAACGTTTTGTTAATAAAATATTTTTTTTAAACTGTTACGCATCACAGTATTTTGACTCACGGGCGAAAAATACAAATTTTAAGTAATTTTTTGACTTACTTATATATGATACCTAAATTAATTATTAACAAGCGGACTTTTTCGCTTGTGACACTTCACGTCAGCGTGAAGTTGACAGGATATTTTAAGTAATGATTAAATTTAAGAATAATAATCGTATCGGTTTAATAGGTACTTTATAGTAAGGCGGTATACGCATTTAACTACTTACATGCACACGTAACAGCATGGGTATTGTTTCAGGACGGAGGCGGGCGAGACGCCTCTGCAGCTGGCGATTCATTGCCGCCTCGGGCTCGCTGTGGAAGCTCTTTGTGTCCGCGGCGTCGACATGGCTCGCCTCGACGCTAACCGCGTGCCGCCGCTGTGGGCCGCGCTTGACTCCGCGCAGGACGAGGTGGCTAGCGTGAGTACACTGCAAGCGTCGATGAAGTGTCACCACTTTTGAAGAAATTATTTTGAAGTAAAACTTTATTACACACGCTTGACTCGGGGAGTAAGCTGATGAATGCGAGGCGAACGCAAGTTCACGTAGATCTTCATTGTCAACATAAGAATTAAAATTTGTATTATTATGCTGGTATTTCCGGTAAAATGACAATTTACAATTGTCAAGATTGCGACATTAACATTATAAAAAATAAAGTCATACCGGCCGATAGATGAAGCTAAATTAAAGAAGTTTTACTTCAGTCGTGTGGTCTAAAGCACACTTGTGTTTTTTTTTAATAACATTCAACTATTATTATTCATTTTTTTTTAACTGTCAATGGGTTTGCGTTTGACTACATCTCACCTGATGGTAAGTGACGATGGGGTCAAAAGTGGAGCACGCTTACCCAGTAATAACCTATTTACTCTTGACTTAAAGACACCCAAGTTGTAGATGGATGGAAACACCGACGACGGGAGTGAGTTCCATTCCCTAGCCGTACGCACAATAAAAGAATCTGCAAAGCGTTTCGTACGAACAAAAGGTAAATCGACAAAGTAGGGATGGTAACTCTTAACCGGAAGACGCAATGTAGGCTGACTCCCACTAGGTAAACCAATGACCTGGTTAGAACTGGTTGGAGCCTTCGGATGCAAGAGGCCTATGTTCAGCAGTGGATGTCTTTAGGCTGATTATGTTATTTACACAAACTTTTATCCGTAGATCTTGGTGAGAAATGGCGCTGACGCAGATTGTTGGGGTCCCGGCCCAGATGGATGTCAACAGACTCTGTTGCACAAGTGAGTGAATTCATATAATATATAACCGACATGTGGTTAAATTGTAGAAGCAGTAATACTTTTAATATATGTTTTTATATAAAATGTTGACCCGTCGGAACATGAACTTTTAACTTTACAGTGCTCTTTGTTCAAACCAGTCGTACATAGTTCATGACTCATGACAAATGATTATGGCACTAGCGGACCTACATCTATGTGTAATACAAAGCAATAGCCGAGAGCAAGGAAGTTCTAGCCACATCCTCTGGTAGCCTCTGTGGCGTGGTGGTTGAGCAAGTCGGCTCATAATCGGCGGCGGTGGGTTCGATTCCCGCGGCAGGACATGTATTTGAACACAGAAAAAAAATAAGCGCAAATACTTTTTCTGCGTCTGGGTGGGACCATGGTCCTAGTAGCTCCTATAGACAGGGAATCCTAGTTAGGGTCCAAGATTTATGTATTTGATCGTTGGGTGTTATTATTATTAATTACCCTGTACGCCTGGTTTATTCGAATGTACATTACAGTACTAGGTATCGAGTATGTATCGTAATATATTTATATATAAAATCCAGCTGAACGCTTCCAGCGGTAACTGTACGTAACTAAAGATTTCATACAAATATTTAGCTATACTCCATATCGAGTACTCATACTAGGTTTTTTTTATGTAGTTTATTTGTAATGTTTCTTTCACCAGGGCAATAGACGAGAACAAGGAAGCCCTAGCGACATTCCTGATCCGTTCGGGCTGCGACGTGGAGTCTCCGCGTAGACTGGGCCCGGGTGGAGAAGGGGCCTCTGTCGTCGCCGACGCACATACGCCGCTTCACTTATGCTGCACATGGGGACTCACTGATGTCATACAAGTGAGTAGGGCTTAGCAACATTTTTACTTTTATTTTTTTTTGTGTTACCAAATGACATGACGAGCTAATTGCTCGCCTCATGTTAAGCGACACGACTGCCCAATCAGTTGCAGTAACACTTTAAACTCTAAAAAATAGTTTCGCGTGACACTGCACTGCGTACGCCATTCTGAGACATCAGCACAGTCTAGCAATAAGATTAATAGACTGTGAGATTAGGTCATAAAGTCTCCTTTGCCCAGTAATTTAACTAGCTACAGTGCCCTTCAAACCGGAACACAGCAGTGCTTGCGCACTACTGTTTGGCGGCAGAATAACTGGCAAAGCGGTGGTACCTACCTAGACGAACTTTGCAGAAAAGTCCTACCACCTAGTAATAATACAGGTGAATATGGTTTAGTGACGTCATACAGGTGAGTAGGGTTTAGTGACGTTATACAGGTGAAAGTTGCGTCACACAGGTGATTAGCGACGGTATATCGCCTGCATCGCGTTCACTGAATCCCTGCAAAAAATTGCCGTGGGTGACCTCCCTTAAGATCTGTAAACGCATTTTTCTACACCAAGCCTGATATATGATCATTCTCTAGGTGGTAGGACTTTTCTGCAAAGTTCGTCTAGGTAGGTATCACCTCTGTGCCAGCTATTCTGCCGCCAAGCAGTAGTGTGCAAGCACTACTGTGTTCCGGTTTGAAGGGCACTGTAGCTAGTGAACTATGGCAAATGAGATTTTATGATCTGATTCATTGTCGAGTAATCTTATTACCAGACTGTGCTGATGTCTCAGGATGATGTGCGCAGTGCAGTGCAGCGAAACTTCATATTTTGGAGTTCCGAGCGACACTGTTCTGTTATGAGTGGGCGTGTCGCTTAACATCAGGTGAACGAGTAGCTTTCCATATCGTTCATTACCATAAAAAAAACTATCTGTGGTCGAAAATAGATATGAAAAAGAAAAATTTATTGTTTCAGTAAAGTTGTTTTTCCTACCTTCCAGACGCTTCTAGAACACGGCGCGAACATAAACTCAAAGGATGCCGAAGGCAAGACTCCCCTCCACATTGCTATAGAGAACCAGCATGCAGCTATCATCACTCTGCTCCTCTCGCAGCCGGGAATTGACCTCTCTGCAAGAGACAATAAGGGTGTTTCCCCGTTTGCGGCTGCACTTACCGCCAGGAATAATAAAGCGGCTCAGGCTATATTGGAGAAGAATCCTTCGGCTGCTGAACAGGTAAGATGACATTCTTATTAATGAGAAACTACATTTACTCCCTCTTATGTCACAGAATAAGTAATACTAGGTACTAGATGTAGGCGGCACAGTATATTATGTAGATATAGTACGTAAGATTTGTGTATATAGTTTTGGTAGCAGATCGTTTTTGTTTTAAAACCGTTTACAACCGCTTACAACCGCTTACAACCAACTTTTTATCGACGTCTTTTTTTTGTTTTGGTATGGCTTTTGTGTATTTAGCCAGTGTCAAGTAATTCATAATTTCTCGAGTTAAGGAATATATATGTATATATGTTAAGTCACGGTCGAAGTCATCAAGTCAAGGCATAGTCTAGTCAAGTCATACTCCTAGTAAAGCGGTGGCAACTTTACCAGAAGCTTCTAAGGAGTTTTAGAAACAATACGAAAATAAACGGTATACCACTTTCCCACACTCATGCCTGTAGTCCAGCACTTAACGAATAAAATGCCACCAATGTTATGCACTAACACTGAAAATAACACAAGTTTTGGAAAATAATACAATGGGGTGACGCAATCTTTTTCGTTTTCCCGCCAAAACCCTCATCGACGTTTTCTCATGGTATTTTTACTTTGACGATCCACGAAGCAGAAACTAGCCGAGTATCTCCCCCTTTAGCTCGGTGTGTATTACTTACCTCCAGTATCTGTTATTTCTTGGCTTTCTCTACAACTTTATATATCAACAGGTGGACAAAAAAGGCCGGAACTTCCTTCACGTGGCGATACAGAAGTGCGACATGGAGAGCGTCATGTTCCTACTCTCAGTCGAAGTAGACGTCAACTCGCGAGTGCAAGATGCGACGCTGGCGCCGCCACTGCACTTAGCGGCGACCGCGGGGAACGAAGTGTTGCTGCGGAGTTTACTATTGGCTGGCGCTAGGCCCAACGATAGAGATGCGCATAAGTAAGTTTTAAAAGACACAGGATTTTTTTAATTGTATGTTGCCAAGTATGCTTTCCAATTCCCGGCTGGTCCCCGCGCCGACGCCGCGACACGTATCGATTTATTTCGTATGTTCTTCACACATTCCAAATTTCAGTATTATACGATAAATTTATTTGAAATGTCCAGGAGTATTGAATTTAAAAAAACTGATAAGTACCATTTCGTTTATTTTTCTATTTGTTTGTATATGTTATGTTTCAAAACGATACGTCGCGAAATGTAGGTTTTTCATACAAAAGATTTTACCCTTTTCACCCACTCAGGGGTTGAATTTTCAAAAATCCTTTCTTAGCACGCGTTTACGTCATAAAAGGTAGCCAACCTCCAAATTTCAAGTTTATACGTCCAGCGGTTTAGGCTGTTCTTTGTCTGTCAGTCAGTCAGGACAAAGCTTTTTATATAATAGAGAAGATGGGAGGCCATTCCACGAATTCAATTTATAACTTATTTTGCCTTTATCTTGAATACGTTCATGTAGGTCATAATTAAAAATGGTGAAATTTTACGTTTAAAGAGTGCAGTGGAGTCGCTATTGACTCTACTGCACTCTACGAGCCCAAATGCCAAGACACATCCTAACCCATTATTGAATAACAAAACCTAGACAAATATAACAAGTGCCTTATTATGTCCATGTTTCGGTGATCAAGACAGTTCTCGCTAAGTTGGTGGTGTTTTAGGTATCCTAACGATTATACTCACCAGACGGCTGTCTATTCCAGACGTACAGCCCTCCACGTGGCGGCCGCAGCCGGTCATGCCGCCATTATATCCGCCCTAGTGAGTGGCGGAGCGGAATATTCAGGCGTCGATGCGGCGGGGGATAATGCCTTACATATAGCGGCTAGAGAGGGACATGGGGCAGCTGCGCGGGCTTTACTCGCTGATACTGATGTGGATGCGGCCGCTACCAACCTTAAAGGTAACTTAGGGGGTCGGAATAGGGTCTATTTGGCTATGATCGCGGCGGGACGCAATGCGGTTCATATAGTCGCTAAGGAGGGACATAGGGTTGCTGTGTGAGCTCTACTCGCCGATACTGATGTAGACAATTATAGATAGTTCGATACTGAAAACATTTCCATGCTGTTTTTTTTTATGTCTTGAGACATGAGTAAGACCATAATGCGACCCATTAACGCCCAATGGCCACTGTTTTGTACTTTAGAATAATTTAGAATAGATTTTATTTACATTTTAATCGCCATTTGTACTTAGTCCAAGGCAGTAAGAATTTGGCATCATCTCCGGCTTAATTAATTAACACATTTTACATATGGTGTTGATATTGCAGTAAATTTTAAGCTTAGGCAAAAAACATCTGAATCTGAATGTTCGATACCCTAATATTGTTCTCCACTTGCGACATATGCGCGTTTGTGAAGCCGCGGGGCGCAGCTTGTACTTTATTAATTAAGATGCCGCATCAACTACAGATGGTTGCTCCGTACTCATTCTGAGTCAAGAATGTGTAACCCGCAGCCAGATTCACATTCAGCAGAAATATTCGGACTCTGTACATTTACTTTCTCTTTCGGATACATTCAGAATATCTTTATTCTGATTTTTTGTTCCGATGAATTATGAATGAAAAGAATGCAAGTCGACTTAAATTGTATTTAATTAACCCACTCGCTTTGTTTTTAGGTCGTAATCCTCTGCACGAGCTGTGCTGGTGTAAGAAAGATAACGCAGCAACTATATGTGAAGTGTTCCTCGAACTCATGCCGGATTACCCTATCAATAGGACTGATCTTCAGGTGAAAAGTTCTAACTTACGTTCTGAGACATATTTTTACAGCTATGTGTAGTATTTCTTTCGTCATATTAACTATGAACCAATTCGGGTGTCATTTTAGTAGCTTTAGCAAATTTGGCGCCCAACGTGGAACGTTAGAGACAATTTACTGGCATGCACTTTTGTTTAAAGTCTGCGTTATTGGATCATGAAGGCTTCATAGAATGCTTAGTGGCTTTCGTGTATATCGACAAAATTATACCTTATATCTAACAGGTTCGGTACTTTCTAGAAAAATGGCGCCCAACATTAAACTGGTTATTTTTTCGTTCACATAAATAGATCATTGACCATAACTAGAATTTCCTGTATCTAGGGAGATACAGGAAATCCTAGTTATGGTCTAGTTATGGCCTAGTAATGTGTGTCCTCGCAGTTCCCGGGTCCCTACCCGACCCGACCAACACACATACACAAGACAAATATTAAATAATTTTGCGGAAAGTTAGTATTAAGATATTATCAGAATAAAATGAATGCAATTTGTATTACATCTATCCATTGCATTTAATTTGAGTGTAGCCAGGAGGGAATCTTATTACTACCCACTCGTTGAGGTCTTGTTTTCAAAATAGTTTCCTTCCTCAGGGTAACACGCCTTTACTTCTGGCGTACATGAATGGTCAGGGCGCGATGTGTCGAGTATTAGTGCGCGCCGGCGCTTGCCTTGCACAGGAAAATAAAGAGGGCGTCTCTATATTCAATTACCAGGTATGTATATAATGTGTCTTGTTATAAATAATCATTAATTTCTTGTCCATAGACTATGGTGATATGGTATATATTTACCTGATCAGGTGGACTGTATACTTCTTAGGATTATTCCCAACGGCCCCCACTGGGGGGTGGTTACAGTTGCTTACTCAGAAAAACAATTTGATCATACATTCTTTTAAATTTGTTATAAGCAAAGCATTTGACCACTGTCTCGCCTGATGTTAAGCAATGATTGTAGTCTAAGATGGGCATGCTTGCCTAGAAGACACAATACAATACAATAATACTTTATTGAACACCAACTAATACATAACAAAACATGCACCTCAAAAAACTTTAAAAAAATTATAAAACAGAGGGCCTTATCGCATTAAGCTATTTCTTCCAGACTACCTTAGTATGGACAGGAATTAAAGAACAAAAATTGCGGTTGGCGTTGTTACTAAAAACAACAATATACCTGTTCACTCTTCACTTGAAAACTCCCAGGTTGTAGTTAACTGCAAAACAAGGACGCCGCCCGGCAAGTTATTTCATTCATTAGCTGTCGCACTATAAAGTCAATAGCAAAACGCTTAGTGGGGCCTGAAGTAATGTTGACCATGTGGGTGCCGTGTTTCTATGCGTCTTATATAATATATAGCTATGGACCCAGGAACTATGAGGATCATCAGACTCAGAACAACTACTTGTGCACAAATACTTCTCCTGTCGTGGGAATCAAGTGATTAATATTTGATGTTTATAATGAAATATTATAATATGGATACATAGTCAAAAGGTTAACTGATCTATAATTTCCGGCCACAGGTAGCAACTAAACAACTATTGCATCGACTACTAGACGCCTTGCCGGCGGAGGCGCCGTGGGCTGAGAGCGACCTCTGTCAGGAGTGCGGGACCAAGTTCACTCTCACCATGAGAAAACACCACTGGTAACCCTCATTCATTAATAATAATAATAAATTTATTTGTTCACATAAAATAAAGCACACAGAATTATACATCTATGGTCTGTATTACAGAACGATGCTCAGTCATCGATCGGTGCTCAAGCAGAGATTTCATTCACTTATTGATCACTTTATGAATGAAATCTCTGCTTGAGCACCTATCGATGACTGAGCATCGTTCTGTAATACGGACCTAAGAATATTATGTACGATAGAAGCTAATAACAAAAACAATGCTGATTTGTTTCAATTCAATTTTTATATATTTACATAGAGTGTGAGTACATATAAAATTCTTAATTCGTCATATTTATACTCGAATAGTCACGCAGTATGTTACTAGGAGTTTTCTGCAAGAGTTCGTCTAGGTAGGTACCACTGTGGGGCCACTGGTGGAGAGTCGGGGGACTCTCCGCCGGCTTGCACGGCCCCACACGTCTGTGGGTGGCCCTGGTGAGCCAGGCCACCCATCCATTGGCGCGAGGAGGCCCGACAGGGCCTGCCGCCGGGGGCGAGTAGGCTGGACTGCAGTCGCGACCACTTCTCGCCCCGGCACGGCGGACGAGGGTTCACGGTTGGGGTTTTAGTGGGTTCGAGTCCCACATACCCCCTGCCACCACCCCCGTGATCGCAGGGAAGTGCGAGGGCATTTTCCCCCCTCAAAAAAATGGTTGGTACCACCGTTTTGTCAGGTATTTTGCCGCATAGTAGTAGTGTGCAAGCTGCTGTGTTCCGAGTTAAAAAGCACCGTAACTAGTTAAATTGCTAAGCATTATAAGACTTTGTGATCTAATGTTAATCCAGAAATCATATTATTAGTCTGTGCTCAGTGCAGTGTCAAGCAAGACTATATAATTTATAGAACATTCTTCTAACACAACTAGTTGCCAAAAAAAAGAAATGTTACTCGAAACTTAGTTGCTAGCGCGGCCGAATTGGTTCTGAATGGTACTGCAACTATGGGCAGTCGTGACGCTTAACATAATTTGGACGGCAAGACTTCCACGTCATTGGATACAAAAAAAATCACGCTGCACCGCTCTGAATAGTCACATTCGCTGTTTGTCACAATCACATCTCGTAATTTTGCTTTACGAAATTATCAGGTTTCTCTACGATGGCCTTGAACAGCTAGCCTTTACAAGCGTGGTCCGCCAGCGAAACCGCTGTCCTTGTTCGACAAGCCCATTCCCTGGGCTTCGTCTACCAAATACCTGGGGGTTACCCTTGACACCAAACTCAACTTCAAGGACCATATTAAGCGAGTGCGCGATAGGGCTGCCTTTGTCTTAGGCCGCCTCCAACCTCTCATCTGCAAGCGTAGTAAGCTGTCCCTTAGAAATAAGGTGACGCTTTACAAAACTTGCGTTCGCCCCATTATGACCTACGCATCTGTCGCGTTTGCTCATACTCCCTCAGTACAACTGGATCGACTTCAGGTGATCCAGAACCGTTTTGTCCGCAAGGTGGTCAGGGCTCGCTGGTACCAGCGTAACTCCGACCTCCACTGCGATCTCGAACTCCCATCCATCCGTCAATTTATGAAGGATGCCCGCCGATATTTTGATGCGGCACCTCATCACCCCAACCCTCTCGTAGTCAGAGCTTCAAACTACTGTACAGACACGACAGACTCGCCACCCCGTTGTCGCCGCCCGAGACACGTCTTGAGCGACCCGGATGATCCTATAGCAGCCGTAGTATCGGCTGCGCTAGGATCACCGGACCAGTCTAGCCCTTCCGGTTCAGGTACCGCTTTCGGCACCGGTATAGGATACCAGCGTAACCCAATCAGACACCGACCCCGCCGGCGAGGTCGACGTACTCCCCGTAGTTTAGCTAGAACGGTCGCGACTTTCAATAGGGTCCACTCTTCTAGTGGACGTAGTCTTCTCGATCCTCTTATCCCGGCAACGGCCCAAGCCGAGGCTCGCACCCCAGGGGTGCCCTTGAGCTAGTTGCCTCCCAATTTTGACGGCTGGGCGCCTTAAGCGCCCGCCCTCCCGCCCGGTGACGCTGTAAAGGTCGTTACGAGACCAACAGCATTAGCTCGTTCAAAAAAAAAAAAAAAAGAACAGCTAGCCGGTCACGGAACTTTATTGCAACCACACAAATCTATATGGCTTGACCCTTTCCGCCCGGTGACGCTTGTAAAGAGACCAACAGCATTAGCCCGTTAAAAAATGGATTTGATTGTTTCAATACATAGTTTACGTGCATAGTTACTTTTTTTTATGTCAAAGGGAGCAAACATCCATACGGCCGCCTGATGGGAAGTGGTCACCGTAGCCTATGGACATCTGTAACACCGGAGGAGGTGTCACCAATGCATTGCTTACCCTGTAGGACTCTTTTAACCCTCCATTTAAAGTTCTTCATGCTATGAAAGTTTTCAAATTAGGAATGAAATTTCTCCTTGCTCTCATTGCAATCACAGCCGTGATCACCATTGATCGCCGAACCATCACAGAAATGTTAGCAGACGGAACACGTGATTAAATTACATTGTTTTGTTTCAGTCGCCACTGCGGCCGTATGCTATGCAACAAATGCTCAAGCCAAGACGTCCCCATACTGAAATTCGGCATGAACAAACCGCAGCGGGTTTGCGAAATATGCTTCAATGTCCTGCAAGTCGGCGCCAGTTAGTAACGTACCTAGACCAGTGTGATATTAACGTATTTGATACTTTGCGACGATTGTTATAAGCAGCAAGTCACACAAAGTTACTATGAGAAGACTCCGAAATGTATCGTATATGGTAATAATGCAGATACTACTCGCGCCATTAAAAAGAACTTGAAATACCGAGCATGTTTATTGCTGTCTCACTTCCACTACACTTTCGAAGTTATGGTCGGAATGTGTAAAAATATCATTAAGATTTGGTCATAATTTCTAGTTTAATTACGCGAGTAGCACCTACTAAGTCATGTACTAAAGTGTTCAACGGAAGAAGCATCGTAAGTCGCAAATACTTCGCGTACAGTCAAGTCAGAAAATTAGTCGCAGGCCGTAAATTTGTGTTAAAATGAAATTTCCAGTTTTCGAGTCTATAATCTCATAGTAGTTACGAGAAGTGTGGCTTGACAGTGCGTAATTTAAGCAAGCCTTATAACTTTTATAACATTGGATACATCATGTATTTTATAATTTTAGTTATATGCATCCATTATAATATGCTTTGTTGATTCTGAGGCTACTTTTTGTGCATCTGCTTTTTTGTTTTATTTATACATGAATTTTATCCCTCTGACCTCATACAAAAATAAGTTACTGTTTTTACTTAAATGTAAATTATCGCAGCTTTGTTTTTTTTTTGTTTCAATAATTGTGTAATTTTTTGAGTTACATATTGTATATTTCATGATAATATGTAGAAGCCTAGAGCCATGATATTGTGTACTACCTTAACCACAATTTATTTATATGGTTTCTCAAATTTGTTTTTATACAGTTTTATTTATTATTGTATGTATTGTTTTGTTAAAGCTTGTTCAAAAAAATGTTCTTGTATGAACAAGAACAAATGTATGCTTTTAAAATTTCTTTCAATAAAACGATGACTCGATAATGGCGCTAGCTAGCCTGTTGGTTTGGTTTTAAAACTGTGACACTGTCGTATTTTTTGCAATAAAGCAAATAAGTTTGATCATTTTAACTGTAGTCCCTTAGATGCAAAACTATATGCTTAAATACATTATTGGTAATGTGATGCCTAAATTGTAATCTAAAGCGCGTCCATTAGATTTTATGGCTAATGCAAGCCTATTTAGAATTATATGCAAGTTTATAATTGTATGTTAAAAATTCATGCCAAAGTATGCTCTTTTGTTTGTTTTTTTTTGACTAGAACTATGTATTATGAATATTTGTATACTGAGTTAAATGATCTTAATATATTTATTTGTGTACTTATAAATGGTACAGTACCCTAAAAGATTTCTAGTTTGATGAATGGGTTACTTTGTTCATTGGCTATTGCTTATTTTATGTAAGAAATATTTATGCTTTTATTTGTTAGTAGGTAAAGTCTATTTCTATAATGATGCAATTTTTATAGATGTGAATGTATTCCCTAGTTAAATTATGGATATTTTATATTTTTAATCATTTCACAAACTAGGTACTACATACATTGTGGCATTTGTTTTAACAAACATTCCAAAAGGATCTAAAATATACTGAATCATTTCACGTATTTTAACTCTCAATTCATTTTAGGCATTTACATCAACTCAAGATCACAACTTTTGTTTGGATGGCTTTGTTGATGAGAGAGATGAGATGATGATCTCATTTTAGTTGTTGTATTATCTATTCCCATTAAACTTTTTTGTATTCATGCCATTTTAATTACTTGTGATGTTCAGGACCTTAAATTACTTTAAGAGCAGTTATGTATATATCAAAATATTATTTTCTTTCTAAATTTTTATATTTGCTACAATAAAAAATATTGTAACCAACATGCATGTTTTATTTGATCAGGATCATGATCTAACATATAATGTTACCCTCTCTCAAACTGAGGGCTCAAACTCAATTTTATTTCTCACAAGAACAGTTTGCTTGAAAGTATAAATACTGATAAAAACTAACTAATAATGGAAAATCTAAATGAAATACAAAATTAACTGTGATTATTTATTTACAAATAAACATTGCCATTCTGTCATACTCAAAGAACATAAATAATTTGCTAAAAACTACTATCCACCCTATGCACCAACGGCTAGTGTTCAAATAACATAACCAAGATGGAGGTTTGAACTTATAAGATAATACAAATTGCAATAGAGGGCAGAGCAATCTATTGTAAAATTACTTTAACCTCTTGAAAAGGTCTTTGGTGACACATTTGTCTAGGACATGAACATAGTCGATGAGCTCTTCTTCGCAAGTCTCGGCGGTGTTTGAGCGAGATAACACACGTTCGTTGCATGACTGGTATTTATTCCACATGTTCTGGATATCAGGCTTTTCAGCACATTGTTCCTGGAAATTGGATTAATAGTTGGTGAGATACACATTGCGTGTTCTGCTACTACGAATGATAACATAAAACTATCTCAACTAGCTCTGTGTTGTATTAATGACACTGCAGTACCAATTGAAATGTTCTAATATGATTAAAGATAAAAATCATTGAGAATATATCTAAAACTTTATCTTTGATAAACTATGATTTTTAATTACCAAAAAGGGATTATAGATGGAAGACTAAGTTTGGTGCATTTGATTTCCACCATCTATGTATAAAAATAATATGATAAATGTAAATGAAGCTTTTGGGTGTAGAAGACTGCTCCTCTTCTCTAGCCATGGATATTCAGGCTAGGGGAAAATTCTGGATAGGCACTAAGTACTGCACCAAGTAATCAGTCATAACTGACTTTTGGTGCTCACTCCACCAACAATGTTTCCAAGGACGGTTGATACCAAAATCTTTTGAGCACCATACTCATAAATATGCCGCACCAACTCATCCCAGAGCTAATAAGAGTATGATGATGATGGAAGTTGAGCTAGAATCCCAAGTTTCTACCTAATATTTTAATCAAAGAAAACTCTAATTTGAAACTTACTTTGTAATACAGCAACTACTAACAACCTTTTACCATACAGAATCCCAAGAATCAATTTAATAACTAACTAATAACATTGATCATTGCTATACTGTAATGGCCTACAACTGAGACAGCCACACAAGGCTTGTGACGCCGTTACTCTTCAAAGAAAGAGACAAAAAAACTAAGTCTGCCAAGCCCTTTAGAGTCATTATACCTACTTTTTATATTTTGTAACACTTTATTGGGATGTGTAAAATGTATTTACCCTCAACTTATTCCGAGGGTCATGAGATCTCTTCTTCCAGAGCCTATAAAATTAAAAACTATAGATAATTTAACATGCAAATTATGCTTGACATAAACTTATTATTTATGATGGATTATATTTTTTTTTTTACTTCAAACTTGTCTAGTATTTGACCACACTCTCACCTGATGGGAAGTGATGATGTGATCGAAGGTGTATCATGCTAGCCAAGTAAAAGTCAGTTATCTCCCATAATAAGTAAAAGCTTTGTTCAGTTTGGGGTTAGGCTAGATGGTGCTGAAATGTGTATGTACATACATAAATATTATTATGTTACCACTCAGCATTGAGGCGGATGAACAAATTTTGATGAAATATATGTATGTTTATTAAAATTTGGTTTCGGTTTTGTAACAATATGCAACTTCTAATACCGGAATATTGTCATTCCTAAGGATTAGTGGTCGCTGTTCACACTGATGAAATTGAATTACAATTTGGTAAATTGAATATTTAACCTCAACTAAATAATGATAAGGACCAAAGAGTACCAATAGAGGTTATCAATGATACCTACTATACTACCACTAAATATATATGATATATTTAATTGCGGCAATGTTAGGATATCAAAGAATTTAAATATGTGTATTTACCCTCAACTGCGTCTGGGGGTCAACCAGTTCTTCTTCAGCAGCCTCCTCTTCCTCAGCCTTTACTACAGGGATCACTTTTTCAGACATAATGCCTGGAAACAAGCGAACACCAGTTGACGTGAAGTCTGATTTCAAGTTTTAATCTAATTCTAAGTATCTTATTACGACTAGAAACCTCTAAAATTCACAAAATTACCTAAATCGATGATGCAACAACCACCAACAGCAAGTAGTTAATGTTGCCAGCTAAATTATTTTTTCTTTTCTTTGTTCGCATGTTTGTTATCTTCCCAAATCTTAATTTTAAAGGGAGGTGTATAGTAGGATTAGTAGGAAATACAAAATGACAACGAGTGTTCTGTGATTAACTAAATTTTATTTTATACACATAAAATAACTGATTCGGTATTAATATAAAATTGAGAGCAGAGAATTCAGTGCACGAATGAGTTTCATTGGGTGCTTTCACATCAGACGATAACGATTAACGACACTTACACGATATCAGCGAAGTCAATAAGGGACCCTATAATTATATGACCTACAAAAAAGTATTACCCAGATATTTAAGAAATTGATTTAGGTGTAGGTGTAAGATTTAAGCTTATTAGTACACATTCTTGCAGGAAGAGATTTGCAATTGAAAAGTGGTCACAGTGGTACATCAACATAATTTATCCCGTTTTTGTGCTGACAACAAGCCGTAATTTGAAAGCACCCAATTTCAAACGATGTTATTAAGCGCGCCCCATGTTTGGGTAAAAATGAAACTGAAATGGCAATAAAAACATTGTATCGTCAAAATGCCAACTGTCAGAACACCAAGAGTGTCACTGTCAATACTGTCATCATTGCAACCAACATAGCAAAAACTAATATCTGCCCATAAAGTACCATATTTCTTTACGTGATGTTATACCAATCAAGTATTAAAAAAACAAATTCTTTATGGGATAAGATTTTCGCCAAGTCAACTGAACGCTTTATTATTGTTTTTGCTAAGTTATGAAAAATCATAAAATATCTAAAGATGTTGAAATAACCAGAAATTTAATAATTTAATTTAATTATACAAATTAATACAATGAATACCAGGTAAGGAGTTTATTTTGAATCGAAATTTTAGCTATCAACTTGCTGTCACCATGGAGAGAGCTTGCTGTAGGAATTTATTTTATAATTAGAGTTTATGGTGTTAATTTAGAGAAAGTCCTGTTATTATTATGTGAAGTGGAATTAGCAATGTTTATTTTACCTACCCAAGATGAAATTGCATCATAGTCCCAACATTTATCGTATTATTGCAAATTGTTAAATTTCTAATATACTGTTTTATGTTAATTTCAGGTTTGTGTTCATAATAATTGATTTCATAACAATATTACAATGATATTTTTATAGGTCAAGTCAATAACGATTTACTTTGCCGAACATATTGTTGAATAAATTGATTGTTTGTCATAAAGCAGAGGTTATGTTTTATATACAATTTTTTTGAAATTTTCTTGCAGGATGAATGGAGGAATGGAGCATAAAACTCCAGGGCAGAATCCGGTGCTTCATAAAGCGCCTAAAAACTATAAATTGCTCATGGATCCATTTTTGGTGAAGGGAGCTACAAAACTGTATAGATATGATGGTTGTGTACCCGGGGATAACACCTACCCAACAGTGCAATGTAGAGACCCAAGATCTCAGCTCTCCAGAATATGGAATAGAGTAGAACCAGCAGATCTGCCAGTCCCTAGGTAATTTGTCTTGTTTTAAAAATCTCAATTTCACAATTTGCTTTGGATGGTGCCTAACACATTCCAAAGCAGATATATTTATTTAATGACGTGTAATATTTACTTACTTTTTAAATCAAGATTGAAATGCAATTGTTCTGGATTTTATATATTTTGATCTCAACAGTATGTAATGTTTTTTGGTATAAATAATAAGTCTCTGTATGTATTGCTAAACATGACATGACTTATATCATTTTCATACTGTTGTTTCACTTATCCAGTTGTTGTAAATATGTAGCAACTAGATTTCATGGGATTGTACCTGAGTTTATATATGTGGTTCAGTGCAATTTCATCAATAAACCTTTAGAAAACTTATTATAATGCAATCCACTTTGTTTTCATTGTATTTGTAATGGCAGTGGTACCAACATGAAAAAGTATTGACTTATAACCTATAAAATTACAGCGGGAATTTTAAATTGTACTGTACTCATTTCCAGGTTCAAAATAGACCAAAATTATGTGGGAATTCCACCACAACTGGAAATAACTATTGGAAATCTTAATGATAATATAGACAAAGCTTTTTTATCAGACATGATGAACAAAATTGGTGCATATGAAGAACTGACAATATTCTACCATCCAATCACAAACAGACATTTAGGTCTCGCTAGAGTAGTGTTCCAAGATGTGAAATTTACTAAATTATGCATTGAAAAATACAATGGAAAATCAGTGATGGGCAAGGTATGTATTTAATAAGCACATACATCAGTCACAAGAAATAGACAAATGTCTAGATCCATAATACAGTTAAATTTATCATCATTGCCTTCTCTCTTATTCTGTACTAAAACTTTGACATCTGTTCTCTACAATAAGTCTTTTCCATTACTGTCCAACATTTCAACAGCATCTGTGGTGTGGTGGTTGAACAGGTCGGCTCATAACACAGAGTCGGTGGTCCTTCAACAGGACAAGAATTTATGCACAGGGGGAAAAACCCAAATACCTGTTCTGTGCCTGTTTGTTGTGGTACCATCATAGTCATGCATAGATTCTAAACCCTAACTATTCCTAGTTCATCGTTCTAGTGATCATTCTTAAAGCTTCTGAAATTGTAGGTGCTAGAAGTTTTTCATGACTCATTTGGCAAGAAATGTCAGGAGATGTATGAGAATAAAACTATGGACAAGAAAATGCAGATGTCCAATTTGCCACTGCCTAATTTGCCGTGTGTGATAACAAAGCCGCTGCCCGTCATGGAAGAAATAGTGAAACCTATAAAACCTGTAGACCTCAATCTTAGTAAACGGCTGGAGGATACTAAAATAACTGAGAAGGTAAGTGTTTTCTTCTATACCTAAAGTCTAAAAGGTGCCAATGAGACACTATTGCTATGCCTTGGTTATTGCTAAGTCTATCTTTCCATCCATAATTCGACATTTAAAGGGCTATATCTTTTGAACTGAATTAAGTAGACAGTTGATATTTTCATAGCATAGGTCTGTGTTATTATGGAGGACTAGTTGCGCCCCCCAGTTTCACCCGGGGATAAAAAGTATGTGTTAATCAAGCATATAAGCTAACTGCATTCCAAGTTTCATTAAAATCCATTCAGTAGTTTTTGCGTGAAAGAGTAACAAACATCCATACATACAAACTTAATAATAAAAAAATAATAAAGTATAACAAATTAGAAAAATGGCTAAACATATGAGACTCATTAAGCTGGAATTATAGTGCCAAACTTAAGGGTCCATACTACCTGAGTCTTCCATACCGCTCACATATTTCGATATTTTTGAAGATATTGGATGATCGAATGTAATAAAGAAAGGTTTGGGTAACCTCGAAGATAATATTAGAACCACATTTTTTTTAATTTTTATCTGGTTTTTATGTATGATCTTGCTTGGATTAACATGAGATTTTTATCAAACGCTTATAATGTTATTCTCGAAGGAAGTTACAGAATAATTTATTGACTGCTCTAGGAAACAGCATATGTTCGCTTCAAAGAGGATCACAGTGATGCTAGCAATGCGCGGTGGTCAGACGATGACCGCGAACATAGGCATCGACATCGAAGCAGGAGCGAGCGAGATAGGGAACACAAGGAGCGAGAACGGGAAAAGGAACGAGATCGTGAAAAAGAACGGGACCGGGAGAAAGAGCGGGATCGTGAAAAGGAACGGGACCGGGAGAAGGAACGAGATCGGGATAAGGACCGGGATCGAGATAAGGAACGGGATCGTGAAAAAGAGCGGGATCGTGAAAAGGAACGGGAACGGGAGAAAGAGCGAGACAGAGACAAGGAACGGGATCGGGATCGTGATCGTGATCGAGACCGTGATAGGGATAGGTAAGTACAAAGTCAAATGTAATTTCCACATTGATCTAAAAACAGTTGTTATATTCATGGATTTATAAGTACTAATACCATTTTTTGAGTCGTTATTTCGTTAATGGTGATTATATATAAGAAAGGAGTGTGCTTTAGACCACATGACTGAAGTAAAACTTCTTTGGTTTAGCTCCATTTATCGGCCGGTATAACTTTATGTTTTGTCTAATGTAAATGTCGCCATCTTAACAATTGTAAATTGTTATTTTACCGGACACACCAACATAATTATAGATCGTAATTTTTTTTAACTTTGCTATGTTTGTAATGGAGATCTACGTGAACCAATTTCAACTTCCGTTCGCCTCGCATTCACCAGCTTACTCCCAAGTCAGGCAAGCGTAAAGAAGTTTTATTTCAATAAATAACAACAAGTCCATAGAGCTGATGTTAGCTTTTAACATAAATGTGTTTTATTTTCAATTACTTTATTTTAATGTGTATATATTTATTGTCTTCTTTTCAATGCAAGCGGCAAACGTTGTAAAAGGAAATGTAGACGGAAGTAAGTACAAAAACGATCGTATTCGTGGCCTTCTGCAACCCGCATACGCCTCTCCTATCGCCGCGCTTATAGATTCCATGATAATTGCTACTCTCTTTTAACAGGAAAAATATATTAAGAATAAATTAACATTTATTAAAACAAGCTTTTAGTGTAGTCATTTTATTCCTTCGTATTTTCTCAGCAACACAATAACTAATCCGCCATCTTGGGCCGTCCGCCATATTGGATTTAGAATGACGTCAATTAGCTAACCATGCAAACTAAATCAATATGCAAAATTTAATCTCAATCGAATAAAAATCTGCCCGGAACATACAAGCATAGTAAGTTGCGAGATAATAAAAACCTTATAAGAATATAAAACTGTCTCATATTTTCCAGGCATAGAGACAGAGAGCGATATACTCGTACGACTAGTGAAACGAGTGAAGACGCCCGAAGCGCCGCATATACAGCCTCTAGCGTCGCGTCTGAAGTACCGTACACTCCAGCCGGGCCTTTACCTTACGACCCTTACTACCAACAGAGGTAAGTCACCAGTAAGCAGTGGTCTTTTAACAACATCATCATTAGCCCACTGCTGGACATAGGCTTCTCGCAAGGTATGCCATTGGGCCTTATCTTCGGCTCTTATTCAACCGCTGTCAGATATAGGTAGCGGCACGAAAGCTTAGCGCTGAGCGAAATGTGGAAGAGCTGCGCATGGGTACTGTCGCGCGCGAAAACATTAATTAATAGTTAATACTAAAGTTTTGCATAGATTGTAACAGGTTGTTTTACTATACAAGATTAACCTCTTTTTGTTTAAATCTTGCTTTAATTAATCATTCAATTAATTGGTTCCTTTTTTAACATCACAATGAACATTTTACTCCATTTTTCGTGCCTGTCTTTTCAAAACAGTATTTCTTCTAGGCATATTCACTATCTACTAAAATACACTACTAAAAAAACCAACAATAACAAACGAACTCAAACGTAACAAAAATACAATAACAATGAATGGCAATAACAATACACCTTAGAACGCGACTGTACGGCCAGAAGTCCGCGGAGCGTCGTATGGGGCGGGGGACGGAAT
The DNA here is from genome assembly GCA_905220475.3 of Ennomos fuscantarius. Lineage (NCBI taxonomy): Eukaryota > Metazoa > Arthropoda > Insecta > Lepidoptera > Geometridae > Ennomos > Ennomos fuscantarius. Next base: position 7,321,739 of record HG992044.1, read on the forward strand.
ACGATTTGCTAGCCAACCGGCGCTACGTACGTCCTTCGTCCCTCTAGCCCCCCTGTGATACCTAATTTTTTACTTCTGCGCAATGACGCTCTTAGAGTTTCGTCCCGCCACTTATACACGGCACAAGTCTGTACCTGTATTCAAATTCAAAATAAATTTGTGTTTATTGTAACATGAACGGCATACTATCAATTATAAATATTATTAACCCTCTTGCTAATAAACACAAAACACGGAATTTTGATTGCAATGCAGCAAAAGAAATTTCATTTCTAATTTGAAAATTTCCAAAGTAACTATGTACATAAACTACGTATTTAAACTGTCGAATCCATAGAAATGTATGTGTCTATCAGTTGCAATCAAGTTCCATGATCGCCTAGCAGATCGTGTCGCCTACTCAGCCTGTGTCGCACGTAAAACCTAGACATTAGAGGATGCTAGATTGACCATTTTCGGGTCTATTAAAGTATCAATATTTTAGGTGTTTATATTTTAAATCCGGTACTAAAAAATATTTTTATACATCAGCTAGGTACGCATCTATTCACTATTATGTTCTTCCAGTTCTTTAACATACTGACAATACATGATTTTTATTTAGAAAATGTTACATGTGTACACGCTTTCCACTTCATCGAATTAGACGCTGTCCAACTAAGGTTTACGCAGTCCCTGGGCATGTGACCAAAGCTTAGTTGGAAGAGCGTTTAATCGGGTTAGATGGAAGGTATACATTTTTATAAATTCTAAAGACATGTATATTCTGACAGCCTGTTGTGTGGTGGTTGAGCAGGTCGGCTTATAACCCGGAGGCGGCGGGTTCGAATCCCGGGGAGGACAAGTATTTGTACAGTGCACAGAAAAAAAAGCGCAAATACTTGTTCTGAGTCTGGATGTTGTGGGACCATGGTTCTCATAGTTCCTAGATCCCTAGACACAGGGTTCAGGATCTGTGGTCCGTATTACAGAACGATGCTCGGTCATCGATCGGTGCTCAAGCAGAGATTTCATTCATAAAGTGATCAATTAGTGAATGAAATCTCTGCTTGAGCACCGATCGACGACTGAGCATCGTTCTGTAATACGGACCTGTGTATGCGATCGTTGGGCGTTGTTATTATTATTATTTAGCGGGGTAAATCATTAGTGTGATTTCCCATCGTTTCCAGTCAAACTCGCAGTTATAAGTAACTAGGACCACTTCATTACAGCTACGGGTACAGTTATGGTCCCGGTGCGACTCCGAGCAGCAGTAGCAGCAGCATGTGGTGGGGCGACTGGCGGCAGCCGCATCATTCGCACCACTCACGGGTGAGTTACATTCCATATTCTATTGCAGGTAGAGAAGGTTAAAAATTGTCTGAGTATATGTTAGTAAAATGTAGCTACACAATAATATTTTAATTGAAATCGAAAGAGCTTCGAAGATTTTGTCTTTTGGAGGATGGTATAATCGTGCGTTCTGTTCTATCTTTACCTTGAATTATAGCTTAAAGGTAGTAAGCACTAAGGTGCATTTTAACGATTAGAATATATTGTTTACTATGAGTCTTTAAAATTGAGGTTTCATTATGCATGCTGACTTACACAAAAAATTTGGACGCTTATACCAAAACCTTCGATCCTCTTTTTCATTGATACCATAAAAAGGCTGATTTTAAACTAAATTAAAATGTCTCGACGTCTATAGTTAGAGCTTTTATTGTTCTTCGTATAATGTGTTTAGTACGTGCAGATAAAAGGGCAATAACATTTCCATCATCTGTACATAGTGTGTTCAACATCATTTCCAGTGTAAATATATTTGTGTAATTAGTGTGGGGTTGGGTTTTCCACTGCAAAAATGCTGTTTACTACTGCAAATTATTTCTATTCTTCATTGTTTTTTTCCAATTCCACTTATGTACATTGTAAGATTATCATCAATCATTTCATCGTAGTCTCAGAACTCGCGAGCTGTCACAAAATTCATAAAAGTTTCTTAGTAGCAACCCATAATCAGCTTTACTCTTTTCAAATTTGTTACATAAACCCCAATCAAAGTTTTTTTTGTATTATTTTTCGACCCACAGATAAACGGTGCATTCAGCTTAAATTAACTAATGCCAATTAAGTTACAGAACTTGCAACACAGAACCATAGTGCGTAATTTAAACTTCATTGTATGATTCTTTTAATATGAGGGACTATAAGGCACTCTTGCGCGGTGTCAGGATTAAAATCATAAACGATTAATCCAGAATTAGTTAACACCGATTAAGTTGAAAAGTCTTTTATCTTGCACGTTCGGAAAATTGACAGAGGTTAGTAAACCTCTAGTCGGTAACCCATATGTATTAAAATTTTTTGGTTCATACACAGAGCAACCAATTTTTTTTTCTCTATTCTGTGGGTACATAGCGAAATTTAACAGAGATAAAACAAGAATTACAGTTCGTTCAATAGTAATGCGACGAAGTGTAAGAGATTAGATGATCACTTGCAATATAATGCTTGTCGTATTATAGAACGATGCTCAGTCATCGATCGTTGCTCAAGCAGAGATTTCATTCATAAAGTGATCAATTAGTGAATGAAATCTCTGCTTGAGCATCGTTCTGTAATACGGACCCCAGTCACGCTTATTTGAATTATGTTTAGGTTTTTCACATGTTCATGTTTTTAATTTTAGTTTACGTAAGTATACCAAAATAAATGATATTTGAAGATGAAGGGCATCAATAGAAAATTTTCTGCCAGTGTCAAATATCACATGTCAAAGTTTGTTATATTATTACTTTTTCCTTGACATTGGCAGAGTTATCGCTAAAAAGCGATAGAAAGCAATTAACCGCAGCAGAAGAAGAAGCCTGAATTAAAAATATAACGGGATCAGTGGATAATTTTTTTATCGTACAAGATAAAATACTAACTCAAAGTTGTATTAATTCAGTTAACCCGGTTTTCAAACGGAACGCGCAAGTGGGCCTTAGATTATATAACTATTTATAGACATTTTTGAAACTTCAGATCTACTATCATACCCATGAAGAGATTAATATATAATTAGTATCATTACATCATACGTCTGTAATATGTATAGTCAAAAAATGAAGATCGAGAAGCAAAGGCCGAGCGACGCGTCAGCAGTTCAAAGTCTATCGTCGCACCTGCGCCCGCTAAGAAGGATCGGTCACCTGAAGCCGTGGTTGTAAAGGAAAAGGAGAAGGTGTGCTGTAGTGCTTTGATATCGCATCTAGATGGCGCTGGTAGCACGTTAGAACGTAGCCTTTATGTAGCAGCAATATGGGCGTTATTTGCTTTTTTTTATTTGTATTTGATAAGCTTCGACACCAGCCTTGATGCCTTGTAAATTCTATTTTAGTATGATTGTAGTAAAGGGATGCCACACTGTTCATTTGTTGCACTAGGTGGTGCATCTTCGTGCACGTTAGAATGTAGTTAGAGCGTTTATGTTACTATAAGTACGTGGGGCGTTTGCTTTTTATTTTATAAGCCATGTTATGTAGATTGTATACATGGTATTGTAATATTTTACACTATACAATCGGATGGTGAGTCACACTGCACTTATTCCGTTAAGTGGTAAATAAATCTGTTATACACCGATGACATTTGACTGAACGACAACACCGAATATTAAATTGGGTCAACCTGTGACTCTAAAAATATAGAAACTGTAAGTAATAATGCTAGTCTAGTATTTATTTATGCAGCCACAGCCTTACTTATTACGATACTCAAATTTATTATATTGCCCTGTCTCGTTTTTGCTTGTGACACATCACGTCAGCGGGAAGTTCAAAAGATATTTTATGCATCAACTTTAAGTAACGTTTAAAAGTAAGGCACGTGCTGGGGAAGCTTTGGTTTTCGAATGCCCGTATCATTTGTAAGCAAGTATTTGGAACTATATATTTTATTGGTTGTCTACTGGCTTAGTTCTATTAATAAAAGTAGCCTAAATGTTGTCCGGGATAATAATCATTTACCATAATAAGTTTCATCAAAATTGGTCCGGTAGTTTTTGCGTGATGGCGTAACAAAAGGACAGATAGAAGTGTTCCAAAAATTTTCCATATGGCGCTGTTTGGTGTTGCCAATGATAATGCATAGTTTCTATGGAATTTGAGGTAGTTTGTATTTTGAAGTTCTGAATTGCGGTTACGATAATTTCCGTATGCTCAGCACTATAAGGCAAAAATCTACATGTAATCCATAATAAATTCGTTCCGAAGCGCATACGATCTCAAATTTATCATATGAATTAGATATGTTTGTTTGTTTCGAGTAAAAAATGTGTATAACATAGTAGTTTAAACATAGTAATATCGGTAATGGTTACATATTAGAGCCGATTGGTGTTGACACCACTGTTCAGTAGTGACCGTAATCTGGCACTTATTTTCGACAGCCTCTGTCGTGTGGTAGTTGAGCAGGTCAGCTCATAACCCGGAGGCGGCGGGTTCGTTCGCTCAAAAAAGTGCAAATACTTGTTTTGTGTCTGGGTGTTGTGGGACCATAGTCTTCGTAGTTCCTGGGTTCCTAGACACAGGGAATCCTAGTTAGGGTCCAGGATCTATGTATGTGATAGTTGGACATTATTATTATTATTGTTTATCATTATTTATTTGGTACAATGAATAGGGTCTTACACCATAATCAAATTATGATCTAATGCTATGTTATAAATAAAATTCAGGTAAAAATATTTTATTTTGACATTTTACTATTATTATTATTTTTGACTCGCTATTATTTTTAGTTATTTAATTAAAATCAATTTTTTTACATAATATCTAGTATGTGATATTATCGCGTGTCTCGTAAACGCATATGCGCAGCGCGTGACGTCATACGTAAGTACACTTTACCGGCAATTTCGATGTGATTTTATTGTCAGTCGAATGTCGTTTAGAATAAAGTCTCATTGCACGTTAAAAAATGTGTGAAAAGGTTAATAGATATATCGTAAAATGAATTTAATATTTTGTTAGCTCTTTTACATATATAAGCAGTAGATTTATTATTGAATATCTTATTGTGTTTGTTATCGATCTTGAATTGAGATTGTAGAATTGTGATTTGATATCTGGAGCAATTTCTGTTTTCTAATGACAAAGTATTATACAGTTTTTTTTAAATCTAGATGTTCATGATTATTTTGCCATGGTCCCATTTTATTTGAGGCCGGTGTAGTATGTTTTTTTAAAGGCTGAATTCATATCTGCCCTTACACAATCCATACACATTACACATATCCTTCTTACATGCTTTTCATCCGTCAATATTCATATTCATCACTTTCTTGGTAAGATATGTGTAGATATTTTTCAAATCTAGTTGTACTCATAGTTTTAATGTTATGGCGCAATATCGATCTATAATGTCTTAAAAATAATAAATATAAAATGTGTTTGTGAACATTTCATACAGCGCCATCTAGCCACAAACAAACAAAGCTTGTACCATGGGAACCAAATACCTCATAGAATATTTATATACTTTTTAATGTTTGTAAATACATACTTAAAATACAATATAACACCCAGACGTAACAAAAATCGACACACAAACAAACAAAGCTTGTAGCATGGGAACCAAATACCTCATAGAATACTTATATGCTTTTTAATGATTGTAAATACATACTTAAAATACAATATAGCACCCAGACGTAACAAAAATCGACACACAAACGTTTGTTCTTTTGGGAATCGAACTTACAGTTCAGAAGGCAGGGTTATTGCCAACTGATCTATTAGGCCAGTCGAAAATATTGTTCATTGTAGTATAACTGTCGCATGCATCATACTCGCTTACCTTCTCCGTGCTTGTCTTGCTGCTTTTCATACTATTTATCAGCTAAATAAGTTTCAATGTTGATCTATAAATACAATATGTATAATGTAAGGTACAAGGTTGTGAAAACTGTAACGGTTTCTTCAATGCAGAATACTGCATACATTTCTCGATTCTACATTTTTCGATAGTCAAAAGTTGACCTAATGCAGTATTGTGCAATTTTACATCAACCTTTATTTCATTTATGTTTTATTTTGTATTTTAAATTTGGAGGGTGTCTTTCTATTATGGTTTAAGTCTTAGTAAAGCTTTTTTTAAATTCAACCCCTAAAGCTGTCAAATCAGTTGGATTTTCATAAGGAAACGTGGACGAATCCTCGGGCTGTCTGAAGTCTATAATACAACAGTATTGTTAGGACCCGTGCCGTAGCATTGTGGCCCCGGCATTAGATCAAGACCACCCGATCTCTTCCCCGCGGTGCTGTAAGAGCCGGCTAAGAGAGTATCCAGGGAATAGGCAACAACATTCTCCTCGGTCTGCATTACAATCTACTGCTATCACCAAGACGACTGCCAAGCGCGGTGATTACGACAACCCCCATGATATGCATCCAAAGTGGCACGAAGAATAGGCTTGTCATAAAAAAGCTACAGCTTCAGTTGGGTTGAATTTGGTACAGATATGTCGGTCACGTGACCATGCATGTATTCCTCAAAGTGCGAAGTTCGCGCAAACCCAGTTCTATACTTAGTTGAAACGCATTATATAATAAAAATCGTGGTGTTATTAGGAGCCAGCGGTTGAGAGCGCGCCCTCGGAGCCGCTGGAGCCGCGGCCGCCGGAGGAGGCGGCGGAGACCAAGGACGCCGAGTCGAAGCCTCCGCCGCCCGCTGACGAACCGAAAAACGTGGACCTCGACACTAGGTACCGTAATATTACATCCAACATCGTGTGTCGTGAAATTACAATTGCAACTTACTTACTTAGCAATTAATACTTACTTACTTACTTTAATAAGTGGTAGGACTCTGTTGAAAAGTTCGTCTAGGTAGGTACCACCGCTTTGCCAATTATTCTACCGCCAAGCAGTAGTGTGCAAGCACTACTGTGTTCCGGTTTGAAAGGAACTGTAGCTAGTGAAATCACTGGGCAATTGAGACTTTATGATCTGATCTCACAGTCGAGTAAACTTATTACCAGACTGTGCTGATGTCTCAGGATGATGTGCGCAGTGCAGTGTCACGTGAAACTTTATATTTTGGAGTTCCGAGTGACACTGTTCTGTTATTGGCGGCCATGTCGCTTAACATCAGGTGAACGGCTAGCTCTTCACATGATTCACTTACATAATAATAATATTTACGTAGGTACATAACAATTAACAACAACGTTGGATGGTGTCTCTACACATACAAGAGACGGCTCCAACAGCTGGTTGGATTCTCAAGAATTTCTCAATAGGCATGACGAAAGATTTTGAAATCCTCTTCCGTAATGTGGGTATACATTTACTATTTACGAAAAAACCTTTATTTCGGTAATAAACTTAATTTTAACCAAGATTAAAGCCATTTTCATAATATTTTTTAAATGCGGCGCGAAAACAGCTCGAGGTGTCATGGCGTCGGCTCTGACGTCACTCCTAGGTGTTTACCTACACAATGACATGTTTATGTCATTGTGTCTACGCGTAGCGAAGAAAGTAAATAACAGAATCAATCCAAATGCGTATATTCACAACAGCAAAAATCTACGTGTGACGTCATGCGCTGTGATTGGCGTTTCAGTCAAAATGGCCGATCGCAGTATTTTAATGTTTTATTTTATTGAAAATCTAAGTAATCTCAATATTTTTAATAAAACTTAACCAGTGTTTCAATGTTATTTAATATAAATTTTACCCTAAAAACATTAAATCGACCATTTTTTGATACTGTCGTCATGCCTATTATATTATGTATTGATTACGGTATAAGACCCTATTGTATATGTCTTTAATATAGGATACGAATGTTATTGAACGCGGCGAGCGGCGGTGGAGGGTTGGCGCCACCTTTCCTCTCACTCGGTCTGTCTTCAGAGGAAGATGATGACGAACACAAACTGCCCACTAAGATACCGGACTTGGACTCCGCACAACCACCTAGTGATGACGAAGGTAATACAATCATCAAGCGTCATTAAGCTCTCCACTGGTTATTGTAGTATAGTGTAGTGCGCTTTTTGTTTATCTAGTATTAGGCACTATTTATATCCCTAAATACCGATATCGTCCGCGTGGACTGATCTGTCTCAAAAGACTGTACTTCTCCTTTTTGTTTTAAGGATCATACTCTTGTCTGTGGAGTTCCTTCCATTCTTTAAAGCTTCCCACGAGAATTTTTAACCCTTGGTTGGACACAGTAGTCTTATGTGGATTTACGAACGTACTTCTCGGCGTTTCTTCTATTTTTCCTAAGTAAACTGCAGATTGCGGTTGCTTATGTGCTGAAATTAACATTAGCTGCCCTAAATAATTAAATCAATGTTTTATTACATTTTAGTCTCTGGCAGTGAAGATCAAGAAAGTATAATATCGGTAGCTACTAAAAAAGACTTTGATCCTGAGCCGCTGTCCAACACGCCGTCGCCTTATTTGTCGCGCGAGGTATACTTGGAGTGCATCAAAAGTACAGTTGAAAAGGTGAGTCCACTATAAATACTTGCTTATCTATTTTTTATTCAACATAGTTATATCATTAGTTTTTTTTTTCGCCATTGGAACTAATTTTGTATCCAGATCCATTTTATACATCTCCCATAGTTTACATATTGAGAATTTGAAAGATGAGGTAAATTACTTTGTTTAAGTTAATATTCTAGCTGTGCTGCGGTTTTCACGTCGACAATATAAATTGTTCGGCACAAAAAGTATCCTGTCTTAATCCGTCACCTAAAGCATCTAGACGCCATCAGAATCCGTTCAGCCGTTTCAGCTTTGAGTGATAACAAACACACAGAAACTTTCGCATTTTGTCATATTTGAAGTGAATTTTACGTTGTAGCGTGCGAAGGAGATGGAAAGAGAAGAGCAACGGAAAAGGCTAATGTTAATAGACAAGATCGGCAGCGACATATCATCTTCGGAAGATGAGCTTTTAACTGGGGAGAAACCGAAGCTATCGCCGGCCGCTCCACAACAAGACAACTTAGAAGATGATCAGGTAACGAAAAAAGTCGACATCATCATCAAAAGAATGAAAAAAGAAAAGGAATAAATATTTGTTTTATTTTATTTTACAATTTTAGAAAACTAGGTAACAATACAAGTAAATAAACAAATTATATGTATTTGCAGGCCAATTAGAAGTTTTCACTTAAAACTATTATTAATAAATACCCTTAATATAATTAATTATATAGAAGAAAAATCCAACAAGTTATATACAAATAAGATACCCTGAGTCTGTGGGAGCTACTTCTCTTCGAGGTTTATCTATTAAAATAAATTATCAGCCTGAAAATGTCTACTGCTGAATGTAAGTCTCCCCCATAGAGCGCCACTTTGGTCGGCTGCTTGCTTCTACGTCCAATGGCTCCTGAAGACCAGTTCTTCACTAATACCAATAAAAATTGTTAGTCGAAAATTTGGAATGGTGTCCATTATTGTTACAGTGCAATGATATGATTGTTTCCCAGATGTCGTTGTCCTCGCTGTCGTCGACGGAGGCGAAGATAGAGGAGCAAGTCCCGGCGGAGCCGTACTACCAGTACCAGGCGCCGCCCGTGCCGGCCGCGCACGCGCACTACCACCCCTTCCCGCCCGGGGTCTGGCCCACGCCCGGTATCTATGCTCGGACATTTACTTCCACAGGGCATTCCACTGATATATTTTCATTGCCTAAATAAACTAGTGGCTCTGTGAGCTCCACACCTCGCAAGTCTGTCTTTGAGCTTAAAATTGTAAAAGTTTTTTTTACGTTTTGAAAGAGTTCCATAAACTAAATCTGATTGATTGTCGAATCTGGTAACATTATTTCACGAGAAATTTCGGTTGAGAAATTCTACTTTTAGAGGAGACTGGATCAACCGGATATCCGACGGAACGCCATACGAAATCATTTTTGCCCAAGTTGAAAAGGATACGCTTCGCGCTCGCTCAGTCATTACAAATTTACAAGCATTTTAAAAATACAATAATAAAAAGAAAGCTCAAACACGTAATGACGTCATAAATTATTAGTCCATGTCAGTTATCTTATTATTAAGCCATGGTACCTCTATAGTAGCTACGATCCTCTTATTAGTTGTGAGGTAGCTCCATACGATTTTGGTTTTGCGAGAGCATTGAAAAGCATTGTAATTTTTTCCGTCTGGCTTCTATATTCTATATTCTGGCTTAAATATTCATTAACTTCATTTAGCCTAACAATTTTACATATAATACTAAAAAAAATGTAAGAATACGACAATAGTAAATATTGCATTAAATAAATACGCGTTTGCTTGTCCATGTGAGTAAGATAGAAGCAAGATCTCAGGTAGGTATCGTTTCCAGCGTTCCCCCCGCCGGGGTACGGCGCGGAGCTGGCGCTGGCGTACGGGCTGGCGGGCCCCGTGCGCCTCCTGCACTACCCGCACTACGCAACGCCGCCGGCACAGGCGCAAGTAAGTCAAAGTCTGATGCCGTCTATACTAAACATTGACCGCTCCTAAGTTCGCACTTATCCTTCTGTGACATACCCAAATACATTGCAGTAGGTGTGTCATAGAGGGATACGAGTTTGCACTTGTAAGTTTGAACTTGTTTCTCTGTGACACAGAGGAACAAATGTGAAATTAGGATCTGTCAAACTTTGGCAAAGACGGGCACAATTCTAATGAGTTTTTGAATTCCAAACGGCATAAGAAAAGCATGTACTAAAATTCTGAATACTGAAGATACTGAAAGCTGTAACGAATGAATGCGGGCTCAAGTCCCGTTCTTGGTTCAGCCTGCATCTGTAAAAGCTTATAAATTAAATAGTTTTTAATTTATACATATTAAAATAAGAGCTAATTGCATTTTATTGTGTTAATTATCCCTAATTTCCTATCGACTCTCCACACTGAATACCAATACTACCGAAATCCACAATTCAGACTACACAATTTATTTCCCAGTAATTTTATACTTCCCACCTGAAAAAAACCACAGTGTGCTTTACTATGTCTGCTACAATCTCCATCTCTCTTGCCCCTACAGTAATATACGAAACGTAACTCTTTCTATCTTCACGTAGTTCGCCTCACCAGCTTACACCCAAGTCAAGCATGTGTAAAGAAGTTTTACTTCAAAAAGTTAAATAATGTTTTATTTATTAAAACAGTTTTCAAGGTTTATTTAAGAATAGACGACCGCCCGTCTAGCTTTTAATCGTTAATCAATTGTTATGCAAAACTTAGCTTTGGACAAGTATATAGAGAACATTATCAAAAAATATTTGTAACATTGAACAGGAGAACAACAACCCATACTTCGCTACCATAAACAACGTGATAGAGCGAGTGACGACGGAACTCAAGCAGATTCTAAAGAAAGATTTCAACAAGAAAATGATTGAGAGCACCGCCTTCAAGCACTTCGAGGTCTGGTGGGATGAACAGAGCAAGAAGACTTACAAGCCTAAGGAGGACAGTGGACAACCATTACAGGTAATCATAATTTAAATAAAATAATAATAAATCTTTATTTCAGGTAACTAAGAAAAAATTAAATGTTATTCTAGGATTCATATTTATATAATTTTACCTTACAGACTAACACAATAACGATGATGTAATAGATTATTTAATAGTTTCCTTCCAACATATGAATCGGCCCTTCTAAAAGTTCCATACCAACCGCTAATGTCTACTTACCACAGATTAGTTAATACTTGCTGCGTAATAGATAAATCGCCCATTCTGAAATTTTCCGAATCCGAATCAGTGATTCATCAGCTCACTCATTTTAATGAACTATAATCTCAGGGTCTCTTTTTTTCAATACACTATAATTTTTTTGGAAATGTTGGTACCCCGGTAACTGTCATGTCCTGAATTTAATTAGAAGTGCTAGTTTATTTTTGACCTAAATTTTTCTACAGGATATCTCTAATAAGAAAGAAGAGACGCCCGTCGACTCAATAAAGTCCATAATGGAGTCTCGCGATCTCGGACTAGACCTCGGTCTCGGTGCTTATGGCTCTGGCATAGGCCTCGGCCTTCGCGCTACCATACCCAAAATGCCCAGCTTTAGGAAGAAACGGAAGATACCATCACCTGTCGTTATGGATGAGGACTCTTCTAAAAGGCTCAGTGATCAGGTATATTGTTTTTACTTTTTTCTTAATACAATAAAAGCCAAACAAATCTTATTTTTATATATAACCCTTGTTTATGTTGTAGCAATAGAGGAGTTTTTCCACCTACTTAGAACATAAAGTAAAAAGAGCGTTTCATGGTTCGTCCATTAAACGTAAACATATTTCACCAATATTAAAGTTTTTCCACATATCATATTCAAAATTCGAGACAATAAAATGTGCTTTTAACCATTTCGTTTTATTTATATAGAGACTGAGAGGTTGTACCAGTCAATTCCAACAATAATTTCGTTGTACAAATTCACATAATTTGTGTGTAGAATTAAAAGAAAATGTTATTTTACAGGAAGAAATGGTGCAAAACTCGGACGAAGAGAAGGAATTGCCGACGAGCCCTAGAAATAGAACGACCGGTTCATATCTCTCTAGAAGTCGACGGCGGCAGTCCAGTAGTTCATCTAGGTATCATATTAATTATACACTATACAGTGTATTTCGGAATTAAGGGGCGTCTATAAATTACCTGAGGCGCTTAGGGGAGAGACGGCTGAACCTAATCTCTCGACATCTCATAAAGGGTCGAAAAATCCTCAAAATGATCTCACCTCACGTAATCTATAAAAGCCCCCTTATGATCTAGCCCGTCTTTCAAGTGATTTCACATGTTAATCTGAACTGCAACCAACACTATTGGTCTAGGTAGTGGCAACATTATTTCATGTTTTCGTCGCATTTGTTAGCTGTCAATTTGTGAATCGAATTAAAATGACTAGTACAGAGTCTAATTTATGCTATCCACCAACCACAATGTCATATTCATTCGTTATAAAATTACACGTGTCACATTACAAAATTATCTTACAGTACTACACAAATTACTTACAATGAAATGTCTAAATCTAACATCTATTTTTAGGTCATCATCATCATCATCCAGTCGATCATCATCATCATCAGAATCTGAACAGAAAGTGGGTGCAGCTAGAATATACTCTGACACTGACGACGATACGGAACTCGACGAGTCTGAGGTAACGCACTTGGTTCATTTTAGGCGATTTACTAACTTAATTGAAACCGATTAAAATACAAATTACTATAGATTTGACAGTTTCAATACGCAGCTTACTAGCTACGCTATACAAATGTACATGTCGCAGTGGGATTGTATAATCCGCCGTTTTACATTCAGACTAGCCTTGACCACATTTACTAGCCATTATTTACTTCAACGCTCTTATATCCTCAATTAGAACTGATATGTGGAAAATGCCAATTGTAAAAATTTAATCACATATGCACTTGATTTTGTCACTACAAATGTGCTACATTTGTCACTAATACATTATTTTTGGCCGTGTGGTTCAGGCGCTGTGCTAATAGGACCACCCTATCTCTTCCCGTGGGTTCCGTAAGAGCCGGCTAAGGAAATATCCAGGGAGTGGGCGGCAGCATTCTCCTACTCTCCATTTAAAAGTTCTATGTTCACTAAGCCGCCTGCCAAGTGTGATTATGCAAACCCCCCTCAAACCTCCATGATAAGCGTCAATAGTGGCGTTTTATGAGGGGAGACTTATGTACAGCAGTTCCGGCTGTTGATGTGACGTGTCGTTATTTTTCTTTCGTTTTATTTTTCAATGCAGTGAAGCTTTTTGGCTGTTTCTCGGGCATGATGACGTCACGAGTGCCACGGCAAGGTTTTAACTTATTCTAATTTGTTGCGTTTCCTGATTTAAAATGTTATTTGCAGTTCAAAGTTATTTCGAACAAGGAGAGGCTAAGAAGAGTTTACTCATCGTCGTCGGATAGTGAAGAGGAACAAAGTAGAAGAGGTAATGTAATGCTTTGTAGTTGTTAACCGTTTCACCCACTACAAGAATTTAGGATTACTTAATTTCTTACCCACCCTCAAAATGAAACGTAACAAACGATATGGGCGATCGGTAATATTCGTAAGACGTAAGGCGTACCCCACTCGTAAGGCCCGACTCGTAAGGCGTACCCCACTCGTAAGGCCCGACTCGTAAGGCGTACCCCACTCGTAAGGCCCGACTCGTAAGGCGTACCCCAGGGGTCTCACCCGAGTTGAGACCCCTGGGGTACGCCTGATGTAACTGGAATAAAATAGGAACAAAATTCTTTCATAGTAACAGCCTGACCACGCTCACGCAAATACTATTCCAGCCAACAAAATAAGTCATTATGTACACCGATTGACAATATCTTTTGTAATAAGATATCATGCGATAGTTAGTCAAACGCCTTCGAATAATTTGTGTACACGGCATCATACCATCAACATTATTTTTAACAAAATACTCAACACACAGAACAAGTTGTATTCAGTGGACTCCTTATCTACAAAACCATGCTGTTACTGAATGATGTGAGGCTTTTTCACCTGATATTAAGCGAATAATATATTTTTATAATGGGAAAAAATCATGTCGAAAAATGTTTTTTTGCAAGTAATTGAGGGATCGTATCAAGATTCGATACAGAGCCGAATTTAAAAATTGGAACTACGAATGATTGTTCCAAATTGTAGGCATACAGCTCCTTGTCTTCTTTTATTATCCACTAACTAGAATAATATTTTAGAAAAAACCCCGATCCCCGATGTGGAAGCGTCGGCATCGGACGGCGAGCCTCGACTCGGCTCGCCGATCCTATCGCCGGAGGAACCGAGGGATTTACTACTCGACCGGCTTTACTCCGACTCGGAGGAAGAACGGGAATACCAGGTATGGAGTATAAAATAGAATAGCAACACCCTATCTTTTCCCGTGGGTGCGGTAAGAGCGGGCTAAGGGTATATTCAGGGAATGGATAGCATTCTTCTCGGTCTGCATTATAATCTACTGCGATCACCAAGACGCTTGCCAAGCTTGCTAATTATGGCCTATATTCAGTAGTAAACGTATAAAAGCTGATATAAAGAAATCTCTTAATGCTGTACAGTGCATGCTAAATCTTCACTAAATTAGACAGATCCAAAAGTATAGCTGCTCTCTGATGATAAAAGGGGAATAAAAAAGGTAGCATAGTGAAGCCAATTTTTTTCAAATTTCATTGGAGGCTAACGTTTGTCCACCGTTTGCCTAAGTGATGATACGGTACATAGATCACTCAACCCATTTTACTTACAATCGTTTATATTCTTAGGAGAAAAGAAGACGGAATACAGAGTACATGGAGGAAATCGAAAGAGAGTTTTTCGAAGAACAGAGAAAGACAATGGAAGTGGATACGCAACCGCAGCCTGAGAAACCACCCGACGAAAGGTAAGCGAATTTTTTGCTTACTCTAGTAGAAGACTATGCAGCTTAACTTTATGTCAATTCAAAAAGCTCCTGTTTATTTATATTCTATCTCTTTATACCCAACGAAGAACAAAACATTTCGTCTGCATACAACATAACATAAGCCCTAACAATTCTTAAACTTTATTCTCAGCAAATCCGAGCCATTATTTGAAGCCTCTCACACAAGTCCCGTTAGAAATCATCTCAAATCACCCGATAAGAGTAAACCGGATACGGAACTGGAAGAGGGAGAAATCTCGTCCGGAGAAGAGAGCCTGGAGTCGCGGGAGAAGAAGAGTGAGAAGCGGAAGAGAGTTGCGTCTTTGGATCAAAGTGATCAAAGCATAGAGACGATTAGTGTTAATGGAGTCAAAGATGTAAGTTCAAGGTTTATTTTTATTAATGTTTTTTATTTACCACTTATGAATGTTGAGGCGATCCAACTTCCCATATCCCTTAAAATAGGGAGAAGACTAATGCCCGCCCTACACTTAAGTTTGAGAGCTTCTAAGTTTACACTTTTTTTTCTTTGATGCACCTAATGCAACAAATTTCAATTCCCAACGGCCTTAACCCAAACGGCCTCCACTAGGTCCCGTTTCCACTATCATATGGGTCATGCAGGCCTCCGCATTGCGACAATGGACTAGGGACTAGAATCTATGTATGTGACCGTTGGGCGTTATTTATTTTAATTACACAGCACTTTAAGACACAAAATACAGTTAATTTATTCTATAACACGCCTCGCGGTTTCACCCGCGGATAAAAAGTATTTTAATTATTTACTCATCCCATGAGAAAATTTCACTTATCCGGGATAAAATGTAGCTTATATGTTAATCCAGTGTATAAGCTATCTTGATACCGAATTTCATCCAAATTTATTCAGCCGTTTGAGCGTGAAGGAGTAACAAACATACACACATACACACACACAAACCTTCGCCTTTATAATATTGGTGTTATTCTATAATGACAAAAATAATTATATTTATATAGTAGCTTGTCCCAAAATAAGTAATGTTCTTATTTGGTAATTTGTGGTCAATAATGCTGGTGGCACATCTATTTAGATTTATTAGTAAATATTGTTAACATAAAATAAAGTATGTAGTACCGATCATCGATCCTTGAAAATATTGAACATTTTTTTTTAAATTACATTTGTTTTTTTGGAGTTCCGAGTGACACTGTTCTGTTATGGGTGGCCGTGTCGCTTGACATCAGGTGAACGACTAGCTCGTCACATCATTCACTAACATAAAAAAAATATTTAGTAATTTATTATAATTATTTCTAGGCAAGCAGTGCGTTATCGGAGACGTCGTCGCCGCAATCTCAAGTATCGCAAGTATCACAAGCGTCGCAAGTGGCACTCGACCATTCGTACTGCCGCCCGCCGCCCGAACACGCCGAGAGGCGACCGTCCAACCACTTGCAGCATGACCATGGTATGGTCACCTATATTACTAAACTGAGCTGTGCACCTCGCGAAACTCTCTCTTTGAAATATGTATCTACTAAAAAAAACGAGTGTGCTTTAGACCACGCGACTGAAGTAAAACTTCTGTAGCGCCATCTATCGGCCGGTATAACTTTGTTTTTACTTTGTTTAATGTTATAACTTGACAATTGTAAATTCTTATTTACCGGACACACCAACAAAATAATACAAATATTAAGTAATTTTTACCTTTGTTGACAATGCAGATCTACAACCAACAACTTTCAACTTCCGTTCGCCTCATCAGCTTACTCCCCAAGTCAAGCGTTCGTAAAGAAGTTTTACTTCAGAAATTCATATAATTATCGAAGTCACAAAATTTCTTTCCTTTCTTAACTTGGAAGGAAATGACGTATTTTACCTGGATCGTCTATCTCGTTCGCGCATGGCGATATTTTAGAAGATATTTAATGACTCAATTTACACGAAAAATCTGTCCTATAAAACTCTCAAAAATACTATTACAAATGTTGAAAAAAATCATATCTATCCAAATAAAGTTTTCATACATAAAAACAGGATATAACGAGAAAAAAAAATTATGCAGATTTATGTATGATTTGAAAAACTGATACCATTTTTCCGATGTCCAATGCCAAAAGCCATGGCCGTAATAAGGGGAACCAAACCCTGCTCGCTCCTCCATAAAGTTTATTTCTGGTTGTCTTCCAGGTTACACATGGATGGAAGCGCAAACTGAGCCAATGTCTCCATTGGAAGAGCCACCCTCCCAGAAGGAAGGCAAACGGCCTTACAAGCGAAAACAAGAAAACAACAAGCTGGTTGAGATACAGAACAAGTAAGTTTTACTTCCATCACACATAATATTATACTATGTAATTCACTCAAAAACTTGGCATAGCTAGATCAAAAGCCAAAAATCCAAAAAAAAAAAATTTTACAGTATTATTTGTGTATCTAAATGGTTTCCTAACTCTCAAGCAGATGAACCGAACTCAATGCTATTTTTTATTCGAAAATTGGCATTTACGCTCTTCTGTTATGTTCGTCTGGACTAAAATTGTACAGCTCTTAAGTTCGCACTTTTCGCACTTTATCCCCAGCCCCCGTGGTCCAGACATATAATCTGTTTATTTGACCGCGCAATTTACTAAAATAACTTGAATGAATCAAAAGCCTTCACGTCACAACAATAGTCCTCTTCCATAAAACGCCATATTAGTCGCTTGTCTAAGCGAAAACTATACCAGAAATGTGTATTTCCCAGGTCGTACGACAAAATCAACTACGAGCGAGTTCTGCACCCGTCCAAAACATTCCCGCAACGCAGCCTAATGGAGGAAATGACGATATACTACAACTTTTTACGGGAAGGCATCGACAGAGAAGACGTTTTGTACCTCAAGAAGGCGTATGAAGAGTTGTTGGCGGCCGACCCGCCGATGTACTGGCTCAACGATACCCACTGGGTCGATCATCCCGCCACCGATATATGCTACAGCCCGCCCAAGAAGAAGTCTAAACGATATAACAACATCTATGAGGATTTACAGGTTGGTTTAGAATAGAATAGAATATTATTTATTGGCCATATAACTTTGCACGTTACACAAGACAGGTCAGATTACATTTCAAATTATAATAATAATAATGATTATACATACATTTAATGAAATTGAATATAAATTTAATAAATAATTAATAAATAGTCGTCCAGCAACAACAATAGGTAACTATAACCGAATAATAGGTTCACTATAAACGAATGATTGGAAAAGAATAGTAATAGTATTACATAAGTAAAGTTCACAAATACCAATTACCATACTATTTTTAAATTCTGTTAATCGTATAACTCAAATGATTGATGTTTTTGCTAGATACCACGTTATTCCGATCTATCACCACCGTCAGTGTCATAGCTTGCGACAAATGGGATTTATTATTAAAACTTGTTCCTTCATCATTGGGAACATTGCTACTGTTGACAATGGGAATTGATTCTTTCTTCTCGTGTAAGCAAATGGTTATTGTCAGAGGAGCGCCGTGGTATTTATATTGTAACTTTTAGGCGGCTTGAAGTCTTAAGCCTGCATTGATGTAGTATTTTTGTATGTTAGAATCCTGCCTTAAAGTGACTTAACTACCTCAATCTTGTTACATAATTAGGAATCTTGTTTCAATAGAATTTTGAACTTTGTATGTTTGAAGAATAGGTTGACAGATTCACTTCCCCCAGCGTGGTTGATTACGGCGTACACCTATCTCCCTATGAGAAGGCGTGTCCCAGCTGTGGAAACGTATGGCTTGATGATAATTCACATAAAAATAAAAGGACGTGTTTGTCGTCATAGTATTGTGTTTATATTTAAATAAAATGAAATAGTTTATTAAATGTTTACAAACATTGGTTTAAACATAAAAAAAAACAGTATATACAAAAAAATCCAAATTAGTTTCCTCCAGGGTTGGAAAACATTGGTACCCAAACTAGGAAAACCTGTGTTTTGGCATACCAATGCCCTCCGCCGGACAAAATGTTGTATATAGTTTGATCACTATGTCACTTGATGTCATGTGACGATACGGCCTATGATGGAACAGGCTCACTTAGAAAGTGTTATTTACATTTCACTAGTGCAGGTTCACGAACTCGGAACGTTGATCTGCCCTTATTATGCAGGCGAAACAGGAAACATTTTCGCGTCTTCGCCAAAACTCTAGTTTCGTGTTCAGGGTCACTCGAGCGGGTCAGCGCGAACGG
Organism: Ennomos fuscantarius; assembly: GCA_905220475.3. NCBI lineage: Eukaryota > Metazoa > Arthropoda > Insecta > Lepidoptera > Geometridae > Ennomos > Ennomos fuscantarius. The sequence continues at coordinate 7,341,411 of HG992044.1, forward strand.
AAGGCTACTACAAGATGGACACCCGACTGAAGGCCAAGTACAAGTATCACCACGGTCGCACGGCGGCCCCCATCGACGATAAGAAGGCTTCTAAGATGCAGCTGCTATCACGCGAGGCCAGATCTAATCAACGGCGACTGCTCACAGCTTTCGGTAAGACTATTATTACACTGGAGAGCTCATATTACCTTTGACCATTCTCATATTACCCTGGAGCACTTTCATATTACTCTGGAGAACTCTCACATTACCCTGAAGAACTCTCATATTACCCCGGAGAGCTTTCATATTACCCTGAAATACTCTTATTTTGGAGAGTCACTATATTACTGTGGAGGATCCTTATATTATATTACTCTGGAGAACTCTCAAATTACCCTAGAAAACTCAAGTTATCCTAGAGAACTTCTATATTACCCTGGAAATCTATTATATTATTTCCTTCTCGAGTCTGGAGAATTCGTAACTCTCGTACGAGACTGAAAAACAATAAAAAACTGGAAAGTGTAGCAAAAAAGGAATAGATCAGATTGTTTGTCAAACTCCATTCATACATATAAAATTAATCATTTGTTACAATAAATAAAATGTTCTCTAACATTTCTTCTTCAGGCACAGATACGGATTCAGATCTGCTTAAATTCAACCAGCTCAAGTTTAGGAAAAAGCAGCTCAAGTTCGCCAAATCTGGAATCCACGACTGGGGTCTATTCGCGCAGGTAAGTTCTATTACAGATAGAATATAAAAGTATGTAGTTATTAGGTATTTTTGATATGAACGTGTTTCATCAGACCTAAGAGGGTCTATAAATCTTAATTGCCATACTTCAATCGGATGTTAAAATAGCAGAAATATAAATAGCATTTTAGAATTAAAAGGCTGATAACATAAATCCAAAATTTAAAAGAATCTCGATATCACTAAATATCCTGTAATTACTCACTAGGTGGTAGTACTTTATTGTAAAGTTCGTCTAGGTAGGTACCACCGCTTTGCCAGTTATTCTGCCGCCAAGCAGCACTACTGTGTTCCGATTTGAAGGGCACTGTAGCTAGTGAAATGACTGGGCAAATGAGACTATGATCAGATCTCACAGTTTAGTAATCTTATTACTAGATTGTGCTGATGTCTCTGGATGACGTGCGCAGTGCAGTGTTTATACTTTAGAGTTCCGAGTGACACTGCAGCTGATATGGGCAGCCGTGTCGTTTAACATCAGGCGAACGGTTAGCTCGCCACGTCATTCCTTAACATAAAAAAAATATGTTAAAAATAGCAGAAATAAAAACAAATATAAATAGAATTTTAAAATTAAAAGGCTGATAACATTATAAATCCAAAATTTAAAAGAATCTCGATATATAATAATCACTAAATATCCTGTAATAACTCAAGTTTTTTTTTTTTTTAAATTTATATGGTTCAAGTTATAAAGGACTTCCTCACTTCGATGAATCCACTCCATCCAAAGGTTGGATGAAATCGCTTTTAGCGATATATCGAAGAAGCGGGGAACGATGGGCGACCTATAGGTTCGCTTCTAATTAATCGTTGTATTCGTGGTAAAGATTGTAATATTTGGTGTGTACAATAAAGATTTTATCCATATATTTATTTTTAAGTAAATGTTTTCACGCACGTTTGACTTGTGTAGTCAAGATGGCGCCATTAACATTAAACAAAGCAAAAGCAAAGTTATACCGGCCGATAGATGGAGCTAAACGAAAGTAGTTTTACTTCAGTCGTGCAGCTCAACTTTCTTTGAATAACAACTTAATTAATAAAGGATAAAATCGATATAATAATAATATTAATATTTCTGGACTATCGCCATCTAGCCCCAGACTAAGCAAAGCTTGTACTATGGGAAAACCAGATAACTGATACAATACTTAGATACTTTTTGTTCGTAAATACATACATATAATACAATATAACACCCAGACACAAAACAAATACCTATGTTCATCACACAAATGTTTTTCCGGGGTGGAGATAGAACTCACAACCCGCAGAGTTACCAACTGAGCTATTGGGCTAGTCAAAAAATAATAATAATAAAAACTGAAGTAATAGAGGGTAATCTCGAAATGTAATAGGTTATTTGACTACTATTAAAAATGAACAAGTAAATATTATTTTCATAAAGTAGGTTAAAATTGAATGTAATCATTGTAAAAATAAGTAAAATCGGTAAATTAATCACGGAGTAGTACGCGTTTAAAGTTTTATCGCCTGTCCCTTTCTCGCAAAACAGAGATCGTGTTGAGCTTCCTCACAGCTACTATGAAGGCATGGCTTATGACGTCACATGCCAAAAAGATTGTATGTAGAGCTACCACAGCTTAGCAATGAGTTACTGTGAGGACTGGTAACTGACGTCACCGCGTGTTTGAGTTGTCTCTTTCTATTTCTGTATTTTAAAATGCCTGTAACTTAGTCATTTTTTGAGATATTCAAGTTTTGTTTTCACAGTTATCTATTTTTTGAGGTATATTATTTATGTATGTAATAAAAATATAGTAGGCGAATAGCCTATTATTCTGGAATGTATGTACAGGAGCCGATAGCAGCGGACGAGATGGTGATCGAGTACGTAGGACAGATGATCCGGCCGATAGTGGCGGATGTGCGGGAGGCGCAGTACGAAGCCACCGGCATCGGGTCCTCGTACTTGTTCCGCATCGACCTCGACACTATCATCGACGCCACTAAGTGCGGAAACCTCGCGCGGTTCATCAACCATAGCTGTAATGTAAGTACTCACCCCCTTTGATTCTATAAGTATCGCACATTGAGTACATCTACTAGGTGGTAGTACTTTGTTGCAAAGTTCGTCTAGGTAGGTACCACCGCTTTGCCAGTTATTCTGCTGCCAAGCAGTAGTGTGCAAGCACTACTGTGTTCCGGTTTGAAGGGCACTGTAGCTAGTGAAATTACTGGGCAATTGAGACTTTATGACCTGATCTCACAGCCTAGTAATCTTATTACCAGGCTGTGCTGATGTCTCAGGATGATGTGCGCAGTGCTGTGTCACACGTAACTCTCTTTTGGGGTTCCGAATGATACTGTTCTGTTATGGGCGGCCGTGGCGCTTAACATCAGGTGAACGACTAGCTCGTCACATCACTCAGTAGCATAAAAAAAAAAAAAACCAACAATTTTGCAGGCCATGATCACAGAACTTTGCAATGCAACAGGAGAAATTTCATTCTTAATTTGAAAATTTCCGTTGTATCTATGCAGATATAGTACGCGTTCAAAATGCCAAATTCATACATATTTGTGTTTCTATTGGTTGCAATCAAGTTCCATGATCGCCTAGCTGATTATCGTCAATGCTTTGGAGCTAGAAATATACACAAACTTAGCTAGAAATAATACTTAATAGATAGTCTGTCCAATCTTATAAAGAAGTAGTAAAGGCAAGTATTAGGATTTTAAAGAATACTTGTCTGTTGCCGTGCGATCCCGCTGTGAGAATATGACCCCATCTCTTCCCGTAAGAGCCGGCTAAGAGAATATCCAGGGAATGAGCAGCATGCTCCTCTGCGATCATGAAGATCTCTCTTGCCAATCATGGGCGTGATGATTACGGCAAACCCTATGATAAGCGTCCAAAGTGTCGTTTCAGGCCTTTGTTCAGCAGTAGACGTCTTTCGGCTGATGATGTGATAACTTTTATCAAAACATCTTTTAAAAGTAGCTGACTCGCTTGGACTCTATTATTCGTCCTTTCTTTACTCTTATTCCTCTTTTTCCACACCCTTTCCTGCCACGAATAGAGGCCTTACGCGCTCCCCTTCCTTATTCAATCCGTAGGTAAGAACTGCACCTTGTAGGGCACGCCTTTGTCTAAAAATGTTTAGCTCCTTTATTGATGTACCGATTTTCATGAAGCAAACATATGAACCTATTCAGAACTTGAACATTACAGCAAACAGCAACAAAATTAATCCAGTGATTCTCATCACAAATAAACCACAACGTCAACAGACAGACAGACAAGAATTCTATAAACGATATTTTTGGATTCTCTAACTTAATACTTTTGTTCACAGCCAAACTGCTACGCGAAGATCATAACGATAGAGTCTCAAAAGAAAATAGTGATATACTCAAAGCAGCCGATAGGAGTAGACGAGGAGATCACGTACGATTACAAGTTCCCGCTTGAAGATGAGAAGATTCCTTGCCTATGTGGGGCGCCTCAGTGTCGCGGGTTCCTTAATTAGAAGCATTTAGCTAGTTGTAACTGGACATGTGAGAGCAAAAATACTCGCCTGTAAGTGGTAACGACGAATCCTTTCTTCTTCATAGTGTCGGCAAGGATTTTTTCTGAAGGTTTCTGACATGGCTTATACAAAATTTGCCCACAGGGTATGAAGTAATTATACTTCGACCAACTTATAGGAGAGTGTGATGAACGGTTTTAAATTTGTTTCGATTATGAGGTCTACAAGGTATTAAAGTTGACTAAACTCCAATTCAAGAAATCCGTCTTGAGTTTGGACTATATATAAATCGTCAATCGTGGTCAGTAGTGTCGGTAATTCTCTTCGGAAATCAAAAAGATGAATATGTTTAATTTTGTTCAGTTGTAGGAAATGTGGCGCCGAATCGACACCAATGTATGTTGAAAAAAGCTCCGTTTTGAGATGCGGAGATTTGAAGCGCGGGCGCTTATAAATGATATTCGAAGAGTAAAATACTATTGGTGATTGAAGTTACAGGCCCGTCTGGATCGTAGATTCCTTCTGAATACAATATAAGTACAGATTTAAATGATGTGCTTTATTAAAAATCTCAATATCGATAAGCGAATAAATCAAAAAACCTTCCATATTTATCTTACGTGTTCACTATAGTTAACAATAAACGGTTATGGGAAATTATTGTTTCCTAGGTTTTTTCATACAAGCAAATATGCTCATTATTAAAATAAATCACAAGGAAAATAATTAAATGTATCAAGCAACTCTTTACAAGGAATAGACATTGCGAATTTTGTATTTTTTTATTCGACATACCGGAAGTTCACTGAGCTTCGAATATAATATAATGATCTTCGATATTTAGCTCCAGTAAGGAGTTTCCTTGAACTGTGTATCGAATATGACGTAAATCACTCGTGTACAGTGTGTTTGTGTGAATCGAATGTTAGATGCTTCTATTTATCGGGAGCCCAGTGAAACTCCATGTAATTATTAGAATAACGAAGCGATTTTGTATTATATTATAATGAAATGTTATTTTGACTGAGTCTGAAGATATGGATCCTTTAGAAATAGCACGCCCAGGTACTGTTGTGTTGTGTACATTAATTATGTAAAAAGATCTCTGCTGTAATTTCATGTTTTATTTAGTAAACATTTTAAGTACATGTTGTAATGAAACTGATTTCTGGAATATTCCTAAATAAATCATATTTATGTAATAAGTTCCTTTTTGGGGAACTCGCAATGATTAAGAGGATTGGTATTGTAAAATTGGCAAATTAGAAAATAGTTAAATTGCATTTTAAATTTTCACTTCATTGTAATGTAAAATGTATAAGTTTGTAAATAAACGATTCCAAACATTAATAAACATGTTTTTAATTTACGGAATTTTCGTAGTTATATTAAGGGATAGATATTAAGAGCCCTTATGCAAGAAGAATAGACTGTACTTGGACGTGACTCGACTTTGATGAATTACATCGCTATAAAATTGAAAGACTAAATAAGCTATTGGGAAGAAGCCAAGCTTAAAACCTACATCGCAAAAATTTGTGCACAGTGCATACATAAGCAACAGTTGTAAGTAAATTCATCAAAAATGTAATCTTAACTCCCTTATTAAACACATCATTATCAAAGTATATTTGATTTTAAGGAGAGAAAAAAATTAATGGCTAAAACAACAATACACATAAAATGAGTGACATGATTCGTTTTAATTTGACATATTAACTTAACTAACGGCTTTATGTGTGTGTAAATATAAATATTATATGGTATATATTGTATCTAAGTATTATTTTTATTTGTGCGGCGAATTATGCTATCGCATGAACGGTAACTATAGAGATTATTGGCATAATTCGGACCACCGAAACAGTGAGTACTAAGTTGGGGATGCTGAATCTAGAACTGTATTATTTATATTAGGTAGTCTAGATACGTAGTGTTTGTATTCTCTTTGATTGGTACTCATTTTTTTCTACTGTCGTATGTATTCAAGGTTGTTTTTTAAATTTAGAAGTTGAAATAAAGTATTTTTGGAAGCAGTCGCGAAGCGTTGAAGGTTAGTTAGAAACTATCTCACTATCTGTAATGGAGAGAAAGGGATATCCGCTTTATTTTTTTCTAGATTTCCCCTGTCTTCTCACTGTTGCACTGGTGAGACGATTATAAATCGGAAATACTAAAGTGCTAGTAAATTCGTTAGTTGTAACCATATGCATTTATGGAATAACATTATTAGACTTAAGACATTCAATGAATGTCTTAGATTGAGTAAACACCTACATTGTTATCAGCGTGAGTTCACATATCTATTATATAAAAGGCTTTGTCCTGACTGACTGACAGACAACGCACAGCCCAAACCGCTGGACGTATAGACTTGACATTTGGAGAGTGTCGATCTTTTATGATGAAAAGGCGTAAGAAGAAATAATTTTTGAAAATTCAACCCTTAAGTGGGTGAAAAAGGTAAAAACGTTTGTATGAAAAACCTACATTTCGTGACGTATCGTTTTGAAACTTAACACATACAAACAAGTATAAAAATAAAAGAAAAGTTACTTTTTTTCACATGAAGTATATTAAATGCACTATTCCATAGCTTAGACGTGTACATTGAATCCGATAATGATGTTCAAGCATGTTTAGTATCCATTATCGTTCACAATGTGTTACGTGATCTCCCAGTACACGAAGTCGTTGAAGAAAAATTTGAGATAACAATTTTAGTAGAATTGCGGGAGAAGCTCAAATCTCAGGAACAGAAAAAACTATTTAATTACTTATATAATTTAGGTGTATCAAAGATAAGTAAAGAATGTACCCAAAACGAAGTGGGAATGAATAAAACCATCAAATCGCTGAAAACGATTTGGTACTTGCTAAGTGACTGGGACAGACTAGAAACTCATAAACAGTTTGTAATCAACAAAACTATAAAATTCTGTGATACCCATTCAGTCGAAACTCGAAAAGGCCACCAGGAGCACAAACTAAATCCTTTCAATAATAGGAAATCAATTTCGACAAAAGTTCCTGAACAGCATGTATGCATGGCTAAGTCACATAGAAAGGTGTTATTTGAAAACTCACTAGTTTTGTACCCTAGCGAAGAAGCGTTCCTGAACGCGTTGAAACACGATTCTGGATTGCTGACACGCTATAAAAGTGAAGTAGATGACATGCGATGTAACGATAATATTAGAATACTATACTACTCATAGACTAAGGAAACTACGAATATATTGGTTAGACTCACTAGCTACGGAATGGACAGAGGTAAACATGACATATCTTAGAAAGTGCAATAGACACAGATCCCTGGTGCGGGGTATCCCACTCTCTTACCTCACAATAAACTTTTAGAATTCATTAAAACACACCCTCTTAAAGAAAATAAAACGCACTGGACTGAGACTAATGCCATGGAAGTGAGTACGCAGAAGCAGATTGCCAAACACATGTACATAGTTCGATCGCAGCTGCCCGCCGAAGTAGTGCTCTGGTACGCTAAGGGTGATTATCCGCAAATGCACTTCTTTCTTTAAACATAATGTACCACAATTTAAGATCAAGTAAAATTGAAAAAACATTTTCATCACACTGGATGCACTGGATTCAGTTCCACAGCGCTGTATTCACCTAGTATTTGCCGGATCTAATGAACTAGTCAATGTAGCACCTAACTTATGGAAGAAAACAAGAAATTCATACATACGAGCCATACTTTTCAAGTCAGTTTTTGATTTCCTATGCAATCAGGAGAAACGTATGGGAATAAGAGTAACATGGCTTGTTCTTAGCTCATTCATAGATGATCAAACTCACGAAGAAAACGAAATGATCTATGACACCTTGGGTAAAGTTAATTAATTATTAACCATTATTTCCCTATTACAAGCAGAGGCTTGTAATAGGGAAATATTGGGGTAAAGGGGTAAATAAATATTATGAAAAAGCTTATTTATACTAAGGTATGAATAAGCTTTTTCATAATATTTATTGGGATTTAAGAATACCTGCCACATCTAGCAGACTTGAAAAACAATTTGGATGTTATTTTATGCTATGCTCCAAAAATCATGAAATATTTGAAATTAGAGTTTGTTGAAATATCTTTACCAACTTCAGTTAATGACATAATTAGGGACTGTGATAGTACTTATTTGAATATACTTTCAGCTTACATCCTATGATCAAAGACTACAAAAATCCAAATGCAAAAGTATCGTAAATTATTGCTCCCTGTGATTGAAGAATGTGAGCCGAAATGGGCAGATGGTAAAAATGACTTATTAGATGGAATCCAGCAATTTTTAGAACTAATATGTAGCGATTTTCCTTAATATGTATTCGAAATGCAAATGTCATTGCCCCTTGAGATTTTATCGAAAATTCGGGACGCGTTATGTGAAGATTCATTGAGCATACAAGAACATTATATAATAATTCGTCGTTGGCAATTAATCATCTCATACTTTGAAATAATTAATATCACAATTAAAAATTACGATGAAAGACATACTTGGGAATATGTTCGAAAGAAAACAACACGAAGATTAGCAGAAATATGTTTTAAATACCTTGCTGAGGACAACGACCGGTTCTCTACATCAATTTATGTATTATTTAAAGAAGTTTTGAATAGTATTTAAACGTATTATACAGAATACTTCATTGGAAATCCTGTCCAATAGTGTATTTACTCGTGCTTGATATGATACCAAATGATAGACCATATAATTTGCGATATTGCGATGACGATTTTACTATTATAATAGAGAATATAAAAAGAAAATATTATCCATCTGAAGAGGTGAAAATGCATTATTTTAGGAGATTCAATAATAAGTACAACACAAATAATGACAACGTAAATGATAGTGATGAAGTCGACGATACCGAAGATTCGCAAGAAACATCAGACAGTGAATTTGAAGAAGAGCCAAACTAAAACGTTGGGAATGTAGACCATAAAATTATAAAGTTAATTATTAGAATTTTAATATAACTTGTTTAAATAATAAATATTATTGTAAATGATATTCTAGCTGATTCCAGCCACATTCTTTATCTTATTTACTTTTCTATACTGAAATGTAGGTATTGTAATAATAGCCGGAAATCACAATTTAACTTCTAATTGCTGTGCACATTTAAGAAGGGACCGAAAATAAAAGCAAGAAATATTTTTGTATTCAAATTATATTTTTTAAATATAAATTATAGTATGTCCGAACTTAAAATGAGCGTCACTTAAAAAGCTAATCATGGGGCTAGTAAGTCGCGTATCAAATCACAGTAAATTGTTCTACATAAACCATACAGTAATTTAAAAAACTGACTAAAACAATAACAAAATTAATCATTAAAACTTGACTCCACATATCCTTAGCAATTAAATAGTAAAGTTATAATGAAATAAATAAAACACATACGCGATGTATGCGCTTACGTAGATCTAGTTCCGTAATTAGTACAAACATTGTGTCGAAACAAAGCTGCGAGAATCAAACGTTTTACATAATAATATTAGTCTATACAGTACATAATAGTATTAGGTAACAAACTACTCAATCTAAGAAATACTATCTCAAACAGAGATATTATGCGATTTAAAATTTTGTACGACACGACATAAGAAAATTAATGTCGAAGAGAAACTAACAGATAGTGTTAGTTCTTAATTCAGCTAAGAACATTGGATACTACATCGTAACCGATTACACTAACAAAAAAACCTAATACACGTGCAATTGATCTTACCATCATAAAAAGCAATGATACATAATACTACTTAATATATAGGAAACCAAAATCTTTTGATGGTATATGAGAATCAGTATCAAGCAGTTTGGTGTGAAAACATTGTAGTTGTAGATTTGATGGCTGATCAATGCCGTGTCGTGGAAAAACGCAATCATCTAGCATTCACTAATTAAGTATCATTCAGGTACATATTCTCTTACCTGGTGTTACGCAAACCGCTCCCGTCGAAAACTCCAAGGCAAATTCACTGGAATCTTACTTGTCTTGTAAACATTTCCGCGCACAAGTCCGACGTTCCTTTAGTGGATTCAGTCCTGTCCTCGCTGTCGCTCGAGTCGGAATCAAACTCCGATGTGGTCGCCGGCGACTTCCTGCCCATCGACATACGTTTCAACCCGACTTCCGCGGTTAAAATCTGCTTAATCACTTCATCGGATTGCTCCTGCCGATTTTTAGCTCGCAGCTGTCGCGCTCTCTTTCTTATATCAGCGAGGAATCCCGTCGTGGCTTCAACGCTTTCCTGCGAGGCTCGGGACACGTTCGTCTCGTTCTGTACATCGAGTAAGTCCGTTATCGATTGAGCTAAATCCATAGATTCCCTTGCATCGGATACTGTTTCAAGAGACTCAACCGAAGCACCGATGCTTTTAAACGCGGCCATTCCTTCTATCATCGACACCTCGTAGCCGTCATCGTCCCTCGTCCTGATAATAATGCCGGTTGGAGAAGTTCCGAGAAGAACGGGCTCGTTAAGTTTCAGCTGGAATATCTCCGGGTTGTAGCATTCTGAAGCGCTAGAGTGCAAGGATGTGGTTTCGCAGGTGCAAGGCGGTGCTCGGTAGGTTTCCTCATTGATGTAGATGATGGTGACTTTGTCTTCTCCGATGACGTACAAGAACGGGTTGACGAACTCCCAGCCGTGAATGGCTGAACTCCACTTGGGGTCTTCATTGCGTGTGCGCCGGCCAAATTCGTCTACAAATACGCCACATTCCGCGTAGCAGAGTAGTATTTCGATGGGGTTGGCGCGGATTAGTAGAATGGCTTTGGGTGGGGAGTGCTTTTTAGCCGCAGCGGCGACGGTGAGTTCATCTAACGCGAACGGTTCTAATACCCCAGCGGGGAGGTTGACTTTGAGCGGTTTTTCTCCGGCTATGTAGAGGGCTTTGGTTGTGAGGAGGAGCGAACTTGGAGGTCGGTCTACTGTGAGGGAGCGTGATATTTTAAATTCCGCCGCGGCGCCGTCGAATCGAAGCAGAAATACACGTCGACCGCATGCTACCACCGCGCATGGACCTTCCACTGTAGTTGTACCGGATATAGCCTGTAACAATAAAAAACATTTTACAAAATAAAAAAATACATTTTAAACTTCATAAACTTTTTAGCACAATTAATAAGCAATCTCCAGATATGTTTACTGTTTCACAATATATCGGCAATAGGTACCCACTCCTCTGCCAAAGGCAAACTGAACTCAACTTACGATAAATATTGTAAATAATTTGACTAACTATGGCAATTTTTTTACATTTTATGTGTGTAATTCGTAAATAATCCTTTAATGGTAACAACATGAATTCTTACGAAAATAACGTGATTAAAAAGTACTTTAAATAAGCAGTCAACAGTCTATATTGCCCATACACGGTGCCCAAATACCTTGACGATATGCGGTGGCGTCCCATCGGGCAACTTCACTCTGCTAACTTCTATGCTCGGGTGGAGGCTCTCGGCTCGGCGTAAAGTAGACCCTAACGCTAACAGGCCTCCTATAAAAAAGGTTTAAATATGATTAAACATTAAGAAATACTACCTTCCCGACGAATTGGGCAAGAGGCGGCGCTCTGTGGGGGAGGCCTATGTACTACGTTCAAAAAGGCTCCTACAGTCGCATAAAGATCACTAATCGAGCTCTCTACTTTTGTCTTTTTTTATGGGAATGATTGACGTGATGAGCTAACCGCTCGCCTGATGTTAAGCGACACGGTTGCCCATATCAGTTGCAGTATCATTCGGAACTCTATATATAATTTCACGTGACACTGCACTGCGCACGTCAGACATCAACACAATCTGGTAATAAGATTACTAGACTATGAGATCAGGTCATAAAGTCTCATTTGCCGAGTAATTTCACTAGCTACAGTGCTCTTAAAACCGGAACACAGCAGTGCTTGCGTGCTACTGCTTGGCGGCAGAATAACTGGCAAAGCGGTGGTACCTTACCTAGACGAACTTTGCAGAACTTTGAAAGTTTTATCACCTATTGTACTAGTTAATTATGTAGGGTAAACCATCTAATAACTGGCCACTTTAGTGCACTGGCCAGTTCGTGTTAGTTCGTGCTAGTTTCCATATAAAATTTGTGAATTACTATGAAAGCTTATAGATTAATGTTAAAACAATGATCACAGATAGCGTTACGTGAATGTAAGTCTTATTTCATGCAATTGTAGTTAATAGTGGCCAATGACTAATAGCGGCCAGTTACACCAAGTTATACCCTAAGTCATTATTTTGTAAAATTGTTTCTTTTTTTAAGGTGTACTATAAAGTGTAGATCTATCTATCATGAGCTAATCCCGTACCTTGTAGCAGCTGGTCGCTGTAAAGTATGAGCACCCGTCCGGCGGCGGCCGCGAGCGCCGTCAGAGCCGCGCCCCGCGGCGGCGCCTCCGTCGTTTCCAGGCGGACGCAGCCGCGGAGACCATGCAGGCCGTCCGCGCAGCCTGCGGACCGTAAATTATAATTTACATACAACTTACCCCCCCATTTTGCCCATACCTATATGGGCATTAGTGAGGGACATTAGTGAGGATAGTAATGCATTGCAGTAGGTCTGCTATAGAGGGATAAGTGCGAACTTAGAAGTTGTTAAGCTTTAGTATAGACGGGCATACGTGGACCGACGACCTGTGGGGTGATCACGAAACTTTGATTGCAATGCAACAGGAGAAATTTCCATACTAACTATGCACATAAACTGCGCATTAAAACTGTCCAATCCATGCAAATTTGTGTTTCTGTCAGTTGCAATCGAGCTACGTGATCACCCTGCTGGTCAAAACCGCTAGAAGAGCACTATGTTGACAAAGTATTTTTTTGGGGGTAAATCTACGATTTTATTCACATACATAGATCCTGAACCCTAACTAGGATTCCGTGTCTAGGGCACCAGGAACTACGAGGACTATGGCCCCACAACACCCAGACTCAGAACAATTTGAGCTTTTTTCTGTGAACAAATACTTGTCCTGCCGCGGGAATCAAATCCGCCGCCTCCGGGTTATGAGCCGACCTGCTCAACCACCACACCACATAGGCTGTCAACGTGTCCAAATAAAAACGTAATAATCACTATTACAAATATTTGCAAACAAATTAATGGCCAAATCGATCCTGCCGTTCTCAAGCTCCTCCACTTTCCGTTTACCAAAGAAGATCATTTTAAATATTTATTCATGTAACAGTTAGTAAGAGAATTAAATAAATTTGAAGATAGATAGGTACAAGGTCTAGAATTATAGATAGTTACAAGAAAGATAAGTATAATATATATAAGACAGATACAAGATAGATGTGCCACAGTCTCACCTATCCCAACCGCGTTCTGCGACACATGTATCGCAGTGAGCGGCACAGCGCGATGGTCCGCCAGCCGCAGCGGCGCGTACCGCTCGCCCCCGCCGCCGCCCGCGGACAGCCGCGACAGCCGCGACAGCCAGGCGGACCGCTCCGGCAGGTTCGCACATACCACACTCGCGTACGGACCCTTGACAGAGTTCTCTACTCTGATCTGGAAACATGACATGTGACGTCATTTCATCGTAGAAACATGCGAAATGATATGATCGAATAGTGAACCGCGGTGAGGCAATAGATGCAGAGGCAAGAAACCGCTCGAGGTGGTTCTACTTTCAAATAGGTCCTACAGTCGCATAAAGACCTTTGATCGAGTTCTCTACTTTGATCTGGAAAGAAGACGCGTGACGTCACTATGAAACATGCGAATAGATTTCGTTTCAATACGCTCCAATAGGTTGGAGACTACATTCACGTATAAAAAGGACCTATTATTGAATTCTATACTTAATAATAAATAATGAACAAAACATGTGACGTCACTATATCGTACAAAACAAATGCGAAATGATATTGGGTTTCAATACGCTCAACCTACGATGAATAGTCAAAGGCTTGGAGCTATATTTTACCGATAGGTTCGAGCAAACTACACTCACGTACGGACTCTTGATTGAGTTCTCTACACGACGCTTAAAGCAACAATCAAACCCTTGGTCTCTGAACTTTGGTCTAGAAACTATGTCACTTTATATCACAGTAACAAACGCTCTGGCAGGTTCAAGTCATAGATACCATTGATCAAGTTCTTCAATTTTATCAAGAAACACTAATGGCACTTCTAAGAATTGCCAAAATAAAACAACTTACTGAACATTAGATAACAGTTTTTGAAATATTGATCGCAGTTTTGCCTACAACGTAAATGAGTGAAAATAACTACTCACAGTGAACGCCCTATTTGCCTCATTTTGAGGCAGATTTTTAGCATCTGCGTTGTGCAGTTTCGCTTTAAATTCCCTTTCACCACTCTTCAGAGTTAACACCCCATCGGTGCATTTGACTCGCATCCATTCACGTGTGTCGTCAGACCTGTAAAGAAATGAAAAATTGTTTAGAGCCCGCATTTTGGTGTAAGTTTTGATTTGACTAGTTTTAAGACTTACCAAACGACAAGCAGATAATCGTCTTGTGACCCCTCCTGTGGCCTATCTTGTGCTACATCAATGTTCTTCTTGATGCTGCAAAACATATTACAAATATTTAAAAAGGAAGTATTACAATCTTAAATCTTAGAATATGAGATGTTTGTACCGATTCTTGAAAAAAATAAGCACTATACTCTATTTGCAGATGATGTCTAATGGGGAAATCAGCGAGTGCACGTTATTGGCTGCAGATAACGAACATAAGGCGCATGCACGTTGCGAACAAATTTCGATCTTATCTATTTCTAGAGCGGGGCAGACGTGTCGTTTTGTTTTCCAAAAAATAAAATTTTTTGAAGATATGATAAAAAATTGAATGGGAGTTATTATAGTGTAAATGAAAGGTAATAAACACCGAAACGAGGACGAAATGACTTAATTCCCCCTACCCTCTATCACTACAAGCTTAATCCAATCGAATTAATATGAGCTCAAGTTACTGGGGAATGTTTCTAAAAACAACAAATTTTATAAACTTGAAGAAATAAAAACGTTATAAAATAGATTGCATAAACGTATAAAACAAGTAATTGAGATGGTAGAGACAGCTAAGGTCGTTATGGATAGAAATGTGGAAAATATGACAGCAATTTATTGCAAATTGAGAGGACGATTCAGACTAAAATGAATCAGAAAATGAATGAATTTATTAATTATGTAAAAATACATCCGGTGTTTTATAAAAACTCGATGAAACCTATTTTATGGTAGTTTATGTAGTGAACACAGTCATTTAAAAATAATGGTCACGCTTGCTGACCAATCACGGTCACTCACGGTGCTAGTGCCGACCTTTTCACATCCATACAATTATGCAAGAGAGAGCGCCTCATATTAGACATCCTCGACGAACAGTTTAGATTACGTTAAACATCGAATGACACAATTACGGCTTAACCACAACAGATTTAAACAAGCCTTAAACAAGTATTAAACTACTGTTTTGTATTCTTAAACACACTTTTGACGTGTCTAAGCCTTGTTTATGTGTTTGTGGTAACACGGTTTATGTATACGGTTTTAGTCTTCTTCTTCTTTTTTTATTGGCTCCTAGCCGTATTGTCGTTCGTCCTACTCTTATTTTATCTTTTATTTTTTCTCTAGTGTTTCTCGGTTCCTATTTGTTCTCATGACATATGAGAACAACGGTCTTTACCTATGAAATTGCCGTATTGCAGTACAGACTTTTTCAAACAAAAAAAAGTTTTGATTGGCTATGAATTCTAAATTCAAATTAATTTTGTTTTAAAAATATGACATTCTATTTACAATATAAGTCTTTTTTTTATTGATAATCGTTGTATTTTCATTACATTTCAACATCTTTCCTCATAATGGAAACTTTGAAATTTCGTGTAATTATGGAATATGAGTTCCGTCGTGGCACCAACGCGGCACAAACGACACGTAACATCAACGACGTTTACGGAGAGAACTGTACAAACGAACGTACAACCCGTTATTGGTTTGCTCGGTTCCGTTCTGGGAATTTTGACTTGAAAAATGAACCTCGTGGTCGTCCGGAAACTTTGGTCAACAATGATGAATTAAAGGCGATTGTGGAAGCTGATGAATCTCAATCTACAGCTGAGCTGGCAGCAGCTTTTGATGTTAGCATCAAAACAATATTGGTCCATTTGCGACAGATTGGCAAGATAAAAAAGCTTGATAGATGGGTGCCCCACGAACTTAACGATCGCCAGCGCAACGTACGCGTCGAGACTTGCCTTGCGCTGCTTAACAGGCACAGAAATGAAGGAATTTTGAACCGAATTGTTACGTGCGACGAAAAATGGATTCTTTTTGACAATCGAAAGCGCTCAGCAAGTTGGTTAGATCCTGGTTCGGTACCAAAGCAATATGCAAAACGAAAAATGACCCCTAGGAAGGTGATGGTCACAGTTTGGTGGTCTAGTGCTGGTGTGATTCATCATAGCTTTTTACAAAACGGCAAGAGCATTACTGCAGATGTGTACATTGAAGAACTGACCACAATGATGGCGAAACTCGCACGTCTGCAACCAGCTTTGGTCAATCGGTCGTCTCCACTGCTACTTCACGACAACGCGCGACCCCATACTGCACAACAGACCGTCTCTAAGCTGCATGAGTTGGGTTTGGAAGCTCTCCCTCATCCGCCATACTCACCAGATCTTGCGCCTACCGACTATTACTTTTTCCAAAATTAGGACAACTTTTTAGCGGGAAAAAAATTCAATTCCCGAGAGGCAGTACAAAACGCCTTTGAAGAGTTTGTTGTCTCCCGTCCTGCTGATTTTTTCAAGAAGGGCATCCATAAACTGCCACAGCGTTGGCAAAGATGCATTGATTGCAGGGGTGATTAGTTTGAATAAAATAAATAAATAAGTTCGAAAAAAAAATACTTTAACTTTTTTCAAACAAAACGGAAATTTCATAGGTAAAGACCTAATATTAGTGTATTATTAAATATGTATAATATGCAATTTTATGTGTAAGTATTCTTGTTTATCCGTTCTTTAAACATTAATAAAAATATCTTTTTCGAAATGTGCATTGGTTCCACCCCCTCTGGGTCTAGGCTGAAAATCAGCGCTGGGTGTCTCTGATGACCAGCAATATGCTGAGCCGACGCCCATTCGATACTTGTTTATTTCTATTGATTATATACATATTATGTGTATAAATTTAACCTGTTTTTGTAATTTTAGACAAGTATTAAATAAATGTTTTTCTGTTCTATTCTATTCTATTGAACTAAATACTCACCCATTTAAAGACTTTTCTCTCCTGGGAGTAGGAGGCAAGCTGGAATCAAAGAAATAAATGCGTTTATTATCATGTAATAAGAATGTCATTAATGTTATGGTTGCATCAATGTATGAGATATAATAAAAGAATTCTTACCTATTTATTTCAAAGCTCGCGTTGCTAGCAGCAAGTTTAGCCCTGAGTCTATCGACTTCTCCACGAAGTTCCCTGTTTATAGGAAACATACATGAATTGCGATCAAACAGAGAAAGTAGAAATCGCCACCTTTTAATAGGCAGGAATATACTGTATACAGCTCGCGCAAAACTATATGAGCTCTCGGAAGTTAGCACGGATGGCTGCGCAGTACGCATATTATAGACTGTATGGCCGCTTTTACAATGCACTCAACTATACTATGCGCAGTTTGGTACTCGGGCCTAACTACCGAGAGCTCATAAACTTTTGCGCGAGCTATACACGTTTATGTTTTCTTGTGTTGTTATCACAACAGCATAGTTGCAAAATATATATTAAGATCACTTATTTTCACTTCTATGGTCCTTTTCGTTTACATTGGTGTTCTAATGTTAAAGAATAATTAACAAACGCAAACCGTAAGTAACCGACTTCAGATTTATCTAGTTTTCTCATGGATGCCACTGTCTGAACTGAACCAAATTGATTAAATGGGACCACACGGGGAGCACTAGCTTTCAAATAAAAAGTCATTAAAATCGGTTCACCCAGTCGAAAGTTCAGAGGTAAAAACATATAAAAAAAAATACAGTCGAATTCACAACTTCATTCGATTTTGAAGTCAGTTGAAAAGGGCAGAAGATTCAAATGTACGTGAATCAGTACCCAGTCTGCATGTGTACCTATTAGCTCGGCGAAGCGGCGGTGAAGTATTATTCCTTCTTCCCGAGCGGCCAAACAACTTGTTGCTAAGGGAACACTTCTTGCGCGCGGCTTCCTCTAGCTTGGCTTGTAAGAAGTCGATGAGTTTGGCTTGCTGGCGCAATGTTGCGTCGGTCTTCGTCTCTCGGGTGCGCCACCACGCTGTCGCGCCTTCTGCCGCTTCACGGGCCGCTGCCAGCTCTTCCTGTGAACGAGAAACTCGGTGGATATCCAACAAAACACCAACGCCTAGTATTAGTTTATTGGATATAGACATTTTTCAAAGGGCATTGGAAGTGAAAATCGATTACTGCCACTCAGCGCATGTCGTTGCAGCACTTTCTTAGAGGGCGTCCTGTGGTGCGGTTTGTATTTGGTTGATTTTTTTGTATTTGTTATTAAAATAGGATATCCAGAAATTTCAAGTTACAGCTAGTTTAGTTTTTAAGATAGAAATTTTTGAGTTGACGCATCTATTGTACAAAATCATAAATTAAACTTACTCAATACTCAATCATTTATTGCATCGGTAATATGTAAAAATAAATCTCTATTTCTCTCGGTCATCGCATCACGCGATGAACGGATACAACATTTTCACGAACTACTTTTTTTATTGTGTTTATTATTTTCAGGAGAAGGTTCTTATGAAAGAAAATGTTACAAAAGTATAGAAAATTTTCACCACGCGGGTGAAACCGCGAAGCACAGCTAGTAGAATCATAGTTTTAGATGCAGGTCTTAATTGGCATATTTAAATGATAATGACCCTGCTTGGGTATCGCAATATTATACTTAAATTCGGTCTTTGTCATTTTGACCTAGAAAAAAGAGACAGCACTATTTTTAGAACTGTAGTACAGGATTTTCCACAAAAGAATCGACTCTATATTATATTATTATCTCTTGGGTTGTCTGGACGAGATCGCTTTATGATTTTTAAGTTTGTGCTTGTAAATTGTTCCTGTAATGTGGTGTTTCAATAAAGAGTTTTAACTATCTATCTATCTATTCTTATTTACATCTGCTACGATACCTGAGCGTCAGCCAAAGCCGCTTGGAGCTGCAAAGCGTTAGAGTGATGTTCGTGCGCCCTCGTCCTTAAAGTGGCACACTCCTCCTGCAAATCTCTGATGCGTCGCGCCGCGCTGCTTAACGCCGCTTCACTGGCACTTTGGGATCCTTCGAGAGTCGCTACGCGGGACTCGAGTTCAGCCACGCGGGATTCGCGGCTTTCTAACTTCTCCTGTAGAGGAAAATATACAGTGCCACCTCTGTGCAGATGGATCCTTCACCGTCTCCTTCTAATTAGGCTATTCCTTGCTTCTTATAAAAAGAAGGCAAAAAAACTCAACTGAAAATATAACTTGGTTGTGTTAGTCCAGTTCGTTAGGAAGACGGGCTGCGATGAGTCCATGAAAAATACAAGAGTGTATCATTTATTGGTGATTGCTTCCAAATACATTAAATTTATTTTCAGTTTTGGTAGTTTATGAGTAGTAGATAGTTCTGGTACTAAACTGAAACCTAATATGAATGATACTGAACCAGCTGTGTGATCACTCCAAAGACACATATCAAGGAGTTGGGATAGGACGGGTAGATGCTTGTAGGGGGAAATGCACAAACCAATTCAATAATGACCATCTCCACTAAAGTTTGACAGCTCCCAAGTTCACATTTATCCCACTATGACGTATCTACTGCAACGCATTTGGGTACGTCCTAGAGAGAGATAAGTGCGAACTAAGAACTAACTTTCGTGCTGACCAACTTAAGTGTGTAGTGTTAATGCTTTGAATGGCTTTAAATTTAGGGTTTTTATGCTTTGGTGGAGCATTATAAACTTACAATGACATTGCATAATAATAACGCCCAACGATCACATACATAGATCCTGGACCCTAACTAGGATTCCCTGTGTCTAGGGACCCAGGAACTGCGAGGACCACAGTCCCATACCACCCAGACACTGAACAGGTATTTGTGCTTTTTCTGTGCACAAATACTGGTACTGTCGCGGGAATCGAACCAGTTGCCTCCGGGTTATGAGTCGACCTGCTTAACCACCAGAAGCTGCCGACATGCATGACACTGCTTAAGATACATGTTTTAGGACGAGTATTGAAGAGTGAGTACATACCCGCAGCAACTGCAACTGACAATGCGCATGGCTGGCCTGTTCCCTCGCCTCCTCGTGTTGGCTGGTCGCGAGGTGCGCCGCCTCACTAAACTGCATCGCTTGACTTTGTGCAGTTTCCAGCTTCGAACGACAGTTATCGAACTCGTGCCGCAACCTCGACATCTCGCCCTAGGGAAAAAAATTATCAATGCTGCTGCTCGCAACTTTCGTTGTTTCTACACATTTATCTGTACACTGTGCTTTGACAATTTTATTAAAATAACCATTTCATTTCGCAAAATAAAAAGAACATACTAGAGTATACCGCTAGAAAATCTTAATGAAAGTTGACATAGGGATAGAACATACTTTTTATAGCGGTATACTCTAGTATACCGCCGGGATAGTGTGAAGAAAAATAAAAAAATAAAATAAAATAGTAAAAAAAAACGCTATAAATAATATATAGTATTTAGTTCTATCCCTATGTCAACTTTCATCAATATTTTCAGATGTTTAATCGCAAACGGCAAACAAACAGCCAGACGTCCAAATTAAGTAATATTAATATGAACCTTCAAGGATGATGTATAACATCCTATATTTCCTGGAAATCTGATCTGGCACTACATATTAGTTGTGCCAATAAAGAAACAGGTTCAAGAGTTGTGTATGTATTGCCCTCTCCCTTTCGATAGTTTCTATTAATTAGGAACAATAAAATTCATCTATACTAGAATAATGTCGATGAACGCATGTTAGATTTTTTTATAAGTTTGAATGATGTAACGAGCTAGTCGTTCAACTGATGTTAAGCGACACGGCCGCCCATAACAGAAGTGTCACTCGGAGCTCTAAAATTTATGTTTCGCGTGACATTCCACTGCGCACGTCATCCTGAGACATCAGCACAGTCTGGTAATAAGATTACTCGACTGTGAAATCAGACCATAAAGTCTCAATTGCCCAGTAATTTCACGAGCTACAATGCCGGAACACAGTAGTGCTTGCGCACTACTGCTTGGCGGCAAAATAACTGGCAAATCAGTGGCACCTATCTAGACGAACTTTGCAGAAAAGTCCTACCACCTAGTGATGATACATTTCAAACTAAGACAGGAACGTAAAATTGTCACTATGACGTTAATCAGTACAACAAAGAACTCCAGGTATTATATAAAAATAATATTTGTTTTAAAATTGTACTTGCTCACCTCCAGGTCTTTGTTCTTGAGCTCATGAATGTCCGCCAACTTCTCGAAGTCTGTGAGTTGTTCTTCCAACACACTGCATGCTTCTTGTAGGGCTTTGTTGTTCTGAAATGATTACATAATCATTAAACATGTGTTTTGAATGGTATTGAAAAAAAAACCAGTGATTTCGGTCAGTTAAAGTTAAAGATTCGAAAACTCTCACTAAAACTAATAAATCTATTTTTAATATTTTATTCACTTTATTTCTTAACGTGAAGGAAACTTGTTAATGTATTTATTGTTATCTTTTTAGTTTGAAAACTATTCCATTTTTATTGTTATCAGCTAGACGATCATGTAACTTGACTGCAACCAATAGAAACATAAAAGTATTGATTTAAGAGTTTCAATACATAGTTTACATAGTTACTGTGAATATTTTCAAATTAGAAATGAAATTTCTTTTCAATCAAAATCCCTTGATCACTCCGAGATTTCATTGTATTACATGATATAATAGTCGATAATCTTCTAAAACCTAACAAATAAATAAGTAAGAAGCAATCCGCGTGAGAATTGCTAGTACCACGGTAAACTGGTTATTCATGACTGCGATGGCGGAATCCGCGGCTCGACAGCGTCCCAGCACTAAATCTGCGGCTAGAGCGAAGCGCACGCGCCGCGCCCACACGCCATCTCGCAGGCGACGGGGCGCCGCCCCCGGGGGTGGCACTGCGGCCCACGCACGAAGGTACGCGGGCTTCGGGCGGATCGGCGGTTTCTCACTTCTACGCTTTAAAATCTCCATGGAACTTTCACTGTTTTCACACGTTCGCGTTGACTTTGCAGGTCCACTGTTCACAATGCGCATGGCTAGATTTCCTTCCGAAGAATTGCCAACTTTATTTTTCTTTAAAGTTTTTTTTTTATCACTTGTTCCGTTTGTAGACTTTTTCTCGGTTACATAACTCAGTGAGATCTCCTTAACTCCAGTTAAGGTTTTTTCTGCCTTTTTTATAGTATTTCTAGTTCGTTTTCGTGTTTCAATTAGTTTTCTTGTACACCACTATATTTAACGTCTGATTTTGTCCTCTCAGACGTCTGATACTCACAAGTAACAGTTTAAAAAATATTATAATGAAAAAAAAACTATTTGTACACCTCTATTAAGACATTCAGTTTGATTGGATAAATTTTGATCCACGTTTTCATGTACGTCAAATTGAACGACACAATTGAACTAATAATGAAACACTAGATTTTACTAATTAAAATCAGCAACATTTAAGACATTGAGTCAAGGCAAAGGGCAGTGTTTACCGGTCAACAATAGATCGCGGAGTGATGCAGTCCATAGGTAACGTAACAATGATGTTTACAGATGCTAACCATATTGGCATCCAATGGCTCATAACCCAAACATGATAGAGGAAAATAACAAACAATGTCCATTTCGTTTGTGCTAGGACATACAAAAATACATTCTTGCATTGTTTTATATGAGCAGATTGTTTGTTAGATTATTAAAGTAAAAGGCTAGGTCAGTTATTTAATTTGTTTTGCATAGCATTGGTGAGCACATTTTCAACAACACGTCATGCAATCCGTATCCCAAACCTTTTAGCGCTGTCAAAAAAATGCGATATGAAGTGGCAAATTAGACAAAAAATAATAAATAACCTCTTTTACTTCTCTAGGTCTTGCAACTTATCTAAATAAGCGAGGAAGGGGAAGGAATGGGGATAGACCGTTTGAAGCGATTACGATTTTTTTTTTCAAAGTTCACTATATGTATACCCATATATACAGAGGGCATGTCGAAAAAGTAATATGGGACCCTATAGTGTCACGTTTCCAATATATTTGGAGGTAAAGATAGTCATATGAGAACACCCGTTTTAATTTTTTACACTTCCTATTCCTCCACATGAAACGTCATCTCTCTGCAATTTCTCACCTGCACTAGCTGTGTGTTCTCTAGTCGCAGCGCATGTGTTTCATCCCTCAAATGTGCTCGTTCTCTGGCCGACAATTCTTCCTGCTCTTCTGCGTGCATTCGTCTCTTCTCGCTGTATTGGAGTTCGCTCTTCAACTTCCGAATGTCATTGCGAGATCTGAGAATAGACGATTAGTGGTATCACGTGAACACAACCATTGTTATGAACGAAACATGCATGTTTGGAAGAAACAAATTATCTTAGTAATTAGTATTTAACTCTGCAATACATACTTTCACGTAAAATAAATAAAAATAACATAGATATAGAACTAAAAATAAAAACGTTATTATTTGAACTTCACCATTGCTCCCTTTCTCTAAATACATACTAGTTCAATATTCTATACTTTCTCTAATATGATTGAAGCGTCGAATTAAACCAATTTATTGCAATTGCAGTCGACCGGTCCCGCCGTTAGAATAGTAATACCCCAAGTCTTTTTGGGTTCCGTAACAGCCAGACAGTAGTATTAATAATTCACAAATCAATTCACTAGGTGGTAGAACTTTTCTGCAAAGTTCGTCTAAGTAAGTACCACCGCTTTGTCATTTATTGCCACCAAGCAGTAGTGAGAAAGAGCTCTGCTCTCTCTCTCTCTCTCTCTCTGCTCTGCATTGTGCCGGATTGCTTGCACCAGTAGTGTGAAAGAGAACTGCTTTTTTTACAAACTCATATATTGTAATGGGCTTGCTATATATTATTTGACAATAAGCACTTAGTAATTTTATATGCTTAGTGAAATTACTTAATTTTATGTACCTAATATAATTTTGACTTGTAAAAGTGCTAAAATTAGCCTATTTGCAATAAATCTTTTGACTTTGACTTAAATTATTCGGTAGTCTACAAGATTATTACCTATCAACTTCAGCCTGCGCTGTCTCATACGTCTTCTGTATCCTAGCTAATTGTTCTTTCAGCTGCTCAACATCCTTGCTCGCTTTCTCGTGTTGCGGCTTCAATATCGCCATCTCGCTCTGTAACGCCGTAGCTTTCTGCTCGGCGGCCTTCCTAGCTTCGATTGCGAAGGATAGACGCTCTTCTAGCCGCTTGAGATCGCGGGCTGCCGACTTCGCTTCTACTGATAGATCGTTGAATTCTCTTTCCTGAGGAATATTGCATTAATAAATATTATCATGTAAAGTGAATTTTGTTTTTCTTTTTATTGGAGTCTTTTGGGTGAGTACGTGTGTATGTATTATCCATTGGCTATAAATTATTTGTGTAATGAGCCTTCTGACTAGAGAGCCAAGAGTCCTAAAATGCTTGACCAAGTACAATGATTGAACTAGATTGGATACTACCTTTCGAGTGAGTGTTAATAACGTACTTTTTATAAGCGTAATTAGAGATACAGCAGTTTTTAACGAAATTTTGTACTGCCACATTATTTCTTTAGTTGTTTGAAAAATGCTGCAATGCAGCCGTCCTTCTTCACCTTAACTTCAGAGCTGTAGTTTCATTGAAATCAGTGTATTAACTTCGCCTATGATGTCCAAAGAAGATGGTGACAATTTACTATCAGGCTGGAGATACATTTGGAAACTTACTCATAAAAATAATATACACACTCATAACACACAAAATCGCCTTCCGCATTAGGGAGGGGAGGTTTTCCATAATCAATCACTATGCTTCTTGGTGAAGGCAGTAGATTATAATGCAGACCGAGGAAACCCATTCCGGCTGTTGCTCATTCCCTGGATATTCCCTTAGCTGCACATTTAAAAAAAATATTTAAAGGTTTTACCTTACGCCACCGCGCCAAGTTAGCCGCTCTAGCTTCTTGTCGTAGCACCACCATTTCTTCTGCTCGCACCTGCGACGTGCACATAACAACGCTTATATCAGTTCAGTCATTCCTTAATGGGAATCGTCTTTTCTCTGAGAGTTCCATTTAAATCTCATTTATGCATTTACATGTACGTAATTAATTACGGCGATATGTATAGCCATAAAGGTCAGAATAGAAATTAGAAAGGTGAAGAGATTCAGTTACCTATGTTTGGTAGTAACTATTTATATGAAAAAACTAGATATTCAATTCAGACGCATTCATAGCGTCTGAATCCTTAGATCGAATTACCCCTTTGTTACTTTACCATACTAACCCATCTCAAATGGCTTACCCTATAAAAAGACCGCCAACCAAATATTTCACAACTTCACTCTACCAAATTTAATAAAAGATTATGGAAAAACCTAATATAGAAACCATACATAAAACGTTACCTGTAACTGATTTTCCGCCTTTTCCAGCTGTTCCTTCAACAATGCCACTTGTGCATTGACAGCTTCACTCAAATGGGCTGCGTTGCCATCCGCTACACTCTCAGTGTCACTGTGTGCATCTCGCCTGCCTCTATCGGCGGATATTCCATCTCCCTCTCCGCTCCTATTGGCCGATTCTGACTCGCTATCCCGAGCGGCGCAGCGGACGCAACTGCGCGCTTCTAACGCGCTCACTTCTCGCTCTAGCTGACGAACTAGTTGTTCTAACGTGTTCACCTGAGGAATATCATATTCGATTACAATAGATTTACTTAAATGTGATGGAATGGTTTGGCGACTGTCATTTCACTAACACGATTCCCGAAAGGTGTTGATATCACACAGACACCAGGTAGTAAAAAAGTCAAATAAATTCTGCCGAATGACAAAGGAAAGTTTTTGTAGCACCCCAATTTAGTAGAAAAAAATATGAATAGTTTGACCCACAGCTCTAGCTTATGTCATCATCGTTAGCTACACCCGACGACGCAAATCACTCTATTCTTAACCACCTTGAATCATCTTTGAACGCACTTCTCTTATAAGAACAGTTCCCATCGTGGATGGACTAACTCTACCCACACAACTCTAGTTCCTGTCGCTAACGTTACGTTCTTCCGATGACGTGAGTCATAGCTTCTGTCACAAACGTTACATCTCCAGATGACGTGACATGAGTCAACAACAACTCAACTCAACAACTCCTGTCAAAAACTTTACCTTCTCCCGATGATGACGTGAGTTATAGCTCCGTTCACCAACGTTAGCGTCTTCAAATAAAGTGAGTTACCAACATTACCATCTTCGAATGACGTCGGTTATAGCTCGTATCACCAACGTTACCATTGGTTTTTGGCGGGAAAATGAAGAAGACCACGTTACTGCATTCTATTATTTTCCAAAACTTATGTTATTTTCAGTGTTAGTGCATAAAACTGGTGGCATTTTATTCGTTAAGTCCTGGATTACAAGCATGAGTGTGGGAAAGTGGTATAATGATGGTAAAACTTTTTTTTCGTGTTGTTTCCAAAACTCCATTGAAGCTTCTGGTAAAGTTGCCACCACTTTACTAGGAGTATGACTTGACTAGACTAGACTATGACTTGACTTGATGACTTCGACTGTGACCTGATACATTATTTACGTGAAATATTAAATTAACTGCAAATTATCAATTACTTGACACTGGCTAAATACACAAAAGTGTGGAGCCAAAACACAAAAAAAAAGTTACCATCTTCGAATGACGTCAGTTATAGCCCCTGTCACCAACGTTACCTTCTCCCGATGCCGCGAGTCTTCTTTCATGGCTCCGGCGGCTCTGTTCTCCGCCGCCTCAAGCCGTTCGTTGAGTCGCGCCTCGGTGCGAGCGCACTGATCTTCCATCGCAGTCTCGCGACGTACAGACTCCTCTAACCCTCTCTCGAGCTCCTGAAAATAACACTTACAACATCAGTTCTGTTGCTGTTTCACTCCTATTTCCTACATAGCAGTAAGAGTAAAAAAACCATATTCATTAGTATAGTTAGAGTAAGTTTAATTTTCAAACAGCGGACCGCCCATTGAATGGATCTCAACAATTTTTGCTGTATAGATGGCGCGCAAGTGGCCGGTAAATGCCTAAGGTCATTTGCCTTACAATTAACCATTAATAAGAATCACTATCCAAATAGCGGACGTTGCAAGAAGTTACGCAAAATTGACATCGATTGAATTCATTAACTTCAAGAAGTAAGCTAAGGACAGCTTTTTCTAATAGATACCTGCAAAACCTTTATATGATTTGAGTGATTACCTGTACTTGAGCTTGTAGCGTGGAGACGCGAACTCGTTCTTGGGCGAGCTGCATTTGAACTTCATTCAGTTGTTCATCTGAAGCGTCGGCAGTGCGTTGTTTTTGGTTCAGCAGTTTCTATATTTAAAATAAAATTATGTAAACCGTTCAGTAAATCTAGAAGATATAACCGATGTTACATTCATATGCACAACTTGCTGATGATGGTAACATCATCAAACATCATCAGCATGTTGATGTTTATTGGTACTTTATGTAAATAATTGCTATTTAGTAAAAAAATATATTTGTTGTGTACAATAAAATGCTCATCTATCCATCTGTTTCCAATAAAGAGTCTTACTTACCATTATGTAAGCGACCACTGCTGAACATAGGTCTCCCCATAGAACACCATTTTGAGCGGCTACTTTCCGCTTGCATCTCAAGCCAAGGCTTGTAAGCCTATTGTATTGTAACCCGGAGGCGGCGGGTTCGATTCCCGCGGCAGGACAAGTATTTGTGCACGGGAAAAAAAAAGCGCAAATATTTGTTCTGAATCTGGTTCTGTGGGACCATGGTCTTCGTAGTTCCTGGATCCCTAGACACAGGGAATCCTAGTTAGGATCCAGGATCTATGTATGTGATCTTTGGGCGTTATTATTATTATCATTATTGCCCTAGTGGTGGAGGCTGGCCTACACTGTATGATCCAGTTCATGGTCACCACTCGCGAGCCTTTCTTGACTATCCGTGGTCGGGTTAGCGAGCGATGTGGCCGACCCTTTGACATAGATTTCGAGAGCTGTTTTTGAAAATGCAATTAGGTTGAATGGAAAAAACGTTCATATGGTTTGAAGAAACTTATGAACATATTAGACTAGTTTATCCAACTGAACCAAAATCGTAAACTTTGCTCGTCGTTTCGAGGTTTCGAGGAGGGTCTGTAGGCGATTACGCACGACTTACAAACAAAAAAGTCCACAAAATGACAAATTCATAAAAATTACAGGAATTAATTTTGTACCAGGATCTTCTCCACCGCTCCACATTGAATTAAAATAGCTCTTCTTACATTGGAAAATATTGCCGCCTTAATATTAACCACAATAACATACCTGTGTTGAAGTCAGCTGTGCTCTTGCATCGTCCAACTCAGCCTGCAGCGATTTATTCTGAGAGAGCACTTTCTCATATTCCTCATCTAGCGCTGCAAGTCGTTTCTCCATAGCTTCCCTGGAGCGTGTCTCACGCGCTAAGTTCGCTTCAGCGGCTGCGATGCGTGATGCCATTTCACGACTTTCTGCCTCACCACCACTTAGAGTTTGACGACGGATAGCGCGTTCTTTTGCTACTGAATCCTAACAGATTTAACAAGTAGTTAGTAAGATAATAAACTAACTAATTAGTAGCGTTGATTAATCAAACAAATAGTAGTTTGGCGATATTTTACAGTACACTCATTTGCTCCTAATCTTAGTAAATGTTATAGAACAAGTAATTTTTTTTGGGATAAATTTGACAGCCTCTGTGGTGTGGTGGTTGAGCAGGTCGGCTCATAACCCGGAGGTGGCGGGTTCGATTCCCGCGGCAGTACAAGTATTTGTGCACAGAAAAAAAAAGAACAAATACTTCTTCTGAGTCTGGGCGTTGTGGGACCATGGTCCTCGTAGTTCCTGGGTCCCCATAGTCACAGGGAATTCTAGTTAGGGTCCATCATCCATGGTCCATGATTATTATTATTATTAATTTCGGTGATCTTATTCTATTCACTAGAGGACAATTTCGTCGTGGAATAGATTTTGAAATATTTGAATTATTTAGTCATCATTAGACGAACAAAATCAACTAATTGATATAGTAAATAGTTTTACTAATAACACCGGTTCATCAGTTTCGGATCAGTTTCATAGTATATAAAGATTTACTCAAGAAAATACCAAATTAAAATCTTCAAAATTATAATTCTTCCTTTTAAATTGTTTTTTTTTTCTTTTATTAACGTGCTGACTTCTCCTTTCGAGAAGTACAGTAATCTTTATAATTTTTATTACTTATTTTAAATTAAGTGTTATTCTTTTAAAGTTTTGTAGCATGCGGTGTTTGCCTGTAATTAATTATACATTTAGTTTTATTATGATCATGTTCGTTACGTTAGTTTTAATGATATAATTGTTGGAAGACCTATGAAATAAAATAAAAATAAATAAATAAACAAACACATAAAATAAAATATATGTACACAAATCAATGCAAACAATATCGCTAGTGTACTATAAATAGCCCATTACATGAATAGCGATTATAGCGACACATAAAAATCTACTCTGTTCTACTAGTAATACATACGAAACTATACTACAAGCACTAGATAATAGAGTACAAAAAAATCATATTGACATAACTCGTCGACTCACAATAGCTCGCACGTTGATTTCCGTGATTCTCCGGTGTCGCAAGTTATGTACTTGCTCAAGTATGTCCTGTCGTAAAATCTCTTTGTCAATATTCGAGATAAAAGATCAATGAATAACTGGTGATAACGAGTATCTTGTTATTAATAACTAACAAGATACTCTTGTCGCTATCCAAGGATAACAAGTTATTACGATGTATATAAAATTTCCCATTTACACACAATATTTTAGAACTCTATGATTAAGAGTCTAGATTTAATTTAAAATTTTGCACATGAGGCATTATACCTATGCCCACACTAAAACTGTTTTTAATTATTCCTTAAAAGAGTGGTATTACTTATGGTGTAGAACAGGGGTCGGAAACCTTTTGAGTCGGAAGAGTCAATAATTACAATTTACATTTATAAGTTTTTAAAGAACCACAAAAAATTCTTGCCAACAATAAATAGCACTTGCAACAATGTGTTTTTTAAATATATATATATATATATTTTTTTTTTTTTTATGTTAAGGAATGACGTGACGAGCTAGCCGTTCGCCTGATGTTAAACGACACGGCTGCCCATATCAGCTGCAGTGTCACTCGGAACTCTAAAGTATATAGGTTCGCGTGACACTGCACTGCGCACGTCATCCTGAGACATCAGCACAATCTAGTAAGATTACTAAACTGTGAGATCAGATCATAAAGTCTCATTTGCCCAGTAATTTCACTAGCTACAGTGCCCTTCAAACCGGAACACAGCAGTGCTTGCGGCACTACTGCTTGGCGGCAGAATAACTGGCAAAGCGGTGGTACCTACCTAGATGAACTTTGCAACAAAGTAGTACCTAGTAAAATTTTCTCTTGACACCGCATACCTAGATTTAACCGAAGAACGGCTTAATAAGCTTGAACGCTTACAAAATTATTGTATTAGTTTTATATATAGCCTACACAAATATGACCACATTTCCGAGTTCCGACAAAAGCTGAAATGGTTACCTATTCGTTTTCACCAACATGCTCACATCTTTCATTTGTACATTATCGTTTCAATCCATCCACCCCTAATTACCTAAAGGAATGATTTCCAATTCCAGCACCTCACTCACTCTCGACACCTGCGCTCTTCTGAAACTTTACAACTTGCAATGCCGGTGCACGTCACTACATTCTACTTTTGTCCTGGGACTACTCACTAGATGCTGAGTTGGGTCCGATTCGTGGCAACTGACAATCACGATTTTAAATTCGTCACGTATTTTTTTATCTTATGCGTACTTTTTGCCATATAAACATTTTCTTTCTTACAGTAACAGATACCTAAAGTTAACTCATGGGGACAACACTTTTGTCGCGAGTACATACTAGGGGTGCAGAAAGATATGCCAAAAATAATGATTGACAAAATATCGAATGACTCGCGGGCAAGAATATCTCCTGCCCTACCCTTTAAAACCGGAACACAATAGTGATTGCACCCTACTGCTTAGCGTCAGAATAACTGGCAAAGCGGTGGCACCTACCTAGATGAACTTTGCAAGTACCACCTAGTTATCGAGCGGCTAGCCTAAGGAGAACCTAGTTAATCGTATTCTCATATTGTTAAGAGAAACCGGGTCTATTCGCGTTCAACTCGTTTTATCTTTACAATAAGAGTTCAAGTCGCGAAAGTTTAAAAAGTGTTATAGCAAACCGATACAGGCCGGAAATTGCACACAAAATTCGTCACCTACAATTTTTACGAAAAAAACGGATGCGTTTAGAAACATCAGTAAAACATCATCACTCACGCGATTAGGCTCGTTTTATCTTTACAATATGAGTTCAAGTCACGAAAGTTTAAAAAATCATATTCTCACCTTATAATGTTGATGCTGCGCTCTCTGCGAGTCTGCTGCAGTTAAAGCCCGCGACAATTCTCCTTGTAACTCTTCAACTCTCATTTCTAATCTGCTCAAGTCTCCTCTGACGGCATCTCGCTCCGCCATAGCTCTTTCCGCTTCTTTCTTCGCGTTTCTCGCTTCCGCGCCGTTCTTCTCCGCGATTCCCATTGTTAGTTCTTGGTTTGTCCGTTGGAGCGCCATGCGTTCTTCTTTTTCCACTTCGATTTGGCGCTCGAGGCGTCTGTTACATAAATGTACATAATTAAAAACCGGCCAAGTGCACACCGAGGGTTCCGTACACATGATTGAAAATCTCTAGCATTTGGTAGATTTTTAGTCTAACCATACCAAGTTTTAGGTTTGGACGTATACCTATCGTATTTGATATATGAAAATAAAACAACAACAGTTTTTTTGTATGGTGACACCTGAATTTTTCCTTTTTTTAACGTTATACATTTAATAGACTTTTGACTGGCCCGATAGCTCAGTTGGTAGTGACCCTGCCTTCTGAACTGTGGGTTGTGGGTTCGATTCCCACCTAGCACAAACATTTGTGTGATTTACATAGGTATTTGTTCTGTGTCTGGGTGTTATATTGTATTCTATGTATGTATTTACATACAAAAAGTATCTAAGTATTGTATCAGTTACCTGGTTCCCATAGTACAAGCTTTGCTTAGTTTGGGGCTAGATGACGTTTATTATTATTATTATATTTAATCTGCCTTAAAATCGCATATTCTGTGTAATTTTAAGTCGACCACCTATTACGATCCAAGAGATAAAGCTGTTTATAGACTGGACCAACAGATAGACATGGGGTGTTAATAATAGTAAAAGCATTGGTTTGAAGAGTTCATCAATTAGACGAGTTCTCATGTTGGAAGCAACATCGACTGAGACCCGCGGCCATGGCGTGGGCCATGGGTTCTAAATTGCTCGAAGTTTAACTAAAATACCATAATGAAGCCATTGTAGTTAGGACATTTGTTTATACCGCTACATGTATATTTATACTCTGTTGCAAGTTTTCCTCTTAGAGGATCCAAAAAAACTGCAAAATTTTCAAAATTTTAGCTTTCCATTTGGACTTTGGACCTTAACCCAAAATCAATTAAATACTTGTAAGCCGATTTGAGATCGCCATTCAAACTTTTCATGTCTCTTGCCCTACCACAGTGACGACCTCTATAACGCTACAAACAAATTGAGTAAAGATCGTAAAGTTCCGGTCAAATTTGATTTAAATTATAATCGACGATTTTTGACAGAACTTATTTAGAAAATCTGTCAATGTCAAAAACAAAAAAATGGCTATTGTAGAACGATACTCCTTAACATCCTAAGTAAATTCATAATTGCCAACAAAATTAAGTTATGATTAATATGTACCTATCATCTCTCATTATCCTTAAATATTTGTATAAAGTCCCTGCTTCCAATTTAATATATATATGCTTCTTTATATGTGAACTGTGACGTCTTGTGAATGTTTTGTGTTGTCCTATTTCAGTTGCAGAACTCAGAATTTAATATGTAACATATTTTAACCGAGCAAAATCTCCATCGCTTGTTCTCCGTTCTACCTACGCGACATTGGCGAAATTGTGGTAACCCGCAGAAGCCACAAAGATAAGAAGTTGAAGTTGAAGTAGAACGATACTTGGAGCCCTGATGATTTGGAACATGGATGAATTGAAATAG
Source organism: Ennomos fuscantarius (assembly GCA_905220475.3). Classification (NCBI taxonomy): domain Eukaryota; kingdom Metazoa; phylum Arthropoda; class Insecta; order Lepidoptera; family Geometridae; genus Ennomos; species Ennomos fuscantarius. The sequence goes on from HG992044.1 coordinate 7,375,189, forward strand.
CATACTGTTTAACGACCAATTATTATAACTATACTAAAAAGTGGTAACAAGATTGCCACGCAAGTAGATTAAGTAAACTAGGTATGACAGTACTGACTTGTTCTGCAGACTAAGCGCAGTGATCTCCGCCTGCAGCTTGGCGCGCGTGCGCTCTGCGTCCGCGTCCGCGTCCCTGCGCGCCCGCTCCGCACTCGCGCCCGCGGTAGCCTCCGCGGCCGCCAGCTTGTTCTGCAACGAGGTGATCTCTCGACTACGCATGGCTGCTAGCTTTTCTGCTGACCTGTGAAAAACAATTGAAAACTACGTAAAAACAATTGAAAACTACACAAAAACTATTAAAAACTACAGAAAAACAATTGGGGAAAAACAATAATTTGCATCGAATTGTTCCTTTTTTTAAATTAAGCTTCTTTTTTTTTTATTTGCTATGGCTCCACACTTTGTGTATTTAGCCAGTGTCAAGTAAGTGATAATTTTTCGAGTTAAGTAATATATATGTATGTCAAGTCAAGTCTAGTCACAGTCCAAGTCATCAAGTCAAGTCATAGTCTAGTCTAGTCAAGTCATACTCCTAGTAAAGTGGTGGCAACTTTACCAGAAGCTTCTATGGAGTTTTGGAAACAACATGAAAAGATACGTTTCACCATCACTATACCACTTTCCCACACTCATGCCTGTAATCCAGCACTTAACGAATAAAATGCCACCAATTTTATGCACTAACACTGAAAATAACACAAGTTTTGGAATATAATACAATGCGGTGACACGATCTTTTGCGTTTTCCCGCCAAAACTCGAAATTAAGCTTTTTCTGGTAGGCTACACTGACCGGCGCGTGATTGGACGGGCCGTGAGTTGGACTGTTGAGGAAGAAAAACACTAAAATTCGTATGCTCGTCTCTACTAAAGTTTGACAGCTTAATATCGTACTTATTCCTCTGTGACATACCAAATGCATTGTAATGTCCAAATGTGTTGCAATAGGTATGTCATAGATGGATAAGCGCGAACTTAAGAGCTGTCAATCTTGAGTACAGATGGGCATCGGTCTAATTAATGAAAAGCAACGATGTATATTGAAGAATGAGTAATTAATGTTCCTGATTTTATTTACAATGGTAGGAATCACAAATTTAACCCAGTTCGTTTAACCCTTTTATTTAAAAGATAAAAGAATAATATTAATACTGCTCAGGTCATAATTATAATATCACCAGTTGCGCCCCGCGGTTTCACCCGCGGATAAAAAGTATTTTAATTATTTACTCATCCCACGGGAAAAATTCACTTTTCCGGGATAAAATGTAGCCTATATGTTAATCTAGTGTATAAGCTATCTTGGTAACGAATTTCATCCAAATCCATTCAGCCGTTTGAATGTGAAGAAGTAACAAACATACACACAAACACACAAACGTGTACACAAAGAATGTATGATACATACAAACTTTCGCCTTTATAATATTAGTGTGATATCTCAGGTTCAAAGTATCAATTCAAGACATGTCGGACGGACGGATGTGTGCAAATGCCAACGTTCCATTGGTTAAGTTACTTTTAATTGCATTACATAAATAATCAAATAACTATATACAATTCATATGAATATCCCATTGCTTCTGCTTACTTGAAAGTAGCTAAATCGATGGCAGTACAGTCGTGAGACGCGTTGAAACCACCACTGCTGTCGTCGTTTTGTTCTGGCGCAACGTAAGAGTAGCCTGTGGGGAAAAAATTTTCAACATTAAACTTATAGAGTAATAGATGTGTAATAAAGATGATGTTTCCTTTCCTAAAACTATTATTAATTGTTGTTGGACCCAATAACCCATCAAAACACAGGCAATAGTACTTATTGGATCTCTTTACCGTGATTGAAATCATTTCAGAGTTCCCGATATTTCGCCACAGTATATTTTATTAAATACATACTATTATCATATTTCTAATCAAACTTCAATTCAAACTTGTTTAAAAAATTAGTTCCAACTAATATTTAATGAATTTCAGTCTTAAGTTGTAAAAAGGCAAGGTTAACGATACTTCGGCGTAGACGGAGGAGGCGCTTCGCGCGCTTTCTTGGGACGAGATGGTTAATGCAATCGCGACACCATCTCGCCCCATCCCGGCGGCGGACGCATCACGGGGAGTTTTAGAAGTGGGAAGTGCAAGGGCATTTCCCCCTCAAAATAAAGGCTACGACACTTACCAACAAAAGGTAGTTGTCCAGCGAACGGCGGTCTAGTGCGGAAAGGTGCAGCGGAAGGTGCGGGCGGTACCCGAGGTGGCTCCGAGAAATACGAGGCGTCTTCTGAACCGCGCACGCACGGCACCCACGGCGGAGCCTGGTCGTAATTACAGTTAGACAAGGAGAAAATATGCGAGCAGCTGGGCGATCATGTAACTTCATTGCAACAGGTATAAACACAAAATTGGGTTTTTTAGCAGGAAAACGAAAAAGATCGCTTCACCGCATTGTATTATTTTCCAAAACTTTTATTATTGTCATGTTATTTTCAGTGTTAGTGCATAAAATTGGTGGCATTTATTCGTTAAGTGCTGGATTACAGGCATGAGTGTGGGAAAGTGGTATGATGATGGAGAAACGTTTCTTTTCGTGTTGTTTCCAAAACTCCATAGCTTCTAGTAAAATTTCTTAGCTTGATGACTTGGACTGTGACTTGACTTAACTTGAGAAATTATCAAATACTTGACACTGGCTAAACACATGAAGGTGTGGTGGTCAAATTTATGAATTTGACGCAGTTTATGTGCGTAGTTAGTATGGAAATTTGTCCTGTTGCATTGCCATCAAAGTTTCGTGATCACCCCACAGGTGTAAGTGAGAAAGAAAGGAGAGACACCAATACAAAGAAAACAAGCAAGAAATAAAAAATATATAATACGCTTCTTCTAGAACGCGCGCCTACAATAATAACCACGACGGGGATGGTCTCCGCTAGGAGTAATAGCATTCTGTGTGACGGTTACTGCTTGACAAGGATAGGTGAATGAGAGCAGAAGCAAGAGTGAAAGAGAGATACGCAAGTTTTACTTAAGCATGTGGGTACACTAAAGTTATTAGGCTTCTAAAATTAGGTACATTCGAATTCCTGCTTTTACCTTTTGAAACTAGGTAGAATGCTGAATAGTAATAATTTAAACAAGGGATGTGGTTACTACATTTTTATTAAATACCATAATATTTCTCAAGATTTAAGCAGTTCTGAAAGCAGAAATGAAATATCTTGCATCTTGCAACACGCCATAGTTATAAGCATTTAAATATTGGTATCCGGTACCTGGAGTTATCTAGTTTATGTACACAGTTACTAAAGAAATTTTTAAATTAGGAATCAAATTTTTCTCGTTGCTTTGCATTCAAAGTTCTGTGATCACACTACTGGTTCTCATAATAGATGCTTTGGTTAGTTTAGAGATGAATGGTGCTGTATAAGATGTCCACAAATATTTATTACAAATATGTATTTATATTGTATTTACTTGCGCAAGGAAAAAAAGGAACAAATACTTGTTCTGTGCCTGGGTGTTGTGGGACCATGGTCCCATAGTTCCTGGATCCCTAGACACAGGGAATCCTAATTAGGGTCCGTGATCTATTTATATGATCGTTGGGCGTTATTATTATTTACTTATTTATTTTCAATCTTAAATCTAAGTTTATTACAATATTTTTATAAAAGTAATATTAGAAAAATAGAATAAAAAACCTAAACCTAGTGTGCCGCCAGCAGCGAGACAATTATTATTATTATTGAAGTACCTGATCTCTGATAGAGTGCACAGGTATATGCGCTAGCGCGGCGTGTTGCAGCGTGTCGAGGTATGTGTACCGCCTCTCCGGCTGAACCCGCAGGAGGCCGCTAACAAGCGCGCGCCATGCGCTCGACGGTCCGTTAGGACTCGCCTCGAAAGGAGGCTGGGGGTCTGGTGACCGCTCGTACCTATAAAAAGGCAGTTTCATTCTTAAGACTCCACCCAAACGAAGGTGCGCGTGATGTGTTAGAAACAAAAGGATTGCGTTATATATTGGGAGAAGCCTGAAATACAGTTTAAAAACCAGTTCGGGAATCTATGGATTCATTATATTAATGTAATAATATTTATGTCAATAAACATTTTTGTATTTGTATTTGTTATTTCCACATCTCGTGAAACGACGTTTACGAGATGTGGAAATAATGACATCCTATTTCTCTTATCCAGGTTGTTTCCAACACATCTCCTCTCCTCTGGCCTCATCCCCGTTTTGGTGGAGTACATGCCTTATTGTGTAGGTATGTTTGACAAGAATCACAATACCTTTCAAATCTAACTGCGACATCCAACGATCCACATTTTAAAAATTGACTTGAAAGTACCGATATGTCGTAACAAATTTCGAATTCCAGAATATAAATTAACCGCGTCGCTACCAGTTATTGGTCAAATCCTATTTAGTCAATACAAACATACGCACTTCACACACCCTCCCTCACACACAGTAGTGGCTTAGAATTATTATACTCTGTAGCAGTGGTAAGTAAAATAAGTAAGGTAATCGAAACAATAACCTTAAGCAAAGGGTAAGGATTACTTTCCATCCTTAGTTAAATGAAAAAACATTTTATTATAGTCACGATGAGAGGTGAAAATTTGGGCCTGTTATGGGACACCTAGAATTTTGCATTTCACACATCATGCGAGTTATACGGTTAAACTGGGGGCATTTATTTGCTGAAACAATACCTCCAGCCGGCTCTAACAAATGAATATTGGCCAATCTGTAATATTTAAGACTTCAATATTAATTTTCACCTTTCATCTTGTCTGTAATAAAATGTTTTTTCTTTAAACTAAGAATGGTAAATGATCCTTAATTCCTTAAGATTGTTGTTAAGGTTGTTCTTAAATTTTAAGACATCAAATTACCTCTGAATATTGGCCAGTATTTTCGCCACGGAATCTTCATCGCCCGCAGAGAAGGGCCTTCGTAACGTGACTAGTTCAAACGCCACGACTCCCAGCGACCAGTAGTCACAAGAAGACTGCAGAGACACACATTTCTATATGAGTAAATAATACAATACTAATAAAAGTTGATTTCATGCTATTAAAAACATTTGATAAACGTGTAATGGGAGTAACATCAACATCAAAGATATAGAATCTCACATTTTCTGAAACAATATTGTAGGCGTTTGTTTTACTGTACTAACTGATTAACGGGTTTCTAGAATAATCACATCGTCAGCCGTAAAACGTCACTTTGGACGCTTGTAATAGAGTGGGGTTTGCCATAATAACTATGCTTGGCAGAAGAATGATCTTCGTATATTGTTGTGTGTACGGCATTGAATAGGCAAATTTTCTTCAAATGTAATAGGCCGATATTTAAAATGTATATAAAACATTTCAATTTATTGTGTTCATTTGTTAACTTGTTGGATTTAGCAATAAGATTCAATGCAAATTCGTCAATCATTCAGTTGTTTCACAAAATCAATCATCTTCAATGTTCAGTGCATTGAATTCTATACCTTCTTTATTTATAAACGCTCTATAACCAATATACATACAAATTTTTGTTTCACTTTTACAGTGGGTGCATTCGCGTTGATGTAACAAATCGAGTTCGAGCAATACATTATCAGCCTTATTAATAAACGGGTATTAGTCTCGGATTAGTTACTTCAGCTTTTGTCCTTTTTTTACTATTGGAATATTTAGCTGGATCGAAAGAGACAAAAGATGGTGTAACTAGTCTAAAGCTAGTTCTTGTTTATTAATAAGGCTGTAAAAGTCTAATATGTTACAGTGCAAATAATGTAATGACACAATTTCGAACAGTGTCGACCGATAACAACCTAGTTACAACGTAATGCAATGCACAATTTTATTGTAATGTTCGATTTCATCTAATATTATCAAGACAACTGTAATTGGTATTTGTGTGTTTGTATTATTATTTATTTACTTATTATTTAATGTATTGCTAGAAATCAATTTTTTTATTGTACGCGCACGCTCCCACCTTTGTAGAGCGTTTAAGAGCCCAACTGTTATTTGCACCACAGTGGTGCACTTTTAAGAAGGTATAGTATAGGTGCAGAGTAAGAACCAAAATGTTTGGTACGTTTTGGTTCTTACTCTGCACCTAGGTGCAGGTAAAACTTTGTGCTTCTTTACAAAAACAGTCTTTCATGCTTTGTTATTTACTTCAGCAACATTAGCAACCGACACATCATAATCAACTATTTACCAACTATGTAGCCAGTAAAGCTAGATAATAATTTGTCTTTACATTTCTAAATTATGATGGGACAAAAGTCTTATCCCTTTGAGCATTAAGACATCATGTCAGTACATGGTCATATTTGTTTTAGTAAAATTATTTATTTGAACACCCCGTCGTCGCCGCCCGAGACACGTCTTGAGCGACCCGGATGATCCTATAGCAGCCGTAGTATCGGCTGCGCTAGGATCACCGGACCAGTCTAGCCCTTCTGGCTCAGGTACCGCTTTCGGCACCGGTATAGGATACCAGCGTAACACAATCAGACACCGACCCCGCCGGCGAGGTCGACGTACCCCCCGTAGGTTAGCTAGAACGGTCGCGACTTTCAATAGGGTCCACTCTTCCAGTGGACGTAGCCTTCTCGATCCTCTTATCCCGGCAACGGCCCAAGCCGAGGCTCGCACCCCAGGGGTGCCCTTGAGCTAGTTGCCTCCCACTTTTGACGGCTGGGCGCCCTAAGCGCCCGCCCTCCCGCCCGGTGACGCTGTAAAGGTCGATAGAGACCAACAGCATTAGCTCGTTCAAAAAAAAAAAAAAAAAAAAAAAAAATTATTTATTTGAATACATTATTATTAATTGTAGACACTAGTAGTAGAATCGGTGGGTAGGTTGTTCCCAAAATCTTTTTTTTCTTATGTTGGTACATCATATCAACGTCATTAATAAACCAATTCGAACAGTTATTTTTTTTATATGACAGCATATGCTTTCAGTTTGGTCTCATAGAAATTTTATCAAAATCGGTTCAGTAGCTTGGCGTTTAAATTAAAATAACTGGAAAACCTAATTAGATGATGGTAATATCATCTAAGTTTTTCTCAGTATGAAATTAAGATGTATGAAGTAGGTTTAACCCAACAAAGTTGGTACATTAGTTTGTGACATTCTAAGGTCCGTATTACAGAACAATGCTCAGTCATTGATCGGTGCTTAAGCAGAGATTTCATTCACTAATTAATCACTTTATGAATGAAATCTCTGCTTGAGCACCTATCGATGACTGAGCATCGTTCTATAATACGGACCTAAGACTATACAGTGGTAAGATTATCCTTTATTGTGTACTGTTTGTTGATAGTAAAATATGTTTTTAAAGATTTTTTTCAAGATATAGTAGAAATGTAAAATATCTAGCCAGACCAACTACAGGTTACTGCTACAAAGCGAAGCGTTATCTGGAACCCACAATGGCCTGCGTAACAACCCCGCGGCAGTACTGCGAACAGACAGCGTGTGTGGCGGCGCAGTGGGCGGCGGCCAGCAGCTCCGGCGCCACGTAGTCCGCGGTGCCGGCCGGGAGCGACGCGCCGCCCTCCGACAGCCGGCTGCACGAGCCGAAGTCGCCCAGCTTCACGTGACCGCACCTGAGCCGTGCCACACTCAGGTTGGTATTATTTATCAAAACTGAATTTTACTTCGAAGGTTAATAAAGTCGAAAATGCGTCTTTTTGTATTTATCCACAACTCTACTGAAATATTCGGTTCAGGTATCTCTTTTATTGGTCTTATCATGTAAGTAAGTACACATTATATATTATTATACATTATACACATACACATTACATATCAGTCACAAGACATCCACTGCTGAACATAGACCTCCCACATAAATATATATAAATCACTGTGGTTGCTTATCATGGTATAATAATTATACCATCTAATATTTTTATTTATTTTATATTACATTTACTATATATATATATATATATATATATATTATATTTATATATGATTGCAGATTTTAATGAGCCAAGGAAAAATCTGCTGGACGTCATCTGGATATTCCCTTACCCAGCTCTTAGGGTAACTATGGGATGAGATGGATTGGTCCCTATTCGCAAACCAGGATCACTTGACAAATGTAAGCAAAAACCCTCTTATAAAAACCCCTTAGATATAAAAGTTTAATAACGATATTGTAGCTCCTAGAATTTTTTTTAACTAGCGGGATACTGGTGTCGATTCCGTGTCGCATACTCTAAAGCTAAAATAAATTAACACATTTCCGTCTTTTTCATTTCCCCTTTATCAGAAGAGTACCGCCATACTTTAAGTTTACTTTAGTTTTAGAGAATGCGACACAGAATCGACACCATTAACTGGCTAAAATAAAAATAAAAATATGGCTTTTACGCAAAATTAATAAAAAAAGTACTTTTGTTATCTTCATACAAATCTTACCTATCCAGGAGTATATTGTTAGGTTTCACATCTCTATGCACATATCCCATGCCATGCAATGCCTTCAGTGCATGCGCCACTTCACAGATGTAAAATGCCGCGTCTCGCTCTGACAGTGGATGGTTGCGGCGTGATATCAGCCCGGCTAAGTCTCCGCCCGAGCACAGCTCCATGACCAGGTAGAGGTTACTGGAGTCCTGGAAAACTAGACTTATTATAGGCAGACCACAAAGATATTGGCTGAAAGACTACAAAGTGCAGAAAGACAAACAAAACGAGTGTGCTTTAGTGTGCTGAAATAATTTTTTAGTTTAGCTCCATCTATCAGCCGGGATAACTTTGTTTTTACTTTGCCATCTTCACAATTGAAGGGTTGAGAATAAAAAGGATTTAACTGACAAATTGACAGTTTCGAGAAAATTGACTTTAAACTTCAACGGCTTCATTTTAGTGTAGAGTGCGTATTAAGTAATAGAAAAGGTTTATGTAAGTTTCAGTTGCTTGAAAATGTAATAATTCTATTTTAAAATACAAAATATAGTACTAGTTCGTACAATTACTATAAAAATATAATAGAATATAATAAATATAATAATGTTTTTATGTTAAGCGAACTGTATTCCTGTGTCAGATAAACCGTTTTTAGACTCTCGAGAATCGACAATCTCGAGATTTAAGCCTCTTTTCGGTATTTTGAGAATGTATTATTGTAGATAATTTCACGCTGAATCCAACGATACCCATAAGTCATTTTGTGAAAAAAATCAGTTAAACCCTTTTTGTTCTCACCCCTTCAATTGTAAATTGTCATTTTACCGGATATTAGAATTTGTTATGTTGACACTGGAGATCTACGTGAACCAACTTCAACTATTGTTCACCTCGCATTCATCAGCTTACTCCCCAAGTCAAGAGTGTGTAAGAAGTTTTATTTAAAAAAAATACAATCAGATTACTCAGATGTAGCAGTGGTGTTGCTTGCAAGAACGCAAGTTTCTTGCAGTATAACATTTTAATATATAAAAGATTCTTCCAAGTCAGCTTAGAAAAAAAGGAGATCTTAGTTACGAAATTAAGTCCTTTTTTAAAGTCAGTTGAAAATTGATTTTACTTCAATGTTGGTTTGTTTTTGTGTGTCTTTATGTTGGGCTGTTGTAGTTTGATGTGTGTGTTTGGGTTAAAAAGAGATTTATATGAGATCCAAAAAATTATTTAACTTTGAATAGTGGAATTCTAAAGTAGCATGATCCTACAGTGGGACTCCCACTGACTATAACATTATAGCTATATTATAACATGACATATTACATACCTGAAAAGCATACTGAAGTCGGGGCATCCATGGACTGGTGGCAGTGGCAAGAACATCTCTCTCATCTTCCGCGCCTGTGACACGTTTTTGTGCCAGCTCTTTTTTAACACTCTTTAATGCATAAACATCACTGGTTTGTTTTTCTCGTACCATCTAAGGAAAGGCCCAGATTTTTTAGAACAGTTTAACATCATCATAGATTACATAAATGTATGTTTGTGATCTATGATGGTTAATTGTAATTCAGTTTCTGGAATACACTTCATAATATTAAATGGTATTTAAAGTTACCTGAAAATCAGATTTTGTATATATATATTTATATATTTGTAGGGTAAACATGTACCTCGGTCAGTGTGCAGTATCTGAGTGACTACCTGTGATACATCTCTCTTGATCACAAAACTGCTCACATATGATTTGCTCATTCTACATTTTTCCCTACATAATCTCAGATGTTTTAATGGTCTATTTATAAACTATAAATCTGAGAGTATCTCTATGAGGAGTCAGCAGCTTTGTTATAATTTACACTTACATGAACTTCTCCAAAGTATCCACGGCCAATGGTTTGCAATACTTCAAAATCTGACAAACATACTCGGACCCTTCGCAACTCAGCCAATGTACTGCGGTCTAGAACAAAAAATACACTTATATAAACTTATTTGCATACTTGGAATGTAGTTATTGTTGATCTAGTTCTTGGATCACACACAGGAGAATAGCTATCATATCTGGCCTGGAAGAGATCAATTTATTTAGGTTACTTAGCAAACAATGTGATCAGCAGCAAGCATACATATTCTTTGGAAACAAACAAATTAATATAGGGGCAATGTAATCAGAGCCACTTCTGATTTGCCCCAAACTCAGCCAACTTGTAAAATAACTATGAGAACAAGATAACATAAAATACTTTCTATTGTAAATATATACTAGAAATAATATAATTATAAGCATAACACCCAGACAGAAAAAAACATTGATGTTCATCACACAAATGATAGTCCTGAGTGGGACTATGGCTCTGAAATCTAGATAATTGATTTTGTAATTCATCAGCCCCATATTCCTATCCATAGCACTAGATTACATTATATAGTAACACATTTAGTGATATATGCTTTGCTGGTGACACACCAAGCTAGAGACTTTTTTGATAAGAAAACTCTGCGTCTCATTTTTAATACACCCTTATTGACCCTGAATAGGTAACTAGTAAATAGTCGTAGGTACTTACATTTGTCCACAAAAACACGAACCAATTCGTCTGTGTTCTTGATGGGATCATCGTTGCACTCGTCATACAAGGTTGTAAGTGCATCCAACAGAGCCTCGCGATCTATTGTCTTTTTGATAAACTTGGTGGATCCACTGGTCACTTTGCCCAATATCTGGCGATTCAACCGCGTGATACGCACTGCTATAGCTTCTTTTGATGGTTCCATTTTTAATTCAATTATTTATTTACTACCTAAAACTAATAATTCACAGTTTACAAACGTTAATTTCCCATGCTTTGTTTATTTTCATTTGAGATTGAGAGGTTTTTAGAAATCCATAGCCCGGTACATTTTTGCCGTTATTTTGAAAATCGAAATTTTTTCTGACTTTGACTTTAGCGTAATTTATATTTGACGTTTATTATGCCAGTATGACAATATTCAAAAATTAACTGATTTAATTTAACGTCATCTTGTAGCGAGTAGCTAAATCACTATATAAGTAAGCAGTTACTCAACGCTAGATGGCGCTTTATTTAAATTGTTCATTTTGACATAATTATGTGGTATAATATTTTTTTTGTAATAGAACATAATTAGTATTTTAAATAATGTTTATTGCTTTTATATAGGACACTTACTTTCATAATGCCTATTAGCACAGTTTAAAATTCAATGCTGGTTTTGTTATTTTTAATTAGCACAATGTATTTATATTAAAATTACAACTGAAACCTGATATTTATGACGACAACAATAATAAAAATTATGATATTTTTTGTACTCTACATGGAATTTAAATAGTCATAATAACAAAACAGACGGGCCAGAAAAAAAAAATTGCTAATACAGCCAATTATTTTTTGTATAAGTTTATTGAGTATAATTATTATACTAAATTACCTACCTACCTACCGCTGAAATAAGAAATATATATTAGTATCAAAATTCGCTATAGAGATCTTCTGTCTAAAAGGGATGTCATACTATTAATTTCATAAGTATAGATAGGTATGTATCAGCATTTTAAGGACTATCAGGTACCTATTCATACAGGAAGCTGGGTAAATTAAATGTTAAATAGAATCCGTAATTTTATCAGCACGGACAATAATATAGTATATTAAAAAAATACATGCAAATTAAGAAAAAATAATGCAAATAGTGTTTAGGATAAAACTCAAAGCGATGCTTCGCTTGGAATCCATCCACTGATTACTGCATTAGTTGTCATCAATATAATTATGCAGCTGGATAGTTAGGCCGCGGTCACACGACACCGACCTATAGGTGGGTGCATCATAATATAATAATGTGTAGGCACCTAGGCACATATGCACTTATCTCTCAAAAGTTTAAAATAACGCCCTAAAACTATAGCAGCCTTATTAATAAACGGGTAGGTATTAGTCTCGGATTAGTTACTTCAGCTTTTGTCTTTTTTTGCTACTGGAATATTTTGCTGGATCGAAAGAGACAAAAGATGGTGTAACTAGTCTAAAGCTAGTTCGTGTTTATTAATAAGGCTGTATAGGTATATTATAGGTACATTAGTTTACGTCCAATTTTTTTTTTAAATTTTTATTATTGTTTTATAGTTTCGCAAGCTGGGTAAATTTTATCTGACAATTATTTATCTAAAAATGACCATACTATCAAACGTTATTTTATAATAATATTAATAAGGCCCAACAATCACATACATAGATTCAGCTTAACTAGGATTCCCTGTATCTAGGGACCCAGGGACTACCATGGTCCCACAGGCACAGAACAAGTTTTTTTTGTGCACAAATACTTTTCCTGGTACGGGAATCGAACCCGCCACCTCGGCGTATGTATTAAGCAAACCGTACCTACACGTTACGTACAAAATCTCGCGATTTTATTTTAACTTTAACCACAGATTATATAATACTGTAGTTTAACTAGGTACCTATTATAATATAATTATAATAAATGGTGTAGTGTAGTAAAGTTATAATGATATAATAATAATAATAAGTAACAAATAATAAACAATGTTATTATGAAAGTACCCACTACTGTTGTGGCTGTTGTTATTATTATTGTAACTACTACTACTAAATTGTAAATTGTAAGCTTTTAATTATTTACTTTTTTTATGATTAGATGTATAAATACCGTAGTCTACTATTGTAAAACCTTTAGATCATTAACGGGAAGACCCTGCCTTTTGCAACACAGATTAATAAATAAAGCAAAAGGCAGAGCTCACTTTATCATGTAATCTAATTAAGTGTTTTGCAATAAAGAATTTGAATTTGGAATTTGAATTATACTTATCTATTCAAGGAGCGCATAGGATGCGAATCCAAAAATACAAAGGAGTTTACATCAGCCTTAACGGATTAAAAGGAATCTAAATATTTGATATTTATTTATTTAGGTGCTTTAATCTTTCCGTTTAGAAAAAATTAAAACCCAAAATTCTTTAGTAAATCAATTATACTGATGAGAGATAACATCACTGACTAACTATTTCACTTACAGATTGTATTCCTACAATCCGATTAGTTCTAGATTAACCTTTGACGATTACAATAGTTTTAGAACCCCACTCAAAATAAAGCAATACCGATTAATCTACGAACAGTGTGCACGACACCTAAGGTTTCCTTTGACCACGATTCTTTATAAACGTGCTTGTTTGCGAGCCGCGCGCAGTTTACCTTACTCAGCTCGAACGCGCAAATTGGATCAGACGCACAGACAATTTTGTTATATTTAACACGTTTATTTTATTTTTGTGAGTGGCTATGGCGTTCCTTCAAGGACCCTCGTTGAAGCAAGCGGAAATGATAAAGCAGGAACTTGGCGAGGGTCCCGGTGACATGCAACGGTGCTTGCGGGACCTTCAGAACATGCTGGCGGCATCGCCCTATCTTCCCGATCCTGAGAGCTTTGGTATGTACAAGTACATCCTACTTAGGTATCTTATACTACCTGAAACACTGTCAGTGGTGTCGATTCTGTGTCGCATACTCTAAAGCTAAACGAAATGAACATATTTCCGTCTTTTTCATTTTCCTTTTATCAGAAGAGTACCGCCATACTTTAAGTTTACTTTAGTTGCGACACAGAATCGACACCACTGTCTAAGATTATAAAAAATATAAGTAGGAATTAAACTAACTACTCTATACTAATACCTTTTTTAATGTTATGCATTACTACATTAGTTACCATTATCTATATCTATACTATCACACTTCACACTATCACACTAATATTATAGGGACGAAAGTTTGTATGTGTGTTTGCGTGTATGTGTTTCTGTGTGTGTATGTGTGTCACGCTCAAACGCCTGAATGATGAATTTAGATGAAATTCGGTACCAAGATAGCTTATACACTGGATTAACATATAGGCTACATTTTATCCCGGAAAAGTGAAATTTTCCCGTGGGATGAGCAAATAATTAAAATAAGTTTTATCCACGGGTGAAACCGCGAGGCGTAACTAGTAATTTTATAAAGAGGAAAGATTTGTATGTTTTTAACGAATTGGCTCAAAAAGTATTAGACCAATTTTAAAAATTCTTTCACCATTTGAATGCTACATTATCACTAATGAATATATATTCATATATATTTTAATTGCAAGAAAAAAAGTTTATGCCAAAATGTTTAAAAAATAAATTTTCACTCGTGCGAAGCCGAGACGGGATGATAGTAATAAATAAAAAGTACAGGTAGAGCTATAACCGTTGATATTATTTTATTTAGTTTCTATAAATTTTCGCTGCATTTAATAAAATGAAAATGATGCGGATTATTAGGTGTTTGTAAAGAACTATGTGCGCTTGTTTACGTGAATTTGAATTAAATTATGAAACCTGTTGTTTGACATGTAATTTAAGGCTGCCAATTTGGTTTTTGTATCGAGTAAAGGTTCAAATATAGAATCCTAAATTTAGCGATGCTTTCAAAGGTACGAGACGCAGAATAACTTTGCTGCCGAGCGAAACACAACTTCCCATCTCACTACAGCGAGGAAAATGCTATAGGTTCATTGCAAGAAACTAATTCACATCTAGAATTATTATTATATGTAGCGTTGTTCGTTTAAATAATATAGGTATTAAATTATGTTTTTCATGCACTCGTCGTGCCGGCCAGTGCGAATATTCTAAAAATTAGTTAGACTTTTTTAAAATATTTTGCTTAGGGACTTTATCTCCAGGTCAAAAATAAAAAAGGTTTTCGAAGTGATGCGTTCTATGGACTGACGGTATAGAAACATATATAAAATATACATAATTATACAAAAGATAAGGTTCCAATTTTAAAAACTCTTTCGACGCTAGCAGATTATATGCACTTTTACACTCAGATTCCGTATTATACTTAAATAGAATCTTCCGTGTCATGGGCCATGGCCATACAACATACAAGAAAAAAAAATAGAATCTTTCCGAGCTTGTGAGAATAAAATATAATAGCATAAATACCCAGCTACTATTATTTATTCTGTGATAACTAAAACCAAAGACATAACGCCAAAAAACTTATTTTCACCTCTCAAGCTCAAAGAAAAAGAAAATGTCCTCCTGGTCCAACTGAAATATGTTGGATCAAAAGAATTGTTTATTTAATTTTCCGTGAAACAGATGGATGGATCTAGTCTAATCATTACTAAACGAAAACTTTAGGTCCACGCGCCTCTTGCCTATACTCTTCTCTATTATGAATTAAGTATACCTTCGCCCCACGGGTTTACCCGCGTGAATAATTTTCTGGGATAAATAGGCTGTCACTTTCCCTTCCAGCGGATATCCTCTGCTATCTCTGTCTACCTAAAAAATCACATACATCACAGTTGCTACGTGAAAGGACAAATCAACGAAAACTTTTACAATTAAACGTGATGCGAATAGTAGGTTTCTGGCGGGAACGCGAAAAAGATTGCGTCACCGCATTGTATTATTTTCCAAAACTTGTGTTATTTTCAGTGTTAGTGCATAAAATTGGTGGCATTCTATTCGTTAAGTGCTGGATTACAGGCGTGAGTGTGGGAAAATGGTATAATGATGGTGAAACGTTTCTTTTCGTGTTGTTTCCAAAACTCTATAGAAGCTTCAAGTAAAGTTGCCACCACTTTACTACGAGTATGACTTTGACTAGACTATGACTTGACACATATTTGAGTAAAATATCATTAACTTGATAAATTATCAATTACTTGACACTGGCTAAATACACGGAGGTGTGCAGCCAAAACATAAAAAAAAAGAACGTGATGCATTATCATACCCTTGAACTTATATTGGTTGTTAAACCAGGTGCTTGCATTCTACAGTTATTATTTTGCATAGCTTGAAACTGGCTACACAAAGAGCTACAAATAAGTAGGGACCTACTATTATTCAATCTGTGCTAGAGGTAGTGACATTTTAACAGAAATAATGGTCTGCGGATGCTTCATTTGATTTTTAATTCTTTATAAACCGGAGGCGATCAAAAACTTGATTTTGTAATAAATGGCGTTTAGTGTTTGTCCAAATTGTTGTTAGTAAGTAGAGTCAACATTATGTTAATGCGCGGTCATCTCGCTAGATGGCTAATATTTTCGTAGACTAAATCCTGCATCGCGCAAGCGTTTCATTTCTGGTGCACTACTTATGGTAAGTGTGTTAGCGATAAAGTTGAGTTAAGAAATTTTCTGTGCCGGAATTGACTCCATAATAAATCATATGTAGTGGTCAATCAAGTGCAGTTTAATTTCACTGGTAGTATTATACTATCAGGTTGGACCTGAGGCCATAAGTTTTGACAGTGTTGTTTTAAAATCATACGGTTCAGTTGGTACATTATAAGTATTGTCTATTCGATGTAAGTTATACGCTAAGCCGGAGTGGGTCAGCTAGTATGCATAAAATTATTCTTCCCAACTACTTCATTATCATAGTATTTTAATTATAACACAAATAATTTTCCTACTATATGCCTAAGCTTTTCAAGTTTGATTATCATCTTATTTGAATAGAAACTGCTCTGAGCGAGCGAGGAGTTACACATTTACCATATTATCTTCAATACAGGTTTATTAATGACTGACCGACCCGACCCGAGGACTGACCCGATAGCTCAGTTGGTAGTATCCCTGCCTTCTGAACTGCAGGTCGTGGGTTCGATTCCCACCCAGGACAAACATTTGTGTGATGAACATTGATGTTTGTTCTGTGTCTGGGTGTTATATTGTATTCTACGTATGTTTAAAAAAAAAAAGTATCTAAGTATTGTATCAGTTATCTGGTTCCCATAATACAAGCTTTGCTTAGTTTGGGGCTAGATGGCGCTGTGTGAAATGTCCACACATATTTATTTTATTAATAAGAAGTATATTTTATTTTGCTACTAGAGCCCCGTGTTCGCATGGGGGCCGTGGACGCTTGCCTATTCCCTCGTCTAGCTCGCTTTTCTCTCTATCTCCAACTCTTTATAATAAAACTAGCAGGTTGGATGAACACTGACTTTATTCCTCCTAGGGTAACTTATATAAAACACTAGCTTCTGCCCGCGGTCTCACCCGCGTGGCCTATAGGGAACGAAGATTTTTTTATAGATAATTCAACCACCCATTTCTCCCTCTTAGGGGTGGAATTTCGAAAAACCCCTTCTTAGTGGATACTTACACTTTACAAAGAACACACCTTCCAAATTTCAAGTCTCTAGGACCAGTGGTTTAGGCTGTGCGTATATAAGTATATATATATATATGATATATAAGTCAGGCAATCAGTCAGTCAGTCAGGACTTTATATGTATAGATTATTTAAATATACCTACAATTATGTTAATATTAAGTTACTACTTATACTTTATATTACTACATACTTTACTTATAACTACATCTTTAACCCGAAAACATTGTATTAGTTCATACAAAGAAATTAAATATACTTACCTACGATACTATACCTTCATTACGTAGATATATCTATATTCCGTTTGGAAACAAAACCGACACACCTTCCTATGAATATAATAAACGGGTATTTATTTAGGTTAGGGCCTTGTACTTGAAGGTATGTTACTAATTCATGAAAGTAAATATATATTATGTATAATTTTGTTTAAAAAAACTTATAAATGTAACCTTAATATCTAAATAACCGCTTCCACCTCCCATTATTATTTTTTTCAACTAACCCGTATAAATAAATAAGAAAATAACCAATAGCAATACAGACGGTATTAAAATTCAGTGATAACGTTCAGTGACATATCATATCATCATATTATTAGCTTCTGCCCGCGGCTTCGCCCGCGTAGGCTATCCCTCAGAAACCATTAATTTTTCGGGATAAAATTAACTAAACCCTCTTAAATTAATAAATGGCTGGAATCTTTCTCATAGCCCCATTGTTAGACTTACCATTATATGACAATATCGCAATTTTTTGCCAATTAGCATGACTGACGATCTCTTTACGGACATCCATTGCGCGTTCCTGAGTCCCATACATAAATAGGACAGGGATCGTACCTACGATTGGTTTGCCATTATTGCCATTTCACCATTTACTAGGTGGTAGGACTTTTCAGCAAAGTTCGTCTAGGTAGGTACCACCGCTTTGCCAGTTATTCTGCCGCCAAGCAGTAGTGCGCAAGCACTACTGTGTTCCGGTTTGAAGGGCACTGTAGCTAGTGAAATTACTGGGCAAATGAGACTTTATGACCTGATCTCACAGTCTAGTAATCTTGTTACTAGATTGTGTTGATGTCTCAGGATGACGTGCGCAGTGCAGTGCCACGCGAAACTCTATACTTTAGAGTTCCGAGTGACACTGCAACTGATATGGGCAGCCGTGTCGCTTAACATCAGGCGAACGGTTAGCTCGTCGCGTCATCCATTAATATAAAAAAAAAAATTACTTTTAGTGACTCTTGAACCATATTTGTACTAAAATAATTAAATATATGACCGACTACTATCTACTACTACTTACTATCTTTGACCTGGGAACCCTACCGAAAAATTCACAGCGGAAAAGCAATTACTTAAATCTAACGAACTTACAATCTACAAATTTGAGATAACTCAACTATCAAAAACCTAAGAATAGAAATAATATGTTAATAATCATAGTAATTATCATGAATATTACAAAGAGTTTTAAGTCACTAAAAGAACGCAAAGTTACGAAATCTCGATGAAAATCACTTTTTATTTAAGTTTTCAATAATACAAAGGTACCATAGTCTTGAATGATGTAACTTAATAATTGATATCTATTTTAAAGAATCCTTATTTTTTATAACATATTTACTTAATAACTTTTTAAACTTAAAACAACAAGAAATTCAACTACCAAATAACGGCAACTCAAACCAAATAAATTACCTACATGATAAATATTCCGTGTATACATAATATTTTGGTGAGAAATATTTATTTTATTTTGAAACATACAACATATAAATTTAATCATAACTGGGATTCCGAACGTGACTTTGAAAATAATTGTGTTCAAAAACCTTCCTTCCCATTTTCACTTCTGAAATTAAACCTTGCCAAAAAAAACCCTTCAGAGGATGTTATTCAAAAAACGCCGCGACCCGTATCTATTTATTTCGTATGTTTTTTACAGATTCCAAATTTTAGTATGATACGGTTATTTTATTAGTAATATCCAAACAAACTTTTAAAAAAATTTAACCCCCGTAAATATAGAATTTCAAAAAACTAAAAAGTATCGTTTCGTTAATTTTTATACTTGTTTGTATGTGTTAAGTTTCAAAACGTTACGTCACGAAATGTAGGTTTTACGTACAAACGTTTTTTACCTTTTTCACCCCCTTAAGGGTTGAATTAAAAAAATATATTTCTTTGCACGTGTTTTCGTTATAAAAGGTAGCCACCTTCCAAATGTCAAATCCATACGACCAGCGGTTTGATCTGTGCGTTGTCTGTCAGTCAGTCAGGACAAAGCCTTTTATATAATAGATGATATAAAATCTAAAACTTAGTATTATGTAGGAAGAATAATATAACTAAAAAAAAAAATATCTCAGTCCGAGCTATCTGCAGATGACCTGTTGTGAATCAACCAACATTCGGGCATTCGAGTCATGGGACCTTGACATTTATAGTATGCATTAGATACTGTTGGACTAACACATGTATTTTCATCTGACTTAGCATGAGCGCCCTGCTCCGGGTCAGGATTGCTGGACCCTGAACTGCGCCGGCAGGTATTTTCAAACCGTCATCTGCATCCTCATACTTCTCAAAATTATCTGCATGACTATCACCCACCGCAGTAAAAACTTTGTTGTGACATATTATGTGTCGATGATTCCGGCGGCACCTATTACCTACTGCGTTTTCCAGTAGACAAGACCGCAGCTTCCCGCATTTTTTCACTACTTTCATACATTTCCGCTTCTGACCACTACTACTTACTGCTACCACAACTTTTTCATTTCTTCGTAATGCAGGAAGATCTTTTGCTTTACTATCATACCTCTTCTTTTGTCTGTTTTGTTCATTTAAAATTTCTCTATGATTAGGATTTCGCTTCTTGTCAACTCTTTTTATTAATGATTCTTTCTGAATAGGTAACCGCGTATTCAGCCGCCTAACCTACCCATAAGTATCTCAGCCGGTGAATCTATCTTATCCCTAGGAGTAGACCGAAAATTTAGTAAACATAGATGATATTCAAGACCTGACTCTATACACTTCTTTGACATGTTTGTATAGCCCGTTCACTTTTTCCATTAAATAGAAGGTACAGTGGAGAAGAAGTCTAATGCCTTAACTCTCAATCGTTCAGAATTTTTTAAATTCCTTAGAACTATATAACAGAACTATACAGAACTATAGTCCGTTATCTGTTACTAACTCATTTGGAATCCCTTGTATAGCAAATTAATTATTTTTGGCTACGATGCTACAACATTTGAAAAATAGTCAAAAAACGATCCAACTTTCGACCACGGCTTGTCGTGTATATAATGTGGCATTAGTGGCTCGCGGTCGCGGTGTGGTGTAGCAGGGTACCTACAGCACGCACGCTCCACAGCCGCGCACACTTTGTTCGATATCGCATGACATCCCGGGCCAGAATAGCACACTGCGGGCTCTCCTCTTACACTTATCAATTCCTAGATGTCCTTTATGTATACGATTGAGCCTTTGACCACGCAACGGCTACGGAATGAAAAGTAATCATCTAAATTACATCCTCAATGTACTGGAAATGTATGTACAGCTATGTACTCGATAGCCAGCAACATGCAGTGGCGCTCGCATCTACTGATACAGTTATAAGCAAATAATGAAAATATAAAGATAGCACCGATGCCGTTGATATTTTTTGTTTCAGTAATCTCAACACCTCGGTGTGTTGATGTTCCCAAACCCATTCATAACTCTTTTTTAACAATACTTTTAATACAGCTATATACCGATTGTGAACAGTTCGGTATTAACTTTTGACAGCTGGATGCATTATGCAAAGTTGACGCTATAAGGTCGCTAGACAAAAACAGCACATTAAAAAAAACTTTTCCGTCTCGCCTCTGCTCGCTGTAATATTTACCATTTTAATTTATAAGCGGTCAGACTGGCATGATCGTTTCATAAATATACATAAAGGTCATCTTCATTCAGTTATACTAACTTCATTATTGTTTAAAATTAAAAATATAATTAATTACTATTTACATTACGTAATTAACTACCTGCGTCGTTATGACATATGTGGCAGGCTAGGAGGGTATCTAGCCTAGAGGGTATCTAGGAGAGGTATTTAGCCTGTAGATATACCAAAGTATATTTTATAGTTTTATCCAAAAAAAAAGAATACCAGTATTTTATTAAAAAGATTTTTTTAATTTTGGTTTGATGAAGACTCTAGCTAGAAGTCAGAATGGAAAAAAAATTAACGCCTTTGTTTGTTTTATTTGATGACAGCCATTGATACAAAGCAGGTAGCAAAGAATATAATTACTCTCTACCGAGAGCAAAGTAGACTTCACACTTCGATTGTCTTTTAGCACCAATGTTTTTAACAATAACTTGAAATATACTGTATTTTTCAAAATTGAATATTTTTGTATGACCTCTTTAAAGGATAATCTCGAAATGGTTTTCGAATTTCAGTAAAGTAGGCGTCAGTGGCAGAAGTCTCGGAAAAATACCAAATAAACACTGGTACCATAGGAAGTACTACCAGAACTTTGGCATCGATTACATATATTGATTCTGCTGACCCTATTTTTGGTTTTATGTGGCTAATAGACGCTTACACCAAATGGTAAGAGGTTGTGCGAATGAAAGTAACTACAACAAGAGTTACTATAAACAAATAATAATAACATAAACAAATTTGGTATAACAAATGCTGTGAAAGTAACTATAACAAGAGTTACTATAAACAAATAATAATAACATAAACAAATTTGGTATGCCAAATGCTGTGAAAGTAACTACAACAAGAGTTACTATAAACAAATAATAATAACATAAACAAATTTGGTATACCAAATGCTGTGAAAGTAACTACAACAAGAGTTACTATAAACAAATAATAATAACGTAAACAAATTTGGTATACCAAATGCTGTGAAAATGTTATCTAGTATATCATTCATCAGTGGTGTTATCGAGGTATATATATGTCGTTACATAGTAACAGACGACGGGTCCCAAATGATAGCCGAAGAATTCGGAACTAACAGCAAACAGCTTGGCTTCTCACTAATAAAAACCCTAAGGTCCGGTCACCGAGGTCAAACGGGCTCGCAGAACGTGCAGTTCGTACTTTTAAAGAATAAATATCAGCAGCGGATAAAAAATAAATTTCTAAAGCGCTATCCTAACACAAAACGACAGTCAAAAAATCGCACTCCCTTTGGGTTAATATTTGGAAGAACCGTACGCACAACATTCGATCTCCTGAAAACCGCTGTAAAAAAAGAGGGGGCATTGAACGACAAAAATAAAAACAGTTCAACTCCGGAGTTGAACAACAACAAAAACAACAACAACAACAACAACATTTTTTAAAATTTTAATCAAACAAACAAATTCAACAACCTGGTGACATGGTTTGGGTCATCAAGAAACCAAACGAGAGAGTTCTGATCCAGGAACTATTTAGCAACGAACATGTATGTACTCCTAGTTGAAACAAATGGTAAAATCAAGCGGAAGCAATTGATCAATTGAGATCAAGGGAGTATACGAGTTTCAAAACACCTTAAACTATATGGGAGCCCTGTGCGGGAAATATGGTGCCAATGACACGAGAGACGCCGCGTCGCCGGATTTGTAAGAATACGAACGCAGAGCAACGACCGAGTATAGGTAGCGGCACGAAAGTTTAGCGCTGAGTGAAATGTGAAAGGGATAGCTGCGCATAGGTAACACGCGCAAACATTAATAAATAGTTAATGTTAAGGTTTCGCATAGCGTGTAACAGGTTGTTTTACTATACAAGATAAAATCTTGCTTATTAAAATTCGGAAAGAGGACGAATCCATCAGTGTACCAGTATTTTGTGATGAGAGATTCAGCAGCCATAAACCCGGTTCCCACTCCACAATGGCTAAGAGGCGGGCACGATCTGCGGAGCTTGAGTACGCATGGAGGAGTTGCTCCTCCCAGAGCGTCCCTATGAGGAAAGAGATTTGGCGAGGTGTGTTATGGCAGGCCAACCACGCGTTCCTGGCCTTGCCAAAAATTTAATGTCTGTATTGATTTGATTACATGTGACGTATTAATTTGTTGAGTTAAATTTTGAGTACTATGTTCTAAGAACAGAAACACAGGACGAGCGAAACCAGATTTTTTTAAAAGTAATTGTTATATTATAACAATTACTTTTAAAAAAAAGAGGTACCTTTTGAAAATTTTATTAAATTTCCAGCCACTCTCCCGTGAAAGGCACATATACTCTAGGCTTGATTGCGTTGGATTTATTTGAGGAAACATAATTTTCTTTTTGTTTATGTTTTGGCTCCACACTTTTGTGTATTTAGCCAATATCAAGTAATTGATAATTTATCAAGTTAATGAAATTACACGCAGATAAGTGTCAAGTCACAATACAAGTCAAGTCAGTAGTAGTAGTCTAGTATAAGTCATACTCCTAGCAAAGTGGAGGCAATTTACTAGACGATTCTATGGAGTTTTGGAAACAACACGAAAATAAACTTTTCACCATCATTATACCACTTTCCCACACTCATGCCTATAATCCAGCACAACGAATAAAACACCACCAACACTAAAATAACACAAGTTTTGCAAAATAATACAATGCGGTGAAGCGATCTTTCTCGTTTTCTTGCCAAAACTCCAACATCATTTTCTTAATTACTTTGAACTAACTAATTAACTAGCTGGCCCGACCCATTTCACACGGGTTAATTAGTTTTACGCTTACGACAGATTTGTCGAATGGAAGAGGAAGGGGAGAGGGAAAATTATAGGGGATAGGATACATGGATGGGGCGGTCAAGGGAGGATCACTCTGCCTTTTCATCTGTTCATCCTTAACTTTTTTTTTTATTGGTTATACGCAAATAATTTGACCACCGTCTCGCCTGATATTGCGCATGCTTGCTTGGGAGTTTTCAAGTCAAGAGTGCCTAGAAGATACCTGTGCACACAAAACTCCCAGGTTAACTGGAATCAAGGACGCTGGCAAGCCGTTCCGTTCATTAACTGTTCGCACTGTAAAGTTATTAGTGAAACGCTTTGTGTGGGTTGAAGAAATTTCAACCATATCTGTGCCGTGGATAGTGGTAGTAGCTTCATCTAAGTTTCCAGCTATGTTTAATAGTAGCGTACTCGTCACGTAGGTATTGCACAGCAGCAGTATTGTCTTGCATGATAAAATCACCGCAATCGAATATCTTAAAAAGTTATTTTATTCAATGAGGGTAAAAAAAACAACTACATCATACACACAGACAGACATAGAGACAGACAGACTGACATGACAAACTTTTAAGGGTTCCATGTAGATTACGGAATCCTAAAAGCTAGAATTAATAATAATAATAATAATAATAATAATATGTGTGGACATCTCACACAACGCCATCTAGCCCCAAACTAAGCAAAGCTTGTACTATGGGAACCAGATAACTGATACAATACTTAGATACTTTTTGTTTGTAAATACATACATAGAATACAATATAAACACCCAGACACAGAACAAACACCATGTTCATCACACAAATGTTTGCCCTGGGTGGGAATCGAACCCACAACCCACAGTTCAGAAGGCAGGGTTACTACCAACTAAGCTATCGGGCCATTAACGATACAAAGGATATTTCTAAGGGTCACCGCGCGCTTTAATAACAGTTCTGCAATTATACTTTGACAATTACAATTCCTCTAACTTGGTCAAGGCGTGTAACGTACACGTACGTGTACGTAATTTAAGACGTGCGTATGTTACTGGAAACCGGGTATTAACTTATTCCCATGCGTACTGCGTACTATTAAGAAACTTTCATTTGTTAACCTTACTAGAACAATAAATAGTTACTTTGAGGTTAAAATTAGAAAGATAAACAATATAATGCGTATAGGTGGTACCGAGATTAAAATATAGAGTTTAGACTACTATTCTAGTCTAGACTAGACTCTAGACTCTAGTCTAGCCTAGACTAGTCAATATGCGTCGCTAATGTATAGTTTAGACCTAGTATCTGCCACACTACTGTGCTGTTGTTATGTGTTTTACGTTCTTTAATCATCGCTTTAGTAAACCTACCTAGAAAGTAAACCTTCTAGAAAGATGACAAAAATTGTTTTAGTATTCCTTTTTAGTTTCTATTTCTAGTTTAGTAAGTACTTGAACAGTCTACAGTGATTATCTGTGGTCAAGTCCGACAGTATCACGGCGTTTGAAGAATTGATAGTTGTATAAAAAAAACAAGGATAGACATATTTTTTGTCTCGTCTCTATGTCAGATAATATTTTATCATATTTATACAAAAAAGGATTTGTAACTAACGTAGGTGACTAATGAGAGCGACCGATTTTCATTGCAATAAAAAAATTGTATGCTCTATTCCTTATCAAATAACATAATATCATCGACCTTGTGACATAGATTTGTGTATGCAATTACCAACCTTAAGGTGTTAAACATTTTCAGACCGCGAGCATACCTACATTCTCAAAGGCTGGATGTTAAGCCGAACCATCCCATAAATAGATGCCTACAGTATTCTTACACAGGATTGAACATGTGCTGTTCACACGGATTTATTAATTTTACGTCGGATACCTAATGGTTTAAATTTTGTATGTATGATTTGTATATAATCCCAGAATACTAGTAAACATCAGAAGGAGAACGTCGTGATTTACCGCCTCCTCCTCCATTCCTATCTGCCTATACCCTATAACCTTTCCTCTGTCCTCCATCTCTCTTGTCTTAATAGTCTCTAGTCCAGTAAACAGAGGGTTATACTCGACTAGGGCAAAGTAAAGGGTTATGTATTTTATCAGTCTATGTATTTTTGTCTATTTATGTGAATGGGATATTTATGTATTCCACCACCACTACTTCCGCCATATATAGTAGCGCCTGAACTACCTATTCATTCGATTTTGATGAGGTGTCAATCGGTATCGGTTCGTTATGGTGGTTCCGTTGACAATATTTTTTACTAGGTGGTAGGACTTTTCTGCAAAGTTCGTCTAGGTAGGTACCACCGCTTTGTCAGTTATTCTGCCGCCAAGCAGTTGTGCTGATGTCTCAGGATGATGTGCGCAGTGCAGTGTCACGCGAAACTTTATATTTTGCAGTTCCGAGTGACACTGTTCTGTTATGGGCAGTGGTGTCGCTTAACATAAGGTGAACGACTAGCTCGTCACATCATTCACTAACATAAATAATAATAATACATTTAAGTCCGTTTACACTGCTAAAATGACTAAACTTATATGCATGAAAGTAAAAAAAATAAATGAAGCAATATTATCTCGTTGTCACCAGACCCTCAGTTCCTGCAGTTGTTCGTAGTGGGGTGTCGCATGGACATGGAGCGCGCGCGCACGAAGCTGGAGAACTTCTGCCTGGCACGGGTGCGGCACCGCGACCTCTTCGAGTACCGCTCCCTAACAGAGCCACCGCTCAACGATGTATCCAACTTCATGTAAGAACCAAACAAATACCTACTCTCAGTCAGTCGCTTTATTAAATTACAAACTTGCAAATTTTTATGAATTCCGGCTCATTTATAGCGTTGAATGAATGGAAAATGAAGCCATATTTTATGTAATCATTCGATATTGCAAACTAGGTAGGTAATAATTATACGAAAATACTACCAAACACGATTGTGGACACATTCGTTTAGTGAAAACTTCGACAATAGGTACCTAAAGTAGGCGCAAAGATTGGACTTTGCACTGATGACTGAGACGATAAAATTTATTGTGAATTAAAACTATCTCTACATATAAAATTCAAAGTCCTGACTGACTGACTGAATGACATATATCAACGCACAGCCTAAACCACTGGTCCTAGAGACTTGAAAGTTGGAGTGTGTGCTATTTGTAAAGTGTAGGTATCCACTAAGAAAGGATTTTACGAAATTTCACCCTTAAGAGGGTGAATTATTTTCCTATAGGCCATGCGGGCGAAGTCGCAGGCAGAAGCTAGTATGCTCTGTGGAAAGCACTATCACAATCACAATACCATTGATATTCACACCCAGAAGATATTAAATAGTATCGGCTCCAGCAAACACTCACGTCTTTCACCTCCGCCCGGTTCGTAGTTCCACACCTCGAACCTCTCCCGCGGCCCGCGCAGTGTATCGCTCGAGACGACAGATTAAGCTATATTATATATATAAATATAATACTTATGAGGATGTCTATACACTACATACTCTATAACTTAAGTACTTATAATATGTTAATTTAGAGAAAATGATCATTTGAGTTTGAAATAATTGCAATTTGAAGCTCGCTCAAATCTCAATTGCATTGCAAATGAAGGTAGGTCACATATCAAATTGTGTTGGTTTCTTTCAGTGATATCGTAACCTTGCCGAAGCTGACTGATGAGGGATTTCGGGTGACCATCTTCAGAGTACGGGCAGGATACCCCGAGGGATCAGCTGATGTCACGGCCGCGGTACGAGCCGTTCTACTGCTTTGTGAAGCGAGGATGAGAGATGAGCTCTTTATTGCTGGAGACGTGTTTATATATGAGGTTTGTAGTTTGTACGTCGTCATTTTCTACCGCTACCGAATCGTGCCGTGCCAACCAATCGCTGTCCTTTGGTTGGCATAACCTCAAATAGAGAAATTTATTTTTAGCAATTTACAATCAGAAGTTTTTGAAGCAAAACTTCTTTACGCACGCTTGACTTGGGGAGACTTGGGGAGTAAGCACGTGAATGCGAAGCGAGCGAAAGTTGAAGTTGGTTCACGTAGATCTCCATTGTCAACAAAACAAAGTCAATTTTTTTTATTATTAGGTTGGTATGTACGGTAAAATGACAATTTACAATAATAATTGTCAAGATGGCGACATTAGTCAAAGTCAAAAGATTTATTGCAAATAGGCTAATTTTAGCACTTTTACAAGTCAAAATTATACTAGGTACTTAAAATTAAGTTATTTCACTAAGCATATAAAATTACAAAGTGCTTATTGTCAAATAATATAGCAAGCCCATTACAATATATGAGTTTGAAAAAAAAGCAGTTCTCTTTCTCACTACTAGTGCAAGCAATCCGGCACAATGCAGAATTGAAAACTTTGATCCGAAGCTTCGATTACAACTGTAAAGAAGAAGCTACAAGAAACTTTACAGTGATGTATTTTTTTTTTGTCTTCTTTCTACTGTCTTTTACAATGTATATAATTCATTACAATTGAGATAATGAATATGTTACAAAAATAACCACCACGTCACACCGGTGCAAGAAAAATACCGTGATTATCTTATTATAAACATTACAAATAGAAACTGAATTTATAGATAGGAATAGGCAATAGGCAAAGTACCTAAGCTTTCATACCGTTAAGCTTGGGATATTCAGGCCAAGCTTTTTTGTCCGACACATAATCATTTATTGTGTAATAGGCTTTTTTCATTAAGTTTGACTTTATGAATAATTTAAATTTACGCATTGACAATTGTTCGATACCGTCGGGCAACTTGTTATAAAAGCGTATACAGTTTCCCATAAATGAACCATTAACTTTCTGCAGTCTGAATCTTGGAACTTTCAATTTATTTTTGTTCCTAGTATTAAAGTTATGAATGTCGCAATATCTGGGAAAAGAGCTAATGTTTTTGCGAGTGTACATCAAATTGTCGTAAATGTATTGACAAGCCACTGTAAGAATATTTATCTCCTTAAATCGTTCCCTGAGAGAGTCGCGGGATTTCATGTTATAAATGGAACGAATTGCTCTTTTCTGTAAGACAAAAATTGATTGTATGTCCGCGGCTTTACCCCACAGTAAGATGCCGTATGACATAATACTGTGGAAGTAACTAAAGTATACTAATCTTGCAGTGGCTTCATCAGTAAACTGTCTGATTTTACGCACAGCATATGCAACAGAGCTCAATCTACCAGCAATGTTTGATATGTGAGGACCCCACTGTAATTTAGAGTCTATAGTTATGCCAAGGAACGTGACAGATTGTACCAAATCTAATGCCTCACCATTCAGTAATAAATTTGTAGGAGACCCCCTAACATTAGGTAACGAAAACTTAAAAAAAAAAAAAAAAAAACTTAAAAACATTTAGTTTTCTTACTATTTAACAGTAGATTGTTTTTAGTAAACCAGTTCAAAACCAGTGAAATTGCCTTGTTAACGTCGTCAAAATCATTAGTAGATCGGTCAACCTTGAAAATAAGAGACGTATCATCTGCGAACAAAACAATATCACATAGGTTCTTTACAAAAAATGGAAGATCGTTAATATAGGCCAAAAATAAGAATGGTCCTAGTATTGAACCCTGCGGGACCCCCATTTTAGTGATAGAACCAGATGATCTTGCTCCATTAACTTCAACTGTCTGAATTCTATTACCAAGATAAGAAGAGACAAGATCAAGAGCGTCAAACAAAGTTATACCAGCCGATAGATGGAGCTAAACTAAAGAAGTTTTACTTCAGTCGTGTGGTCTAAAGCACACTCGTTTTATTCAATTTCTTATTTCTGAAATAAAGTAAGTTATGAATATGAATATAAATTATTAGGAGAATATGAATATAAATTACTATTTTACATTGAATGTAGTATTTATAATAATTTGATTTATGATACATACGTACTTACACTACTAGTACATACTTTAGGCTTAACAATGCCCTCTAAGGACACAGGTGTACCAACTGGAATTAGAATTATAAATACTGCTTTTCAAAGTAACTTATACCACGGTAAACAATTTTTTAATTAATTAAATATTGTTTGGTTAGTAGGCACACTGTCCACGTCACGCAGTTAGCGCAGCTGGTTATTTGCAAACAAACAACAAACTTGTTGTGTTACGACTTACGACTAGACCAGTTCTGCTTACTATGAACTTGTTCAGTTCTATTAATAACAATTTAATGTACTTTTCCGTCGCTTAAACCTTGGAAAAAATAACTTGCTGCTGTCGTTACATAATATTTATGACGCATAATATTTAAATGAATTCTTATATTAAGCTGTGTATGTGTGTATTATGTTTCTTTGTGTGATATTTACGTCGCAATGGCTGAATTGATTTGAAAGGTGTGAGACCCGTCAATAAAATAAAATAAATAAAATAAAATAAAAGCAAGTAAAACCTTCCGAAAGTCAAGCAAAACGTCCAAAGTACCGTATCACATGATCATGTCAGCAGTATTGCCTATTCTGTAGCATGGCATGCTGAGTCAGCTATTATGTGTTTCCTTGGGAAGTATTGTCGTTTTTAGGGTTCCGTAGTATCTACTACAAATAATCTTTGTAAGTTCGTCATGTCTGTCTGTCTGTCCGCCTAAATCCTTTACAGCACTAAAACTCTTAAAGTTATAAACGTACATATAGGTAAGATGAAGTTTTACACAAAGATAGTCTAAGTAGAAACCTTAAAAGTATTATGTCTAATCTGTAATTATTATCTACTGTACTTGTCCTTATGATGGACCACGGGTAAGAAAGTGCCCGTGGTCCAGCTGCACTAAGCTGGTGAACCACGACCCGAATCCGGGTATAGTCAGAGATGTGTAGTCAACAGTACAGGTTTAGGGTCAACTCCACGGATTTATAGTCAAAGACACAGGTTTGAAGTCGAAAGGCACAGATTTGAAGTCAAAGGCACAGATTTGAAGTCAAAGGCACAGATTTGAAGTCAAAGGCACAGATTTGAAGTCAAAGACACAGATTTGAAGTCAGAAGCATAGGCATCAGGAGTCATTCACCTCGGATCGAAACAGGCTGCGCTTATATTAGTTTCGTTTGATTACTATTACAAAATAAATTAAATTCAGAAATAGATACATACATACTAACTACTACTAACTAAAACCCGACGACTACAATAATGATAACAATCCAAACGGTAAGAAGTCCTTGTACTAGTACGCAGGAACTCTAATGACACACAAGATACGATTCTTGAAACATGTTGGTTCCTATACCGATATGGTCGATATTCACTTTCGCTGTTATAAAATCAAATGAAAATTCCACAAATATGTATAGGTACCATGGAATATCAACATTTTGCAAATATCTATAGGTAACATGGAATGTCAAAATACCACAAATATGTATAGGTAACGATTGAATATCAAAATTCCGCAAATATGTATGGGTAACATGGAATGTCAAAATTCCACAAATATGTATACTTAGGTAACATAGAATGTCAAAATTTCAGAAATATGTATAGGTAACATGGAATGTTAAAAGGTGTGCATAACTCAAATTCGAACCACAGTGCTGCATTACATAGTAGATAAATATATACCTCCAGTTGCTATATATGCATAAGTATGCATAAGTACTATTGTTCTTGTTTAGTGGGTACCCAGAAGCTATGAGGACCATGCATATAGTCCCATGACTATATGGTCCTCATAGCTTCTGGGTTCTTATATATATGTAAAGATAAACTGTTCATTGAAACACCACATCACAAATCAAATCATTAACTATGTGAACACTCAACAAAAGATACAAGGAATCCTAGATAGGGTTCTAAAATTGTGTATGTGATCCATTGGGCGTTAATGTTTATCAGATATCCCAAGTCCGCGGTTCACTGGTGCCCCGCGTCGCGACGGCCGTGACCACGATCCGCCGCGCCATCCAGTTGGCGCAGATCGCCTACCCTCAGCGGTTGAAGAGGATCCACGTGGTCGGCGCGCCACCCTTTTTCGCGTCTTCCCTGCAGCTCGTGAAGAACTTGGTCAATGAGAGGATTAAGAAACGGGTAAGAAAATAACTCGATGGAACAATGGCAATAATTATTTTCGGTTTCCTTATTTTTTTAATTGTTTGATAGGCTTGCATTTGAACACTATCGCACCTGATGGTAAGTGACGAAATGGTCTAGGATGTAACACGCTTGCCCAGAAGATAATAGAAGGTAGTTTTCGGGAAATACGGACGCGTAAAGCGTTTCACTCTTTGGCTGTTCGCATGATAAATGTGTAACTCTATTTTTCGCACATGTGGTATGTTAATCATGTAACGGTGGCGTTTTTTCGTACATCTGGTTGTCCGATGGTGGAAAGGTGATGGCGGAATCAGGTTATGCAACTCCCAAATACACTAAAATTGGTATAATACCGCGGCAAAGAGCTCGAAAATAAAGCCGGTAAAGTGTTTCACTCTTTGACTGTTCGCATGATTAGGTTATAACTTTTGTTGTTATTTTGTTGCATAATATTAAAATACGTTAGTAATCAGTCATTTGTTATAGCAGACAATCCCAACTCTCCAATAGGCTATGTTCAGCAGTGGACGCAAAAAGCCTGTGTGATGATGATACTCAAAACAGCTGTACTGAATGTTTCATGGAACTCCTTCAAATCATCGTACTTTTATTTATACTGTACATTACGTTATTATTACAAGATAGGGGCCAATATATACTTGTATAAATAATTTATTATAACATTTTGGTGAAGTGCTAATGGAGAAATCAAACTTTTAATGGCATGGTTATTTCGTGATAGGAAGACGCGAAAATTAGATGTTTGAAGATAGCAAAAAAGATATGTAGTGTACTACCTAATTGTGTAGTAGGATATTGTGTTATCTATAGAATACTATTATTTTCTTAGTTTAGTTACAACAGTCAACCATACGCGATTATTTTATCTAAAAATTACTTACCTTTCCGTTCTTCTAATAGTTTCTTAAGCGAATAGACTAATAATAATATTAATAATAGACTAATACCTAATCATCTCTATTTATACCTAAATTAGACAAAAATAGATTAAAGTCGTATAAAAATACT
Organism: Ennomos fuscantarius; assembly: GCA_905220475.3. Classification (NCBI taxonomy): domain Eukaryota; kingdom Metazoa; phylum Arthropoda; class Insecta; order Lepidoptera; family Geometridae; genus Ennomos; species Ennomos fuscantarius. Next base: position 7,408,706 of record HG992044.1, read on the forward strand.
TTGTAAGCTAAATAACGGCTAAAACTCCCGTCAATTAAAAGTCGAAATTACTCCGACCAGGTTTCGGACATATTCGATGTCCTTCTTCTGGGAAGCCGCTAACGCAAGCCGCGGTGGCTTAACACGAGTTACGTGCTGACGCTCGCGAAAGCCGCCGCGGCTTGCGTTAGTAACTGGCTCCCAGAAGAAGGACATCGAATATGTCCGAAACCTGGTCGGAGTAATTTCGACTTTTAATTGACGTGAGTTTTAGCCGTTATTTATCTTACAAAATGTGTCATACTCACGATAGTTTTCAAACTAAAAATACTTTGGTTTCTAATTTTAATGCTACGGGTACTATTTTCCTCCGGGCAGCGCAAATTGAGTCTCTCCACCCACCTGTAGAATATATTTAACTTTAACATCCTTTAATGAACCTCATTCATAAATATATCAAATCTTTAATCACTTGTCCGTATTTTTTATCTCCGTTATGCTAAATTGAAATTTTATGAGAATAATTTTAATTTTAATTAGTGCCTAATTTTCATTCCACTTAAGCAGGCACACAAATAAAACTCTTTATTTGCATTTTAACTTTGTGTCGTTTTGCTTTGTTAGGATACACACACTGGTGGAAAACTAAAAACCCATTTTACCTAGCTAGGTAATTTATAAAAAAATCTAATATTTTTTAATTTATGTAATGTTATTATTTAATATTACTACGCTACCTACTGGTAGTGGGCTGGAGCATTTGGACTGTCTATAGGTCATTGCGGCCAGTAGATAGTCCAAATGTTTTTTTTTTTTGTAGTAAAAGTAGTTAAATCATTGTTGTATTTAGAAAATAAAGGCAATTTGCCGTGTTAAAAAAAATATTATTAAATCTAATATTATCTAAAATAAAAAGTAACTGTTTCCTTGTGTGACTTTCAGGACAATAATGTTAAACTTATTTGAATGTACCTAATAAATTGTAGGTATAGGTACGCGAATATTGCTTAAATTTACGGATAACTTTTTTATACTACCATGAAAAGCAAGAGTTCTCGGAAAACTAGTCAAATTACGCAAGAATCCGGGAAATAAAACTCAATGGACATAAAGCATTACACTGGTAATATATGTTTTTCAACTTCTAACTGAATATGTATTGTATAATAAGGCGTTGATTGATGGCCTAGTCTGGTATGTCCCAGCATCCGTGAGCTATCCGGTCCTCGGATCCCACGACAGTCTTGTTGTAAAACTGGATTTGTCATATACTATGCCTTGATCGATCGAAAGTACTATACCCACCTGCCGAGAACTCAGACCTGTCTTCGTAGAGATTCCGATCGATGACCCATAGAAGTAACTCATCCATGTAGAGCTATAAATGGACAGTTGGACACGTACTTTATACTGGTTTCAAGTCAAGAATTCATGATGGATAAAGCTAGTAATAACCGGTTTATATTTTAATAGTAAAATAATACATTATATGCTACTATATAGTTGCCCGCGACTATTCATGCAATGCTTTGACTAACTGTATCATAAATACGTTGATTCTTTCTCCCGGCTCTAGGGTATCGAACCATATTTACACTAACTCACTTATACCAAAGGTTATATATATATACCACTGTTGGTGTTCAATATAGTGCAAACAGATGTTTCAAAGCCATTAGCTTAACATATTGAATACAAAGTTTAATAAAATATTTCTCCACACAAACATTAACACCACATTTCACCACCTTAAGGGTTGATTTTTCAAAAACTGAAACACGTGTAGTGTTTTTTCTTTTTCTTGATATATTTGCAAAGTTTAATAACATTAGCTTTACAAAAAAAACTCTGCTTACAAACTTTACCAACCCTTCTCACCACTTTAAGGGATGATATTTGGAAAAACGTAGCCTGAATGTTGACCGGGATAATAATCATTTACCATAATAAGTTTCATCAAAATCAGTGCAGTAGTTTTTGCGTGATGGCGTAACAAAGGGACAGACAGAAGTGTTCCAAAAAATTTCTAGATGGCTCTGTTTGGTGTTGTCAATGATAATGCATAGTTTCTATGGAATTTGAGGTAGTTTGTATGAAGTTCTAAATCGCGGTTACGATATTTTCCGTATGCTCAGCGCTATAAGGCAAAAATCTACGTGTAATCCACAATGAATTCGTTCCGAAGCGAGTACGATCTCAAATTTATTATATGTATTGATGATTAGACTTATTAGACCTATTCCTGACATTACACAATGTCATATGAACATAATAGGTATATTAACCTTTGTTGTTATTTTGTTTATACTGCACTTATTAACATTTGTGTATATACTGTGTGTGTGTGTGTGTGTCTAGAATATATTTATTTCATTTCATTTCATATCATGTTATTATACGGAAAGAGTTGTGGTTTTAAATAACAGTAAAAATATAGTAAGCATTTTGGTTCTTTGCAGTATTTCCTACATCCCAAATCAGAAGACCTTCTAGAACACTTCTCACCCCGAGTACTGCCTGTGGAGTGGAACGGAGAAGAGGAATCCATAGATATCCTCGCTAGAAAGTGGAGGACGAGAGTCGACGAGAGCAGAGACTTCCTCCGCCACCTCAATGAGGTCTGCCAGAGAACGCCGCCCAAAACCTCCGACGCAGACATTTACGGGACCGTAGGGGCGTTCAGAAAACTCGATATAGATTAATCTACTAACAACTAGGCATTTTTCGTTTATTGGTCTTTCGGTCCAATATGAACCGATGAAATCTTCGGATTTTATCCTGTGACTGTGCTCGGCAAGTATGGAATGCGACCGCAACTCGCAATCACTACAAGAAATTGACGTGAAAGACAAAATGACTGTTAAAATCTATACTTTTAAAAACTGACTGACATAAACGTGAAATACCCTTAAGTTGCAACAATAAAATTAGTTTTAGCAAATCACAGAAAATCCTGGGAATTTTAGGTCTGCTATATACCCATATAGGGTGATATAGGGACTGCTCTGAGATATACAGTAACGTCTTTGACAACAGCAGTTTACCAACCAAAGAGATCGGAGAGCTATATTGCCCAGAGGACATATAGCTGCAAACTTTTTATTCTTTTCACAGAAGAACTCTAATTGTGGTTTAGGAAATACAATACGTAAGGTAATTCGGTATCCATGGCATTGTTATGAACGTTTGTATTCGTTAAAATAATAATTATTAATTAAGGTCAATGGGTCCATTAGGGAATGGTCTATGGCCTGCAGGCAGGTTACTTGGACGGGAGTTCGAACTTACTAAAGTATATAAACAATATATAATAATCATTGCCCGGCTATTTGTGTAAATAATGTGTAAACTACATGCACGTTATGTTGCATAACTGCTGCAATATATTTTTATTCTATAGTTTGAACTAACGTATTTTATCAGCCACTGTGGTGTGGTGGTTGAGAAGGTCGTCTCATAACCTGGAGGCGGCGGGTTCGATGCCCGCGGCAGGACAAGTATTTGTGCACAGAAGCACAGAAACGCAAATACTTGTTCTGAGTCTGGCTGTTGTGGGACCATGGTCTTCATAGTTCCTGGGTGCCTATACACAAGGAATCCTAGTTAGGGTCCAGGATCTATGTATGTGATCTTTGGGTGTTATTATTATTAAGTTAATTTAGCTAAGTAGTAACTAGTAATTTTAAATTAATTAAATAAAGCATTTGGTTTGACTAAGTATGTGTTATTAAACCTTCCAATGATACCCTAGGACCTACCTAAACGCATCCTGAATACCAATTCACAATCCATCGGAATCGTTCCGCTTCGAAGGACAATCAGAGAAGGTATATTATAGATTCCGAATCGGAACTTTTCTGATAGATTCTAAACCACTAGGATAGAAGAAGGCCCCGTTGAAACATAATTTATGTGAGGTATATCGGGCGTTTATGGTATTTAACCGTCTGTTATGTTGTGGTGAACACCAAAAACGGTTTAACCGAACTTTAAACTGGCAACCGGCCGTTTAAAAATCTGGTGAACTCCACCCTAAGTCTACCATGAAAAAATTTCGTACACAAGAAAGATATGAGTAGGTAATTTATATACTTATTATTTATAAAGTAAACATTTCTCGTATCAATAAATAAGGTACTACAAGATAGATAGATAGATAAAACTCTTTATTGAAACACCACATTGTAGTAACAATTTACAGGCACAAACTTAAGAATTAAGTGTCACAATGGGCGGTCTTATCGCTTAAAGATATTTACTCTAAAATTAAATGACCTAAGTACATAATGTATATAGATTTATATACTTACCTACTTTACAGACAGTACCTAATATACACATATGGTGTTGTTTATTACGCTAGCTTTTTCACATGACGAGTTAAAACCTGTCTCTGGAAAAATCGTTTTGCATATTTATTAGAAACCACATTTTTAAAGCATCATCTTATAACTTTATGGAGGATTCTATAATTCTTTGGCCGTATTAAGAATATATTACACAATTAGACCGTCTACCTACGTATTTACCTACTTAGTACACTGGGACCCGTTGCCACGGTAACCGGCCATTACCACTCCAGTAGTGCCCGTTTAGGTGGGGGCCGATAGGAATAATCCTATTATTCCCATTAGTTTTTCCGCGTATAGTTCCATCTATAGGTATTATTCTCAAGAGCTCATATTGTGCTGATGTCTCTGGATGACGTGCGCGGTGCAGTATCACGCGAACCTCTATACTTTAGAGTTCCGAGTGACACTGCAGCTGATATGGGCAGCCGTGTTGTTTAACATCAGGCGAACGGCTAGCTCGTCACGTCACCCTTAACAAAAAAAAAATTGCTCAACAGATTAAAAAGCTCCATAAACCTCTGTAAAAGAATCTACACTACCTTATAAGCTAAAAAATATAGGTACCTATGTAATCAAAATATAAAAACTTCGTGACTTAGGTATAGGATCATTGACTATAAATCCATCTTTGTATGGGACCAAATGCGAGTGAGCCAGTAAGAAAAGGGTTGAACTGTCTTAGGAAATAAACTACCATACAATGTCACGGCCACGGCACAGTGTAAAATCAACTTCAAACAGCTTGGGAGAGTAGGTGTAACTACTACCTTTAGGTAAAAAATCTATTCAAAATTAAAGTATACTTTAATCTGGAATAGATTTTTCTGAAGGTACGCGTACGTGCGTAGCCGATGTATGGGATTTGATAAATAAAATGGCTCAAAGTAAAATATTCAAGTACAAGTGGAGCATGGTGATTTATTAAATAACGAAGAAGTGGGATTACCACTATTTGTTTTATTTTTTTATGTTTTGGCTCCACACTTTTGTGTATTTAGCCAGTGTCAAGTAATTGATAATTTTCAAATTAATGATATTTACTCAAATATGTGTCAAGTCACAGTCGACGTCATCAAGTCAAGTCTTAGTCAAGTCTTAGTCAAGTCATAGTCTAGTCAAAGTCATACTCCTAGTAAAGTGGTGGCAACTTTACTTGAAGCTTCTATGGAGTTTTAGAAACAAAAACAAAAAAAAACGTTTCACCATCATTATACCACTTTCCCACACTCATGCCTGTAATCCAGCACTTGACAAATAAAATGCCACCAATTTTATGCACTAACACTGAAAATAACACAAGTTTTGGAAAATAATACAATGCGGCGACGCGATCTTTTTCGTTTTCCCGCTAAAACTCACTATTTGTTTTAATTACTTTATTTTGAACTGTCCCAGTGACCATGCCGCCGCTTATGGATAAAACGCTAAAATAGGTATCCGAGAACGTAGGAGTTCCAACAGGAATGAGTACTATGAAAGTGTTGTGTTTATTATAATTATGGCCGCGGTGCATTGTAGTGTATAAATTCCTTAACTGTACGTTAGGGTTGCGAACCGTACTATAATATATAGTATTGTACTATATATATATATCGGGTCGGCGTACTATAATACTGTTGAAGAAATATATAGTACGCAAAAATACTATATTTTCAACACCGAGCGTACTTATTCTAATAAGCAAATTAAGTATTAAAAATAATTAATTACATTTTTTATATCTTATTTTGTATTTCGCTGAAAAAATGTTGGCAGCCCTAACTCAGGTTCTGAAGCTAGTCCGCTACCTGCACTGCACATATAAAGCAGTTGTTATACCCTCATAATTCATCCTATTTATATGTAGTACATTTACATTACAGTTATGCTACGATTACGCTGGTTTGATCTGGATAGCAGCGATATCTAGCGTCGAGTAGATACTACTGCTTTTGTGGCTTTTTTATATTTTAGTTTTTGCTGCCACCTATTGTTGAGTAGCGTAACTATACGAAATATGCTTTGGAGCCGCCTATACTTTTTTATTATTACTAGCAACTATTTAACAGTCAGCTTAATTACTTGACACTGGCTAAATACACAAAAGTGTAGAGCCAAAACCAAACAAAAAAAAAACAGTCAGCTGACGTTGTCCACTTGTATTGTAATTATCAATGTCAAATTTGAGCGTTCATGCTGTTAGTGTCAAGTATATATGTTGTCATGTTATTTCTTTGGTACGTTACGTTACGTGGCTTTGCTTAGCATAAATATTAAAATATCAAGCTGTGCTGTTAAAGTGACTCAAATAATATTATTACCGAAAGTAACCATCAATAGATTAAAATGAAGAGCTCTTGCAGATCGCTATATGTAGCGGCAATCTTAGTAGCTTGTTTATTTAGCACAGCGCACAGTTATACCATCACAGTGGATGCTCATGCTGAAGAGTGCTTTTTCGAAAATGTAGAAGCCGATACGAAAATGGGTAAGTACATATCAAAATAACATCGCCTTAGGTCTGATATACAATAATAAAGCTTATAATTGGGTAACTAATTAAAGAACCACTAACCCTTACAAACTAACCTCTCTAACAAACGATTTGCTTCTCTTTGACTTGGGGGGGACTGCAAAAACTTATTTGTATGCAACAATGCCTACTTGTTGTTTTATTGAACCCTTTCGCAATTCTAAGTCCTTACACATGGCCATGAAAAACCCTTTACACTCACTTGCTAATAAAATTACAGAAGACAACTACTAGAACAACTACTTACAGATAAAATCATCAACTTCTAATATCTCACACATTTCCTAATTTGAGTGCTGCGTGTATAATAAAATCATAGACAACTTCTCAGACAAAAGAACAATATACTCAGCACTCAGAAGTAGAATTGAATTTAAAAAAACACAGGAAATTAGAAAATTGCACATAATTTTCCTGCAACAGACTTATTCTCATACTGGGTGTATATAAAAAAAATTAACCTAAGGAATATTTAAATCAATGTCTCTTCAAAGCTTATAATTTACTTGATTAATAACATTTTCAGGATTAACATTTGAAATAGCAGAAGGTGGTTTCCTTGATATTGATGTTACTATCAGTGGTCCGGACGGCAAGGTCCTGCACCAAGGAGAGAGAGAATCTTCTGGAATGTATGCATTCTCTGCAACTACTGCAGGCAGATATACTTACTGCTTCAGCAATAAAATGTCTACAATGACACCAAAGGTGTGTTACTTTTTGGATCATGATAGAGTAACAATTTAAAAAAAAACTACTGAGCGCAAAAAATTGGTAATTTGTTGCCAAGAATTTATATAAGAATAAACTTCTTGTTGGTATCAGTACCTATTTTTCAATTGAACTACACCATGGTGTACATGCATACAAATGTTTTGAAAGTTGTAGTATCTAAAACAAAACATTTGTGTCTCAACTAGTGTGATTTGGTTGAGTCAATGACAGAACCTATTATGCCTATTGCCTGCTTTAACAACTACAATGTTAGTCTTGCATTAAGGTTAACCTAACTACATTTTGCCATACTACTTTTTATCATAGAAAATCTTAAGTTCCTTCAAATACTTTCAGGTTGTCATGTTTAACCTGGAAGTAGGAGATGTGCAAAGCAAGAAGAAGGAAGTGGAAGGTGACACCGAACACAACAAGCTTGATGACATGATCAAAGAGCTTGCCACTACATTGAAGACTGTCAAGCATGAGCAGGAATACATGCAGGTAATGTAGTTGTCTTGATTAATTTGGCAGTCAGTAAGCAAGATATTGGTAGACATACTCAAGCTCTTGAATGTTTATGACTAGTACCATTGGATAGTACCATTGATGGTACTAGATACACTACTTTAAATCTTTATATCACTTGCCCCATTGATTAGTAGCATTAATGATACTTACTATGACACTAATTATACCAATACATTTTTTTTTGTTGTATGTTTTGGCTCCACACTTTGGTGTATTTAGCATATTATATATGTGTCAAGTCACAGTCCAAGTCATCAAGTCAAGTCATACTCCTAGTAAAGTGGTGGCAACTTTACCAGAAGTTTCTATGGAGTTTTGAAAACAACATGAAAAGTAATGTTTCATCATCATTATACCACTTTCCCACACTCATGCCTGTAATCCAGCACTTAACAAATAAAACAACTCCAATTTTATACACAAACACTGAATATAGCACAAGTTTTGGAAAAATATAACAATGTGGTGAAGAAATCTTTCTTGTTTCCCACCAAAAAACTCCAATACATAATTTTTTCATTTCATATTGCAATTTCCAATGCAGTTGTATGTCCAATTAATAATGCAGTTGAAGCGATTGTGGAACAATAGCTATAAAGTATTAGTACAGTCCTTTTCTAATTGTGGATTCTGTACACTATAAAAATTTTGCAGGTCCGTGACCGCATCCATCGTTCCATCAACGAAAGCACCAACTCTAGGGTGGTCATGTGGTCCATCTTCGAGGCTTCCGTCCTGCTAGTCATGACCTTAGGTCAGGTGTACTATCTCAAGAGGTTCTTTGAGGTCCAGCGTGTTGTTTAACACACCTATCAGTGTAGACTAATCTTACAATGCTTTGTAAGAACTGCATGGTAATTGTTTTCTTTGTAATCATCCTTGTATCTGTAATATTTGTGGTTCATATCAGCATCTTGTAAAGTTTATTCGCAACTCATAAAAGTATTGGTTACAAAGAAAATAATTCTATCCATCATGAACTTTTATTTAAACAGTTTTATTTATATAGATTTCATTGTATGGGGATGCATCTGTGTAAATACTAGCAACCAACCTCTAACAATATGACACAACGTAAATAACAGGTGGGGATAGTGTGAGCTTTGATCTGAGTTGTGAATGGATGTTGAATGATTTTTTTTTCGAGAAAATAAATTTATATTGTTTATACAGCTATGTTTGTATTTAGAAAGCAAGACTTATTATGATGCCACAAAATGGTCTGTATGTTGAATCTTCTGCCACCCTCTCTTTCTAATAAGACAATTAATTTTAAATAATAGTAAAAAAACGGATTATTCCACAGCCACTGCCCCAAATTTTTCCTTTGGTGATATATTTGGTATACAGATGTTAATTTCTTTGTGGAGCCTAATTCATTTTGGTGGGAAATATATTATAAAGGCAGGTTACAAAAATAAGCTGGTGTGATGATAAACAAGTTTATTGATAAACTAGCACCGATTACAATTATATTTTATCTGTAATGTATAAGTTAAAATCTAAATCATCTTTGAGAATTCTAATAATGGAAGACAAAACATTGTGCTAATCAGATCTATCAAATATAAAACTGTATGGGTACATTGAATATGTTGCACCTGATATAATAAAAAATGGCAATGGATGGAACACTTAATGCAACAAAATTTTTGGTAATTAGATAAGATCTAGATTATTTAAACAAATGGAAATTTGGCTTTTCTCTGAAATTGAATACATAAATATTTTTTGTTAATAATTACTTTTGGTCGACCAAAACAGGTTTATTGGTTTTGGCCGAGTTTGTAGCTGAGAATGCCGACACCGAGACCGACACAGAGATCTCGGTCGACCCTTACTTGCTTTATCCATTCATTATATATTGTAATAAACTTAATTGATCAAGATTAATTTTAAACCGTGAACCTTGGCAAGATATGCTAAGTATGATGCTATTTCACAGAAGAGATTCTAGAAAATGCTTGAATTTTGGTAAAAAAAAAAGATCTTGTTTATCCGCTAATAAATACCATCTGGTTTCCAATAAGTTGTGGATAATTCATTGAGAACTAACACCCCTGAAAGCACCATTAAATAGGCTATAGCCATTCAATAAGTACATAATCTTCCTATTCATGATCCATCGAAAAGGTTTCAATTTGAAATCAATACTCCACCTACTTTATCTACATTCAAGATGTAGAAGCCGTGTGAGAATAGGACCAACCCATCTCTTCCTGTACCTTAAGAGCCAGCTAAGCGAATATCCAGAGAAAAGGCTGCAGCGTTCTCCTCGGTACATCAAAATCGTCTTCTATAACTAAACCACCGCTTGCGTAATAAGCGTCCAAAGTCGTGCTGTACGTTGGAGGCCTGCGTTCAGCAGTGGAAGTCTGTTAATGTGAAAATAGAAGACGACAGAATCGAGATACCGAATCTGCGATGGATTGTGATTCAGCCGCTGGTCAACCTAACCAGGAATGGATCAAATAGGTCTATAAAGGTATGCTATAGGTCTAGTCTGCCAGTAATAAGTGCGGAGACGAGAGCGCCGGCAGGAAGCCTCGCGAGCGACTCTGTTCGCCTCGGGAGCTCCAACAGTACGCTTGCACCACATGCGCTCAGGAGACGACTGCTACACTGCAATAAAAGTGTTATACAACTGTTAGTATAATTTGTTGATATAATAGTAGTAATCAGACATAATAAATAAATAAATATCTGTGGACATTTCACACAGCGCCATCTAGCCCCAAACTAAGCAAAGCTTGTACTATGGGAACCAGATAACTGATACAATATGTAGATGCTTTTTATTTGTAAATAAATGCATAGAATACAATATATATAACACCCAGACACAGAACAAACATCGATGTTCATCACACGAATGTTTGTCTTGTTGGGAATCGAACCCACAACCTACAGTTCAGAAGGCAGGGTTACTACCAACTGAGCTATTAGGTCAGTCAATAATATATGGTCAGTAATATACAGCTGTGTGGTGTATCAAAGTGTAGTCGGGCGATCACTCCGTAAGAAAGCGTTTTGATATGAGCGAAAGATTTCAGTAATCTATTATCAAATCATCACAAACATTATATGAGGCTACCCTGGAACACAACAGAACAAAAAAAACATCGAAATTAGATATCAATTGACGGAAATATGAAATAACTTACGAGTTACTCAGCGTTAGCCTCGCCCGTGGAAATTAGGGTCTTGCGTTATTACAAGACCACTTACCTGGCTACCAAACAAAACGTATATCGCCCGCATCAAACTTGTCCCTGACTGATCTATTCTGGAAGAAACGAAGCTTGTAGGTCATTCATCTGGCTTCCAATCACTAGCGGTGGGCAATGTGCATTGCATATATTGGGGAGGTTCTTGGGTCGAGCCGAGTTGTGTTATTAGAAGGATTACCTGGATTCCAATCGCAGTAGCCCGTGATACATCATCAGAGTCACTTCAGCGTCGAGCTTTTCCATACATATTTCAGAACCAAGTTCAAAGGTCATGTATAGCTCGTGCAAAACTTTATGAGCTCTCGGAAGTTAGGTCCGAGTACCAAACTGCGCATGGTACAGTCGAGTGCATTGTAAAAGCGGCCATACAGTAACTATAATATGCGTACTCATACGTTTTTAATTACATTCAAGTACACTTACGGTTACGATTTTTTTTTTACTTCATACTTGTCTTGCATTTGACCGCGCTCTCACCTGATGGGAAGTGACGATCTTCGATTATTCTAATTAAGAACGTTGAGTCAAATCGCTTGGTACGAATGGGTGGTATTTCAACCACGAAAGGATGCCAGAGCCATTTAATTAGAAGTTGTATATGTACGAAAAAATAAATAATCTTTATATATAAAAGAATGTCGTGCTAGTTACACTATTTATAACTCAAGAATGGATCAATCGATTTGGCTGAAAATCGGTATGGAGGTAGTTTAGAACTAGGAGACGGACGTTTTATTAATTCACCCGTGCGAAGTGGTACTGCGCAGCCATCCGCGCTAACTTCCGAGAGCTCATAAAGTTTTGCGCGAGCCGTACCTGGCTTCCAATCACAGTAGCGGTGGGCATGTCGTCAGTGTCACTGAGCGTTAGCCTCGCGCGTGCATACTCCGGCCTCGGGTCGAGCGAGGTTGCGTGCGCGAGGCGCGCCTTGATGCGGGGCCACGGGCCCGCGCGCCCCGTGCTACTGCGGAGCGCACGGATCACGAACAAGAGGCAGCACACGTATGCTGATACTGGGTTACCTGACATGGACAATACATATAGGGTTACATCGACTTCAATCACCATTCATTATACTGAAACATACTTTGATACTATTATTATATACTGGCCGCCCGCCCCGCTTCGCACGGGTATTATATATATTCTTTAATTAATAATTTAATTAAATTGATAATTTGAATTAAATAATAATTTAAGTTAATTTTTTTTTTTTTATGTTAAGGGATGACGCGACGAGCTAACCGTTCGCCTGATGTTAAGCGACACGGCTGCCCATATCAGTTGCAGTGTCACTCGGAACTCTAAATTATAGAGTTTCGCGTGACACTGCACTGCGCACGTCATCCTGAGACATCAACACAATCTAGTAACAAGATTACTAGACTGTGAGATCAGGTCATAAAGTCTCATTTGCCCAGTAATTTCACTAGCTACAGTGCCCTTCAAACCGGAACACAGTAGTGCTTGCGCACTACTGCTTGGCGGCAGAATAACTGGCAAAGCAGTGGTACCTACCTAGACGAACTTTGCAGAAAAGTCCTACCACCTAGTAATTAGTAGTAGTACTAGTGAGTAGTAGTAATTTCGTTTAGCTTTAGAGTATGCGACACAGAATCGACACCAATATATATTTATATATATATATATATATATATATTGGTGTCGATTCATATTTCCTAACATACATATTTCATAACATATTTCCATCTTTTTCATTTCCCCTTTATCAGAAGAGTACCGTTATACTTTAAGTTTATTTTAGTTTTAGAGAATGCGACACAAAATCGACACTACCGCCTATGTTCGTCAGGGAAAATGTAGATAAAGAATTTTTCAAATCGGTCCAGTAGTTTCAGAGCCTATTCAATGCAAACAAACAATCAAATCTTTCCTCTTTATGATATAAGTTTAGATATTCATAGTCATTTTGGTTTCTAATCGATTCGATCGATTTTCATGAAGTTCTAAGGGACCAATCTGAAAGTACGATATACTTTTTTTTTTGTTTGGTTTTGGCTCCACACTTTAGATAATATGCGGCGCCGCAAACTTTTTCGTTTTCACGCCAAAACTCCTACGATATACTTTTAGATTGGTCTGATAGAAATTGCCACAGAGCCACGCTCGTTCTCAGTTATATCGACGGTATTTTGTAAATCATCGCAGTTTTTAGAATTGGACAATTATAGCGGATTTAGGCGACTTTAAAAGTGGTGAATATTAATTAACGGCTGATTAAATAATTTTAATTTGTACCATCAATACTAAAAAAAAAAACTCACCAGGTAACGCAAATATGAACTTGGTCTTCCCTTCGTGTTGGCAGGTGGCAAATGTGCTAGGTTTGCCAGGCTTCATGCGGACGCGACCAAAATGTAGTGTGGCACCGAAATCCTGGACGAAACTTTCATTAGCCATTTTCTATCAAAGAATTGTTAAATCCTACGGACATCTGACGTAAAGTACCTAAAGTAATAAAACTCAAATTTGAAAATAGTTAAATGTACTCACTTAAAAATTATTAAGTAAGAAAATGGTAGTTTATTTTAGTAATAAGTCGCTTAGTCGATCAGTTCGCTCTTATCTGCATTTCTAAACAAACCCTCTCGTTCAACATTCGATAAACTAATCTGTTGTATAAAAAATAAATATTGGTCTTGCTTTCACGCGTGGAATTTTCCGTCAGCGAGAAGTAGACAAAGCATCGTATAGAGCGTTTATGAATATGGTTATTGCAATACCTTCAATAGAACAGGTTTGAGTAGATCTCGTTCGCCCATACTAACTCCGCCGGTACACACGAGGATATCTGCTCGAGAGAGAGCTGAAGATATCCCAGCGACCAACTCGGCGGGAGTATCGCGGGCGATGCCGCAGTCTATACTATTGTAGCCATGCTCTCTGAAAACATGGTTGATGGATCTTATTACAAACGCCATAAGGTTTCGATTCAAATATTTAAATGGATGGTCCATTATCATTAGGGCCGTATATAACTTTTTAGGCCCATGTTGAGCTAAGTTGAAAGTATAATAAAAGCGTTATCAAAAGCGAGTTATTATTTTATTCGATAGAGAGGATAATAATACTATATTTACAGCCGACTTCAAAGAGGATATGCTTAATTCATTTATTTTTTGTTTGTTATCTCATATCTCCGTCATACATTTCACACAGCGCCATCTAGCCCCAAACTAAGCAACGCGCTTGTACTATGGGAACCATCCAATATTTAATATAATTTTTGTTTGTAAATACATATATAGAATACAATATAACACCCAGACACAGAACGTCGTGTTCATCACACAAATGTTTGTCCTGGGTGCTTGAACGATGGAGATTTTTTTTTATATTTCTAAAGACATACTTAGAGATTGGTTCCATAAAAATTTAATTGAAATCGGTTCAGTAGTTTGGTTATATTAATAACTGAAAAAAAAAAAATAATGATAACGTCCAAGTAATTCTCAATATGTAATGAAGGCGATTGAAGTTGTATTAACCACTTTAAAAAAGGATATAATATACCGAGAAACCCACCTCAAAAGCGCTTTCAGCATACTCCTATTAGAGTCCCTGATATGTGCGGGTCGAAGTTTAACATCCGCCGGCTCTTGCAGCTCATTGCCAGTCGACAACAGCGCGATCTACATTCAACCACATACACAATAATTATTAATAATCACACTAAAATATGCTTTATAGCCATATGACAAAAGTGTACAGTGCAGAAACACAATCTGTATTTTTACGTAACTTGTTAAGCAAAGTTATGCTTTAAATGTATAAGCCGAAAGTATAACAATGCAATGTGTTTAATCATTGATAAAAGAGTATAAGCTATATAGTTGCAAGACTAAAGTATCTCTGACTAATCTGCAATTATTATTAAATTTTGGTAATCCATCAAACTATAATTTTTTCGGAAAACTTACATCTAAATATATAACAATAGATATATAATCAACTTATGGCTAATTTAAAGTTTTCACAACTACGTAACTACTTTTATATAGTTAAACAAAAAGAAACCTTATGGAATACTGAAGATAAAAAAATATTAAATTTATTATTTATTATTAAAACGATGCTTTTTACCTTAGGGCATGCCTTCACAGTGACGTTTTGATAACCAGCGCCTGCTAAAACTCCAACTATCGCCGCGTCTAAAAGGTCACCTGTGCAAATAATAATAATAATAATAATAGTCTTTAAATCGAGAGTGAACAGGTATCTTCTAGGCAAGCGTGTTACATCCTAGACCGCATCGTTACTTACCATCAGGTGCGATAGTGGTCAAACGCAAGCCTATCAAACAATAAAAAAAAAATATATATATATAGACGTTTGATGTAAAAAAATCATGATGTATTAAAATTAATATATACCTAGTAAAAATTCCAAATCCGACAAATTGCTTTTAGTAAAAAACGGTTTTTCATATTTTATCTTCTCTATATTATCTTAGTGTGCTAAATATTAAATGGAAGTTCCAAAATTGTATTGTTATAATTGTGTATATTTCTACACCTCTCAAATTGGCAGATGAGTATGTCTACACAAGCTTTACCAATGGCCCAGTACGTGATAGATTATCGTCAGATAGACTGCTCCATAATGTCATCTCTTTCCCTATCCATATCTGTCTCATTCTCAAGCGAATTATGAGAATCATTTAAACTCCAGTAAAAAATTATCGATGGCGAGTATGGATTCAGCGGTACCTCGTAAAACCCTCAAACCGACAACTCATCGTGTTTCGAATCGAGCTCAGCCCTACACCAATTGCTTTTCAAGTTATTTGCTAATTTGCAATCGCTTTTCACTGGTGAAGTAAAACACGTGGTCACGTGCGTAGTTCAGTGCTACGCGAAACTTATCTTGGAGTTCAGAGTGACACTACAACTGTTGTGGGCGGCCGCGGCGCTTAACCTCAGGCGACCAACTAGATTTCCACATCATTCATTAACATTAAAAACATGAGGAAACCGGCATGTACAAGTATCATTAAAATTTAAAGAAAACTGTGATCTATCCACCAACTTACACTTAGCCTATGAGATACGGTATTTTACCTTTATTAACGAGCGTGGCTCCCATGGGTATGTCGAACCCGACCGGTCTGACGTCCTGCTCAGGTTTCGGAGGCACGAGGATCTCTATTTCCAACTCAGTTTGATCATCATCTGACGCTGATATTAACTTAGTATCTTCTACCTGTAAAAAGTTTTTTATCTTATTTCTGATTTTTAATTTGATCGAATTAAAAAATACGAGGAAGATTTTAAACAGCGACATCTCCGCTGTTTTCTGCTATTTGTGAGCGGAACTTAAACAGATAACTTTAAAAGGGGAAAGTTAGGCCATACTTCGGACCATACCACAGAAAATGGGTAATGGTAAAATGGCAGTTTTTTTTATTCGGTACTAGAAGCTCTAGAGCTGGGTACCACTAATAATTTAGTTTAAGCCATCACTACTATTTTCAACTCGGGGTCAATTAATAATAAAAAGAGGTTCATCATAAACTTCTTACTTTCGTAATCGTAATAAACAATACAATTCACTATCATAGCCGCAGATATACTTAAAAATCATTTTTTTGTAGTCACGCAATTAAACATTAGGTATGGGTACCTAATGTTTATTTGCGTGACTAAAAAAAATATAAGATAACAACTTTACGTCACGAAATGTGCTACTTGTTATCATGCAAAACGGCGAAATGAATCTGCTTTAGAACTTCAAAATATCAAAATAACTTTTTCATAACCATGAATATTGGCTTATTAATAAGATTGATTAAGCGATGAGCTGATAAGATGTGTTATTTTTAGCGTAGACTGCCTGATAAATAAATCGCTTTGTCACGAATTCAAGGTTTTCAAGGAGGACCTTTACAACAAAGATCTAGTAACTAGATATATAGTCTATCTAGTATGACCAGCGCGGCGAGTAAAGGATTGCCAAAATAAAGGCAGATTCAGGTATAAAAAGTAATCGACAAGGAGGTTGCAGCGTATTGCCTTTTTTGGTTGCTTTTTAGTTTTAGTTTTGACACAAGAATATGTCGGTTTAGTTTAAATGTAAATTTTTATTATATTTTTCGCCACGTTACCCGCTTCGTTTATATCTCGGACTTTATTATTTACTATTTTACGGAAACACTTACCTGTAAAAAGTATTTATCTTATGATTTTTATGACGACGAGACCTATATATAGGTACCACTATAGGTGCCACTGTATAGTAGGTACTGTATCCTAAAGATTCGCAACATACAGACCTGTACAACGCAGTCAGCCGCCGCCGGTAGCGCGGCTCCAGTGTTGACCCGCGCACACTCGCCCACACAGAGCGGCGCGGTGGGCGCTTCGCCCGCTGTCAATGCGGACCGCACGCGTCTCACGCCGCCGCCGTCGCTCGACATACACGCGTAACCTACAACAATACATCTACTACTTTACTTCACTTTTAAATCGAAATAAAAAAAGGAGGTCATTTCGGTTGTATGATATATAATTTTTTATTTATTTTTGAACTTTGACAGTCTGTGTGGTGTGGTGGTTCAGCAGGTTGGCTCATAACCCGGAGCCGGCGGGTTCGATTCCCGCGGCAGGACAAGTATTTGAGCACAGAAAAAAAAGCGCAAATACTTGTTCTGAGTCTGGGTGTGTGAATTTAACTCCGTGTTTTATAAACATTGGGAAATTATATTTACATCTATATACTTTCAGATAGGTCCCATAAAAATAATCAAATAGTTTGGGTCGGTTTTTAGAAGGATATTATTTACAGTGATGTCAAAGTAACTGCCATTCTGAAGTCAAGCGCTCCAACAATACCTACTGTTATCAAAGAGGTTACAATAGCTTTTCTTTACAGTTGTATGAAGAAATCCTACTTTGCAAACTCATCCTTTAAGAGCAGCTGTTCCAATGAGATCACTGATAAGCCCCCATTAGTCTTGGCCAAAGCACTAAGTTACTAGCGCTGTACTCGATTTCTTATGCATTTTGCAAGTTTCTTGGGCTAATAGTTACCTACGGCAGTTTCACATCGGTCTCAATCAGTGAATGTGAAAATAGCTAAGGAAATAGGAATAATACCCGACTGAGCGTGAAACTTCTGCCCCACACGAAGGCTAGGCTATGAGGCGGAACGCATTTAGAGAAGCGCTTTCAGCGCTGCAATTATGCCATATAAATCAAGTAGCCGTGAGCCTAGCTAGACGTGAAATTAGTATAGCTATTACAGCTATGTACGAGTATATGCGTTAACCGATATAATATGCGGTATCTCGTCCAGTGCACGCTATATTGCACGACTTACTATTCAAACTGAGAAATGGTCCCCAGGCCGAGATTGCCATGTCGTTAGAAATGCAAGAATTTGTTTTGGCTTCTGCTATAAAACATATTACAAAGCCTATCTCCTGTTGTTTTTACTTAAACTTGTCTAGCATTTGACCACACTCTCACCTGATGGGAAGTGACGATGCGATCGAAGGTGTAGAGTGCTAGCCAAGTTAATACCTATTCACTCTTCCCTTGAACACGCCCGGGTCATATTTCGCCGGAAACGCAGACGCTGGCTGTTTACAATGAATCTTGCTTTTTAGATGATAAGAGAACCTATCTATATATACATATATTGTTGACTAATATGTTGCTTATTGCATAACACTCAATTTCAATACACAATATATGTGGTGGAACTAATTGTTTTCGCCTTGCCAGTAGGTATCTTCAATTAGTTAATCATGTCAAATATAGTACCAACATACTTTTTAGTGTTAAAAAACAATGAGAATTTGAAGAAAGTTAATAACCTTTATATTTTCACACAAATTTATTAATTGTGGCATGTACTTACCATCTTTAACCGAAGCAGTAAATGGGGGCATCGGCTCCTTTGCATACAATGTCTGCCCAACTATCTTGCCCAGGCCTTCCTCTAATGTCACAATCTCATAGCTTCCAACCCACTGCTGCATTATGTCATCCACTACCTTCCAAGCATCTGCCATTTCCAGCATTGGGAATGGTGACTCCCGAGGTCTCAAAGCCACCTTAGTAATATCAACAGTGCTACTGTGACGGTGTGGGCAAAGATGACCAAACTGCATAGAATCATGAATAGTTCTGACCTCAGATAGTTCATTATGTATCAGTGATATTGCATGAGTTAAAACTGGTTTAACTACTTCAAAGCATTCAACAACAGCTTTTTTACTACCCGGGAAGTTTATTATTAAGGTTTTGTCTCGAACACCAGCTACAGATCTTGACAACATTGCCATTGGAGTTTTCTTCAAACTTGCTAACGTTATAGCTATGGTGATGGCTGGAACCTCCCTGTGTATGACTGCTTTGGTTGCTTCCGGGGTGACATCTCGAGAAGTAAGCCCTGTTCCTCCAGTAGTCAGAACCAAGTCTAAATTAGTTTCACTAAAGTATTTTAACTCTCGTTCAATGATCTCTTTCTCGTCCGGGATGATGATAGTGTGTAGATTTGCTTCTGGAAACAGTTCTTTAGCAAATTCAGCTAATGCTGGTCCAGATAGGTCTTTTGTAGGGTCTTTGAAACAGGTGTCGCTTATAGTGATCACAGCTACTGCTTTCACCATTGTTCTAAAACATATTCTGCATATTAAAATCGTTAAAAACCAACTGATATTGTAAAAAAATTTTTATTATACTACCCTTAAGTTAAGAAAATTTAATTAAGAAACATGCAACTTTTCTAAATAAGAATTGAATTACTTTTTGTCCTAATAATTATTGAAATGAAAAAAAAAATAGATGTCAACTGAATATGTATAAAATACTTACATATATATTGCTTCCCTTCACTAAACAAAACGCTATAATTAATCTCAACAAATCTTGGTGCCTTTCCAACTGTTTATGAATGAACTGCGTGTAATCAAGAGACCTTTATTACATCACTTAGATAGTTGCGTTAAAAATAACAATTATAAAATGATAACAGCCAAAAGACCGCATCTGCCGGCGCATGTGTTCTTAAAATAAATATTTGTTTGTACTCGCACTTGCAAATATTGTGCAATGTTGGAATGATTGAGTGATATTTTGACATATTGACGTTGACATAATGAATGACAGCTCGGCAGTGCAGCCAACACTAAAAACCTGTGTTTAAAACTAAAGGATGCGTTCGAAATAAAGGAATAGCAATCGACAAGCTTTATATTGCTTCATTCTCGAATAACTGCTGATATACAAAACAATAATTATTTAACATTATTTCTTTTAAAAACAGTCATGATAAAGACATACATACAGATATTAGACATGATTACAACTATAACTGTACTTCCTACTATTATAATTTACATCTACATTAAATAAATTTATTTTTTTCTAAGGTTACTGATAACATGTTGCTCTATTTGTATTATTTTGCATGCATCTATCAGTTTTTGCAAAGGCGCGTATTTATGTAAAGCGCGGGAATTTCCAACAATGATTAGCTTGTGTTTCGCTCGCGTGACGCTTACTGCTAGGCGTCGCTGATCGTTCATTACTTCTCCTTCCTGAAAAATATAAACATATTGCAGTTTAAGAAGCTACAAAAAAGTATAGATACAAAATGGAGGAATGGAAGGCAGAAAATTTTGTTTCTTTGCTCTATAAAGCTTTCATTCTAACTGGGTGTCTAAAGAGAAAGAAGTCTCGCGTGTTTTAATAAGTGATAAGACACGATCTGCCATAACTTTTTATTAACGAGTAGGGCCTTAATTAATGATATGACATATTAATTCCCCGATTACATTCAAAGGCTGTCCTTTTCTGAATCTATGAGGATGGGAAGGACTCTCTCATGTAACATTCATTTCCAGATCAAAAATCACAAATCCAGTCAGCCTTATTTTTATTTGAAACGCATTGTACACTTACCTTGACTTTTCTATCGCCTTGGCCGTCATCTGTCTTCGTGCAGGAGTATATGATGACAGACTTGTCTCTCCCTTGGAACTGGTCCACTGTACTCACTTCAACGGAATGTGGGGTAAGGGAACGTCGCAGAAGGGACACTTGATCGCGGAAAGGCGCTATGACGCCAATGTCTGTGGTTCGTATGCCACCCTGGAAATAGCATCTTTGTTAAGTCCATGAATATTTGAATTGTGTATTATTATTATGCAACAAAGGCCCTTCAATTCGCTTTGGCGAGGATAAGATGTTGATCCCGGGATTTTTCATAGGCCAAGAGATATTAAGCCAAATCAGAAGGCTTTAGGAACTAAAATTCTGGGACCAGGGTGAATTTGCTTCATGGCATCATTAAGCTCATCTCAAGAAAGACACCTCTAATATGTTAACCTATTTCATAAGCACCATATATGAAAGAGTAATTTGACATTCACTAACCTCTTTTAAAGCTTCTACCAGAGTGACCACAACCAGAGCCTCATCTTCATTCGTACATTTATTATTAACATCGGCGGCACAGTTATTTACAGCGTCATTGGAAGCCATGTCCAGAAACAAAGCCGAGTATTCCGGGTCTGGGTTACAGGCGTACTGTAGCCATTGTGATTTGGTGAAGAGTTGAAGTTTCTGTGTACAATGAAACGTTTATACAGTGCCACTAACTTATCAGTTGAGCTAAATTTTATTCTGTCTCTTTCCAAAAGTTAAGAGAAAGGCCTTATTGTAATTAAATGAAGGGGGACTGCACAAATATGTTGGTATAATGCGTTTCATTGAAAAAACGGTTCTGATGAAAGCAGGAAAATATTGTTTTTCTACTTCCACCATAGCAATAGAAATGTCTCCTCATCAGATCGTTTTACACGTCATATGGCACTACCGTGAAATTGAACACGTGAGTAGTTTGAAGATTCTAACTAAAAGTAAGACAGCAATAGGACAGAAAGAAAGAAAAGGCATTTATTTGCTCAACAATTTGTAACAAGTTTTAGTCACTAGCTCCTACGGTAGGATGAGACTGCGGGAGCTAGTTCACTTCGAGATTCAAATATTACGAATAAGTTTATTTGTTACCGTTTAATTTGATAAAAGGATATTTTTGTGGTGTTCATAAATCAATGCATTTTAGCTTACATTATAATAATGTAACGTTCCAACATTTTCATATTTTGGATAAAGTTGCTCAATAAAGAAGGGTATTAAACGCGAATTCAACTAATCTAATGTCAAAATCAAACCGCACTTAATTACCTTAATATCAAAGTTCAGTCTTGCTTGTGCGACCTTTTCGTCTGCGCATTTCAGTCTATCCTTGTAGGCCACTTTATTCGCGATATCAGCAAGCGGCTGATTCATTCGGTACTGCAACTGCAGGGTAGATGTCGCGTCTTCTCTCATTAGTCTGTGGAACAGGCTGTCTTCCATTCCGAGACGTCTGCATAAAAAGTACGCATTAGACATTTTTAATAAATCGTGCATTATTTACTTTAACACATAAAAAATGCATCTATTCAAATATTCTGTCGACATTTACTTTATTGATTTAAAAGAAAACTCAGTCTTTGCCTGTAGGTGCGACAACGCAAGCGCAGGTTTCACTTATAAATCCATTGACATGCAGTACGTCATCATCTGATAGAGTTTGATCCTTAGTTGTTTGAAGTTAGAGCTTCAGTTTGAATGCAACATTAATTTTAGTTTGAAAACTATCGTGAGTATGAGTTATGACACATTTTGTAAGATAAATAACGGCTAAACTCACATCAGTTAAAAAGTCGTTAATACTCCGACCAGGTTTCGGACATATTCGATGTCCTTCTTCTGGGAGCCAGTTACTAACGCAAGCCGCGGCGGCTAGCTCCCAGGAGTAACTGGCTCCCAGAAGAAGGAAATCGAATGTGTCCGAAACCTGGTCGGAGTAATTTCGACTTTATAACCGACGTGAGTTTAGTCGTTATTTGTCTTACAAAACATTAATTTTATTGTCATTAATACCTATGAAACAACTCTTTATATAAAAGCCTTATTTTTAACTGTATTTTTATAAGCACCTGGCAGCCCGACTTCTAACCACTGGTGGTAACTGTTCAGGATCCCCCACCAGAACAAATCTCTTAGCGGCGAATAACGGACGGAGCACTGTACATTGTAATACCTGAAATTAAAAACATGCGTTAGTTTTTGTACTACTTATGCCCGTCTGCACTAACGTTTAGCAGCTCATAAGTTCGCACTTATAATCCCTACCCCCGGTTTCTTGTAAGTTTGAGTCGTGTCAAGTCAACATGCCAAATACTGAACGGTCATTGGTTGAGACAGGCGATGATCAACATTCAACCAATGAGCGTTCAGTATTTTGTCTGCCAAGTTGACACGCATTTAAACTTATACTAGAACCCGCTGGAAAGTGTTGATTCAATAAACCTTAGTGCACACGGGCATTAAACTTACAGTCTCTACAGCTACAATTAAATGTAAATTACAGAGGGTTACAATTCTATTTCTTTCGACAACGCCATTGCTTTTCTTTCGTTAACCAGTATAACACCTGTATTTATAGATGGTAAACCACCTATATATAACTGAAACAAAATATAAAACTGAAACGTCTGTCTGTTTGTGGCTTTCACGCAAAAACGGCTAAATCGATTTGAATTTAAATTTGCACGCAAATTGCTAATACTACCAATGGCATGGCTTACTTTTTATACCGGTAAATTGAGAATTCCCGAGGTAAAACAGGGCTTGGTGATATACTGCAGTCGGTTGCATTACAGAGATAAATTAAAGTTGTATATATGATGAGCGCGGCCGTTTATATTCCAATCACACTCCTACTAAACTTTCAGTCATCAGTTCATCGGTGAGAAAAGAATATTCTGAAGCGTTTCTCAGACCAGCACCCCTACCGCGTAACTGTTCTGGGAATCGGCTTCGCCTGCCATCCCGCACGCGCCAATCAACAAGTTCACGAGTGCGAGCAAGAGAGAACACGATTACCATCTCCACCAGACTTACGCGGTAAGGCCCTAGTTTTTAATGGATAATAGTAACCATAAAGTATGATTCTGCGATGACCAAATGCGATGCGATATCGTATTTTGTGCTGATGGAATATAAGCTATGTACTTACCAATCTTCTCTTTCTTTAGTGACGTTAGCGTGAGCAAAACAATTTTTTTTTTTAGATTTTATTATAAAATTAATATATGTGGATATTTCACACAGCGCCATCTAACCCCAAACTAAGCAAAGCTTGTTCTATGGGAACCAGACAACTGCAAGAATACATAGATACTTTTTGTTTTGTAATTATATACATAGAATACAATATAACATCCAGACCCAGAATAAATATCGATGTTCATCACATAAATGTTTGTCCCGGGTGGGAATCGAACCCACAACCTACGGATCAGAAGGCACGGTTACTACCAACTGAGCTATGGGGCTAGTAGAAATGTTTCCAGACATTTACTCTTACAGCCTTATTAATAAACACGAACTAGCTTTAGACTAGTTACACCATCTTTTGTCTCTTTCGATCAAGCTAAATATTTCAGTAGCAAAAAAAGGACAAAAGCTGAAGTAACTAATCCGAGACTAATACCCGTTTATTAATAAGGCTGTTAGTGTAGTATTTGTATAGATAGGTACCTGTGTAGCCTCATCGACGATGCAATAATCGAACGCAGTTCTTGATAGCATCGCGTGCGCTGCTCCTAAGCAAGTCACTCCAACAACGTCCTATGAAATAAATTAATATTTTTAATAGATTTATTATTTAATATGTAAAGTCAAAAACAAAGTCAAAAGATTTATTGCAAATAGGCTATTTTTAGCACTTTTACAAGTCAAAATTATATTACGTACTTAAAATTAAGTTATTGTGCTAAGCATATAGAATTACAAAGTGCTAGCTTGCTGTAGTCTAGACTATAACAAACTGTTCATGAAATTAGATCTTGAAATAACCGATCTCAACATTATACAATCAGACCCCGACATATACAATTATACATAGCATGTGTTTGCAAATCAATTTCATAATAACCACTATGACCATTATCATTCCAAGCTGAGATGGGCGGGGAGATGACAAAATTGGTTATCGGTTTTTCAAGTGTCAGTTTGTTCAAGAGTTTGAGCGTGCTTCTAAAAAAGTTAAAAAAAAAAAAACTTCACTGTAAAGTGTCTTGTAGCTTTTTCTTTAGATGTGTAATCAAAGCTTCAGATCGGAGTTTTCTGTTCTGCATTGTGACTTTTGCTTGCACCAGTAATGAGGAAGAGAACTTCTTTTTTACAAACTCACATATTGTACCTTGCTATATAATATTTGACACAAGCACTTTGTAATTTTATAAGCTTAGCAACTAACTTGATTTTATGTACTTAATATAATTTTGACTTGTAAAAGTACTAAAAATAGCCTATTTGCAATAAATCCTTTGATTTCGACTTTCCATAGTGCATGTTAAATATTTTACAACACGGAGAGACAAAAAAAGTTACGGGTATAAGACAGTAAGTATATATATGTTGGACATTATTCCGTGCGTACCATAGAATCATAAAGCCTCCCCAACTGCTCAGGGGTTTCGCACGAAGCGATCAGCGCTTGTTCGCTGCGCTGCAACAGAGATGGCGCCACGCGAGCGGACGATCCAAGCCGCATCACTTTTAATGTGGCTGGTAACCTGAAAAATAGTACCTAATATACAGGGCGTCTCAGTGGATCAAAACCAATAGCAGTACAGGCATTCTCTTTAGTGATAACCAACTAACATTAAGAAATCGCAATTTTCAGGGGCTGGTAAATGCAAGCAAAGATGTAGCCTTTCTTGTACCAATTTTAATCAATGAATTAGCTACCTAATCAATAAATAAGTGTTATAACAAAACGATCATTTCATGACCACATTATTACATCAACATTCATGTATGTTTTTTTTAATTCTGCTTTACCACAATCTCCTGGCTCCGTGCTCTTTTTTAATATACTGCTTACATATTTGTTTTTTATATTATTTTCTTTAACAAAATCAATACAGGACGGACTTATATATTTTTTCTTACAGTTTTGGACACTATATAAGTATCGGGAATATAAATTAATTTATTTCTATTTGCGTATACACCACGAGCAGACCAGCTTGCGGGAAGTAGCGCCAGCCCACGAGCTTTCATGTTATATTACACAATAGTAACTAGAGTTCATTATATTAACTATCTAATCTTATACATATTATATGTATATTACTTAATTCAATTGTAATATTTTACAAGAATGCCTGTTGTTTACAATCTTACTTGTTTAAAATCAGAAATCGAACATTCTTGCATTCCAGAATTTCATGAAAAATTCTAAAAGTATAAAAGGGATCACAATCGATATAGTTGGTAATAATTTTACCTAGTTAGCACAGTATCGACCGCAGAGTGCGTGTGAGCCGTCACAAGAACCCGATGCTTCAAAGCAACCAGCATTTGTATCAGCACGCTTATTGTCTGAGTTTTACCTGAAATTAAGAAAGTTAGGTTTTTTAACATTGCGTTTGACTACATTTCATTTGATGGAAAACGAAGATAAAAGGAAAGGGAAGGAAGATGGGTCGACGATGAATCACGCCTGCCCAGACGGTTCCGATTTTATCTTGTTTTGAAAACGCGTATACATATATATGTTGCAAGGAAAACTGATGCCGGGAGTCCATTCCACACTTTACTGTTCGTGTGTGATAGATAAGGTACTAATGAATAAAAGTTAAGTTTTTTAATTCAAAATCATCGTACCCATATCTTTAAACTGTTTACAGTACGTTTGTTAATAGTCTAATCCCATCTGTACTAAGTCTATCAAAATACAACTTAGCTAAGCAACACTTTCCCGGGTTCACGTATACGCTAACTAAATTTGTGACAATTTGGCAAACCAAATATTGAACGCTCATTGGTTGCATGCATCTCAACCAATGCGGGTACATTTACATTTGTACACGAATTTTTTGAACGTATGAGAAACCAGGGGGGAGGGGCAGTGGCGTAGCTTAGTAACCAAAGGCCCCGGGGCAAAAAATAAACTAGGGCCCTAATTAAACTATTTAAAATCGTTTGTTCCGTATTCGTCGTGTTCCGAATTCGACGTTCCAGATTTATTGTACTCGGTTGATTTATATTCCGAATGTGGGAAAAATTAACTAGTTCAATTTACAGTTTGTAAGTCAGTCCGAGGGCCCCCTGAGCTTGGGGGCCCCGGGGCACTGACCCATCTAGCCCTCCGGTAGCTACGTCACTACGGGGGGAGGGGGATAAGGGCGAACTTAGGAGCTGCCAAACTTTAGTACAGATGGGTTGCTTTGAGCATGGTTATAAAATTCTTAGACCAAACACGATGAAGGTGTTACTTACTTACTTACTTTTTACCCTTACTGCCCCGTCTAATTCATCTTATATGTACACTACCTTTACGGCATAAAGATATTTTCCTTACCAGTGCCAGGTAACCCCTGGAGCAAAGCGTAGTCTTTCGCAGTGATAGCTTTCAGCACCGCCCTCTGTTGTTCTATGTTCAATGAACGCATGAGTTTTGCGCCGAGACGGCCCACTACGCGGGGTAGTTTCTTTTCGAACTCTGGCGCGGATTTGTCTATTATTAATCTAAAAGGTAAATCATTTTTAAAAATTAATAAAAAAAAATCGTTTTGTTGATTTTGTCCATCTGGGAACGGCCTCATCAGACAACTTAACTGCTCGGATTAGTTGGTAACATTGGACAGCGTCACCAACTTATACAGTTACAAGCAATAATGAAATCATGACTGATAGAGAATTGCGTGACTGATGGACGCATTATACGGTAGATTACTCGTCAGTCATAGCCGTGACTGAAGTAAAACTGACAGCATATCTTGGATTTTCAAGTTGGCTAATATATTTACTAAATGATAGGACTTTTCTGCAAAGTTCGTCTAGGTACCACCACTTTGCCAGTTATTCTGCCGCCAAGCAGTAGTGTGCAGCAAGCACTATTGTGTTCCGTTAGGGCATTGTAGTTAGTGAAACTCCTGGGCAAAAGAGACTTTATGACCTAGTCTAATAATCCTATTGCATAGACTGTGGTGAGGTCTCGGGAGGACATGCGCAGTTTAGTGTTACGCCAAACATTTAAATTTTAGAGTTCCCAGGCACTGCAGCTGTAATTGGTGATCATCAGGCGAACGTTTACATTTCTAATTCACATTTACGAAATATTATTTCTATTTTTATATACATATTTTTAACAGTTTCTAAAAACATCAACAGGCAAATGCACAAACTTTATACCACTGTGTTTTTTTGAGTTATCCCGCTAAATCTCTTACTTTTCCGGGATGAAAAATATCCCTATGTTCATTTTGGCGGTTTTAGAATCTATGCACAAAGTTTGATTGAAATCGGTGGTAAAAGTTGATTCAAGCCATACAAACTGACACCACGTTTCACTGGATTTGTAGGGAATACGTAAATATTTATACTCACTTTCTCAGCCTATCAGCCCGTTCACTATCTTCCATGAGCACTCCCAAGTTGGTCAAGTTCTGGACAGTTGTAGCGTACGACTCATACGTATCGATATGATACAGGGTCTCTTTATTCTGGCGACGGCTAAGATCACTGGGAATTTTAAGATATTAATAATAATAACGCCCAACGATCACACACATTGATCCTGGACCCTAAGATTCCCTGTGTGTGTGTGTAGGGACCCAGGAACTACAAGGACCATGATCCCACAACACCCAGACTCAGAACAAGTATTTGCGTTTTTTTTCTGTGCACAAATACTTGTCCTGCTGCGAGAATCGAACCCTCCGCCTTCGAGTTATGAGCCGACCTGCTCAACCACACCACGCCACAGAGGCTGTCCAAAATTAATTTAAGTCTATGGTTCCTTATACTGTTTGTCCATTGTAACACTGTCTCTATCTATTTTCAAGTTCCTTTTAAAGCTATGAAGGTTGAACCGATCTTGGATGAAGTTTAGTATATACATAGTTTCAACCATGAAAAAAAAAAAAAGTTTAGTATATACATAGTTTCAACCATGAAGAAAAAAAAAGGAAGAAATAAAATACATTTATTTGGGATGATTCTCAATAAATGAAGCTACCAATCTTGAAGTTGGTTGTAAAAGGTGAAGGATAAATTTGGACATGAGATCACTTGTCGTGGTAGATTAAGTAAGTAAAGCACACCCGGGCTTTAGGGATGCACTGCTTCAATACTCGTCCATGATTCAAATTTTTCCTTTACAGATGAATTTGTAATTTTGAATACTATTATAAAAATCATAAAAGTACATTAATACAGGACATAAAAAACATTACATTCTTACACACAACATATAAAACAATAATGAATGTAATGTGATGCTGTTGTAATGATGGTAATGTAAATGTAATGGTACAAAATGTTGCGTGACGTCATAATATAGGTCCCAAACCCGAATGACGAGATGAACAATAAAATTAGCATACTTTATATTGCGACAAACAGCATTACTATTGTGTAGTAGAGGCAAAAAAATCGAATGGCGCGAGTAATAGTTACCGTTCTAAAAGTATGTGTATTTCTTTCTGATTCGTTAGTGAAACGACGCCCGCGGCTATCCACGGCCTTTTGTGAACGCTGACAATTGAAAAATCGCCTTCTTGCGGACCGCTTGTCGATTTCGCATCTTCATTACTACCTAGAAAGAAAAGCATTACGGAAACTTAGAAACCTTACTAATAATATCAGGCTTCGAGCATAAAGCGTCAGAAGAGGTTTTGAAATATCAGTTGGAAAGAAAGGTAACAAGATAAATTAAATTATTTTTTTAATATACCAATGCAAGCTGAATTTTACTTTATTGCGGTGTAGCAAGTCACTATTTACTTTAATGTGTCTGCGGCGCTGTAATGTTTTCTTTAATATTATTCATTATTATTCATGCGTAAAATCATTTTTTCTTACCGTTTTCAGTGCTTGTTCTTTCAAAGACGTGCTGATATCTGTCTTGCGATTGTTTAACTGATTTTAATACTAGCTTAGACGCGCATGTGCCGCGTTTAACACTGAAATAAAACATATAAGCTACCGATGAATATTTATAGAAAGAAAAGAAAGTAACTACATTTATTCAAGACATTACACAACATTACTGTGTGATGTCTTGAATGCTTTGAATGAGTGCTTGTTTGTAAAAATTTACAAACAAGATCTCATTCAAGACAAATCGCACAATAAAAGAAGAGAAACAAAAAATATGTTGCGTGACGTCAGGATATCAGGTCACGACTCAGCATGCAATTAAGATCGTAGGACCATAGATTTATATGTAGGAGGATGTATTTACAAACAAAAAGTATTGTATCAGTTATCTGGTTCCTATAGTAAAAGCTTTGCTAAGTTTGGGGCTAGATGGCGCTGATAAATTTATTTATTTATAATACTTGTAATAACCGTTTCTCAACACTATCGGTCCATAGAGCGTGTAAAGGAGCCATCTTCATCTGTCCTCTCTCTTCCATTTTAAGCAGCGCGGTCCATTTTAAGAAGTAGTCGATATGCGCCGAGCTGAGGTGTCCTAGGGCTTCGCCCCGAAGTTTTGAGAGCGGGTGGCATTCCGAAACGCTGGGGCCGTCAGTATGCCTACAAGCACAACATTACTCAGAAACGTTATTTATACTTTAATAGGTGAATTAAATTAATTTAAATTAAAAAGTTAATGTTAGTGAATGATGTGATGAGCTAGTCGTTCACCTGATGTTAAGTGACACGGCTGCCCATATCAGCGTCACACGGAACTCTAAAATATAAAGTTTTGCGTGACACTGCGCTGGGCACATCATCCTGAGACATCAGCACAGTCTGGTAATTAAGTAAGTCAGATTAAGTAAGTAGTTAGGTAAGTCAGATTACTCGACTGGAAATGAGATCATAAAGTCTCAATTGCCCAGTAATTTCACTAGCTACAGTGCCCTTCAAACCGGAACACAGTAGTGCTTGCACACTACTGCTTGGCGGCAGAATAACTGGCAAAGCGGTGGTACCTACCTAGACGAACTTTGCAACAAAGTCCTGCCACCTAATAAGTAGTAATTTACAATTGTCAAGATGGCGACATTAACATTAAACAAAGCAAAAACAATGTTATACCGGCCGATAGATGGTGCTAAACTAAAGAAGTTTTACTTCAGTCGTGTGGTCTAAAGGACACTCGTTTTTTATTCTATCTATTTAGAATGAACACAAAGTTTTCCTTACCAAAGGTGTATCGAACAAAGGGTGAGGTAAGCGCACTTGGCGCAGGCGTTCTCATGATGTACTGGATCGGGCAACCTCTGTTGTAGTAGCACTGACGCGTCTTCTATGTCTGCTAATTGTTCTGAAGAAATATATTTTTTTTATAATCTGCAGACATTGTTAATGTTTTGTATTGATCTGGACTAATTGTTTACTTTAAATAGATAATTCATTAAGCAAAATTGTATGTTAAGTAATATTATTTAAAATAGTGTAATTGTCAATTGTCAAAGGAAGCTGAAATAAATAATTAAATAAATAAAGAAAAATAATAGCGCGACTATTAATTATAGTACTTATAGACAAAGCTGATCACGCCGGCATGTGGGAAAAATACAAAAACATAAAGTGTGAGCTTGATACAAAAGATGGGAGAAACAAAGAGAGACATACCTGGGTCTACAATCTCTGGTCCATGCGCTAGATGTTGCGCGAGTTGGTTCCGGAGCATGACGAGATCACGCCGTTCCGGGTACCCGCAACTAACTTCACGCAAATCTACCTTTTCCCTGAAAATATTAAGAGGTGTTATCAAATTCATAAATTTATTTCAAAACGGCTTATTTAAATATTTATTAATTTATTATGAAACACTAACAGTATATATATGTAATATTATCTATAGTAAATACATCTTAAACTAATACAATTTTTTTCTTAAATACTCTTAACAGGTTTTTTGTTTTACAAGTCAAAATTATAATATTTAAATTTTTAAAGTCATTTTAATTATTTAAGTTATTGTTGTAAGCATATAAAATTACGAAGTGTTTTTAACTATTGTTCATTGATGATCTCACTACCGGAATGGAATAAATAAAAGTTTTATTGTTACTTTTCACCACATATATTATCCTCGCGAACCGAACACATAATCTCTAAATATATATAATTCAAAGGTGACCGACTGATTGACTGACATAGTGATCTATCAACGCACAGCCCAAACCACTGGTAGGGTCTGGTGGTAATTTGGCATGCAGGTAGATGTTATGACGAAGGCATCTGCTAAGAAAGGATTTTTCGAAATTCCACCCTTAAGAGGGTGAAATGGGTGGTTGAATTATTTTCCCATAGGCCACGCCACGGGCGAAGCTGCGGGCAGAAGCTCGTTCACAATATAAAATGAGTAAGCCCGGGGTATGTGAGGACACGCGTCACCAAAGGCTACTCTTATGAAACTCTCTTATTTAATTATATCACGCGCCCCTTATATAGGTCGGCGCTGGACGTCAAGAACGTAAACAAACGTGTGTCCCTAGTAGGGACTCCCTACATATTTATATCAAGCCTTTGTGGTATGGTGGTAGAGCAGGTCGGCTCAGAGCCCGGAAGCGGTGGGTTCTATTCTCGCGATAGGAGAAGTGTTTGGACATAGAAAAAAAAGCGTAGATACTTCTGAGTCTAGTTGCTGTGGGACCAAGGTCCTCGTAGTTCCTGTCTATATACAGGGCATTCTAGTTAGGATCCAGGATCTGTGTATGTGGTTGGTAGTATTTTTATTTTTATTAAAGTAAATAATTTACAGTCTATTGAGAACTTGTTTTAAGTAAAAGTAGAAGGGCTGATATAGGGAAGGGCAAGACAAGCTAGATAGGCGGGCGATAATTATCTAATTATAATTAGATCAGCCATATCAAAGGCAATAGGATCACAGAATATTGAATGTCAAGATGTTACTAGCGCGTCGATGATTCAATAACTTAACTAACCTCAATTAAATTGACGAACCTCAACTAGTTTGATAATCTCAACTAATTTACCTAATCTTGACTAACCTCAACTAAATCGACTAATCCCAAATAACTTGACTAACCTCAACTTACTTGACTAATCTCACTAATTTGACTAAAATCAAATCTAATCCCAACTAACTTACCTCAAATAAAGCAACAAGCCTCTCTGCAGAGCATGTGTGGGCGACTCGTTGTTCTGAATGCTCAACATCATTCCATACAACACTAGTTGACCGCGATGTTCCGCTGACACCGAGGCTTTTCCGCTCTTTAACTCTAGAGGCACTACTGCTTTTTCTCTACCTGCGTAAAGAAGCAGGAGTTATGTAATATAATAATATATGAAAGGAGTTTAGACGGATTATTCACAGATCCTCGACCAATGGAAGATATAGGGATATAGATATAGGCAAATCATTGAGTGCCATGTAAACCTGTTTATATATATGGCGCTCAACGATTTGCCTAAGAATGCCGCTTTCTCGAATTCCCCAGTCGCAACAGTTTAATTTTTTCAATGCTTTTCATACCTTTATGATTGTGAATGGTAACTTGCAGCGTGGCATCAATCTTTCCCTTCAAGCCCAATTCAGGGCAACATAGGTTTTCTTCAATATCCAATACTTTATCTACATAGCCATTCCAGTTGTCTTTTTGTACTTTCTGTAATCACAAAGAAACGGACTACTTCTATATCGTGAAGGTAAATTACCAAATATTCGTAAGACTAAAGTCCATCTTTCTTTCAAGCTTCGTTATAGTAAAGCCCAAATTTTCGTAATGATAAACCATTATACTTTAGTAAAGATAAAGAGCCAAATTATAATAATGAGTATACATACCTGCTTAACTATTATACTGACATAAGCAAACAGATGGGCGATCACGTAACTCGATTGCTACACAAATTTGTATGAATTTGACAGTTTGAATATGCAGTTTATGTGCATAGTTAGTATAGAAATTTCTCCTGTTGCATTGCAATCAAAGTTTCTTGGTCACCCCCTGGTTTGAAAATAAAATATCAAACGTACTTATCACCCAGCCACAAAACACAAAACATTCGTACAGATAAAGTTCCAAACGACTCCTCCATCCACGAATTCCTCCATCCAGTTTCATAACCTAAATAGATCAACTTCCTTACCCGATTATCACCTGGCTTCTTTTGCACATAGTTCTGCATAAACTCAGCGAGCGGTGCTACATACATCTGCATATTGGTCCTTGCTTCTTCCTCACTCAGTCCAGCGTCATGTAGCATTTGAACAGAATCCTTTATAATCATGTCGGTTTCTAGGCGGAGACGGGCCAGGGAAGCGATGTTCTGTGTCAGCGCTTTTTGTACTAACTCATGGATCAGGATACCAATTGTCATCTGGAAAATGGAAAAAATCTTCCAACGTTTTGTGGAGGTTTCCAGAAGTATCGTTATAATAGAAGTATCGTAAAGAAATTACATTTCATTTTGTAGGACTTAGCGTTATGTCTAAGAAATGAGAGAGATAGGAAGAAAATGAAAATGAGAGAGATAGGAGGAAAATGAAGGGTCTGATGTACCAGGAGAGTTATTAAACTCATTGGTACTTATAGCTTCAAACTTAAAATGCGTCACGTAATATATCAACCGCAAGCCCTCATTATCACTGAAAATGCAGCTCATGAGCTACTTACAGCAGTATTAGCAGAGTCTATCCCCTTCCACCGCTCTTGCAGTATCGCTTTTCGCTTACAAAACACTCCAGCAACTACACTTGTGCTGGATATAAGGTGGTCCGGTCGTAGCACCAACAAGCCTGAAGTATTTCCTACAGAGTATCGACCTGACGCATCACGGGTGGCGAATACACTTATTGTATTTCCTGGAGATAGGGGTGTGTCTAACCTGAAATGAATTGTGAGTTTTGTTCAGTGTAAAGTTGATTGTGTAGATACATCGCGATTTACTCTGCACTGGTTTGTATGAGGCCCCAGCCTTGTCATGGTCATATTAAACAACGTAATTTAGACTGCAAAGTTGTTTCCAATTAACATAGGTGGTAAATTTCTTTGTTTAAAATACAGTGACATTCATGGTTTCCCTAGCCCTAGATAATGAGCACACCCCAGAAAAAGAAAGTAACATAACTTCCTTTCCAAAGACCTAACCTAAGTAGGTATGAAGATACTTTTACAATAATCTTTCTTTCTCTTTTTCACCATCATCATTTAGAACCAATTAATACCTTCAGTGTAGTTCTCGGTCAACTTACAAGTGGCGCCACCAGTGAAACTTTATATCTCGGGAACATGATGATGGAGATGATTTTATCTCATATAAACTTGCTACTAAAATATTCAAGGCCATTAATTTTTTTTATCTCTTACCAAATCCCTTCAACATGGCAAGTTCCTTTGTTACCACTGGCATTCTTTAATTTTAGTTCAATTCTTGCTTCATGATTATTCACAGTTAATATTTCACATCGCTGGAATGCACTGAGATCCAAGTCTTCAATGTTATCCTGCAATCAAAAAATTATTAGAGCCTTTTATGTGTCTGTAAGCTTGAGTAGTAGGACAAGTGCTATTTTTAAATTAGGTTGAGGCCTGCCTTAGGATCTATTTGCACTGCCACGGAACAAAATGAAGTGAATAGCATAATGAACTTTATAAAATAAAAGAATAAATCCTG
This sequence comes from Ennomos fuscantarius, assembly GCA_905220475.3. NCBI lineage: Eukaryota > Metazoa > Arthropoda > Insecta > Lepidoptera > Geometridae > Ennomos > Ennomos fuscantarius. The sequence continues at coordinate 7,444,725 of HG992044.1, forward strand.
AACACTCACGAGAACGTAGAAAGACACCTGGAAAATAGGCGACCTATTTTTTTTAGCCATACAAGTTTTATATATTACATAATTGATATTTCATTATGCTATGTATATACAACTCCATTCGTTTCCATTGCATTCTATGACGATTTCGATTGCGAAATCTGCGACTCTGTATCTCATGGGAAGTTTTGATAACAGCAGACATATTTCCATATCACATCAAAGATTTAGTTTTTTTTTTTATTACTTTACCTTTCGTCAGGACAGTTCTTATACAATGTGGTGTTAGTGTTATAGCAAAAATACATAGATTCAACTAAGATTTTGTTCATGTATTTGGCTTGAAAAACATGATCTACCTCAGCTGGAAGGGTCTCTCAATCACGTAAGCAAGGCTAGGCTAGGTAATCATATAACTTGACTGCAACCGATATAAATGTATGGATTTGACAATTTCAATATGCACCTTATTTGCATAATTACTAAGGAAATTTTCAAATTCAGAATGGAATTTCTCCTGATGCATTGCAATTAAAGTTCCAATGATCACCCCCCAGAGCTCAAATTTTTATTCCCATTTATAAACACCATAAGAGTAAAATGGTGTATACATGATATTATGTCAAGGTGACTTCAATTAGTTCTAAAAATAAAAATAATAAAATATTTTTCCTTTTGTTGCATTTTCTTACGCCAATGAAAATGCAACAAAAGGTTTATGATGTGACCATTCATTGGTCAAACGCTTTTTCCAGGGATGAGATATATTGATTGCTACAGCTTATGCTACCCGTGTTGAAGAATCTGGAGTGCTGGTATAATACAAAACCAAACCTCTTCAATATCACCCAATTCCCATTCATCTTCAAACATTTCTGCTACATCTCCATTCCCAAAGTTCAAAGCTTTTACAGTAGAGCCACTTTTTGAAGGTGAGAGGAGTATTGGAAGAGTCTTCTCAGGTGTTCCCAAATTTTGAATAGGAGAGCAATGAAACTCTGTAAATTAAAATTCAAAATTTAAGACCTGGATAGTGTTATATAATCCATGGTCCAGGCATACAGAAAAAGTTCTATTAACATGAAAGGGCTTTGAATATTTTGGCATATCTACTGCTTGCCATAAATTTTTTCTTTAAATTAGTGGCCACTCATATGACCTATATCAATCAATCAGCTAGTAACTGATATAGAGATGGGTGGCTGCTATTTTGAAGAAAAAATAATAAAGTGGACAGTGGGTAAAACTAAAATATTCAAAATACAATACTAAAAAAATATTCAAGTCCCTTTCATATTACTAAAGCAGTCTATACTAAATCTCCAGTGGGATTGTGGAAAAATAAATGATAAGTATAAAGTAAAAATAGATTTATCATTACCATTTTTGCTTGTTAATGGCCATTTTTACCAATAATAATCATATGACTTTTGTTCTTAAATACAGCAAATCAAATATTGCAAATATCTAAATTATTCTATACTACACAAATCAGTTTAACTCAGAGCATATTTTTCAAAATATGATTATTATGTACTCGGTCCTTTTTTAACATATTGTATAAGGGGCCATTCAAGTATTACGTAAGCACTGTGGGGGGTCTTTGCTTTGCTTATTTTGGATGACATGGGGGGTATGGGAGTCTAGATGATGATGACGTCATCGGTAGTTATTTACCTTTAAATACAAATAGCAACCCTCACATTGTCTTTGCTTGAAACACTAAACATTGTAATTATAATATTTAAAAAACAATACATTAATTGAAAAATGTTTATGTAAGCATGGGGGAGGGGGGTAAGTGCTTTGCTTACTTTTGCTGACAAGGGGGATGGGGCTTAATAATTGTAATAAATCTGCTTATGTAATACTTGAACGGCCCCCAAGCAGAAATATATATACTTTAACTTATTACCTTTATAAGGGGTTTTATTAGGAGTGACATTCTTTTTTCTTTTATAATTATGTTCATCAGTTCTAGCATGATTTTTGTGAGGTGATAACAGCTCATTGTCATGATCTGTGTGAACTCTTGTTTTAACATTATTATTTCCACTATCATCAGTTATAGGGGTAAGAGGTCTTCGAATTGATTCAGTTTTTATCCCAAAAGCATTTTCTTCAAACCCACTTGACTCTATCGGCTTAAACTTTTTGTTTTTACATACTTGAATCATTTGCTTATCAGAACACTTTGTAGGTGAGACTGGATGCAGCTTTAGACTTAATTTTCTGGGTGACTTGCAGCCATTGCAACCATTTTCTTTATTAGGTGACTTTATGGCTGAAATTTTAGTAGACCTATATGGAGGAGAACCATTATGAGTGTCAGTTTTTAGTTTTTTTGGAGTTTCGTCTTTATTTCGCGATCTAGCTTCATTTTCTCCATCCAATAACCCTATCTCATCTAAATATATAGGTGATGAAGCCTTTCGTTTAGCTGATTCCTTGTTATCATTTTCAGAAGGATTCTTGATAGGATGGTTTACTTTTTGGGTGTTATTGTCTCTAGAATGTTTGAAGAAGCTTAATAATGACTTTTGGTTCTTCAACGGGCCAGGTGGCGCCTGAAAAATGAATAATTGTTTTAGTGCCACAACCATGACGATAAAAATAAGAAATCATATCCATGAGAACGACTTATCAACACAAATACCTTTTTCAGACTTAACGCTCTTGGCATTTTAAATCACATTCTATCATAAGTAAAAACAAAACGATATAATTGATTAAAATTAAACAAAAAAAAATATTTTTCTATCCCGCGAGCATCGTGTAAGACAAACTGCACAAAACTCAACTGCGAGCAATTACCAAACGGCACCACTACCGTCTGCAGCACCAACTGCACCAAAACTGCACTGCGCGCGAAAAACTGACGTTGGTTTTGACAATTATTACAAAACCTTTGACGTTCAAGATGTATCCTCTGCTTAGCCTGTGGATCTTTCCTTGAATGATGTATTTAACCTATGGGCTGTATATAATCAGTGTCATTTTGCCGTCAAGCAGTAGTGCGCAAGCAATACTGTGTTCTGGTATAAAATACCCTTTCGTTAGTGAAATTACTGGTCAAATGAGACTATGACCTAATCCCTGTGGGAGTGTCTCAGGATTTTTTTTGCTACAGAATATTCTGTAGAACTTCTTTGAAATATTATGTACAAGTACAAGTTGTAATCATGGTCCTAGTGTCAAAATGGACGGAGCCATGCGGCGTTGCGGCGTTGCCGCATCCGTCGTGTATACATATTGTCTCGTATCTCTGTCTAATACACGAATCGTCGCATAGAGTATGCGAGAAAGCGATTGTAATAACGGCAACCTCGTACCGCGTGTAATGTTGTGACAGAATAGTTTGTTACAACATTGAATCGCGAGAGCATGTAAAAGTGAAAATATAGAGACTATATTGTAATTAGGACTAAATATTGTGTGTTTTAGTGAAAACATTTCGTGTTGGGCTATGTTTTGTTCATCAAAAACTGCAAAAAGAGAATAAACAATCCAGAATCATCATTTCACATGTATGTGTTTACTATATATTATTGTATTAGCCAATATATGAATATATAAATGAATTTGATACGGCCTTACGCTTAATAATTCAAAATGTGAATTTTTTATCCCTAAAATGTCGATAAACTCACAAAAAGTTACTTTAAATCTTTTCGAACAAATTGCCCCCAAATTAAGTTATTAGATAGCAAATCTCTTCGCCTATTAGGGTCTCCTATCCTAGACGATTCTATACCAAATTTTGTAAACGAAAAAATTCAAAATTTTTTTTCTGCTTCTGACCGACTTGTAAAAATAAATACACATGTAGCTTATTTTATTTTACGTTATTGCGTTTTTGTCCCAAAATTTATGTATGTCCTTCCATGTTGTCAGCTTTGGAATTACCCTATACTTTTACAACAGCTTGACAACTTTCAAAGGGATACAATCACCGCCATACTGAACACATCTTTCGACGACCGCGCTTGGCGCCAGGCCTCACTGCTTATAAGGTTTGGAGGTCTAGGCATACGCAAAATGTCCAGTGTATCTTTGCCAGCTTTCCTGTCATCAGCCTACAGCACTCAAAAATTAGTAAACGCTATTTTATCCCCATCACTTCAAAATTATCATTTAGATTTTCTTGCTGTGGCTACGGAAAGCTGGAGAACAGCTTGCCCAAGCGTTTCTTTGCCCAAAACACCCAATTCTCAGAGGCAGTGGGACTGGCCGCTCTGTGCTTTAGAATACAAGGAACTTTTAGACACTTCGAATTTTTCCGCAGAGCGTGCTCGCTTACTCGCAGTCGCTTGTTGGGAGTCGGGGCTTTGGCTGCATGCTTTGCCATCACGAAATTTCGGTAATCTTTTAGACAACAACACCTTTCGGTTAGCCGCATCTTTGCGAATAGGTGCGCCTAGCCAAGTCCCTCATCATTGTTCTTATTGTGGTGAAATGGTACACGGGCTCGGATACCACGGACTGTCCTGTATAAAAAGCACAGGACGAATACCACGATACGCCGACTTGAACGATATCATCCGTCGGGCTTTAGTTAGTGCCGGTGTCCCATCAGTCCTAGAACCTAATGGACTGATGCGAGATGACGGCATAAGACCCGACGGGATGACCCTCATCCCCTGGAAGATGGGCCGGCCTCTAGTTTGGGGTGCCACATGTGTTGACACTATGGCTCTGTCCCATCTTCTTTTAACTACAGTTCAAGCCGGCGCGGCCGCCACCAAGGCCGAAAACCTCAAACAATACAAATATGCACTCCTTGACAGGGCCTACATGTTTGTGCCGTTTGGGGTGGAGACAATGGGTCCATGAGGGCCGGCTGCCATGGCAACATATAGGGACTTGGCCAAACGTTTGGTGGAAGCTTCAGGTGACCAGAATGCTGGCTTTTATTTTGCACAATAAATAAACATTGCCATTCAACGTGGTAATGCTGCCAGCATTCTGGGAACTTTCCCCTCTACCAACGGGTTATTTTAAATTTTTAGTTTTTATTTATTTTAAGTTCTTAGGTATAGTTTAGTTTTTTAGGTCTAGTTTAGTTTAGTTATTGTTAATTCATTTGCGTACATGTAATTATTATAAATAAATGCTAATATTATGTTAAATATCGAAGTTTCAATGTAAATATGCATTTCACATTAAAAATGTACATTTTTGGCATCATATAATTACCATATTGTGATAATTACTTGCAGATTTAAAGCTTTAATTGATATTACTGGGATGGGTTATTATACGCCTCTTGAACAGTGATGTACCCACGCCCATTAGACTTTGTCGATATTTGTAAATCTCATACACTTGCACAAAATTAATTTGATTACGGTGAGCCGAATGGATTTAGATCAAAGTGCAACCTCAACCTTAAAAAAATATTCTATTTTATTTATTTTACAAAATCTATGTCTATATCTATATCTAATATGCAAATCTGCCAATTTAAAAAAATAGGCACCTAATACTACTTTCCAAAATTTCTGACATAATTATGGTTGAAGTGTAGCGTATAAAAGTCGCATAGGGAAACTCATAAAATCAGTTATCATAAAACATTCTAAATAATAAAATTATACAGGTTGATAATTTACCCAGATTATACAGATTCACTATTACCAGAGATCTGTACCTGTAGATTAAAAGTATGGCTGTAAATAATGGTACGATACGCTATGTAAGCTGTCGCACTTACGCGAGCGACAGCTTACATATTTGTTGACCCAGTGTCATAATCTGACACTACCTGGGTCAGATACAGTCAAACAGTATTTCCATGCTAATTACAGTAATGCCCCGCTTTATGCGCGGTTTCACTATAACGTGAATTTCAAATTTCAAACTGCATTTTCAAATATGTTTTCAGGTTCGGACATATTGCAGAGTATACACAATATTTTTTATTTATTTATTTATTATTAGACCAACTAGGATCACAATCAGCATCAAATAAAAACATATAAACAAATAGAATGGTCGAAATTTGAATATAACAAAATCATCATTTATTGTAAAACACAAAAAATAATAAATAAAAAAAAACATGGGTAAGTACATTATTTTTCAAATTTCAATATAGGTATACACATAGAAAAAAACACCCATTACCTCAATGACCGATGACTAATTAACACAAATTGTGTCGCTCTCAGAAGTGGTGGATCAAAACCATGTATGGGGTGTATAGAGATGGATGACGTAACCCCCAGAAAAATCCGACAGCAGAAAGTCGTTATCGTGATGGAGTACCCCAACGGATCTCGGAAACGACAAGTTATATGAGGGTACCGTTTTAACCAAAGTTGAAGTAAATAATAATAATAAATAAATAAATCCTGAAATATATATTTTTGTTACTTCAAACTTGTCTAGCATTTGACCGCCCTCTCACCCGATGGGAAGTGACGATGCGATCGAAAGTGTAGCATGCAAGACAAGTAAATACCTATTCACTCTTCTCTTGAATACGCCTGGGTCATATTTTGCTTTAAACAGACGCTGGCAGGGCATTCCATTCCTTAGCCGTTCTAATTTGGAACGTTGAGTCAAATCGCTTGGTACGAATGGGTGGTATTTCGACCACGAAAGGATGGCGCTTAGCCGAGCGTCTAGTAGTCCGGTAGTGGAATGATGATGGGAGAATGAGATCATGCAGATCTTGAGCGCATTCACCATGGAGTAATCTGTAAAAGACCGTAAAAATAAAATACTGTAAAATTTTCAGAGAAGTAATAAAAACTGGTGTATAGTATAACTGAAGAGATCATAAACCAGAAACGGTAATCAATAAATCAGGAAACATTCTTCATTCAACTGAACATTTGCGGCGGCCTAAGTTATTAAAATCATTACTGCTCATGGTTAAGTAATGAAGATATTTGATGGAAATAGTCCTGCAGCAGCACAGTAAAAGTCACAAAAGTTTAAATTTAAACTACTGTGATAAAGCTGTAAACGATTTATATTCTGTATATGGACATAGGTACATCTGTCAATAAAGTAAATTTTTAAACAACTGTTGCTTAGATATGGAACACAGGCTATGAAATTACACGCAATGAAACTATTTTCAACAATATTGCATGTGTAATAAAGTACTTAGATCTTAGTCTTACCTTACGTCCTATTATTTTCTGCAAGACTGTTTGGTTAGGTTTAGTATATATCGATACATTGTGTAATATGGGTCACTTTCCTACTCACCTCACGCACACTAATGCAGTTTAAGATACTTACAACAACAGAAAATGGACACGCATTTTTTTAATACGCTCTGTCCATTCTGATACTAAGACCATGGTTGTAATGTTTAATGTAAACGTATTATTTACTGTATTGTTGTGATAGCGCAGCGTTACATACTCTTTGGTTGTGATCAGAGTATATAACGATAGCAATGTATATAACGACAGCAATGCAATACTCTTTGATTAATTAACTATCATTATTTTGTTTTTGAGGTTATTTATTACCACGGACTAGGTGCAAAGAGCATATAACCACAGATGTTTTTATTATTTCACACACATATTGTTAATGAATATCGAATGCCCATCAGAAAAACGGTTTAAGGTTAAAAATGTCCCGAAGACCAGAGCACCAGGCTCCTCCTGAAGTAGTAAGTAAAAGTTTAATGAGCAAGCAAAATAATATTTTGATAAATACTTCGCACTTGAGTAATCATATTCCCAGTTCCGACACAGTAAATAAATCAGTGTAACCTTTATCTAGGGCATAAAATTGTTTTAAATTTTACAGTTTTACAATGAAGACGAGGCCAGAAAATACACACAAAAGTATGTATGATAAATTACTGCATGGTAAATGCGTTTATACTTCCGTTCAATAACCCGCTGAATTTTTTTAGCACTCGTATCATGGATATTCAGGCTCAGATGACAGAGCGATGTATAGAACTGCTGCTTCTTCCTGAAGACACATCTTGCCTATTGCTAGATATTGGCTGTGGATCTGGACTCTCAGGGACTGTATTAGAAGAGAATGGACACATGTGGATTGGCATGGATATATCACCGGCTATGCTAGGTAAATATTGATTACTATGGTTATTATCTGTAAGGTCAGGAAATATATAATTGATTGTATACATGTGGTGTGTAATAAATTTTCTAATTGGTTCTAAGACAAAATGAATAAAATCTGTATTAAAGAAAAGAAAAGAAATGACTATTCTATCTACTTACTCTGACTACCCTTTTGGCATAATGTTAGAAGCTGTAAAAATATTCTCAAGCTTTTGTTAGAATCGTTTTTCCATTGGTGCTAGTAACAGCATTAATAGAATAGCAATAATAATGTATACATATACAACAGCAGCTTGTGATGAATTAATTGACTGATGTTATGTGATCAAACTACTTAAATTTTGTTTGATTAATTTTAGTCAATTTCATCATTGTTAAAAAGTATTAATTTTTTATCCTTAAATAATTATTGTCACCTTTACTCTGCAAATAGATAAAAGCATCTAATTAATATTCAGATGTAGCACTAGACCGGGAAACGGAAGGTGATCTGGTGCTCTCAGATATGGGGGAAGGGGTACCGTTCAGGGCAGGCAGCTTTGATGGTGCAGTCTCAGTATCAGCCATCCAGTGGCTCTTCAATGCAGATAAAAAATCACACCAGCCTGTGAAGAGACTGTATAAGTTCTTTAGCACTCTGTATGCATCATTGGTAAGCTTTTCTTATTTAATGTAACATGAGAATAATTTAGGTAAAACATTTATAAAATTATTACATTAACAGATTATTTGCATGCCTTAAAATAACAATAAAAGAAATTAATGGTTCATTATTTTTACGATTATTATTACTCATTTTACAGTTTATTATCTTGAAAGCTGTTAAAAAAATTATTAAGAAAAGATGATTTGGAGGTTATTCAAGTCTACATCACAATGAAACATTAAACTTCTGAAATACCTATTTATATATTTTTGTTCCAGTCTAGATCAGCTAGGGCTGTATTTCAATTTTACCCAGAAAATGAGAGCCAATTGAACCTCCTAACATCACACGCAATGAAAGCCGGTTTCTATGGAGGTGTTGTTATAGACTACCCAAATTCTGCAAAAGCAAAAAAATTCTTCTTGGTGTTAATGACTGGAGGGGCAGCTCCTTTGCCACAGGCTTTAGGTAATATAACACATTATAATTATAATGGTTATGCCTACCCACACTAAAGTATTACATTTTTTAATTTCACACTTAGCTATCTGGAATGTCCCCTAAGGCATTGCAGAACTTAAACTTTAGTACAGATGGGTCTTATTGTTTTAATTTATATCTTTTGAAGTAAAACTCCTTTATGCACACTTAACTTGGGGAGTAAGCTGGTGAATATTGTGGTTGGTTTTTTTTTTTTACTTTAAACTTGTCTAGCATTTGACCACACTCTCACCTGATGTGACGATGTGATCGAAAGTGTAGCATGCTAGCCAAGTAAAACACATTTTGTTCACATAGATCTACACTGTCAATATAACAAAGTAAAAAATTTGTAATGTTGGTATGTCCATGTAAAATGACAATTTACAATTGTCAAGGTGGCAATTAAACATTGAACAAAGTTATACAGGCTGATAAATGGAGCTAAACTTTTACTTCAGTTGTGTGGTCTAAAGCACAGTAGTTTTTTATTATTCATAAACACACTCTCATGTTTTATTATATTATCAAGTTCTCACTGATGAGAAAGGTCACACGTGGAAGAAAGATCACCAAGCATTTAGGTTATTACAGAACGATGCTCAGTCATCGATCGGTGCTCAAGCAGAGATTTCATTCATAAATTGATTTATTAGTGAATGAAATCTCTGCTTGAGCATCAATCAATGACAGCATTGTTCTATAATACGGACCTTAGACATTGAGTGATGTTTCTTAACCTGGGGGTTGCAATTTGTCTTACAAAAAATAATACCAGAAGAACAAGGTGATTTTTTAATATTATTATTTATTAATGTTTTAGTTGGCTTTATATTAATAGTGGTTGCAACAAGTTTTCAATTTTTCTTTAATGGGTTGCAAGTGATGCAACACTAAAAAGGTTTAAAAAAAAAGATATAGAGCAAAACAGATATCAGTAGTTGTTTAATGTATTTGTTATAGGCACAGAAGAAACAGATCAATCTCTTCAAGTTAAATATGCAAAAAGAGAACTAACCAGGAATATAAGAGGAAAACCTTTAAAAAGCTCAAGGACCTGGATCATGGAAAAGAAAGAAAGAAGAAGAAAACAAGGTAAAGAGACTGCACATGACAGCAAATACACTGGCAGGAAAAGAAGTGGCCGTTTCTAATTAAAATAAGAGTCAATATTTTGTAAATAAGTTATTTTTACTAATAAATTATATCTTACTATGTACTATAGTATGTTATGAAATTATCTCTTGACTATATATTTCCATACTGTATCAACTCCATGACCTATTGTTTCTACTGGTACCATATTGGGTAATGGAAACCGACACACCACCACCACTGTGTTATTATTTGTTTCATCTATTAGTTTCTGTTCAAATTCCTTCATCATTTGGTCAACACCAAATACCACTATATTGTCATAAGGCTTCAAGTCAAACGTCCATAGGTTTTGGCGGTAAAATTTTGTGCTACGAATCTGATGGTTGAAAAGAGCAACAACTCTAGAATAGAACACAAGCCATGGATTTAGTTCTACGCCATCCGCTCTAAAACCCAGTTTGGCAGCAGTGAATACTATTCTTCCATCTCCTGATCCCACGTCTAGTAATCTCCCGCTACGCCCTGACAACGCTCTCGTGACCCCTGCAAGTTGTTCTTCAGTAGCAGGTACGTAAGGTAGACATATTTTCCTTAGTGCAGGTGATACGAAAGGTATACAAACGATGCTGACGCCGAGTGCTAAACCGCCAGTCATATAAATTAAGCCCTTCCCAATGGTCGATAGTTTAGGTGGTTTTCTGGGTTCAGAGTTATAATATGGTTCTAATTCCATTACGTATTAAACTTCAACTATTTGTAAATGACCTTTGTGGAGAGGTTGCCACAATTTTGCCAATATCAATTATGTATTTTTAAATACATTACAGTATTTTATATAATTCAATATTTATGACCAAAGAGAATGTACGAATCGTAACCCAATGTAACCACATGAATTTTTTTTTTCAATTATTATTGTGTGGCTCCACACTATTGTGTATTTAGCCAGTGTCAAGTAATAAATTACATGTTAAAAACCAGAGTGTATAAGGCACAGATCAGTAATATGTAGTATAACTAACAGTGCTGCCAACATACATCAATCGTTGCCAAGGTATTGTTTACTTAACGTCAATAGCCGCATTGTCTGACCGACAATACGCGTACCGCGAGTGTCGGTGGACTGCGTCTCTGACGCGAGAGCTCCGCTAGGAGTAATAGTATTGCGCTGTGCGCGAGAGGTGCAGTGCCGTGTGGTGGACGCCCGCGAGAGGAAGCAGCAAATAGCAGTTCTGTGCTGCGACCTTTCTAAGGCGTTCGATGTTGCAAACCACACGGTCCTAGCAATTAAAGTGCAACACTACAGCATCTGCAACAAGCCCCTTAAGCTACTGGAAGATCTTCATCGCAGGTCCCAGGTAATGGTGGGCGAGAGAGATCAGACCCGCTTATTACCAATATGGGTGTAGCCCAGGGTTCATCAGTCTCGAACATCTTATTTTCGTTACTGTTGAACGACTTACCAGATGCTGTGACGAGTGAATAAGTCTTCACGTATGCTGACGACGCTGCTGCAGTTATAACAGCTACGTCAATGAAGCAACTAGAGCACAAGTTGAACAGTACCACTACACAACTAGCCAAGTGGTTTCGAGAAAATGGACTGGAATTGAATTTAAATAAAACAAATTACATACACTTTAATTTATCCGGTCGCTCCGTACGCTGCCTGAGTGTTCTAGCAGAAGGTACGAAAATACAGCAATCGGAAAATACTATCTTCCTGGGTTTCGAGATCGACCGCGGCCTAACCTGGGAGATCCACATACATAAGCTATGTAGAAAGCTAGGTGGCGCGTGCTTTACGCTAGGCCGTCTCTCTCGGTTCTTGCCGGGGAAGGTAGTGCGTTCTTGCTTTTTGCCACTGTTCATTCCCTGCTGCAATACGGGGCGGAGTTGTGGCCTCGTGCAGCAGACTAAGACAGAGCTTTCCGACTCCAGAAGCGCGCAATACGAGCGATTGTGAGGATGTCGCAGGACATATCTGCTAGGCCGCCCTTTAAATCACTTGGAATTCTCACATTGCCGTCAATAGTGATCTATCAAGTGGCGGTATTTGTGAGATTGAATGTAGGTGTCGCGACGTTTCGTGATGTCATAGAATCCATAGACAATATTATTAAGTTGGCAGCACTGAGAGATTGGAAAGTCTGCTAGTGTGCGCAACCATGTGAGTCATTTTGTTCAGTAAGTTTAAATATGCCTTTAACTTGAATTCTCTTATTTCTCTCCTTCAACATGGATCCAACAGACAGGATCCTTCAATGGAATAGTCGTAGTCTTATTAGTAAAAAATCTGATGTGATTTTTTTAATTAATAAACATAAACCTTCCATCCTGTCGGTCTCTGAAACATGGCTTAGACCTGATTCCGTCTTTCGGATATCAGGCTTTGTTAGTGTTAGAGCGGACCGTCAGGATGGGTTTGGTGGTGTAGCTCTTTTTTTGAAAGATAACATATCTTATTCAAATATTACTATTTCTACTCGTTATGATGGCTTTGAAGCGGTAGCTGTTCGCCTCAAAGACTTCACTATCGTTTCTTTATATATCCCTCATCCTTCTAAGCCCATTATTCGAAATCTTATTTCAGTTTTGAATTCTCTTCCTAAACCTCTCCTTGTTCTTGGAGATCTAAATTGTCACCATTCGGTTTGGGGATGTGGTTTTACAGATCCTGTGGGTGATTTTCTATTAGACTCCTTAGATACTCTAAATCTTTGTGTTCTTAATGATGGCTCTCCAACGAGAAGAACCCGCCCCAATGAACTAACAAGTGCGGTGGATCTTTCTCTTTGTTCTCCTGATCTTGCCTCTCTTATGTCTTGGAAAGTCTTACCCTCTACTCATGGTAGCGATCACTTTCCTATCCTTCTCTATATCCCTCGGAAAGTCCCTCGTTCTACTATCATGAACTCTCCCCTCCTTAAATATATCTTGGATAACAATAACCTAGCTTGGGAAAACTTTGGTGTTCTAACTAAACTCAAATCTTCTAATTTACCTCCTATTCACCTACGTAATATCCAAACCTGTTCTGATAGCCTTGTTCAAATACTTCATGACTGTGCGCGATTATCGTTTCCTATTAAGAAACCAGTTTCTGATAAAATTCCCTCCCCGCCTTGGTGGGATAAAGACTGTTCTGAAGCAATTAAAGCTCGCAATTTGGCTGAATCTAACTTTTGTACTTCTATGACTAAACAAAACTTTATTGAATTAAACAAAGCTATTGCTAAATCTAAGCGTCTTTTCCATTCAAAAAAATTTGATGGTTGGAAATCTTATTGTTCCAGCCTTTGCCCTAAAACTCCTCTAACCCTTGTATGGAAGAAAATTAATAGGTACAGACGTTCATGGAGTCCCCCCTCCCAGAACTGCAATCCAAGTCAGTCCTGGGCTGACTCTTTTATGGATAAAATTGCTCCACAGTACTCCCCTCTTCCTTCTGAATTGCCTTCAAATTCTTGTCCTATATCTAATGACCCGTTGGATTGTCCGTTTTCCCTCCTTGAATTAAAACATATTTTAAAATCGGTTAAAGACTCTGCTCCTGGTATGGATGGTATTCCGTATTCATTCATCTCTAAAGCCAGTGAGTCTCTTCAAAATTATTTTTTATCTTTGGTTAATTCTATTTTTGAATCAGGTTCTGTTCCAGCCTCATGGAAATCTCAATTCATTATTCCTATTATAAAACCTAATAAAAATCCTGATGACCCCAATTCATTTCGACCTATTGCTCTCTCTTCAGTTTTAGCTAAACTTGCTGAGCATCTTGCTAAGAACCGCCTTGAGTGGTTCCTCGAAAGCCATGGCTTTCTTGCTAAATCTCAGTATGGTTTTAGAAAGGGTAAAAGCACCATGGACAGCCTTAGTATTTTCACCACGGATATTAGGCTTTCTTTCACCCGTAACGAATCTGTGATTGGAGCTTTTCTTGATATTACTGGTGCGTACGATCATGTTCAACTTCCTATCCTCAAATCGAAACTTCAACGAATGGGAGTACCTCCCAAATTAGGAAATTTCGTAATGAACCTTCTTTCAGAGAGATTCATATATTTTCGATGTAACGATCCTTCAATTTCTTCTAGTAGAGTTATTTGGCGTGGGCTTCCCCAAGGTTCAGTCTTAAGCCCTCTTCTTTACAACACATATACATTTGATCTCGAATCTTCTGTCGGTCTTTGTCGTATTCTTCAATACGCTGATGATATTTTACTTTATACTTCTCATAATAAAATTTCTGAAGCTTCGAATTGTCTATCTCTCTCTCTTCAGCATCTTAATTCTTGGCTTCTTATGAATGGTTTGGAGCTTTCCCCTGCTAAAAGTAACATTGTTCTTTTTTCCCGCAAACGTAACCCTCCTGACATTGATATTAAGTTAAAAGAGGCCAAAATTCCTGTTAAAAATTCAGTTAAATTTCTTGGACTTCTTTTGGACAGTAAACTAAATGGTCATCTGCATTGTGATTATATTGCTTCTAAGTGTGAGAAAAATCTTAACGCCTTAAGGTGTTTATCCGGTGTATGGTGGGGTGCCCACCCTTTTAACCTCAAAATTTTTTACAATGCCTTTATCCGGAGTATCTTGGACTATGGAACGTTTCTGCTTGAGCCTGCTAACAAAGCCGGTTTAAGGAAACTAGATTTAATTCAGTCTAAATCACTTCGCATCATAGCGGGTGCAATGAAATCATCCCCAATCAACGCGCTTCAGGTTGAGTGCGTTGATCCTCCTCTTTCTATTCGACGTCAGTTTCTGGCCGATCGTTTCTTCTTTCGGTCTATTAAATTTTCTAACCATCCTCTTGTACCTAAGCTTCAACTTCTTCAAATCCTGTGTATCCAAAACCGAGAAGAAATACAGTATTGGTATTTCTTCTCGGTTTTGGATACATAAACAGCATCCCTTACTTCTAAAAAGTTTCGCTCGCTTTAAATCCATAAAAGATCCTACACTCCGGTCTCCAATGCTTCCTATTTTCAGTTTCGGCTTTGATATTATTTTACTTCAACCTACAGTTATTTTAAATTTTGATATCTGCAAAGGTGACATGTTCGCCAATCAGTATTTTCAGGAACTTCTGCACCGAGAATGGCGTGGTTGGCATACCATATTTACAGATGCATCAAAGCTTTCCCCTGTTGGTTGTGTTGGTTGTGGTGTTTTTCATACTCAATATGATATTGTTCAGAAAATCAAGTGCCCCCCTGAATGTTCAGTCTTTACTGGTGAATGCTTAGCTATCTATGAGGCTGTAAAATATATTCATTTATTTAAATTACGTCACTCTATCATCTTCTCTGATTCTCGTAGTTCTTTAGAATCTTTACTTTCCAATCCTTTCTCTTCCAAAACCACTATTCACAATCCTTTGATATTCCAAATTAAAAAATCTCTATCCGAATGTTTATTAAAGGGCTTTGAAGTCGTACTAGTTTGGATTCCTGGGCATATTGGTATTTATGGGAATGAACGAGTCGACCGTGTGGCCAAAGAGGCAGTTGTTTGTGGTGATAAGGTTCCGTTTGTTAATTACCCTCATGACCTCATTTCCCTTCCCAAGTCTTATTTAAAAAAATCATGGTCATTTGACTGGAGATCTTCCAGTAGACTTAAAGGTTCTACATTTGCCAAAGTCCAACCTGACATTCCTTCTAAGCCTTGGTTCTCACGGTGGCACTTTCCTAAACGCTTTTCATCTACATTAATTCGCTTAAGACTAGGTCATTGCTCTTCTCCATCTCATTTAAAAAAAATTCATGTAAAAGATTCTTCTCTATGTGAATGTGGGATAGACGAAGGAAATCTTAATCATATATTCTTCTCATGCCCTCTTTTAAATCATTCACCTTTATTTTATTCTCTTCGCAAATTACATATTTCATTTCCTACCCATATACATGAACTCTTATCTTCCATTAACCCTGATATATACTTAGTTCTCATCGATTTTCTCATTTTAAATAATCTTAAACTTTAGTATATATATATAGTATTATAGTATGTTACGGCATTCATTTATTATTACTATTTTTATATTATTTATTTTTTCAATTCATCTGAGTTCTTGTTGTTTTTAACGTTTATTTTTATATGTATTTTATTCTTATACTTTTCTGATCAAATATTTTTTCAAAATTTCGTTGTTTCCTTCCGCTTATTGACGCGAAACTGGCAAAAATGTCAAAAAGACAGTTGCCAAAAAAAAAAAAAAAAAAAAAAAAAAATAAATAAATATGGTGGACGTAGAATAAGAATAGTTCAGTTCTGTTTAAACCATTGTCGGCTTCGGAGAAGTTCTGCACCAGCGGGTAAATGTTAAGTACCTAGGCTAATTTATTTACCTTAAAGACATTAATTTGCAAGTACTAATTTGTATGGATTGTTAAATCCATTATAACCTACTAGGCCCATATGCTCCATGATTGATGTGGTATGATGTGGTGTTCTATGATTTATATGTGGGTATGATGCAGACCACCTGCCTAGCTTATGTGTTCTATGATTGATGTGGTGTTACATGATTTATACGTGGCTATAATGCAGCGCACCTGCCAAGCTTATGTGTTCCATGATTTATATGTGGGTATGATGCAACCCACCTGCCTAACCTATGTGTTCGATATGTGTGCGTATAATACAGCCAACTTGCCTAGCCCACATGTGCTCCTTGGTGTATGTGTGGGAATGATTTACCTCACTTACGTAGCTCATGTGCTTCATGATATATGCCTGGATATGATGTAGTCCGCCTGCCTAGCCAGTGTGCTCTGTGATATAAGCGTGAGGTTGATGTAGCCCGCCTGCCTGGCCCATGTGCTTCATGATATATGCGTGAATATGATGTAGTCCACCTGCTTAGCCCGTGTGCTCTATGATATACGAGTGGGTATAATGCAGCCATGATGCAGCCCACTTGCCTAGACAATGTGCTTTATGATATATGAGTGCGGAGGATGTATCCTACCTACTTAGCCCATGTGCTCTGTGAGATATGTATGGGTATGATGCAGCCATGATGCAGCCCACTTGCCTAGATTGTGTGCTTATGTTAAATGCAGACTTGATGTTAACTCGGTTTAATATGTTTGACCTTTTATGTGTAATATTTGCTTAATATGACTCAACGACTCTAGCCTTGTACTTGGGACCACTGCTTGGTGAAAGCCTTGGGTGATCCCTTTGCCGGTGGCACCACATACCGTGGCGTCACCGGTTCCAAATTAACAGATTGCATAGCGGTTCCAATCTCGCTATCCACTTAAACTATATTGTGAAGTAGATATGGTAAAGGAAAGGAGTACCATAGAAAAGAAAGTCCTCTGTCACATCAGCGTTCTTGGTAAGCTGGATACACACCCAATCAATTCAATACATTTTTAGTGTTGCCCCCATGTACTGTAAGACGTCATTAACCCCATTTATAATCAGATCGGCGATTCTGTAGGAGCCGTGTGTCTTGCCATAATATAAGTCATTTGTTTATGTGACGTAGATAGTGGGTGTGGCAGGCATACAACATCAACAAGGGTTGCTGACAGTAGGAGCCTATGTTAAAATAGGTGAAATACGTACAGCACTCGTAACAGGGATAAGCTAGCACCTATAAAACAATCGCTCGCTAAGTCTGAAAAGTTAACGGCACGTCATGGGTCCGACGGTCTATAATCGTCTACCGGACGATATTGAAGGGGCACCAAGTTTGGAATCTTTTAAGTCAAAGCTTAAACATTGGCTTATCAATCAAACCTTCTACAGCTATGCTGAATTTTTGTAAAATAATAAATAATTAAATTAATTTGTAGTAACATTGCAATTACATTTTTAATTTCAGTTATAAGTAGATTGTTGTGACATATATAATTTTTTTATTTTATTTCGACATTCTTTTAATTCGTGTATTTTGACATCTTTTTATTTTTTATTATTGTTATACAATTTATTTGGGTAATTAACATGATAGTAATATATTTTATGTGTATAGTCATACAACTAATTGCTATGTACCTGTGTACCTTTATTTATAGTTGACGTGTATTTTTTTATATGAATATATAACTAGGACTGTAATACTTTTAAACTAGTGTTCATTTATTTTTATATTATTGTACAAAAAATCTTTATAAAGTGATGTTCCTACATTTATCACGTAGTTTTATTTAGTTGAAATACGGTGTAGGTCACAAGCTCGTTCCAAAATAAATTACTAATAGCAATAAATTAGTTAGTAACGCAGAAGTTACTAACTAAGGTCCGTATTACAAAAAGATGCTCAGTCTTCGATCGGTGCTCATGCAGAGATTTCATTCATAAAGTGATCAATTAGTGAATGAAATCTCAGCTTGAGCACCGATCGATGACTGAGCATCGTTCTGTAATACCGACATAAAATTAATAGGTCCGTATTACAAAAGGATGCTCAGTCATCGATCGGTGCTCAAGCAGAGATTTCATTCATAAAGTGATCAATTAGTGAATTAAATCTCTCCTTGAGCACTGATTGATGACTGAGCATCGTTGTGTAATACGGACCTGAATTACTTGACACTGGCTAAATCGGGAGAAGTAATAGTATTCTGTGGCCTAAATACTCAAAAGTGTGGAGCCAAAACCAAAACAAAAAAAAAACTAAAATACGGTTTGATTATTACAAAGAGCATATAGGAGTTTTGGCGGAACAAAGAAAAAGATCGCATCGCCGCATTGTATTATTTTCCAAAACTTGTGTTATTTTCAGTGTTAGTGAATAAAATTGGTGGCATTCTATACGTTAAGTGCTGGATTACAGGCGTGAGTGTGGGAAAATGGTATAATGATGGTGAAACGTTTCATTTCGTGTTGTTTCCAAAACTCCATAGAAGCTTCAAGTAAAGTTGCCACCACTTTACTAGGAGTATGACTTTGACTAGACTATGAGTTGACTTGATGACTTCGACTGTGACTTGACACATAGTTGCGTGAAATATACCCGTTTTTCCCCCGAAGGGATAAAAACGGATATTTCGAGTCTAGCCGAGGCTTGACCCACTATGAGATTACAACCCTGTTTTTTCCCGAATTACAGTGTAACTTCACCTTATACTAACCTCTTTAACACCTACATGGCAACCCTAAACCATCGGATGTGACGTCACCCTCTAATGACTGCCGATCTTGAGCGTCACTGCTAGTCTTTTCATCAGTACCTTAAGCTGGCAAGGCCTTAAAACCTGTGGGTCAAGCCTCGGCTAGACTCGAAATATCCGTTTTTATCCCTTCGGGGGAAAAACGGGTATATTTAGAGGTCTGAGCCTTCGGCTTGACCCACTATGAGATATGTTTGGTTTCTGCCGGCGCTCAAGTGAGCGTATTGTGACAGGATAAGGACAATGTGATGGAATGATCCGGACTTACAAAATGATAATAAGTTGTACCATTCACATAGCAATATTTATTAGACGATAAACCTTTATATGAGTTAAAATTAACAAAATTAAAATCAAACAGTTTTAAAATTATCGGCAGGTCTGCTGACCGAACTTGTTGTAGACTTTTCTACACACCTAAAATAAAATTTTAGAAAAGTATCTTTCGACCTCCAGTTTCCTTTTTTAATCACTTCGTCAATATTAAGGCCGTTCAAAAAGTTATCAGTAGAAACTGCCGCTCTGATGCTCCCTGGTGAAGCCTTTATGTTCGCCTCTCGAAGCCCTTTCTTCACCCAACCACCAATGACCGTACGACTGGCGGCTCGCACTTGACCTTGCGTTGTAATAAAAAGGTTGAGAAGATCTTCTCGAGCTGAGCGTCTGGATTTAGAAATTAATATTAATTTTTTGACCCAGAATATTATATCTAGGTTTTTTACTTTATTAGCCTTGAAATGCCACCCAGATTGTCTGTAAACCACTGAATCAGTTTTTGAACCAAATATAGGCCAAAAGGTCAGAGACTCGTTATTGTCGGAGATTTCGAGGCCCTCCTGCGAAATCCTCAAAAGAGTTAAATCATGAAGCCGCCTGCCTGAATGAAGGAGGAGCAAAAGAGCTGTATGCCGTGAAACCTCATATAAACTGTTTTCTGTAACGACAACCTGCTTCAGCCAATTAATCAAAAAATTCAAGTCCCAGATGCTTCGTTTAATGGTTGGTTTTTCTTTATAAATGGCTTTTATCACATGCCTTACCAATGGGTGTGAGGTAATTGCTGCTGATTTCGCTGGGTTGGCAAACGTACATACGACTGATTTATGTAACAATATTGTGGCCGGGGCCAGACTCTCACTACTGTGTAGATGGCATAAAAATCTTGCTACTTGCTCTGGAGTTGGATCGGTTATATTTCCCTCATTTACACTGGCCCATGCCTTCCACCTTATCCATGCTTTATGGTAGGACTTTAAGGTGCTCTGACGCCATGATTTTGTAAGCAGATTTTTGTACTGCAACGGCCATGTCTGTATTTCATTAGCCCACCCTGTACCCGCCAAACTTCCAATTGAAAATTCGCCGTCTCCGGCGGGGGCAAGCCTGTCTTTCGATCTAATAGGTTTTGTTGCAAGTTCTTGATGTTGAAAGGAGGAGCCGTTGCTCTCAACTTCAAGTCTGCTCTCCAATAAACTCGCTCCCATCTCGGGCACACTATCAGGTAAGTTCCCTTGGCTTGGTTTAGGTGCCTTAGAACCCTGGGCATGAGACACGGTGGAGGGAAAATCCAGGCCAGGTTCCATTTCCAATCTCTTGAGAAAGCATCCACAAAAAGCGCATTTTCGTCCAATGGGTCCTCTGTCGCATACGTTTTTACCACCGCTGAATCCGCTGAAGCGAAAAGATCCACTTGTGGTATGCCCCATTTGTGAAATATCTTTTTGACGATACGGCTGGTTAACGACCATTCCGGTAACCCCTTGTTCCTTGAAAGGCTGTCTGCTGTGGCATTGTACCGTCCCGGGATGTATCTGGCCAAGAGAGTTGAATGCAAGCGATTGGTGAGAGCAAAAATCTTCCGGACCAGTTGGAGAAGTGCAAGTGACTTGGTTCCTCCCTCTCTTTGAATGTATGCCACAACCGTCTTGCTGTCCGATTGTACTAGGCAAGTTTTGTCTCTGATCAGACTGCTTTGGGTTTTCAGCACCTGGAAAACAGCCCACATTTCCTTCCTGTTGCAGTGCCAAAGCTGCTGCTTTTTGTTCCATAACCCTTTTATCTGCCGGCCATTTATTACAGCGCCCCAGCCTTGATCGGAAGCATCTGTTGTTATGAAGACTGTAACTGGATTGTCGTGAATTGGCGACACGTCTGACAGGTGCCTCTGCCACCATTCGCATTCTCTCACTGTCTCCTTGCTGAGCGCGTAAACTTTTGTCTTTGGAAATCGAGACATCTTGTTGCTGTCTCGTTGAAAAAAGCGACAGTGCAGCCGACCCTGTTTGACGACGAAAGAGACAAAATTTAGTCCCCCTAATAATCTTTTTGCCTGAATCCAGCTGCATTTTTTGTCTTCTATTAAGTTTTTTAACATTCTTTGTAACGTGACTAGCTTTCGTTTGCTGATGAACTTGACATTTAGCCGTGTGTCCCAGATTATCCCCAAGTACTCTAGTTTTCGAGAGGGTTGGGGGTCCGACTTTTCTAAGTTTATCTTCCAACCTAGGTGTGCCAGAAAATTCTAGGCCCATATTCCTTGCTGGTGCAAAACGCCTGGATTCTGTCCTGCCAGCAAAAAGTCGTCCAGGTACACAACAACCCTTAGGCCCTCCTGCCTCATCACCTCCGCAATCCAATTGGTGATTTTTGCGAAAACTTGCGGTGCTGATGCCAGCCCGAAAGGAAGGCAAGTCATTTGGAAGTATTTGTCTTGGAACTTGAGCATTAGATACCGGCGATGCCCCTCTGCCATAGGCACATGAAAGTAAGCCTTTGAGATATCTATTTTTAGCAAAAAATCTTTTTTCTGTATGAAATCCGGGATTTTTCGATGGCTTATAAGCCGGAATTTCCGCGGCCGGAGGTACCTGTTGAGAGCCTTTAAGTTGAAAATTTGTCGGTTTGAGCCGTCGGGTTTTCTTAGTAGAAACATTGGGGATATGAAGCCTGATTGCGCAGTCACCGGTTCTAGAGCCCCCATTACCTGTAGTTGCTGGAGTTCGCTCTGCATTTCTACGGTGAACTTGGTCTCCATGTGGGTAGAACCAATCTTGTTTACCATCGTTAGTGGTGGTTTTGCGATGAATGGTATTCTGCATCCACTGATTATATCCAAAATTGCTTCTTCTGCTCCCATAGCTTTCCAAACTTCCACTTTTTCCCACAGTACTCCGGCCCGAAATGAATAGTCAATATTTACGCTTGTTGTGCGTATGCATGTCTGTCCTTTTTGTATCTTTTCCTCTTTTTTGTGAAAAGTTTTGTTGACTTTTGTTAACTTTGCGCACGTTCTTTGTCGAAGAGGTGTTCTTTTTAAAACCTTTGAAATCCTTGTTCCCAATGTGTTGGGTTTTAGGCAGCCGGGAGTTGTCATGCTTAACAAACTTTTTGGTTGGAAAAAACTTGTAGTAGCCTCCATGAGTTTTTAAAGCTTCTGTTAGCTTGCCTTCGTCAAATAAATGCGTAGTAGACGGTGGTATGTCTTGTAAAATGCTGTTCATTGCGGCATTTGGAGAGGTGTTAAAACATCTCCTTGCACTTAAAACATCTGCGCGCCGCCCGCACACGTATTGGATGAGTGCATCCGATGTTTTGCGGAATTTTGAATTTGGATCAAGGAGGTTTGTCTGGATAGATCCAGACAAAGCAGACGATCCAGCTTGTTCAATTATGGTTTGAATGCCTTGCTGGAATGCATCTCTTTGGAGTAAGAGACCATGGCTTACAACAGCCAAAGTTTGATCAAACTTAGTCAAATTTTCTGAGTTACAGTAACGGGGGGTAAGGCCCGATAACTGCGCATTGGTCTTCAATGCAGTGAAGACTGGTGCAGCATGCAAAGATTTTTCAGCATCACGGTATTTTAGATTGTTCCATGCCTCCGAACCTAGGCGTTGGCACCGTGTACCTTTCACCACCAAATGTTCCGAGGCGCGAGGGATAGACGGCTCTGCTTCTATGGTTACTGCATCAAAATCAAACAATAGGTTATTTTTATCTTTCCCAGAGACTTTTTCATTCCCCTTTGAAAAATCTTCGTTCTTCTTTAAAAATTCTTCTTCTTCATCACCACTCGATCCAGCATCTATGTCAGAGAAAGAAGAGTCAGCTACTCTTACTTCAACTAAAGACTCTCTTGGGGAAGTTGATTGCGGGGAATCATTATGGCTCTGTTTAGAACTAGCCATTTTATTAATCATTTGGCCGAAACCGCACATCATTTCTCTGAACATCTCAGTCTGCTTAGAGATGGCGGCTGCAAGCCCATTATCACGATTTCGATCTT
Source organism: Ennomos fuscantarius (assembly GCA_905220475.3). Taxonomy (NCBI): domain Eukaryota; kingdom Metazoa; phylum Arthropoda; class Insecta; order Lepidoptera; family Geometridae; genus Ennomos; species Ennomos fuscantarius. Next base: position 7,468,431 of record HG992044.1, read on the forward strand.
CGTAGGCATCAGAAACGTGACTCTGTTGTCTAACAGGGGTCTCTAGCATTCTAGGACGCTTAGCACGGGAACCTATAGAAGAAGTGGCTCTCTTCGGAGTCTGACTCTTGTCCCTTAGAATTTTGTCCGCGTCTTCCCGAGAAAGAAGTTGAGGCTTCATTTTTCTGACGGAATCCAAAAAAGAGTCTACGTTGGTGCCATGAATTCGAACTGCCATGGCATGTGGAGCATAAATAAGCGCTCTCGTGCACGCCCAACCCATCAATTGCATTTTAAGTCTGCGATATGTTTTTTCTGATAGCTCGGTCATGCCAAATGCGCGAGCAATTTCCACTGTCGGTATCGCATATCGAAGCTTGTTGATTATTTTGGAATCTGGAGGATTTCCTAAGAGAACTTCTGGTGATTGATCATGGACCAACCAGCCCTTCCAATGTTCTTGCATATATGGACTCACAGCTTCTTCTATTCTAGCAATTACATCTCCATCTATATCCTCAGTTACGTTGAATAATTCTCCCATCGCAGACATAATTCCTAGAACAAAATAAAATTGCTCTTAAGTGTGTGACAGGCGTACGGCAGATTGACTGAGCCGACGCGGGCAGGCTGATTGACAATCGTGTCAAACAGCCAAACAGCCGAAGTCGGATCGACCTAGCAGACGGGTCACCTGAGCCGCCGGGCCAACTGAGCCGAGGTGACGGGCCAAATGGGCCGACGTATCAACCGAGCCGACGTGATGGACCAACTGAGCCGTCGGGCCAATCAAGCCGACTGACGTGACGGATCGACTGGGCCGTCGGACGGACCGAGCGGTGAAAATCGAGCCGTCGGGCCACTCGGGCCGACCGTCATTGATCCATCCATTGGACCCGTGCCGATGGTACGGATTATTTGAAGCGGCAGGCTGAATGAGCGCTGACGTGTCCAAATAAAAAAGAATCACAAAGGACTCTAGTATTTTTAGAAGATATTTATCTGTCGAACCAATCGTCTATATTATTAGGGTGGTAGCACGCCTAAAAACAAGAAGAATATGGTGGCCGACAGATCTATTTAAAATGTTGTGCCTAATGTAGGATTTATTAAAAGAAACGTACTTACCGTTGAATAGGTGAATCGAAATATGATCTTCGCTTAAAACTTTCTCCAAACGTTAACAACGTTATGCCAAAATGTTTTTCACAAAATGGCGACTATACTCGGGGAAAAAACAAAGCGTACTGATGAAAAGACTAGCAGTGACGCTCAAGATCGGCAGTCATTAGAGGGTGACGTCACATCCGATGGTTTAGGGTTGCCATGTAGGTGTTAAAGAGGTTAGTATAAGGTGAAGTTACACTGTAATTCGGGAAAAAACAGGGTTGTAATCTCATAGTGGGTCAAGCCGAAGGCTCAGACCTCTAAATATCATTAACTTGAAAAATTATCAATTACTTGACACTGGCTAAAAACACAAAAGTGTGGAGCCAAAACTTTAAAAAAAGAGCATATAGCCACCAAAGAGCATATAACCACTACGTTTTAATTATTTTAATATTTATACCTCTAGTTCTGTACACATTTTGTATTTGTACATAATAGTTAATACTTAATAAGATTCAAATCAAATATTGATAGCTTTATAATTTGTGCTGTACATTTCATAATTCCATAGCGAAGTACTGCTACTGTTTATTGAAATGACTGCATTCGAAGAATTTGGTGTCCTCACCGAACTGGGGAAGGCTATTGAAGAGATGGACTGGAACCTGCCAACAGATGTTCAAGCTGAAGCGATTCCTCTCATTTTGGGCGGCGGAGATGTATTGATGGCTGCTGAAACCGGTAGCGGAAAAACCGGTGCTTTCTGCCTGCCTATACTTCAAATTGTGTGGGAAACGTTAAAAGATATACAAGAAGGGAAGTCTAATAAAGTGATACAGACGATTTCTAATGATTGGACGATGTCATTCTTCGATAGAACAGATGTGTTAGCGGTAACGCCAGACGGCCTGCGGTGCCAGTCCAGAGACCAAAAAGCCTGGCACGGCTGCAGGGGGACCAAAGGAGTCCATTCAAAGGGAGCTTATTACTATGAAGCTATTGTGACCGATGAGGGCTTGTGCCGAGTTGGATGGTCTACACAAGCTGTGAGTTTACATAGATTTCCCCAATAATTTACTTAAAGTAGAATGTATTTATTTTTTATTTTATTTATTTATTTACATCACATCTCACACAACGCCATCTAGCCCTAAACTAAGCAAAGCTTGTGCTATGGGAACCAGATAACTGATACAATACTTAGATACTTTTTGTTTGGAAATACATACATAGAATACAATATGACACCCAGACACAGAACAAACACCAATGTTCTTCACACAAATATTTGTCCTGAGTGGGAATCGAACCCACAACCCACAGTTCAGAAGGCAGGACTACTACAACTACTACAACTGAGCTATCGGGCCAGTCAAAAAATATTTTTTTTTTTATTCCTACCAAATACTTACTATAATAACTTTGTATCAAAAATTAATCTTAATAGATATTAAATTCTAACAATTTCAGTTTATGATTATATAATATTTTCAGGCAAGGCTAGACTTGGGGACTGACAGGCTGGGATATGGTTTTGGAGGAACGGGGAAGAAGTCTAATGCTAAACAGTTTGATGACTATGGCTCTGCTTATGGCATAAAGGATGTTATTGGTATGCTATATATATTTAGTGGTTCATTTATTTAACTGTTAGTTTTGTTTCATACTTGACAATGCAATGATGCAATAAGATTCTTATTCATATATTCAGAGATAATTCAGTTGGACAGTTAAATTACAGGCATTGTGGTCCTGTACCATCAGACTTTTGTTGGTCCACTTATTAATTTACACAATTATAAGTTTAATTTTTATATAATAAGGATTTATTTTAAAGCAGCAACTTATTTTTGCATAAAAGGTTGCCTTGCAACCTCTAGCGTTCTGCTTATTATATAGATACATTGTAAAGATATGTTAACCAAGCTAGCTGATTTGTATTGGGCTTTGAAAACCAACATTGCACAGTTACAAGAAACATGCTTCTGGGCTCACTGTTACATTTTTATTAATTATTTATGTGGGAACAAAAGTTTTTTTACCAATGATTTATTATGTGTTTTTATTTGATTTTAAATAATCTATGGTTTCCAAGCAGATGTATACACTTAACCCTTTACTAATAAACACTCAAGAAAGCGTCATTCAGCAGCCTGATTCAAATCCATCGGGAAGATACAGTTTTCAAATCTACACTCTCCCCCTTACTGTCAAACTTTTCACTTTTAAATCTTTCATCTTTGTCCATGGTAATGGCACCAAACAAGGTAATAACAACGCAATCAAGTCTAATTTAGCTTTATAACAAGCAGGCAGCCTATTCCTATAACATAAATTTCCAATTAACAGCGTACATATTTCATCCATATTACACATTAAAAAATCCAATAATTTCACCTCAAGGATGCCTATTAAATCTGAACACTGGAGAGATCCGTTACACAAAAAATGGTGAAGATCTTGGGGTAGCTTTCAAGCTGGATCAGTCGAGGAAGTCTGACTGCTACTTCCCAGCCGTGGTGCTCAAGAATGCTGAAATGAGCTTCAACTTTGGCACAACACCTTTCAAGGTATGTTTCCAAGAATTAAATAACAGAAATGTGATTGAGTCAGTATCTCTGAATCACATAAATTGTACCATTTGTATCTAGTTAGACACACTCCAGGGAGTTGCTTCATTATTATGGGCTGGGAACAACAGTTTTATTCCATGCTTTATCCCTTTTTGGTTTCTTATAAAATAATATAAGAGGTGATAATATTTTTGTAACTAGTCCATTCTACAACACTAGGATGAGAGCTGCAAGAGGCTGGTATTGTGTAAGAGTCACACTCCTTTAATAACCTGCAATAGGCTCTTAATATCTAAAGCAGAATCAAGAGTCTATAACCAGTACATCTTAATGCAGAACTAATGTCATTGTTGTCATAATCTCTATTCAAACTGTAGTGACTTTTGCACACAAAAGCCTGTAAAAGTAAATTAATCCATCAATCTAATAAAATGGTAATGTTTGGATTATAGTATGTTTTTTTTTGTTATGCTGCTTCACCATAGACTCGTAGGTCTGTACTCTTTTTTAATATTCTACTTTCATTTGTTACTTGTATTATTATTATTTTATAACAAAATCAATAGGAGGGACTCAAATATATATATATATATTTTTTTTTTCTTAAATTATAGTATTTTAAACATATGAATAGTAGGCCATTGATAATGGTGTCTGTTACAGTATCCACCGCCTTCAGAGTATCTAGCTCTCTGCCAGGCACCTAAGGAGTATGTCAAAAATAATGTTGTGACTGCAGGCTCCATCACTGAAACTAAAGTTGTCAACAATGCACCTCAGGCCATTATAATTGAGGTAAGTTGGATGAAAAGTTGTGGACAAAGTAACTAATTTAATCAAATAATAAGATATAAAATTTTCTCCAGCCATCTCGCGAGTTAGCAGAGCAGACTTGTAATCAAATCACAAAGTTCAAGAAGCATCTGGATAACCCTAAGGTTAGCGAGCTGCTAGTTGTTGGAGGTGTTAACGTGAAGGATCAGATTAACCAGCTGAATAGCGGAGTTGATATTGTCGTTGGTACACCTGGACGGCTGGAGGACCTTATTTCTGGAGGTTTGAATGATTCACCAACACATTTACATCTAAAACGAGATCCTAAAACAAGGGTTGAAAAGTTCGAAATTGTAAAATTTTATGGGACTACTTTATCTACAGCGGGTGGAGTAAGAGCCAGCTAAGAGAACAAGCAGCAGCAATCACCAAGACGCCTCTTGACGGCATGGCATGGCATACTATATATAGGTCTCCCCTATTTGGGGGCAAATTAAAGGCTTGCACATTTTGAAGCTTTATTATTTTTTGGGGCTTGTAGTTTTTTAATTTCATTGAAATCGTAAAAATTTCTTCAGCTTCAGTTTGGGCCACTACTCTGGCTACTACCAGCAATCATAGATTTGCTCCATTCTTGTTCCATGTCTCTAGTATATCCCTTTGGCCGCCAACGCTACGTTACTGGAGTTTAGTAATTTATGAAGAAGGATATTTTTTTCTTTCTACATCCGTCTACGATTATTGACATTATTCAACTGTAGGAAAAATAATCTATATATTCTTAATATATACAAGGTGGAATTTAATTCGTTCTTTTCCTTTAATGTATGTATTCAGTCCATGCTATAGAATACTCACATATAACTAAATAAAAAAGTACTTATGAAATAAAATTTAATCTAGGTATCATCAAATTTAAATTCTAAAGAAAAGCTTTGGTACATTGAACAAACGAGGTGTTTTATTGCCTACGAAACATTTACAAAGCACTCAGCTCTTGCCCGCGCTGTGTGTACAGTTAAATAGACATTTCGGCTGTCATTCGGTTATTTTAAGAGGCACTAAATACTAAAACAAAAGATTTTTTTTTAAATTGGACTTTGTAGTAATATTCTATAGCATGGTCTGAGTACCTACATTTAAGGAAAAGAGTAAATTAAATGCCACCTTGTATATTTTTCCTGCAGGGTACCTTGCCCTCACACATTGTCGTTTCTTCGTGCTGGATGAGGCTGACGGGCTACTGAAGGCGGGGTATACGGAGCTCATAGAGCGACTGCACCGTCAGATACCGAAGATCACGTCGGATGGACGCCGGCTGCAGATGGTCGTTTGTTCCGCCACTTTGCACGCGTTCGAAGTTAAGAAAATGGCGGTGAGTTGGAAACGTTCAGTTCTACAATCGCATGAGTAGCGTGTCGCCATTTCATCCCGTCGTCGCCGCCCGAGACACGTCTTAAGTGACTCGGACCCCGGAAGGGCCTACCGCCGGGGCGAGATGGTTAATGCAGTGCGTCTCCATCTCGCCCCAACCCGGCGGCGGTCGGATCACGGGGGGGTTTTAGTGGGTTCGAGTCCCACATACGCATCAGGGATGCCCTTGAGCTAGTTGCCTCCCACTTTTGATGGCTCCTTAAGCGGCTGTCCCGCGCCCGATGACGCTGTAAAGGTCGGTAGAGACCAACAGCATTAGTACGTAAAAAAACTATTTCAGCGTTGTCTTAGGGTTAAGCCATATCTGTCAGCACGGAATTGCATTTCTCTACACTGTATCCTTTTCTAGTGCTAAGGATCGTTACCTCAGAGCGAGTAAGATAGCACTCCCGCTATCCTATATCGCGCCAGAAAATTTATTTATTTAAGGTGTGCCAAAATTGTTACAATAATACGTGCTTAAACGAAAGATAACATCCGTGTTACCACAAACACAAGGCTTAGACAGATGTCAAACGCGAGTTTAACCATACAAATCAGTATTTAAATACTTGTTTAAGCCTTGTTTAGACCTTTTGTGGTTAAGCCGTAACAGCCTTATTAATAAACACGAACTAGCTTTAGACTAGTTACACCATCTTTTGTCTCTTTCGATCCAGCTAAATATTCCACTAGCAAAAAAAGGACAAAAGTTGAAGTAACTAATCCGAGACTAATACCCGTTTATTAATAAGGCTGCTTGTGTTTACTATTGCTAAGTGCAATCTATAACAGGCAAACACTGCATTACAAATGACGATCTTGTGCGATACAAAAGGATAGAAAACGATAAAATACGATTCAATGCTGAGAGATGTGAAGAAAATATCTGTCGGCAGGAGAAACTTATGCATTTCCCAACGTGGGTGGACCTGAAAGGCGAGGATGCAGTCCCCGATACTGTCCACCACGTGGTGGTCCACGTGGACCCGCAGCAGGACCGTTCGTGGGAGAACCTGCGCAAGTCAGTGGATTCACATCGTTTGATTTTTTTAAGTAAAACTTGTTTACTCACGCTTGAATTGCGGAGTAAGATGACGAGGCAAACGGAGTTGAAAGTTGTCGGTTAACGTAGATCTGCATTGTCCATGGACATACAAACAAAAATTCAAATTTTTTACTTTGCTATGTTGACAATGGAGATTACGAAAACCAACTTCAACTTCCGTTCGCCTCGCAATCACAAGCTTACTCCAATTCAAGGGTGCGTAAAGAAGTTTTGGTTCAATAAAAAATGGTGGACTAAAGTTTTTATGTGGATACGTTTTATATTATTTATTCTAAAACTGACACCCTTGAATTGTATAGAAAGTCGTATTACAAAGATAAAACGGGTCTATTCGCGAACAAATAATAATAATATAACATGAGTTCAAGTCCCGAAAGTTTAAAAAATGTATAGAAAGTGTTGAGAAAAGCGTCTCTATCAGGACGCGAGCGTGATTTTTTTATATAGCTCTGTAATGTTAACGATTCACACATAAATAATAATAACATATTTATTTTAGTTTGAAAACTATCGTGAGTATGACACATTTTTGTAAGATAAATAACGGCTAAAACTCACGTCAATTAAAAGTCGAAATTACTCCGACCAGGTTTCGGACATATTCGATGTCCTTCTTCTGAGCGAGCGTCAGCACGTAACTGGTTACGTGCTGACGCTCGCGAAAGCCGCCGCGGCTTGCGTTAGTAACTGGCTCCCAGAAGAAGGACATCAAATATGTCCGAAACCTGGTCGGAGTAATTTCGACTTTTAATTGACGTTTTAGCCGTTATTTATCTTACAAAAACATATTTATTGCATAAAATTTTTGTAAGTATAGATATATATCTTAAAATTAAAAGTTTAAATAGTTACATTTTCTTAATGTTTTATTGTATATATATAAATATTGTTGTTATAACTTAGGTTCGTCCAAACCGACGGCGTGCACATAAAAGACAACATCCGCAGCGGCAACACCACGCCAGAGACGCTGTCGGAGGCGGTCAAACTGCTCAAGGGGGAATACTGCATTCGGGCTATCAGAGAACACAAGATGGATAGGTGAGATGAGATAATAGGGTATTTGATTGCTACATTTATTATTGCATATATAAAAAAAGTTTTTTTTTATGTTCATAATAATAATTCATAATTCATTTATTCAATAACAATTTTTACATTGTGTTTGAAATGCCTAAAACTCTAGTCACCTATAATTAAATATAAATCAACACTATTATTCTTATTCCTAAATTCCGCCAGTAAGTCCGTAATATAAACACAATATGTGCCTACTTATAAGAGAAAAATGTTAATGAATGACATGACGGTACTCTAACAGCCTTTAATAAACACGAAATAGCTTTGGATTAGTTACACCATCTTTTGTCTCTTTCGATGCAGCTAAATATTCCAGTAGCAAAAAATGGACAAAAGCTGAAGTAACTAACCCGAGACTAATACCCGTTTATTAATAAGGCTGTATAAGTATAGTTTCGCGTGACACTGCACTGCTGCGCACGTCATCCTGTGATATCAGCACAATCTATATAGTAAGATTACTAGACTGTGAGATCAGGCCATAAAGTCTCATTTGCCCAGTAATTTCACTAGCTATAGTGCCCTTCAAACTGGAACACAGCAGTGCTTGCGCACTAATGCTTGGCAGCATAATAACTGGCAAAGCGATGGTACCTACTTAGAGGAACTTTGCAGAAAAGTCCTACGACCTAGTAAAAAAGAGTAGCCTCAAAGAATTACAAAGTTACATGCGTTTTAAAGCTTGACCTTTCTTCTTGACTTTTGACTTGTAAAAGTGCTAAGAATGGCCTATTTGCAATAAATCTTTTGACTTTGACTTTAAAATTCTGGAATAGAAAATATTGTTGTATTCTATGTATGTATTTACAAATAAAAAGTATTTAAGTATTGTATCAGTTATCTGGTTCCCATAGTACAGCTTTGCTTAGTTTGAGGCTAGATGGCGCTGTATGAAATGTCCACAGATATTTATTTATTTAGAAAGGGACAGCTCGCGCAGTGATGCAGAAATTATTGCTTAATAGTATTTCATTACTAGGCTGTGGTACCTCTACAATTTTACATACAATCTCGGGCATGTGACGTCGCAAATTATGTCTTCATAGTTAGAGGAAGCTTCACACGATCTCTGTTTTACGAGAAAGAATGGATCCAGAAACTTTAATAGTGTGTTACTCCGTAACTTGTTTACCGATTTTACATGTTTTCAATTATTACATAATTTTTTAACCTATGTACTTTAAGGAAATAATATTTACTCGTTCATTTTTAATAGTAGTTAAATAACCTATACTTGCATACTTCCCATTGTACATTTCTGTTACTGTGTCGCAAGACTGACCCTCCACTATGTGCACCAACGACTTGTACTCCTAGTAGTAGTTTATTCGAATGTACATTACTAGTGCTACCGAGTGTCGAGAAATATTTATATGAAATCCCAGTACATCGGTAACTTTACGGAGCAAAGGACTTCAACTTTTCTTTTATGCCGATCAATATTGCACTACCGCATTAAGCCTTCCACAATACACCACAGTTAACTGGAAGATAATGCTCTTCATGCGCCAATGTACCTTCAATTTTTTTTTTTTTTTTTTTTATTACTTCAAACTGGTCTAGCATTTGATCAAGCTCTCACCTGATGGAAAGTGACGATGCGATCGAAGGTGTAGCATGCTAGCCAAGTAAATACCTATTCACTCTTATCTTGAACACGCCCGGGTCATATTTCGCCGGAAACACAGACGCTGGTTCAAATTTTTGTTGTTTGTGCAATAAAGAATTTTTATCTATCTATATAATCCAGAAACTGCATGTTCGATTCCCGCGACAGGACAAGTATTTTCGCACAGAAAAAAAACGCTTGTTCTATCGATACAGTGTAAGTTATCGCTGGGCGATAATGTAATGTGTGCTTATGAAGACGGTGAAAATGAAATCTGTTATCCCAACAGGGCCATAATCTTCTGCCGCACAAAACTCGATTGCGATAATCTGGAACGCTTCTTCAAGTCATTCGGCGCTGAATTCTCGTGCGTTTGTCTACACGGAGACCGCAAGCCAAACGAAAGGAAGGGCAACCTTGAGTTATTCAAGCGGGCGCAAGTCAAGTTCCTCATCTGCACTGATGTTGCCGCCAGGGGAATTGATATCTCGGGGCTGCCTTTTAGTAAGTTGAAAAGCTCTCATGCTCCTTTTGTACTTTAATATGTAGTGAAAGTTAAAAGAAAAATTATGTTGAGTTACGTTGCTCATTGTGTACGACGACGGAAGGACGAAATAGTCTTCGGGCGCAACTGGTTACGTACAAGGCTAAAAAGTCTTCGATCACAACTGGTTTCGTACAAGGCCGAAAAAGTCTTCGAGCGCAACTGGTTACGAAGCTCCGGTTTCGTACACGACTGAACTGACCAAAGGGTTATATTTTTGATTCAAATTTTCCATTTATTAATATGTTCATTATAATTTGTAGTGATCAACATAACCTTACCGGATGAAAAGTCTAACTACGTGCACCGTATCGGGAGAGTTGGTCGCGCCGAACGCATGGGACTCGCCATCAGTCTCGTATCTACCGTTCCTGAGAAGGTCGGTTTATTGTTCATATCATATCAATTCTGTCAAGTGCTTAACTTTCGCATCTCTACATAAAGGCCAATCTATTCTTATGCATACCGATAACCGCTTGTTTTTATTTTACCCTGCCTTCTGAACTGTGGGTTGTGGGTTCGATTCCCACCCAGGGCAAACATTTGTGTGATGAACATCGATGTTTGTTCTGTGTCTGGGTGTCATATTGTATTCTATGTATGTATTTACAAACAAAAAGTATATGAGTATTGTATCAGTTATCTGGTTCCCATAGTACAAGCTTTGCTTAGTTTGGGGCTAGATGGCGTTGCGTGAGATGTCCACACATATTATTATTATTTATATCACAAGATGTGCTTTTAAACAGATTCAATATGTATGTACCTACCGCATATACTGAACTACCATCAATGAAAAATTACATATATTTGAGACGTGTCACGTGCATAGAATCTGTTCATAAATCCATTGTTATGCAACGTGCTGCGTACCACTTGTTAAAGATTTTGTAGCGGAACCCCTAGTGGTTCACTCAATATTCTACGGTAACACGAGTAAAAACATATTGATGTGATTAGTTAACGTTGATAAATTAATACCCGTCGGTATTAAAGATTCACAGCTCCTAACTTTGCACTGATGACACTATGACTTACCTAAATATTGCAACGCATTTGGGTACGCCATAAAAAGATAAGTGCGAACGTGTGTGTGTGAGAGAAAGTGAGACAGTGAGAGCGTGCTCAAATGCTAGAAAAGTTTGAAGTAAAAAAAGTAGGAGTTTTTGGCGGTAAAGCGAAAAAGATTGCGTCACCGCATTGTATTATTTTCCTAAACTTGTGTTATTTTCAGTGTTAGTGCATAAAATTTTTGGCATTGTATTCGTTAAGTGCTGGATTACAGGCGTGAGAGTGGGAAAATGGTATAATGATGGTGAAACGTTTATTTTCGTGTTGTTTCCAAAACTCCATAGAAGCTTCAAGTAAAGTTGCCACCACTTTACTAGAAGTATGACTTTTACTAGACTATGACTTAACTTGATGACTTCGACTGTGACTTGACACATATTTGCGTGAAATATCATTAACTTGATAAATTATCAATTATTTGACACTGTGGTTAAATACACAAAAGTGTGGAGCAAAAACATATAAAAAAAAAGAGCTGTCAAACGTTGGTACAGAGTGAATCAAAATTTTAAACGTAAAAAGCCGGTTTAACACTCAAATTACGGAAGTTCAAAGTCAAAGGATTTATTGCTAATAGGCTATATATTTTTTTGTATGTTTTGGCTGCACACTTTTGTGTAAAAATTTTTATTAGGTAGTTAAAGTTAAAAAGGTACCTACAATTAATCCTAGGTGTGGTACCACGGCGAGTGGTGTTCCTCTCGCGGTCGCAACTGCTGGAACACTGCACTCATCGACGACCGCCCGAAAGGGTGCTGCATGTGGTACAACGAAATGCAGGTAACTTCACCCTAAGTTTATAGTGTAGTACTATTAATTTAATTAGAAAATGTATCAAACCTACATAAACAATTTTTCTTTTATGTTAGTGAATGATGTGACGAGCTAGTCGTTCGCCTGATGTTAAACGCCACGGCCGCCCATAACAGAACAGTGTCACTCGGAACTAAAACACAGAGTTTCGCTCAACACTGCACTGCGCACATCATTCTGAGACATCAGCACAGTCTAGTAATAAGATTACTAAACTGTGCTGATGTCATAAGTCACAGTCACAGTCTAGTAATAAGATTACTAAACTGTGAGATCAGATCATAAAGTCTCTATTGCCCCGTAATTTCACTAGCTACAGTGCCCTTCAAACCGGAACACAGCAGTGCTTGCGCACTACTGCTTGGCGGCAGAATAACTGGCAAAGCGGTGGTACCTACCTAGACGAACTTTGCAGTAAAGTCCTACCACCTAGTAAACATAAACAGTTACGAGTATTATAGGAACTGATTGTTAACTCCTGACCATCATAAGTATACATGAATAAATAAGTTGAATTGAATTAACCCGTGCGACTTTCAATGCAACGCACCTAGGCTCAAATCCCGCTCGGCCCTTCACCAATAGCTATCCAAGTAGTGTACGGAATTATCACTAGCTCTTACATCGGTGAAAGAAAACGTGGTAAGGTAACCAATAATCGCAAAATTCCATAACATGTCATGCACCAACCCACTCTTGGTTAGTGTAGTGGATTATGGCCTTACTTCAGAGCGGCAGTCTCTTGACATGACTAAAGGTTGACTCTTACCTCTGAAATATCTAGGCACTTGCACTCTCCACCGATGGGGTTTGGTTTTGTAGACATTAGCGGATTAACTACAAAAGATTCAAGTCTTACAAAACAAAATTATCAAAATGCTTTTTAACTACCATTATTTAACACCAACAAAAAAAATCTACACTGAAACTAAAATAATGAACATAAAAAAATTATACAACTATAACATCTGCATATTCATCCGCAAAACACTTGACCGGGATATCCACACTAACATAACGTTCACCAAAGTAAAACAGGTTTCCAAGCGCAGCAATCGTCGCGGTAGCCTTCTTGTACTTCCGAAACCGAGAACAAATTATGGCAAAACAATGCTTACTTTTGAAGGAGCACAACTTTATAATAAAATACCCTCGCATATTAAAAAAATATATTCATTTAACGAATTCAAGAAACAATTGACTCAATACCTAACGACGGATGAGTTGCCGAAGTAAACATTTTAAATTATGTCGTGTTGAAATGTAATGTTACTTAAGCACGTATTTATATTTATGTTACTATACCTACATTATTTAAAGTGACGACGAATGTACTTGTATAGAATTCTTTAAGTCTAGCTATGTTCTCATGGAAGTGACTTTTTTGTCTTATTTGAGAATAAATTTCTTTAAACCTAGATTTAAACAAACCTTAATATAGTTTTAAACTGCTGTTGTGTAGTGTTAAACACACGTTTGACGTCTATCTAAACCTTGTTTGTATTTGTGGTAACGTGTTAGTTTTGTATAGTATTCGCTAAAAAAAAAAAAAAAAACAATATTAAATTATTCATGTCTTGTTTCTTTCACCAGAAGAAACTGTGGTACAAGTAACAGTCGAGCTCTGTCACTTTATTTGTAGCTATGTTCGTAATTAGTTTTTATTTACTTTTCCACAGTACTTAGCGGACATAGAAGACCACCTGACGATCACGATCCAGCAGGTTGACAAAGACATTAAGGTGCCGTGCAATGAATTTGACGGAAAGGTGGTATACGGACAGAAGAAAATGAATGCCGGTAGCGGCTATCAGGTGAGCACAATAAAAAAAACAACCTATTTTTATTTATTGTTTGGTAGGTTTGCGTTTGACCACTATTTCACCTGATGGTAATGGTAATGTGGTCTAGGATGTAACACACTTGCCTAGAATATACCTTATACCTGTGTAAGCAGTTATTTACTTCTAACAAGAGCTAATAATTGAAGGGGTGAGAATAAAAAGGATTTAACTGATTTTTTTGACCAAATGACTTATGGGTGTCGTTGGATTCAGCGTGAAATTATCTTCAATAATACATTCTCAAAATACCGAAATGAGGTATAAATCTCGAGATTTTGAGTCTAAAAATGGTTTATCTGTCACAGGAATACAGTACGCTTAGCATAAAAACATTACTATATTTATTATATTGCATTATATTTTTACAGTAATTGTATGAATTAGTACTATATTTAGTAATTTTAAATAGAATTAAAACATTTTCAAGCAACTGAAACTTACATAAACCTTTTCAACTTCAACTTCTTATTATTATGGCTTCTGCGGGGTTGCCACAATTACGCCAATGTCGCGTGGATAGAGTAGAAAACACACGATGGAGATTGATCGGTGGGTGTAAAATTTGGCCGGTTATTCGATCTGAGTTTTATCTGAAACAAATACGACAGCACAAGACATACATAAGCATATATACACACAAAAACAAAACATGGCAGTAACAAACAGATAAAATAATAGTTTATGGAGGTAGGTATATAAAAAATGTTAGTTTGTATTATATACTATTCTACAATTTTATTTTGTTAATTTGAATAAATTTACTTAATATATTAAGAAGTGGAGTAAAAGTATAGGATAGAATAAGGCTAATATTGGTAGGGAGAGGAATTTCAGGAGGGAGTACATCATAAAGAGAAAAGCGCAATTTTGGACATTCAAAAAATAGGTGTTCAGTAGTACCCTCATCCAGACCGCACTCACACAGAGAATGGTCACGTACTCTAATTTTGGCTAAGAAGACTGGAGTGCAAGACTGACCTAATCGTAGACGACATATTGTTGAAGTAGTGGCTTTGTTAATTTTTTTGTGTTTAAAAAACCAAGGTTTTGTTGGGATAGAAGGCTGGACGTAGCCATAAAATTTGCCTTTAATGTTTTTAGAAATGTTCCAAAGTTTCTCCCAAGTGTTACGTAGTTGGAGCTGGCAAATTGAGGCGAGATCATGGGAGAATGCACTATACCTGCCAGAAATGCCGTGCGTGGCTGCATGTTTAGCGCATGAATCCGCAGTTTCATTGCCAATTATGCCTACATGGGCAGGGACCCACGCTAAAACTATATTTAAGTTCAATTTGTGGCTATTGAAAAGGGCTTCTTTTATTTTCAAGATAACGGGGAACCTAGATTTTGACTTAAATTGGTTAGCCAAAACTGCTTGTAGACAGCTCTTTGAGTCAGTAAAAATAATAGCTTTGCGGATAGAGTGAGAGATAATATACAGGATTGCTTCTAGAATGGCAATAGCTTCACCAGTAAACACTGAGAAAACTGATGGACATTTGTAGCTCAATATTATTTTATACTTTGGAATCCAAACTGAGCAACCTACATTGCTATCTTTTGTTAATTTGGATGCATCTGTGAATATTGGGAGCCAGTCACTCCACCGGCTGTTAAATCTTTCATAAAATGTTTTGCTGGGTTCAACAGAATCTTTGTCCACACCAAAATTCAGGATGATCGATGGTTTATGAATCAATGCTTCATAGCTTATTGAAAATAGAGGGTTAATTGGAAATTGCTCTACAGGGCAAGATAAGTTTGAAAATTTAATAAAGCTGCGAATAATGCAAGGTATATTGGCTTCTGATCTGTAACCTTGAGATCTAGTCACTCTAAGGAGATTTTCTAATTTGCTTAGCAAGGGATGATTGGAATTTTGAATGAGTTTGAATAGGAATCTATCAGACAGGAATTGTCTGCGAAGGTGAAGAGGAGGCTCTACACATTCAACCTGCATGGCATTTATAGGAGAGCACTTCATTGCACCCAGAATAATGCGGAGGCATTTTGATTGTATTTTAGATAATTTATCCAGAGCAGCTTTATTTCCGGGCTCTAATAAAAACGATCCATAGTCTAAGTGGCTTCGAATAATAGCATTATACAGTAGCTTTTGACAGAATGGATGAGATCCCCACCATACCCCTGAGAGGGCACGGAGGATGTTGATATTTTTTTCACACTTTGCTACAACGTAATTAAAATGCGGAACTCCAGTTAGCCTTGTGTCTAACAAAACACCTAAAAATTTCACAGAGTTCTGAAGTGGGATAGCTTCTCCCTCATATAGCAAGTTTATGTCAGGTATAATTCTTTTCCTACTAAATATTACTGCAGTGCTTTTGGAAGCTGATATGGACAACCCATGATCCAGCAACCAGTCTCCAAGGTAGCCAAGAGCAAAATTCATTTTATTTTCTGCTTCTGAAATAGATTTTGATGATATATACAGTGCAAGGTCATCTGCATATTGTAAAACCTGACAAAATGAATTTACTGTTGTCTCCAAGTCATAAGTGTATAGGCTGTAAAGGATTGGACTAAGTACAGATCCTTGTGGGAGTCCTTTCCAGACTGTTCTGGGTGACAAGTAAGAATTATTATCAGGAGATTTTATTAAAATTGTTCTTTGAGCCAGAAAGCAGCAGATGAAACGGATTATCTTTACGGGAATGCTCAGCTGTAACAATTTGTTTCTGAGTACCGGAAGAACAACATTATCATAAGCAGCTGCTATGTCTAGGAAAGTTCCTACAAGATACTCCTTATTCCTGAAAGCAAGATTAATTTCTGTCGTTAATATGCTGAGGCTGTCAAAGGTGCTCATACCCTTTCTAAAACCAAATTGTGATTTGGCTAGAAGACTTTTATTTTCCACAAACCATTCAAGTCTATTTTTGACAAGGTGTTCAGTGATTTTCGCCAGGATACAAGAGAGGGCAATAGGTCTATGAGAGTTTGGATCAGAAGGATCCTTGCCAGGTTTTAATACAGGTATAACCACTTGACTTTTCCAAGGATCAGGGATAAAGCCTTGGTCATAAAAAGTATTGATTAGGTCTAATAAATAACGTTTTGATTTTTCCGGAGATTTAGTGATAAAAGAGTATGGGATGCCATCCAAACCTGGAGATGAATCTACTAGGCCATCCAGAGCAAGTTGGAGTTCATCATAAGTAAATAAAGCATCAATTATGTTAGAGGGAGGCGTTGGAAAGTTGGGAATATTGGATGAGAAGAACATGTGAACAAAAGGGGGGGCGAGTTTGTTTGCAAAAGCTTCAAGCCAAGAGGATGGGTCATTTGAAGACAAATTGATATAGTTATAGTAGCCTCTATATTTACGAATTTGTTTCCATACTAAAGAGGGGGGGGAGTTAGGTGACAAGCTTTCGCAGTAATTGAACCATCCACCTTTCTTCTTTGCGGATAGTACCTTTCTAGATTTTGCTGCAGATCTTTGGTATTCAAGAAAGTTTGACCAGGTCATGGAGTGGTTGTATGAAATTTCAGCTTCATTGCGGTCGTGAACAACTCTTGAGCATTCCGGGTCCCACCAAGGGGGGGAAGCTCTATTACACCTAGGTTTTTTAAGGGGAATGTGTTCATTAGCTGAAGAAAGTATAGCATCTATGAAATGTCTGTAACAAGAAAGAGGGTCTGAAATAGGGCTGGGGATCAGATCTAATTTATGCTCTAGGGAAGAAGCGAAAGATTCCCAGTCAGCTCCTGAGAGTCTGTGCTTTAGTAGGGAATTCGGAGAGCACTGTGAAGGAGTTCGTTGGGGAATTTTAATTAATATAGGGTAGTGGTCACTGCCATAAGATAAAGGAAGGACTTCCCAGGAAAGCATAGAGGAGAGAGATGGAGAGCAAACTGTGAGATCAACTGCGCTAGGATTTTGAGTTGGTAGAACTCTTCTCGTGGGGGATCCATTATTAATGACACAAACATTGGCCTCATCAAAAATTTCCAACAGAGAATGTCCGAACATATCACAAGCCGCGGAACCCCAAGAAGTATGGTGGGCATTAAAGTCACCCATTATTACAACAGGAGGGGGGACAGATGAAATAACGAAGAGAATGTCAGGGATTAAAGAAGAGTGAGGATGTGGAATATAGATTGAGATAAAACTTATGTTAAAAACTCTCACAGCAACAGCATTTATTTCTGCGCTGTGAGCAGGTAATAATACCTGGGAGAAGGTCAAATTACGGTTGACAAGTAGGGCACAACCTGCATACCCATCCTGGCGGTCATCCCTAAGACAGGAGTAACCCGAAACTCGGTAATGAGATCCGGGCACAAGCCATGTCTCTGAGATGGCCACCAGGACGGGTGCATATTTTCTAATAAGAAAATATAGGTCATGTGTCCTCGGACGAAGACTTTTGGCGTTCCATTGAAGGATTTGGGTGTGATCCATTGTGGGTGATGAATGATGAGAGTTTGGTGATCATGTGGGCAACGTTGGACGGTAAGTTTATTGAGTTTTGGGAAATAATGCTGATTATTATAGTCAGCAGCTGGACTAGCAGCTGATCTTGAGACTCTTCACGGGGAAGAGGGGTAGATTGGGACATTTGGAGGGCATAACCATTAGGTAAAGAAGATGGGACTTCTGAAGTGATAGCTTGATGAGCTATCCTATCATAGGACTTTCCAAGTGGGGCTCTAGTGCGTGGTATACGGACTACAGTCTTATTGTAAGATTGAGGGGGCTGAGTAGGGGCAGAAGACTGTGAGCTTGTCTGTGAAAGACCAGAAGGGGTCTCTTTAACTACCTGAGTAAATGATTTACCGACTTTTGGGAATTGCAAGGCTGCTTCCTCATAAGATACTCCATCCCTAGACATAACAGTTTTTATAGACTTTTGCCTGTTTTGCTCAGGACATGTCCTGCAAGTTGAGAAATGATTGGCAGAACAATACAAGCACGTAGACTCGGTTTCAGGGACGAGACAGTCATCACCTAGATGGGGTTGGGCACAGCGGTAGCATCTGGGATTAGAACGGCATTGGGCTTTTATGTGCCCAAAACGGCAGCAGCTCATACATTGTATGGTAGGGTACTGATAGGTCTCTACTTCTAGCGATGAGTAGTATGAAAACACGCGCATAGGAAGTTGTTGGCCTCTGAAAGTGAGCACGACAGTTTGAGTAGGTACCCAAACTGTGTTGCCATCTACTTTATTTTTCCTGTTAAGGCGTCTTGCTTTTACGATGTGAGTGCTATAACCGGGAATTTGTACAGATTCTACAAACTCTTCCATAGACCAGTCCACAGGGACCCCGCGGACCAAGCCCATCCTGGTCACATTGTATGTTGGAATGGTAGCCTCATATTTGAACATTTTCAACATAGGATTGTTTAAAAACTTGTTAGCTCCAAAAGCGGATTTAAATTGTACGGAAATCTTATTACGTCCAACCTTCTTTACTCCATCCTGGCATATAAATTCAATCTTGTTGTAAGACAAAAATTGACCAAATTTAATAGGACGAATTGACGTACCTGCGGCTGGGTCGGGTTCTATTCGCGAAACATGCACGATGTAAGGGCCTGAGTCGGTTGTCTCGTAAGACCTTATGCCGAGAATCGACATTGTTGGGTGGGTATACACAGTCTGGATGGAGGCTGAAGCGGCTTCTGTGTTTGTTATTGTTTTTTTAATTGGGCCTACTGGCTCATTCTCTAAGTGACGCTTTTTAGAGGACGACGGCGGGATGGGGTCCGGTGGGTCCGGCGGCTCATCAGGGGAAATGGCCTCCATTTCCCCTGATTTGCAGCGATTACGACACTGAACACTCACCAAGCACTTATTAGTTAAGAGATATCACTCAGTGAATGGAAATTATTTCGAATCGAGGGGATTAACACTTATAACTTTGATCAATCTCACCAACACGTGTATCTCCTATCACACCATATAAACCTTTTCTATTACCTTATAAGCACTCGACATTAAAATGACGCCGTTGACGTTTAAAGTCAATTTTCTCGAAACTGTCAATTTGTCAGTTAAATCCTTTTTATTCTCAACCCTTCAATTATGGTGACTATAGACGCCATTTTTTTAATGCAACATTATTTAATAATACATATTGTATAATTAAAATATCTGTGGTTTTCTCTTAGCCAGATACATTAGTGATAGAATCATCTGATTTTTAGTATTTAACAAGACTCGGTTGTAACTATTTTCGTTATTTCCCAGGACCACGTCAGCCAGATGGCGCCAGTTGTGAAGGCGCTGCAAGAACTCGAGTCTCAGACACAGCTCTATTATCTCAAAATGCACCATAACGTCACTGTAGCGTAATATAAGTTCTAATTAGAAACTTATAAACTGTATAATATTTATTTATAATGCTTGTAATAAACAGACTGATGTTCCAATATAAAATATTTTTTATTAGTCGATCTCAAAAAGAGATGCTATCAAAACTTCAAACATCCCGATTCACATCCATCAGATACGGAAAAGTTCCGATTGCAAACGTACACTGTCGTCTATCTCTTTCGTTCATGTTCAGGATAAAGTAGACGGAGAGTACATTTCGAAACTGAGTCTGCGATGGATTGCGAATCAGGGTGCTGGTTTATTTACTTTTAACACAAGGCCATGACTCTTATGCAATAAAAGAAATAATCGAAATTCATCATTTTTTTAATTCACGCTTTATTAAATCGCTACTGATTAATATTAATTGGGCAGTGCACAGCGCCCGCAATGCTAAAATAAATATTAAGTCTCATAACGCTGCTACGTAGGAAAATAGCCGTTAACAATACTGTTACAAACATTGTTACTGTGGTTCACAATTCCCAACCGCTTATGTTTCACAAATAATTCATTTAAAACCGGTTTTATAATCTATTTACAAAAATATATATTGTGTTTTAAATAATTACTTTTTGATCATGTTCGTGTTTAAAATAAAAATGTATTGTGTGTAATACATAAAGTATGTATTTAATAAATAATTATAAGTAATAATCTATTTTCAAAAATGTATTTTACAGTGCCAATCCTAACTGCACTACAAAACACATTTTCATTCAACTAAAAGCTTTCAAACGCGTGTGGCGGTTAGACCATCTTTAAAAATAAACATTCAAATTATGATATAATTATTCGATTCCATTACGTAAGTTTTAAGATTACTTATAAATTATATTAAGTTTGTCAACTAAAGAAATAAATGAAACAAATTAGTACAAAAGTGCAGGGCTATGTGAAAAATAACCTATTAACATTGACAAACAATTAAGGAGGAAAACTTTTATTGTACTACAACTATAAAATATCTAAAACCCGCAAACATTCCGCAATGCAATGAAGTATGAGGCTTTATGACTTTATAGCAATACGGTCGGAACTTAAATACATTTTTAATGAATAAAATTCTAATTTTTATGTCTCTACTTCACAGGAGTTAAAAATCGTCAGATCGATTGCGGGCTTTATATAACAAAATGCAAACTATCCAAATTATAAATATTAATCTAGATGGCTATTTAATTTACAAAGTTTTCACTAAAATAATCTAAAGGATCACAGATCCAGCGCGTAGATTCAGAGCAGTTACAAAGTTTTAAATAAGATGCAAATGTTTTGAAAAAATGGTTTTATGTAAGTTACATTCATGTGATTTGTTGGTTTAACCAAACAGGAAAACAACCCAATCGCAACAAAAGTTACCTAATCATAAATGTCGTTAGGAAGACCGCGGTGTTAGTTCGGTTAGTAAGGAAAATAGGAACTTACTAAATTAGTAAATTAACCGTTTTTAATTTAAGTTAGGAACACGCATGATTACGCGATAAGATTTTAAAAACAGGTTCAACTAACTTGGAGAATAAAGTTGCGTTAAAATGAGGGTTTATGAAATGTTATAAAATAAGATTCGACACAAAAAAATTGGTCCAAACATTTTGTAGGAGGCTTTATGTGTATTTCAACACTACATAGTGTTGAAGTTAGAACAAATTTGTAGTAACAATGTAATCATATGGGTGTAATAAATGTTATAGAATAAAGTTTTTTCAGTTTCGTACCGCTTTGAGTGTTTTATGGATATGTATATGAGCTAAACACCGTCACCAGTCTATGTAGAGAGTAACCATTATAGATATTCATATACGCTCAAAAAGCTAATCTCTTGGCTTATTTGTTTTGACATTTTTTCCAC
The DNA here is from genome assembly GCA_905220475.3 of Ennomos fuscantarius. Lineage (NCBI taxonomy): Eukaryota > Metazoa > Arthropoda > Insecta > Lepidoptera > Geometridae > Ennomos > Ennomos fuscantarius. The sequence continues at coordinate 7,490,512 of HG992044.1, forward strand.
GCATGACACTAACTTCTGGTCAGCAAATTTTCCATATTATTTTCATTAAGCGTTTTTAGCATAGAATTAGTGTTCAAAGTCACGCCCACGTCTATCTCGGTCAAGTCGAAAGTAAAGCTGCTGTAAAGCGGTGATACTTTACCAATTTCTTCTATAGAGTTTTGGAGGAAACACGCAAAGACGTTTTCAACTCTATCAGCCTTATTAATAAACACGAACTAGCTTTAGACTAGTTACACCATCTTTTGTCTCTTTCGATCCAGCTAAATATTCCAGTAGCAAAAAAGGACAAAAGCTGAAGTAACTAATCCGAGACTAATACCCGTTTATTAATAAGGCTGTATATGATTTGCTTTTGACGCGTGCACATTCACTAACACATTACAAAATACAAGTTTTGCAAATAATACTCATTCGATAACGCAACTTTTTCAGGTCATTTTGGCCAAAACTTCCGTCGGCTACTTGATGCAACATTCATAGCATTGATTAGCTTAGAGAGCGTTTACGAATAAAAGGGTAAAATTAAATCTATTCGTGCTCATATTGTACGTCGTTAGCGTCGATAGATAGCGTATTAGCATAACTATACATAATGTAGTACAAACAAGTGCACTATCGGTATTCATAACATCATTTATTTCTAAAGGTCGGCCAGTCGTTAACATTCCTCCTACATGGTATAAAATAACCAATACTCAAGCGTATATTATAATTACTTCAATAGGACCGTTAAGTAGAGTTTATTTATAAATATTAATTAAAATAATATATGATTGATCGAAATAGACGATGCAGATTCAAATATCGTCGACTTTAGTTGTTTTCATTTTTCTATCGTGCAACTTTAATTATCTATAACCTTCAAATATGTATTCTATATCATAACGGCAAACTGCATATAACGAATTGTAGAGATAGAACTATCCATGGGCTGACATTTAGATTTTTTTCATAAAGACAAAAGCTCAAAATGATTGGATAACAAGGTCACTTATTTTCATCTCGAATCATTTTAACCGAAAGAAAAACATGAAATTGACGAAATTAAAATATCTCCGTATTTCTTTGTCCCCATTTATCAAAAGAGTACCGCCTTACTTTAGTTTTAGTTTAGCTTAAGAAGAATGTGACACATAATCGACACCATTCTTATTCTAAAACTGGCCGACCTTTTATTATAACAATTTAATATTAGACATATATTAATATATTACTTATTTGGTGATCACGGCTACCCCAACTGCGTTATATATAAATTTAAATATACTCTAACGTTATATATAAAATTTTCTTAGTAGATAATTAAATTCCATTCTATTCGTATCAAAATCTTACAAAGTCGTGTGCCACTCAAGTAAGCGTCATTCAGCAGCGATTCAAATCTCTTCCTAACAAACATGCGTAACAAAGGTTTACTTTCTCAGTGTTTTCTTTTGGTTTATATTTGCCTATTTCAAACCTGATAGAGAGTAACAAAACGCAGAATAACTATTTTTCCGTTACACAATCTTTATTAGTAAGGGGGATCTTGAAGGAGACGGATGCGAAACCTTTCCCATTAGGTTAGAATACATCTACTAATGTTTAGACAATTAAGTCCTTATAATCATTATTTAGTCATGAACACACGACACGGACACATTCGATGAAGCCCGTTCAAAAATTACGCTACAGTTATAATAAATTTGTTACAGTCTTTACAAATATGCCTAAAATGTTTTAGGCAATTTCTCTCGTTAAACTAAAAATACGTTACATAAATCATAATCAGGAAAACGGAAACGAGATATGTAAAAGTTAAATAATTTAAATCAAATAGGCTATTTATAGCTTTTAAATGTTAAGAATGATTGGTAAATATAGAAACGAGAAATATGTAGTTTACTATAGTTCATTGCCAAGTTATTGCCTAAGACAAGTTATTCATACATTCTTCAAATACATTGTAACCAATTTGTTATATATGTAATAATGTAGCTTAATAAACGAACTGCATAGTTACCTTAAATCCATCATATTTAATTATTCACTAATCAGGATTGCAGTCTCTATCACACATACGCTTATATTTATTATATAAATACTAAATACAAATCTCATAGGATTTGTTTATTCAATTATTTGATATTATAAAGGAAAATGCTATTGACTATTATTATTTAAGAATATATTAATTATTGTGGACGATGCTATAAAATTTGGACGTCTGTAATTATATGAAACGTATCGTAGTCGTAACCGGTTCTTGTAACAGTAACGCATAAAAAATATTTCATACTTTTCTGGTATTGTAAGAAACGTAGCAACTATTCCTGTGATCAACAAATGTTTATATCAATTTTGTAGAACTGCAGTTAAATCCCAGATACTGAATTATTTGTCTTTCGGGCCGTTCAAGTATTACGTAAGCACTATAGGGGGGCGGGGGGGTCTTTGCTTTGCTTATTTTGGATAACATGGGGGGTAGGGGAGTCTAGATGATGATTACGTCATCGGTAGTTATTTACCTTTTTACACGAATAGCAACCCTCACATTCTCTTTGCTTGAAACACTAAACATTATAAATATAATATTTAAAAAAAAACAATATATTAATTGAAAAATGTTTACGTAAGCATGGGGGGAGGGCAGGAGTAAGAGCTTTGCTTACTTTTGCTGACAAGGAGGATGGGGGTAAATAATTGTAATAAATCGGGAAAAATTTCAGAACTATTAGGTCTATTTGTCTAAACCAATTTGGCATAGGTGATCAAAATAAATAAAATTGACATAATTAAATAAACCCAATACAGATATATTGCATAAACAATCCGAATAAATAATATAATTTATGTAAATGATTTGAAATGAAATCATTTATGTAATAAATAAGCGTGTGTTAATATTAAATATACTTTGGATAAATTTTAGGACTTAAAATAAACCAACACTCAATGAGCAATCTTAACTCTGAATTTCTTTACTTAACATTACATAAACACACTATTAGATAAATCCTATTCGAGTTTGTGTCGTGATCGTATTTAGCGCGCATGCTTTGACGTTATCAGCAGTAAATCAAGAATAGCACATTTTCAATGGCATTCAATAGTTATCTGTAATCTATCGGCCATGCGCATGGGGGCGCAACAAGTGTTTTTCAATGGAAATATAAATCCCTTATTTTCTAAACAGTATCGAAGATGTCAATTCGCCAACGCGTCTTGCGTGATCCATTAGGATCTCATCATTAGGCATTATGCCAAAATGACTGATTGGCCAGTATTTTTATTTTACCATATTGGCTCGTCTTTTTACGCGGTTAGTCATATTCACCAAAATATCTACCCGCATCACAGTCTTTGACGATTAATGTGCAAACTAATACTTATGTGAATTGAAAAAATTCAACATAGTACTTTGATAATCTGTTACCTTTATTTGTACCGATAAGTACCTAAAGCGTCGGCCTTTGGTCAATTCGTTGCCTTGCCTTAGCTCAGAGAAATTACAGATACAACAGCCTCTTTCTCTTCTTCGTATAATAAAATATCAACACGCATTGGTCATAGTGCTTCGATTAGTTTCGGAAGTCACTTGCGACTACAAAACGGTTTAAAGCGTATCATAACGATCACGTGGTGATCAAATCACTCGTCACATTAATGAGGTACCTTTCAGCATCTCGCCTGTTTTTCTGTTCTATCTAAAAATATATTTGTGTATTTTTATATTTGTAATTTCCAATCGCAATTAGCAATATTTGTTATGTCATATACATTTGTCTGAATTTTAACACGAATTTTGACCCCGTGCATTATCCTTATTTGGTTATTAGATAATAACAGATTTGCCAAAATTTGTGTTAAAATTTGCGTCAAAATAGTATTTCCTTTACGGCACGTAACACTGAATTTGCGAAAAATATCCTTCAGCTTGTTTCCATGGCAGTATGTCGCACACTCATCCACAAAAGTGTTAGGCCACTTGTCTCACTATTTACTCGTAACAATACAACGCATAGTCCATCTCAAACAGAAAACTATCGTTACAAACAAACTTCATCATAACTAATTCTAAAATTAATAAATAATTAGGAGTCCAATTGAGATTTCAGTAGAAGTGCCTGAAAAAGAAAATAGTAAATTAAAACCTGCAGAAATTTCTAATATAAAAGCAAATCCTCATTCCAAAAGTTGAAGTGTCAATTCCTTGCAGCCCATATTTGATATGACATGTATGGCATCAATATTCTCAGTTCAACGACCTTACAATAAAAAAAACTAAAACTACTAGAACTTCTAACTTGGCTCTAGAAACATTTCTAGAGCCAAGTTAGAAGTTCTAGTAGTTTAGTAGTAGTAAATGTTTCTAGAGCCAAGCTAGGAGAAATATTTCAAACAATGCTTTACTCCTTGTTCTTACTGATGATGCTGTAGCGCGTTCTTGGAGAGGTCTCCATACCACTTACTAAAGAACCTTCCAGAACAATGCTACACTGTCTTACCCAGGTTACAAGCACGAGCAAGGGACGATGCAGCGGTCTCTGTAACACTTCACTCAAAACCGTTCCAGAACAATGCTAGCAATTCTTACCCAGGTCAGAGCGCGAGCCAGGGATGATGCTGTAGCGCCTCCTTGGATCGGTCTCCGTAGTCGTACGTGAGTTCGTCCCCGGGCGAAATATCGTGCGCGGCAACCAGTACCAGTCGCGGCCCGTCCACCCAGATCGCCTTCGTCGAGAGGTTGCCGTTGCGAGAATGGTTCACCAGACGACCCAGGCGACCGGATTCCGCCGTCGCGTCGATACTGGGATAAATTATACTTATTAAATGGCGTAAACCAGGTATCGTTCTGATTTTTCTGATGACGGTGAAAATCGTCAAATCGAGACAATTCTAGTATACATTATTTATTATAGTAGTCTAGTATAATTCTATACTAGATAATTAGCCATTTAGTTTATCTTGGCAGCTCGTAAACAAATTAGACATTTATAAAATTTGTTACGCAGGTTTATTGTAATATGAGATTAAGATTTTAAAATTTCTAGGTAAAATAAAGGACTAATCCAGGATTATTTATTTAGTTAGGTCGGTATTAAAACGGAACGTACCAAGGGGACTTAGTGTAGTAGTGTACAGTCATTATGGCGTGTGTTGAGCTGAACTCACCAATATTGCTGATCCCCGTGCCTGAAGTAGTACATATAGCATCCCTTGTCCGGATCCTGCGCGTACATTCTCTCTCGCTCGCGCGCGTCTGCTGTGCCGACCAGTTCTCCCGCGTACTCCACCACGAACTGACCGCGGCCGAAGTGACGCGTCGCGATCACGCCGCGACCCTTGCCCTCGAAATATGCCACCTGGTTTTACGGACTTAACTAGTTAGCGACTTGGTAAAGCTTCATTTTCTAACTTGATAATTATCATCAGGCTGTATTAGTGATATAATAGTCTAGCAAAGGGTTAGCCTCTCAACTAGGTGGAGCGACGACTTGCGCAATGGCTGGTAGCTGGTCGGATGGAATGAGCAGAAGATGGGGCCCAATGTAGGAGAGGTATACGTCCAGCAGTGGACTAATACAGGTTGATTAGGACGATGAACGCATTTGAAACACATACACGGAGATCGTCGGAGACATCTTACCTTTATATTAGAGAAATTACACCGAGCTTCGCAGATTCGGTGGATGAATCGGCGGCAACCAATATAAATATACATGCGCTATTGGAAAACCGAATCTGACTTAAAGAATATCGTTTTCTCACTCGAAACATCTGCAAACTTTTCTATGACAGCACGTGTAAAAGTTCTAAACATACAGTATTAACGAGTTTTATCAAATTCAGCACGCCTTCATTTTTTTTATGTTAATGAATGACGTGATTACCTAGTCGTTTACTTAATGTTAAGTTACAACAGTTGCAGTGCTACTCAGAACTGTAAAATATTAATTTTGGCGTGATACTGACTGTGCACGTCATCCGACACATCAGCACAATCTAATGATCTCACAGCGCTCTTCCAGCCATCACACAGTAATGCTTCCACACTACTGCTTGGCGGCAGAATAACTGTAATAGTCCGACGACCTAGTTTTAGTTTGCTTACGTTATAGTGAAATAAAATGAATGAACTCGATTAGAAAAATGCTGTAGCCAGATAATAGTTGGGTATTCTTTGGTTACGGTTTAGTTGGTTAGGGCAGAGGACAATGCGCGGGCGATCAAGTGTGACGCCCTAACCGACCTTTACTTAACGATTGCAAAAGATAAAATGCAGGTAAGCGCAATTGTTGCTTCAAGCCATATATTCCTTAAACTTAATTCCAATTTTCCGAGTATATTTTACCCCTACCCATACATTAGATTGTAATTATTTTTTTTAGATGCATGTTAATGCCAACTCGTTAGTATTAATTTTATTCCAACGGAAAATACATGGAATTCATTAATTAGAACTGGACATAATAATAATAATAAACGCCCAACGATTCCCTATATCTAGGGACCCAGGAACTACTTGGACCATGTGGTTCCACAACACCCAGACACACATCAAGTAATTACGCTTTTTTCTGTGCACATATAGTTGTCCGGTCGCGGGAATCGAACCCTCCACCTCCAGATTATGAGCCAACCTGCTCAGCCACCACATCACAGAGACTGTCAATACTACATATATATACATACTATTTTACAACTCGCATCATCAGCCGGAAGACGTCCTCTACAGAACACAGGCCTCTCCGATAAAACGCCACTTTGGATGCTTGATCTTACAATGAAATCGACAATACTCACGGAAAAAACCCTGTATTATTCTACTAACAAAACATTTGTCACTAGTGGATTCAATAATCCTCCTTGCTAGGACTAAAGTATAATATTATAAATCACTACATCACAGGCTATCCGGTATAGAAAAAAATTATCTACCCGTAACTTAAGCTGAAATTTAATAAATTAAATCTAGTCTCTGCAAACATAAATTGCGATGTGATATAATTTTTTACAGATAACTTGACATATTATAATGGATCACTCACGAATGTTCGTTATCTGGATACATGCACTTGTAAACAAGTTAGGGCATCCTGTGGATTCTTATCTATTATGTAATGAGTCTATCTATAATTTGACCTATTTATTGTTTCGGTGCACTTAAAAGTAAGTAAAAGATAAAGGTACTGTTTATGTTATACCTCTTTAGTTTGCTCTTTAGTTTTAACTATTTTTGCATGCGATAAATCAAACTGAACAAAAAGCAATTTTGATAGAACTGTTATTTTATTTATCTTAAAATTCATTCAGCAAAATTAAGAAAATTTAATTGCCGGGAAAAGATAATCCAGAAGCCTATATAGCTACATCCACTGGAAGAGTGGACCTTATGGAAAATCACGAGCGTTCTATTTCGCAAACGCCGACCTCGCGGGCGAGGTAACCTCTGGCTATGGCACGCTGGTACCCTATACCGGTGGCGAAAACTGGACCTGAGCCAGAAGGGCTAGAATGGTTAACCGATACGACGGCTGCGATAGGATCATCCGGTTTACATACATTTGTTCAATGAAAACCATACCTATCAAAATAATATCTCACCTGTAATCCATCTTCCCTTTGCTCTCTCACGGCTCGCTCAAAATCTCTCATCTTCTCCGCCATAACACATTTCGAAGTCTTCCTTACGCTGCGTCTTACAGGAAAATACTCCGTCAGCTTGTGGTTGGTACCATTAGCCAGTTTAGTCTCTACTTTAACGTTTACAGTCTTCTCTATGGGTGGGGGTGATGAAGGAGGTTCATCTTTAGGGCTTTTTAACTCTTCTTTGAAGTACTCGGTCAGTTTGTGACTCTCGGCCGCGCGGGCCGCCGCCCTCGCCGCCCGCGATCTTTGCGTGTGTCCGTTCGTCATATTTGTTATCCCGTTACTTGTTTTTAGAGGCTTCGATCTCGGTTCTTTCTTCAATGGTGGTTCAGCATTCAGTGAAACATTCTCAGTCTTTGTTGGCGTGGCTGCTATGATCCTACGAACAAAACGCTCCATGATTAACGATAGCGCGGCCTTATCTAAACCTCAAACCACACAAGTTTGGTCAAACAGTTTGTTAGAACAAAATTCACACGTTTTCTTGTTCAAGCTAAAATATAGTTTTAACCGACACGCTCCGTCTCGAATGGTGTTTAAAGATATGTCCAATCAGAATATTAATTTAAACTGTAAATTAAATCCAATAATCTTTGTATTACTCATTTTGTAGTATAGATATTTTTATATTGCCAGCATCTTGCTTTTGTTTGTTACAGAGTAACAAACTACCAACTTGACTGAGAGTGTAATAAAATCAAACAAATATTTATTTGCTAGAACACAATTTTCGAGAGATTTTAACATAAGTTACTTAAAATATGTAAATATCGAAAAATTTAGTTTAGGCAGTTTTGCTATGACATGCTGTTACACTATCTGGTGATGTCGCTAGTTCATTAGATATAACTACTGCATGGGCAAAATATATTTGCAGTTTTTAATCCTAAACAAGAAGTAAATATATTAGCCTAGTAATTAAAGTGGGTTAATAATAGTAGAAGCCTCAGTTACCTGCGCTTTCTATGGTTGCGCGTAGGTCTGACAGGCAGCTCCTCGCACAGTTCAATGCGATGAGGAGTCTTCACACCCTCCTGAGCTGCCATCAAGCTAGCTCCTCGCACAGTTCAATGCGATGAGGAGTCTTCACACCCTCCTGAGCTGCCATCAAGCTACTAGCTGAAAAACCATAACCCGTATTAGTTTCCAGAAAGATAGAATCAAGCGTGAATTATAAGAAGCTACCATAAAGCTACCTTAGCATAATCTATAGTTTAAGGACATACTATATCTGGATCCTCTATCTCTGTCGCACATTGCATGGTTTTATAGGACAGATTAACTTTAACGTTTAAATTAACGAAACATCTGTCCTATAAAACCCTCACGATAGATTACTCATAAGTATATTCAGTTTTTTTTTTTATGCTACTTAGTGATGTGACGAGCTAGTCGTTCACCTGATGTTAAGCGCCACGGCCGCCCATAACAGAACAGTGTCATTCGGAACCCTAAAACAGAGTTACGAGTGACACTGCACTGCGCACATCATCCTGAGACATCAGCACAGTCTGGTAATAAGATTACTAGACTGTGAGATCAGATCATAAAGTCTCGATAACCCAGTAATTTCACTAGCTACAGTGCCCTTCAAACCGGAACACAGTAGTGCTTGCACACTACTGCTTGGCGGCAGAATAACTGGCAAAGCGGTGGTACCTACCTAGACGAACTTTGCAACAAAGTCTTACCACCTAGTATTCAGTAACTTAATATCTTCAAAAATGGAATAATAATACATCCTGATGAAGAAAAAATTTAAAGGGTGTGATATGCACATTGTGACATAGGTTACATAGTAACATTATACTATAATTTACAGATTAATTTTTAAAGGAAAAATTTTAAATCACA